>CM026558.1:24813440-25413440 GCA_015143295.1 Tetracentron sinense | reverse complement strand
AAGGCACAGTAATGATCGGCATTGTTGTTCTTGTTCTGTTTATTTGGAGGTAAGAGAGGTGTAGGGCCTCTCAATTCGAGAAGGCCCTGCTTGGTGAGGAATTTCAATAACTGGCTGAGTGTGTATGGAAGAGGGGTAAAGTTTCTGGGAGGACGGTTTTACCCCTGGGCTGGTCGGGTTGGCCGAGTATTTCTAACAATTGATTGTTGCCGAGCTGCTAGAGCTGGTAATCTGATGGGTGTTGTAGAAGAATTCATGTGTACATCTTCCTTCTTTCTGTGGTCCATGGGATCGATGTTTCTGCTGGATGAGGCTGTTACCTTGGGGGGATCAAGTCCTAGACTGGAATGAATGGCCCCGCTCTTGATAGCCATCTCGATACGGGTACCCATCCTGATGATGGTGCTGAAGTCCACCACTGGTAGGGTCACCATGATTGTAGAGTAGGGCTGCTTTAGAGTGCCCATGAACATGCCTGCCAGCTCCTCCTTAGGGATAGGAGTCGGGATCTTTACTGCTATTTCCCTCCAGCGGGTGACGTACTCCAAGAATGCTTCATTGTTACGTTGGCTTAATTGCTCAAGCTGGCTTCTCTGAGGGCGGAGCTCTTGCTCCACGAAGCTGTCCATGGCATCTTGCCAAGTCTTGACCTTCTGCTTGTCCACAGACATTCACCATGTAAGGGCTGCCCCTTTCAGACTTTTCTGGAAGTACTGGATGAGGAAGGGCTGATTTTTGTTATGCTAGAGCATGTCCTCCAGGTACAATTACAGGTGTTGTTTTGGACAGCCCGAGCCATCGTATTTGTCAAAGTCCAGGACCTTGAAACCTACGGGAACAACATTCCCTGATGAGAAAGTTAAGTCCTCCAATGATAGACTTGTACTGGTGGATGCACCCTTCATTCTTCTCATCTCCTCTTTCATCTGCTTGATCTCATCCTGTAAGGATGGGGTAGGATCCGAGGATGATGGTCGGTCCTAGTGGACGTGTGAGGCCTTAGGTTGCTCTTCATACTGGTCATACTCTTCTCCTTCGCCTGTTGCGGGTATAGGGTCAGGTATGATGAAGGGGGGAGGACGAGGTTCTGGTATAGATTACTCGGTTGGTTCTCCTGTTGGGATTCAGGTGGAGGGTTCTTCAGTTCGGGTACCAATTAAAATCTTCAAGGATTCTAGAACACTGTCAAGCTTTGACTGTATGGCTGCTATGTCCCTATCATGTGACTGTAGGATCTTAGTGGTTCACTGGTGCTGATCTACAGGTTCTGCCATTGAGTCGACGCTGCTTTCTGATTGTATTGTGTAAGAGCTGCTCTCTGATTCGGCTGTGCAAATGCGTCTGCAGCTGCTGCTTCTATAAGAATTGCAGTCAGAGAATGAGTCACAGGTCAGCTCATTCAACTGAAAAGAATACAACAGCTAATCATGATTATACATGATGACAAGAAGCAGATGCTAGAAAAAGAGTTTTGTCAATGATGCATGAAGAGTGCAATGAGTATAGGGATAATGAGACTCAAAAGAAAAAAAGGACTCGATCCTAGATAGGCCCTTCGGGGATCGCAAAGTCAAGTGGCCGAGGCACACCCTTAAGATCCGTGATCTAATACTGGAGGGATGTGACTTCAACTTCCATGTGCGTAAGGGTTTCAGTAGCGTTGAACATACGGTATCCAAATTGTTGGATACGGGAGGTCATCTCTGCCTTTGCACTATCAAGTTGTTCTTGGTGAAAATGAAGTTGGGCCTGGATGACGGCTGCTTCCCTAGCGTCGCCTCTACGTCTCCTGTGAAGAGACTGGATTGTCTGCTCCAATTGTTTAACCTGTTCATGTACGGCTTGGAGTTCACGGCCTTGTTCCGCTTCCTGCTGCTGAACACACGCTGGGCTTTCTGTAGCCTTTTCTATTTATGCTAGATTTGGAGATGTCTCTCTAGGAAGAAGTCTGTCCAGGGAGCCACCATTTCTGCTAGGGGTATGGTTCCTTGTGATGGAGTTGTGACTGGTGTGGGCAGTTCCCTGGGTGCAGGTATGCCGGGTAGAATGTCAAGATTATCCACCCACTGTCGGTATGCTGAGTTGGTCGGTGGTCCTGATGTAACCATGAAGTCCGGCCATTGGTTTCGTCTAGAGCTGCTCCAAGCTGACTGGAAGCGTCGAGTGAGGTTGTCAGAGTGTACTGTGAAAGTGATCCAATCATTTTCCTGTTGCTCTATCGCTGGGATATGCTGAGGGAGTCCAAACTGTCGGACGACTTGGAGTGGTGTATAGACTATAGAGCCTGTTAGACCAGCAAGAATCATGCATCGTCTGCTGGTGATGACAACACGTGGTAGTCTATTCAGTACAAGCTAGTCGCAATGCCAAGTGATTTCTTCCTCTGATAGGTCTTGGAGAAGCTGGTAGAGCTCTCCAACGTCTGTAGTTACTATCAACCCTTGATTCTGAGAAATCTTCCGAGGTAGACTGTAGGCATCACGGAGGGTCGTCTAGTACCGATATGATTGTAGGCAAATGACTTACCAACCAGAGGTGTAGGAGAGGTGTACTGGCATGGAAGATGCCCTTTCTGCAGTCTGCTGACTAGTTGAGAGCCCTGAGAAGCTCAGATAGGATGACTGGTACAACTGAGCAGGAGTAGTGCATGTCCTAGATGATCCCGACCAGAACTGCTTCGACGAGTGATTGGCACCTTGGGAATACCAGCTGAGACATGGCTATCAGTGCAAGGGCATTGAGACCGGGGAGTTCCACTGAAATAGAGTCAGGGTTCTACTTGCGTTTGTACCTCTTTTCGAGAAAAAACACGGGTATCTGATCAAAAGAGCCGTTAGGACCAGACTGCAAGCAGACAGGCTTGATATGTAAGAACCTGGATAGGTCTGCTGATATGTTGTCTTGTAGTGCGGTACTATGGCTTCACCGTCCATGTTTAACCCTAGAATGCGCTGAATCTCTTTCAATGTTGGGCAGAGTTCGTTCTTACCAAAACGGAATACCATGTGAGATGGGCTCCAACACTGGATAGCAGCGTTCATGAGGAACAAGTCCGGGTTAACCACGGATAGGTCTAGGATAGTCCCGATTTTATAGTGTTGAGCCAAAACGAGACGCTGACTCGAGGTGAAAGCCCTAATTGCTTCCTGGAGGTTGTCATCATATGCCCCCCGAGAAGTTAGATGCACGGGTCTTGATGGTCGACCTATTGACTGGACAATCCCTAAAGGACATGCCATCTACCTGGATAATAATATAGACTCTGTGAGTGCATTGTGTATGCAGATGGGATGCAAAATGATGATGCAATATTTTTTATTTTTTATTTTGATTGGGTGTGATAAGGCACATGTGATCCGATAGGGCAGACAGACGGAGGTCCAACGTGCTTTGGCCCCAGTAGTTGAAAATCGAGGGACCTATCAGATCAAGGTTGTGACAGGCCCAGTGAAGACCTATCTGCCTGGGATTTGGACCTCATATGCTATGTCGGGAAGCAGGGTTGGATGTAGTTTATTACGAGCACAGATTTGACTCATTACATACCCCAGGGTGGGTGGTTATCCGGGTAGAATGTGCCTGGGTAGTCAACCATGATTAGGGACAGGTATAAGGTGCAAGTAGGTTATGGTTTATAGTAGCCCTCCCTGGATGGGCTACTTGCAGACTATACCCTGACCTAGACTACATGTATGAATGCTGGTTTGATGCAAGTGTGTTCCTAGTAGGATGGTGGGATCACTTAACACCGTATATGCGACTCCCCGGTATAGAACATACATGAAAATGGACAATTGGTGTAAGCGGGAGCATTTAGAATCCTTCCGTGGGGGTAATCACCCAACAGGAGTAACTCCGCGGACATCTAAGACGTTTAAGTCACTGACACTGAGGATGATCATCCAGTAGCCGTTAACGTAATATGCCTATCTACTGGGTTGAATGAGATAATTACACTACTATGACATATATGGATGCACAGTACATAATTAACCAAAAGATGTAAAATGATTAGTGTTAAGTTAAACGCTTAGGCATTTTAATCAAGATTAAGGTTTAGTTGGCTTAAACCCGGGTTCCTGGTTGAACCCTGAAATGTTCAAAGGTCTATCCAGAATAATCCCCAGCAAAGTCACCAAAGCTGTGAGCGCGGAATTTCTTCACTCACAAATGGTTTGAATTACCTGCGTACGCTCATGGGTGTGAAAGGGTTTTATCATTCTAAGAGTCGCCACCTATTCATTCAGAAGGGATAAGTCCCCCGGGATTGGATAAGGTTTTGGTCTGCAAGTGAGATCAGGGTAAGGGGTTTGGTTAAGTCCGGGAAGGTGTTAGGCACCCCGAGGCTTCCGTCTTACAATGGTTCCATACTTCTCGGGTTTAAGCCAAATAAAGTTAATCTTGATTAGAATGCCGAGGTGTTTAAATTAACACTAATCCAAGAAAGGAAAAGTTAACTGGGGTAGGGCCCGTGTTGGGCTACCTACGTACTCACCGGGTGAGATCAGACCGAGCGTGGTTCTGGCACGTGAGCCTGTGCCGAGGCTAGGGGCGTGTGTGTGTGCACCAAGGGTGGCTAACATGGACTAGTCCGGTAGACTAGGGTTTGGTTGACCGAGGAGGGTCAAGTGCATGGTATTCAAGCCCGGTAGCCTTAGGGGGTAGTCCGGTAGACTAGGATGGAGTCCGACCCGGGTTAGGGTTGCTAACCGGGGTTAGGCCGACCTAACTATGGTTAGGGTTGTGAGATGTAGCCCGGTAGGCTAATGGGAGGTCCGGTAGGCCGGAAGTAGTCATATAGACTTGGTTTTTAGGTTCGGTAGACTGTAAACCGAAGTTAACTATGATTAGGGTTACTAACCGAAGTTAAGGGGGTTCTAACTGTGGTTAGGGGTCCAATTACATTTTTAAGAATTTCTGTTTAGTTTCCCAAAGTTTGTAGGGTTAAGGAGTGCTTAACCGCGATTAAATATTAATCGGAGGTGCATTTAACCGTGGTTAAGGGTCTGGTACAGTCTGAGGTGGGCCCAAGGGGCTAGGCAGGGCCTAAAGTGGCCTCCTACCAGGCTTGGGCCCCTGCAAAAGCCCAAAATTGAAAACTCAATTAATGTCGGTAATAGGATTACCGACATTATGAACAGTGTTTTTAGCTATGGTTTTACCAGTGCTAACTAGGGTTAAACTGTAACCCAGGGGGATTTGAGATCAAGGGAGTGTAAAGGAGACTCCCAGGAAGGTTTCAGGCCTTGTGTGGACCCTAAAGGATGCCTGAAGTGGGCCCCACAAAGTCGCAAAGTTGCTGTGACAGAAACAGTCTATTGGCAGTAGTTATTCTACTGCCAATACAAAACTAGGCCAAAAACAGGATGTCGGTAAGTAGTTCACCGACGAAAGGAAAATAGGTTCTACCAGGAATGGCGATACTGGAATTACCGCCATTCCTGATTTTTTCGATAACCAAGTTTCTACCCATGGGGGCTGTGCACAGAGGTTACTAGGGGTTCCCTCATGATCTGAGGGACCCCCAGACTATCCGAGATGTTCTGCAATGCTCAGTGAAGATTGGTATACCCATAGGGGTTCACCACACTTATGGTTTAAGTGGGTGAACACCCTATATGGGTTTGCACTACTGAAACAAACCAACAACAACAATAATAGTCCCCTGGAGATGACTAGGGGCTCATAGGGATTACAAAAGGGAAAAATGAGGGTGGGGGATGGCCCTACCCGAATGTCCTGTTCTACCCGAGGGAGCTGTAACGGTGGTGGTGGTGCTCTGGTGGGGGGTCTGTAGCTGCTGGGTAGCTTGAGACAGGTTCAGGGGAGGCCAGGGATCACAACCAAGAGAGAAAATGGGGAGAGCCTAGGCGTTTTGGCAGTAGGGTTCTTCCTCTTAAAATTGCAGACCCTTGAAACCGTAGGAGTGGTTGGGGTTTTATAGGGAAGGACCTAAGGGACCTAAGAGGGTTTAAAAAGAAGGGAGAGAACCTGAATGGACCAAGGTGAGGTCGAGTGAGGAAGTTGAAAAGGGAGTTTGAAGTGAGGGTGGAGTGTGCAAGGCATTTACAGCCTACAAACTCGGTACTCACATACTGTCGATAGAAGATCTACCGATAGCCTGAAACAAGGCCAAAAAATAATATCGGTAGATCTTCTACCGACATTATGGGATCTGTTTAAATTGGGTTGGGCCCTGCACATACGGGTTATGGGAGGTATGTTTAATGGTTTTTTGGGCCTTATGGGCTTGAGGCTATGGGTCAGGCTCTATAGGCCTTGGGTCTTATGGGTTTAAGCCCTAATGTGGCTCTAAGGTTATGATAGGGTCACCTAAGGCCAGGATTTTTGACATGGTTTTTGTACTAGGGTTCAACTAGGGTTAAACTAGGGATACGTCCTAGGTTTTAACTAGGGTCGAGTCCTGGGGTTTACCTAGGGTTAGGGTTTTGGTTCTAGGGTTTTCTAGGGCTTAACTAGAGGCTTACCTAGGTTTAAGGGGACTTGGTAGGGGATAACCATAGTTAAAAAGGGTTTTAACTATAGTCAGGTGGGGTGTAAAAATTGGGTGCTTACACCTTGGACTTGTCGATCTTTCAACCGGTCAAGGAATGCTTTTTCACTCGCGGACATCATTTGAGAAGTTTGTGGTGATGCCAAGGATCCAAATCAAGGCAGGACTTTTATTTGTTTTTGCGAGTAAAAATCATAATCCCGAGGTAGAGTGCTGGAGAGCTGCTGAGAAAGAGAGTTGTTTCTGCTTTGCTGATGTTGCAGTGGAGTATCATTCCAACAAAGAACTTGTGCAATTTCCAGTACCTAACCCCTTTGATGGGTCATGTGAACGTTGAGGATGTTGCTGAGAATGAGAATTGTCTTTGCTTTCCATGATGTTGTTGTCATTGGGGACCTGACGGACAACCTCTAGAAGTTGAGCAAATACAAAGACTTGTTCGTTATCCGGATGCTAGGAGTACGACATCTTGTAGCGCACCTAAAGCAATCGACTCTATGCCTATGAAAGGTATTGTTTCTCATGTTCTTTCATAACGTTATTTGATGATTTTTTTTTTTTTTGAAATGGTAGCTGAACCTGAGGTAACTTTATAGGCTGCCTACGTACCCGATGTGGGATCAAGCTTTAACGTAGTTCAATTTTATTTTTTTTATGCTCTAAGTTTTGCCTAGACTGCCATTTCGGATTTTCAATCTAGCGAGCAAGAGTCATTGAACCTTTTACAGTTTTAGTTGTATAAGTCAAGAGTGACATGCATTTTAAGCTCATGTGGCAAGGAACGTTGTGGACACTTTAGGCTCATGTCGAGGAGTATTGTTCTATCATGGATAGTATTGCTTGAGGAACTTGCCGTTAATAGGGCCAAGATGAACTCCATCGGATGTTGAAAGAAGGTAAGCATCGTTGGTGTAGACTTCTCTGACCATATGCGGTCCATCCCACTTTGGATCAAATTTCTCTCCAGACTGATGTGAGAGAATGATGGGCTTCGACTGCAAATACCAAGTCACCTATTTGGAAGGAGCGAGGTCGAACTTTCTTGTTGAAAGCTCGAGACAAGTGAGCTTGATAGCACTCGAAGCGTTGTTGCGCTTCTAATCTCTTTTCATCCAGAGCTTCAAGTTCAGCGAGACGTAGCTTTGTATTATCATCACTTGCGAGGCCTTCTTAGATCGCAATTCGTAGTGACGGAATTTGGCGTTCCAATGGAAATATTGCTTCGACTCCATAGACAAGCAAGTAAGGTGTGGCTTATGTAGGAGTGGGGTATGAAGTCCGGTATGCCCAAAGTGCTTCACCAATCCGTTCATGCCAATCTTTTTTGACTTGGAAACAACTTTCTCAAGGAGCTTGCAAAGGGTTTTGTTGAAAGCTTCCGCGAGTCCATTTGCTGACGCATTGTACATAGTAGAGCATCTTTACTTGATTTCGAACTTCGCACAAAATTCATCCATCAGGGTATTCTTGAATGGTTTCCTGTTATCTGTTACTATGTAACGGGGGACCCCATAGCAGAAGACAATATTATTTTTGATGAAGTCCACAACCGTCTCTTTCTTGACTTCTTTGAGAGGGATTGCTTCTGCCCATTTAGAGAAGTAGTTTGTTGCAGCAAGGATATAGAGGTGTTGTTTGGAAGACTTCGGGAGTGGCCCAACAACATCCAATCCCCAATTGTCAAAGGGCCAAGATGCTACTGTTGGGTGAAGCGGCTCGGATGTTTGGTGAATGAAGTCTCCATGGATTTGACATGTATGACATCTTTTGGCATACTAGAGCGAGTCTTTCACCATGGTTAGCCAATAGCACCCCATTCTCTTTAAGTGATCATGTAACTTTGGTCCTGATTGATGAGCACCATAGATACCTGAATGAGTTTCTTTAAGGGCCTCTCTAGCTTCATCATTTCCAAGACATCTCATCAAGATGTCATTGAAGGAACGACAATACAGCTCATTGTTGAAGTAAAGGAATCGGGGCACACGACGACGAATTTTAGTCTTGTGCTTGAGATCATTCGAAAATTTTCCATGTTGAAGGTATTCAATAAGAGGTTGTCTCCATTCTTCAACCTCAATCTCGAACACTTTGATCAAATTTGTTGCTTATTGAGAGATGTCATGGTGGATCAAGTGAGGGATGACCCATCTCTGACAGATAGGAACCATCGTTGCTTCTTCTTCAAGTACTACTAAAGTTACTGTAAGGTTAGCCAAAGCATCAGCTTGTTTATTCTTGTTTCTTGACACTTTTTGAGCTTTCTCATCCTTTTGGGACTTGAGGGATGGAAGAATTTCAGCTTCTTTTCCTTTGTTGATTTCGAGTTTGCTAGAAGATGGCACCGAAGTTGGAAGTGCTTCTGAGAGGACTTCAGTCTCCGTGTAGAACTTAGCATCAGCAAAGTGTGTTTCAATCTTCTCAAAAGGTCGACTCTCAGCAATAATCTTTCTCTGCACACAATCCTTTTGATACTTGAAGCATTGATGCGATGTAGATGGAACCACACCCGTCTCGTGTAACCAGGGACGACCAAGAAGCAAGTGATATGATGTCTTGCAATCAAAGACATGGAAGAGTACTTTGGACTCCAAGTTTTCGATTGTGAGCTTTAAGCGGACCATTCTGATGGCTCTTTGCTCCCCTTGGTTGAAGCCTTGGATCACTAGCCTGCTTCGACTCAATTGATCAGAAGAGATGCCGAATTGCCTCATCGTGTGGATGGGCATGATATTAACAGCGGACCCGCAGTCAAGAAGAATACGTTGAACTTTGTGTTCTTTAATAAATCTTGTGACATACAATGGCCTATTGTGAGGATGAGAACCAAGTTGTAGGTCTTCGTCATCAAAGGTGATGGTTTCCATGCAAGAGGCGCATGTCCCCGACTTCCTTTGAGCCCAGTACTTTTCCTTGTACTTGTTAGGATTAGTCAAGGCTTGAGCAAGGCTGAGCTGAGTCTTCTCCTGTAGTTGCTGGGCTTTATAGCTCACTCATTCATCTTATGTCTTCAGATTTTGGAACGATTGTAGATTGGCAAGGAGCTACGCTTGATAGAGTCTGGAAAATGTTCTGGCGCAGTTGTGGCGGCAAAGTAAGGACTACTATAGCCAGTGAGGTAACGCATTTGCTTATGATGGGTTATTGTGATGACCAGTGTTATTTGCTTATCGAAGCATCTGATAAAAGTTTAAAATTCCTACATTTTCGCGGATAAAGTCTTCCGTATGCGTGGTTATGTTGAACGGGCACGCGTCTCGGAGCTTGATTCCTTAGGCACAGGTTTAGGGCGTCACAATTCAATCATAGTTTCTCTTATATGATCTCATTCATGTGCAAACCCTAAAAATCATCTCTTTCGTCAAGATCAATAAATATGTGCATGAGAGTTCCTAAAACAATCATAATATTATGCCCAAACCTCAATATAATTTCTAATTCATCATCACAACATCAATAGCATATCAAATCTCGTATAACTTATTCCATTCATGATCATTAATACAAAATCCTCTTGAAATCATACAAAATCTTCTTCAACATAACTTAAAAACATGAAATCATTATTTCCAGATTTTAAAATCATAATAGCATACATATTATTAGCTTAGAACAGTGTGTGGTACCTAATAATTCATTCTCTTCAAATTTTCAACATCAGTTCCTCTTTAAATCATGTATCTCATACTTTCAATGTACTCATTCAAATCATGATAATACATGAAAGCATATCAAGATCATAAAAGTATTTATCTTATAACAATTATTAGCTTAGATGTTGTGTGGTATCTTCCTTGATCGCTTCCTTATGATCGAATCGTTTTAGAATGTCATTAGAGATGATCTCCCAGTTTTTTCGTTCTTCTCCTTGCAAAAACCTTTGAGTAAACTTAGGTTTCCTTCCATTTTTCTCTCTAATAAGTTTTAGAATGATAAATTACCTAAAACACATGAGTTAAGGTCCTTGAGTTAAGGTCCTTATATAGGTAATAACAAAGTTGGAAAGTGTTTAGAACTGTTAAAAACACTATTCACATGGTACTATTTACGCAGTTATTATTCACCCTATTTATAATTTTGCCACTAAACTTTTAATAATTCTAGAGAGCTCAATTATTATCAGAATAATCTGAAATTTGACCATAGCTACTTTAGGTCATATGGAATCTACCCTAAAATTTCATAAATTTTGGATGAAGAAAAATGACCAAAATACCCCTCTTATGATAGAAGCAATTTTGTTTATTTTGACAATTTTCTTTGGTTTAAACCTTAACCATTGATATGCAATACTTATAACTATGTTAAAACTTCACATAGAGATATTTTGACATAGTTAATCATCAATTAACATTAATTGAAATGCTTTAAGCAAAATTTTCATATTCTCATTCATTGTGCATTAGTTTGAAGAAAAACATCATGTCCCTTTTAATTCCCTTTTTAACTATGGTTAAAATGAACTAAACTAAGATTAATATAATTTTTTTCTAAAAACCAAGTTTGGATAGATGAACTCTAGGGATGAATGAATCTTAACCCCAATTAACAGGTGTTAGAAAGGGAGAAGAGATCAATGAGGAATGTGCATTCTACAAAACATTTTTCTAAAAAAATCCTTAAAAAATTAAAAGATCTTAAGAAATTTGAAAAAAAGAAATGAAAAATACTTAACTTACTGTCGGTTTCCATTATGTAATGTCTCACTTTTTAACATTCACTAATTGTGGTTAAGATTCACTCACCCCTAAGGTTAAGCAATCCAATCTTGATTTTTAAGAAGAGAATGGTTGTTTGCACAGTGACGTTCCACCCAGCGGAACGCGCACGCCTCCACGGGATGCCACATGTCCCTTTTAACATTCATGAACTCACTCACGTTAGGGTTCATCCATCTAACCTTGGTTTTAAAACAATTACTTTAGGTTAGTTAACACTCATTAACTGTGGTTAAGATTCACTCATCCTTGGGTTCATCTATCTAACCTTGGTTTTTAGAAAAAATAACTTCAAATTAGTTAACACTCAATAATTGCGGTTAAGATTCACTCAGCCCTAAGGTTCATCCATTTAACCTTGGATTTTATAAATAATATATACATTAACCTTAAGTTAGTAAACTTAACATGATTACAAAAAGGAGAAAAGAGGACATGTGGCGGGCTCCCTTTTTAAAAATTAAAATTCTTAACTTTAATTTCGATAAACTTAACCGGGATTAAAAGGGTGTTAAAGGGACACGAGGACACTGACGGATCCGGGTCCGCTAATCACTGCTCTAACCGGGGTCCGCTAATCACTGCTCTAACCGGGGTCCGCTAATCACTCCTATTGAAAAACTTAAATGAAAAAACGAGAGAACAAAATGTGAAGATGGCTCCTAGAAACCTCCTCAAAGAAAAGAAAATAAAAGAAAACGAGAATTAGATCGGTAGGTAGGTTAGGTGTCATGGCTGTCTTCGTCGAAAGAGTCATTTCTTCCTTCAAAACCAAGTGGGGTTAAACCATTCTGGACACGCGTAAATATGTCACAGTCGTATCTCTTGGTACGCTGATGTTCAAGGAAAGCAGCTGGCCTTTACCAAATTCGCAAGTCCACCTAAAAACATCCTCTCTTCTTTCTTTGAGGCGGTATCTCCGTCTTCTATGAGCCCCGAGCAAATGCGCGTGACTCACACATACCCTTTGTTTTGGAGAATACCTTTAAAAAAAATGGTACATCAAATATAGTATTGAGTAGGTAATGACCCAAAAAAAACAAAAACATAGAGTATTGAGTGGGTGGGGTTAGATTAGGTTAGTTTCACAATAGGTCAAAATACGTTAGAGTCGAATGCAATTCGTCAATAAATAAATTGAAAAGGTGAATCCATATTCACTAGGGCTGTGAGTGGGCTGAGTATGCAGTTCGTCAACAAATAAATTGAAAAAGTGATTCCATATTCACTAGGGCTGTCATGGGTTGGGTTTGGATGCGTCCAGCTCAGCCTAACTCATACGAGTTTGGTCCAAGACCAGGTATCGACTTAAAAAGAAGAATCTTTTTGTCATGATATTTATCAATTTTTTTCTAAATCGTCGATTGACGAGTGGTAATAAAAAATGAAAGAGTAATAAAGAATGAAAGAAAAATTAGATAATTAAAATTGAAAGTCTCTTGTAAAAAGGTTATATAGGTCATTTAAAGTTACAAATATATATATATATATAATGATTGAGAGCCTCAATCGGGCTTTAATAGGTGTTGTCCTAGTGTTTTGGGTCTGGAGGCCTTGTAAATAGAAAAAGAGGAAAATACATTACACCCCTTGAGGTTTGGCGAAAGTACACATAGACCTCCTCAATTTTCAGAAAATACATTAGACATCTTTACTTTTCAAACTAACGACACTTACACCCATTCTGTCAGTTGACCGTCAGTTAACTGATCAGATCTAGTGATGTCATGCGATAAAGTCCAAAAAATTTCAAAATTATCCCTCAAATCATTTTGGAGAAAATATATTTACATCCCCTAAGGTTTGATCGAACCGATTGGGGACTCAGATCGATTTGGTCGGATCTCCATTATAAACAATGATCAGGTGATACAGCTAGAAGAAGGTCTATATCTCTCTAAAATCAAGGCATATGATCATTGGAATCATTATGACCAGATTTGTGCAAACTCAAAGGCGAGGATGCGTGAGCTCAATTAGATATGTACGTGTTTCCCTTCTAATCCTCTAATAAAAAATCCAGAGATTCTTTCAAAATATAGGGTATATGATTTGCAAATGACAACTAACTTGCATCTAATAACCCATTCATCATCTCCAATCAATAACCCTTCTCCTTGTTTGTGACGACCAACAACTACAACCCCTTGTACTGGCCTTGACAGGAATGAATCCCCTTAAAATTGATTCAATCAAATCAAATGATTTCCCCCTATTTTTATAATATTCATAATTTATAGTAGTCAAAATTTAATCACCTTAAGATTGTTGGAAAAATTTGATAAATAGCACTATAATCTCAATAGAAATATATACACAAAATTACATGAATTTGTCATTAACTAAATACTTAAATACTTCAATGCAGCAGTAGAGAAGCTCAAATTCATAAACAATAAACTAAAAATAAAGGTTAGATCACTTATCCAAATGGAGATCGAGGCATGTATTGAATATGCTGTCCTTAAGGTGATTAACGATCCTGCTTCGATGCTTATAGGTCTCTGGCGGACACTCACAGGATTCAACAGTCTTAATTCGTCAATAGAGAGCACTCACTAACCGGCAGTCACAGCGAACTCGATAGCATCAAAAAATCAAAATCACAAAACAAAAAAGTGATGAATATAAAATTTGTAGAACTCTTTTTCTCTGCATTTTCTAAGGAAGATGATGATCTCTTTATATAGAAAATATCTCATGGTCTATAAGACACAAAATGATGAAAATTATTTAATACAATTAACTCTCCATAAAAACTTTCAAAACAGTTGGATTAAATAGGAGAGTTGAATTTGAAAAGACTTTGAGAGGAAATAAATAAAATGAATAAAATTTTATTTTAAAATAAGAAAATCTACAACACGTGAGACTATACTGGGAGAGTAACACCCAACCGCAAGCAAATTGATTTTTTTTTTAATTGTTGGTAAGGGATAATCTAGTAACACAACTCTAATCTTAACTCCTAAATATTTGAATTAAAAGAGATCAATTTTGTTCTATAAAAAAAAGGAGAAAATTTGGAAGTGTAGTTGGGAGTAAGGTTACCAAGTTCACTACATGCTACAGTGAACCCGAACTTTGGATTGGTTCGTGAAATTGAGCGCATAGTGGTTTCAAAACAATTCAAATTCATTGATATTTTTCTTTAAGTTCCGCATAGGAACCACGGGTACGGAGATACTTAGATACATCGATACGATAGAAATTATGAAAAACAGTTAAGTTTTACTTTAGAGTGTCGTATCTGATACGTATCCGATTCGGTGACACGGGTACAGCGATACAGGTACGTTTCCATTTTCAAAGCATCCATCCTTCCTAGAGTTTCGCAAATTTATACTTTGAATTTTGAATTCATAAACTGTTACAATTTTATTTTATTTTAGTTTTCAAATAAGTAAAAGAAAGTATGACTACGTTCAAGAACGCGTGCTTTGTCTAACACGCGAAATAGAAGCGCGTTATGCTAGAAGTCCTCCTCAGTTATTATTATTATTGCTATTTTTTATTTGTATTTTCCATTTTTGCTGTTAGTCAAACTCTCTTTCCTCAGTCGCAAGTTACATTTATAGTTTGAATACAAGGCGACTGTCGAAGTTTGCTCGAATCAAAAACCGCCATTGACCTTCAATCTTCTTCCGACGACAAATCCTAGCTAGATGGCGATCTCTAGGGTTTCCTATTTTTTATTATCACTGCTTGGATTCTGCTAGGGCTTCTTCTCGGTCGAATCAATGGAGGATCCTGAAAAGCCAATTGAGCTAAGAGCTCTGCAGTCGCTAGGGTTAGGGTTTGATCTGACCAGCGATTTCAGGTTGAAGTTCGCAAAGGGATTTCCGGGCGGACGGCTTGTGGTACTCGATGAGACGAACAGGAGGGACATTGTGATTCCTGGAGGTGTTACTGTTTCAGGCGTTTCCAAAGATATCAGATGTGATAAAGGGGATAGAACTCGATTCAAGTCCGATATGCTTGAATTCAATCAGGTGAAGATTTTCGATCCTTACGCTTATAATTGTTATCATTTAGATTTATTATTGTTTGATTTCAATGAAATTTATATTTGTTGTGACAAAACGAAGAGATTGAGGTCCATGAGTGATAATTTGTTGTTTGCTCCACTTGCCAAGAAAAGTAAATTTAGCTGAAGCAGTAAGAAAGAACATATGGATTTTTTTTGATGCGATTACAATATAATAACAGCATGATCCTATTATTGATTCTTTGAACGAGGTAATAACCACAATCAACCAACATAAAACAGTTGTTACCGCGTGTCATCTCGAATCCTAATCCATAACCAAATTTAAAGTGTAGCACAAATATTATGTATGTCACAACAAGATAGTTCAGCAGTTACCAGATTTTCAATCTCTATTGTTCCAATTACCAATTTCTCTCGCCAATTAGTCAATCTAGAGAAACAAGAGGACACCTATTTTTTGGTGAAAAAAATTCTTAAAATATAGGGAAATCATCACTGGTGAAAGACAATTTATTTCTGCAAAATAAAAGTTTCAGGACAGATATGGAAATCACTATTCAAAGAAGTTCTTTGTCTTCTTCACCACTCCTTGTAGATTCCTCAATCAAACTTACACGGTGATAAGGTCCAAGCAAGGCTTGACATTCTGCACAAGACCTTTAACGGTTTCCTTACAAGAGACTTTCATCAACCCAACAAAATTTGGATACACCATCTTTCTATCTAGAGTCTAGACAACCCAAGAATATCCAACTTCACCTTGCACAAGATCACCAAGTCCGACTTTACCCCACATTGCTTCCTAAAAACACAATGCTCATGAGTATAGTGACAAAGTCGGAGTTTGTGAATAATTCGGCTTCGAAAAAATTTAGGAAAAATTCAAAAAAATAAATTAATAACTATAAAAATAAATCTAACAATTTGATTAAACAATATATAAAATAAATAGTTTACTTTGCTTAACTAATCAAATTGCTTGCCTTTTTTTTTACATTTAGTCACAAAATTTGCAAATAATTTGTGATTTTTAATAAAAATGGCAAATTTTGTTACTTGGGTCATGAGTCAAACCTGCCCAAATTCCTTCACTCACTTGGCCCTTATGCATATGCCACAATTATGTTGAGTTCAAACTTTGTATACTTTTCTACTGTTAACATGGCTACTTCACTTTGAATTTCCCATCATCTTTCCCTTTTAACACCCAAAGTACCCTTTACAACCTTCATAACTCCACCATCCACTGTGTACCTACCTAAAGCAATAAGGTTCTTGTTTAAATCCAGAACATGCATAACATTATAGGACATACTCACAATCCCGTCATGCTTGATGATATTGATCATCCCTATCCTAGAAATCTTGTCTACATAGTATTCCCCATCAACATATCATTACCGCTAATCATCTTTTTGGTCGCAAACCAATCTCTATTAGGACACACATGATCATAAACACCCCGAATGCAAACGCTCCATCCTGAGAGCAATCACTACTTTTAGTCACATTAGGACCGTGTCATCACCATCCTAATTATTCTCTTCCACATAAGCTTTGTATGAATTTCTTACATTCTTTCCTCATTTTCTCTTAGGTTATTACAGTTCCTAGCCATCAATTGCAGGATTAGAAACAACATCGGACACGAGATAAGATCACCGCTATGAGTAGAGTGCTTCATATTGAGTTTTAGAGGGGTGTAGGTGTAGGGGGCTAGATCCTAAATTCTATGCTATGTCGGGTTGGCGTAAACAATGTATTAAACTTCGGTTTCGATATAAAATTTCTATCGTTGAGGAATTTGACATATTTCGAGGAAGTTTAAGGACGTCCAAAGAAGTTAAGTAAAAATTAAAGAAGTTTAAGAAACTTTAAGGAAACATTGAAAATTTAAGATGAAACTTTAGAGATTCAATACTTAAGCATAAATACACTTTTAGAATACATTATATTACTGACGCAAACATATAGTACTCAAATGTGAGAATCATATTAAGTGACATGCATTGTCTACTTGTCTAAGTTGTGCATTGTCTGCTTGTCTAAGTTGTAACTTCTTCTTGATATTTCTCTATATTATTAATTTTTTAACTATATTTTATCCTATTTGTCAAGTGAAGGGGATACATAACACCATTTTATTCTCTTTATTTTTCAATGATTATCAATGTTAATTGTTTTAGAAACCTGAAAAACTTATGAATGCACATTAAAGTTGATAAATATTTAAAATTCAATTTAGTTTTTAAACCTATTTCAATATGCAATTGATGAGCTCAATGTTTTTATAAGATTGAATCAATAAGTGAAGAGCAGGAGATGTGTAGTTAAATAATTTTTAATTTATGAAATAGTATTAGGAAATTATTTAGTTTTTTAATATTACTAAAAATCCCTTATGGGCATAATATACTAATAATAAAATTATAACTGATAATAAGGTTAATGCTAGCCACACTCTAATAATAAAATTATAATTTATAATAAGATTAATGCTAGCAACACTCTTTTAAAGCTAATTCTATTTATAATAAGGTTAATATTAGGGACATGTCTTTCCTTATGAAGAAAGTAAGTTTAAAGCGAGTGGAACTAGCATTACCCTTTTAAGTTAAAACTTAAAAGCCCTTCAATTTACAGAATTTTTCAGTACACTTCGATTAAATTCAACCGAAGTTTCGTATTTTCTTAACACTTTTTTTCTTGTTTCGGTCGAAGTTCATCGAAGTTTATCATGAAGTCCAGTATTTTTAAAATACAAGTGCATTTCTAATTGGACACCATGTATCTCTACTCAAATTAGTGGAATTTGATTGAATTGAGTCGATTTTTGACACCATGGGCGTAAGCTCAACCCAATACAATTACTATCGATGGGCTGCTACCTCTTACTCTTGCCTTTTGCTGCATTTCACTCAAAGGTTGAAGGGAGATAGTGAATCAAGTTGTTTGCGAGGACAAACTTGATCCTCTTTCCCAGGGATCTCAAATGAGGGATCCCCAGGAAAGCCACCAACTCCAACCACCATCCATATACGATCCATACTAGATATGACCAACTACCGATTCTCTTTATATGCGCGGTCTTATAAATTATAAAATATTGACACTTAGTGTATTTACCGAATTCAGACCTTAATTTGGTGATATCCTTACTTCGATAACCCTGTCATTACATTGAGTCACTAGGCTTTCTACTAGGAATTTGTTACCAAAAAATATTCAGGACTGCTAATATATCCTCCATATCAATACACTATCTTCTAATAGCAGGTTATAAAAAGCTCCGTTAATTCCTTGACATGAATTCTAAATTGCTATCTCTTTTAATAGAATGGAATGACAGAACAAGATCCTTGTTGCCTACCCTATTTTTTTTTTCATCGTTTCAGTCAAGTACATATTAATATCAGAAAGATAAGAGTACAAAGAATGCTCATCCAGAGTGAACGAACTACAAATCAAAAAAAAATTGCAACTCATGAAAGATGCAAAAGGACTATCCCTATGGTATGGATAGAACAAAAGTCAGTCACCATCCACCAATCCCCCTCAAGATAAGATCTTGGAGATAGACGACCAGATAGCCTCCTTGGATTGGCATGGGTTATCGAACACCCCTTCTATTTCTCTAATCCCACTCACAGCAGCAGATCACTGCATAGTCTCTGTTGGCTCGATTGATCCTTAAGGCATCTTTTTATGTAGAGCTAACTGATCAAGAACAAGTTTTGAACTTGATTGATGTGGTAGTTCATCAAAAATTTCTTTTGGCTGTTCTAGTTCCTCAATAGTGTCCTTCTGTGGGTCTGGAATAGGGTCCAAATTCAATGGCTGCAGTGGCCGGTCAATTACAAAATCTTTGACCTTGCACAGTTTCTTTCACTTTGATTAGACCCAAAATTCTGATCCATACTTGCAACTAGTTCACTGCCTTGATTAACATCATACGTGACTATCCTTTGTGTTTTTTGGCTTCATCTGCAGCTCGTCATCTTTCATAGATACCAACTTTATCTCACTCCCCTTGTAAATTAACCTATATGTGTTAGCTTCACTATCATGCTGCACTTTCTTTCATAAATTTACTGTTCTCCCAGCAAAATATGATCAACTGTCATCAAAATTATATCAGACTAAACTGAATCTTGCAAATAGAGAAGGTGACGAAACATTGCTTGTCACTATAAGAGAGCAATCTTCAACCCATATGGCTCTGTAGGATTGTGTGTGTTCAACTTGTCGACAAGATCATTGGAAAAAAAACATTTGTGTTGCTGTCCTTATTTATAATCAGCTTAACAACTTGGTACCCATACTGTACAGTGATATGTAAAATTCTGGTACAAAACCAATCTTCCTTTACTGTCTCTTTTGATGATGTCAAAATTCGTTGCACCCACCACTTTTGTAACTATATGTGCTCTTTTTAGTGCATCTTCATCTTATAGCTATCATTGAACTACCATTGTTGGTCTACAAATGCTAGGATGTTCATGAAATTGTTGTACTCGTTTACACCAATCATTTTCTCATTTTTTCATCTCATTGTTAAGTGCTACCAATCTTTGATACTGACATTAATGGTTCGTCCCTCTCCTAATTGGTCAACTTAGGACTGAAGGATCTCCCACATTGTGAGAACATCATGGAGAAACTTGCTTTGACACCAGATTGATGTAGGACAGAGTAAGGGGGTCATTCGGTTTGAAGTTTTGGACTTCTCAAGTAATATATTGGGGCGCTTAAAGTGCAAAATTTAACCCTAAACAATCAATAATGATGGTCTCAATCAAATATCAAATCTTTATCAAACTTTGGTGTTCAGATACTCCAAAATTTAACCAACAAATATCTTCTTTCTAATCCCCAAAATTTTGTAAATAGTAAATGGTGATTTAAGATCCAAGAAATTTTAGGCTTTAGATACTCCAAAATTTAACCAACTAATCTCTCTTTCAGTTCCGAGGAAAGAGGTGTAGTTTCCATATTGCTGAAAAAGGAAACTCACCACTCACTGGTGAAAGAGGAGAGAGAAAGGACCAATTGAAGGCACCATTTCATTAAGCATCAAAGGAGGTTCTTCAAAAGAAGTAGAATAAGAAAAAGGATCAAAAATCCCTTTTGCTCAATATGGTATACGCAAATCGACACAAGATGTGTTACCAAAAAACAGTGAATTGTGGGGTCTGCACTAGGTCACACGACACGAAAAGGGTTTGACAACAGAAAACCTGTCTTCTAAAATGATCTGGAGAGATCAATCTCTCGCTCAATAAAATATATGCAAATCAACATAAGCTTACATATCAAGAGACAAAAATTAGACAGAAATATGCAAATTGCCTTTTCTGCACTTATTCTTTCAAATCCCCAAAATTTTTTGATCAAATATTGTGATTTAAGATTCAAGATATTCCCACTCAGTATCTCAAATCAAGCAAATCAATATTTTCCAAATCTAAGTTAATCGAAATAATCTCAATTCCAGCAATTACAAAGTGCCAAAACATACCCTACTGATTTTAGGGAATTGAAATTTTGGATTTTGGTGAAAACCCCCAATTTCAGATATATTGATCCTATTTAAGAAAACTCTGCAATTAATTGATCCTTCTAATAAATTGTAACAATAGAAAATCACATATAATCAACTGATGATAATTAGGATAAAAAAACAAAATAAATTACCATGTATGATAGATGAGTATCGAGCGAGTCCACGCTCTTGAAATTGATCTCACAATCTCTCCCAGATAATAATGAAGAAATTTTCATCAATAGTTCAACACTAGAGAGCTTAAGGAGAAAAATCTCTGCAGAATTTTATTTATTATATTCACTCTTTTCTCTAATAAAATAAAGCAGCATATAAATAGGGGATGGAGATAGCCTTTCAACCTAGTACTCTCTATATTGGACACTAACTCATATATGTAACTTGAGAGAACTTTTAGAGCAACTAAAACTCACATAGGCACTAAATACCCTGCTCAATATTTTTCAACGGAAAGGGTTGTTGATTGTTGATTTTGAATTAAACTCAATTTATATTGAAGAATTGATTGATTTCCGTATTTTTGTATTCATATAAAACTCTAGTCAAAACTTACAAATTAAGGTTTTGATCAATTTAATCTTAATTGACCTTAGGGATATATTTCAGACCTATTATTATTAAGGGAATTGATTTTAATTTTGAGGATCATTGAAAAATTGAATATTTACCCAATTTTACGAAATCCCTAAAATTCAACAACACTACAAATTGGGTATTTTGAATTTGGTTTGCTTTGAACCCTTGCTAATTTGATTATTATATTTAGTTTTACTGATTTGGGAAGAATTTGATATTTTGATTGAGATCTGTATATTTGGGGATTTGGTTTTTAGATCTAAATTGATTTTTTAGGGTTAAATTCCGCACTTTAACGAGCCCTATTGTGTTACTTGAGAAGTCCAAAATTTCGAAACAAAAAGGACCCCCTATTCTGTCCTACATCAATGATGAAATGTGATTTTGTAAGATTCTTGGTTACTTTGTTTAATAGATGATAAATTGCAGTGACAAAAGAAACTCAACTTCGTTGATTACATAGCTTCTTATAAAGTTTTCACTGAGTCATTTTTTTAATCTAGTTTCTCCCAGTACTCTACTGTAGAGAGATACTTGCATAAGGAAATCCACATCTTCTTGGTATAAAGACACATAGAAGAGATGACTTAGTTCCTTTGAATGTCTGCGGCAAATAATGTATGATCATCTAGAGACATGGAAATAAATACCTCTGAAACTGATATATATCGGTTTTGGCAATGACTTGTACGATATTTATGCTGGGACGTTAAAATTATAGCTTTAATATGACTCGTCCAAAACTGATACATAAGTCAGGGCTTTTATAACAGAGGCATCAAATGAGTCCTACCAAGATCGATTCGTATTGGTAAGACTCAGCCGATACATATTGGTATCGCCCATATGTTTAAATTTTTCTAAAAGAAACTATTTTATAAGTATCATCCGACACGTATCGGTATTAGCGATACATAACGGTTTTTGAAACCATTACATACCCCGCAGGCCCAAAGCCCATATTTAAATCCTTGTCTAAAGATGATTTCCCCTTGAACAAGTTGGTCTTCACACTTGATTGTGAATTGCTCTTATAAGGGCCATCCATTTGAGAAAAGCACAATGAGAGATATAAATTCTTAACCAACATGTTTTAATACACTCACCTCTAAATCTAATAGTGTCTCAAGCTGAGTCGTCTTCCCATTTGGATCCCCCCTTCGGTTTTTAATGGGAATTTTTTGGGTAACTCGCTTAATGCGTGTTTTGGCGAGATTATTAGAGATAGCGAAGCTAGATTGAATATCAGATATTGCAGGAAATAGATGACCTCGAGTCATGCTGTGCTTTTTCCCTAAGATGACTTCAAGTCATGCCGACTCATGCTGAGTTTTCTTCCTAAGACAAGGCCTTGTTCACGCCATTCACACTAGGCGTTGAGGTCTATTCAGGGGTGGCCATCAGGTGGGCTGCTGGAGTGGTTAGTGGGCCTTGGTGCTAGTTCATGTCATTCGGGATGTTTACAAGGTACTATTGCAAAGGAAATATCTCATTTTCTTGGATTCTTGGATTTTGAACAACATTGTTGACGAATTAAACAAGGAGGGGGTAACAAGGGACAGCTTGTGGTGCGAGCCCTCCCTTCCTTGAACCTTTTATTTGCTTTTTTTGACTTTCTTTTCTCTTCCTGTTTTGTTCATCTTTGGCCCTCTGTTTGATGTGGCCTTTTTTCTTGCTTTTCTTGTATCACTTGACCTTGGTTAAAAAAATTGCGTATCAAGCAGAAGCAAGAGAGTGTACCCCATTCGGTGATGTAAGATATCATCGCCGACAAATATTTGATGGTTGTTAAGCACTTTGATCTCTTCCAAAATTTGAATTAGGGCTTGAGGTGGATAAAGGAGGTTCCAATCACCATTAGAGGTAATAGATTGAACTTTGGGATGATGACTGAATCTTCTATGAAGACGATATGTCTCCCACGATTTTGGTGAGGATACTACATGTCAAGCTAGAGAGCCATTTACATTCTTTCACCAATAACATGCAAAATGATGTCTTAAGCATGGATCTACTTGGAAGATACGTCTCCAACTCCAAAGCAGCTGGTTGGAAAATGGTTTCACACCTAAGATACTGGCAGTAAATCTAGTAATCTTGAAACGCATTTTGTCTTTAAGGGGACATTTTTTGTTGGTGTCATCATAGTATTGTGTTTTATATTGTGTCATCTGTTGAATGGAAGTCTATTGCACATTGTCTATTGTAACTTCATGGCATGGATGCTAAGGTGTTTTAATGATAGTCAGGACTCAGGATATCTTGCAAGGAAGCGTTTGAATGGAATCTATGGCCCGGAGTAGGAGGTGCAACAATTCTTAGACGTAAGCTGGAAAGATTGTTCTCGTAGATCAACTGGGGTTTAGGAAAGGAGGGGCTTCATAATTGTTGTTTTGTTGGGAGATTTCTTGAAATTGAGCTTGAGGAGTTACATGTTAGCTATTAGGTCTCTAAGGGATGGAGAGCCTCTTACTTTGTGAAGATGAGAAGATTGGGATGTGGATTGTTTCATTTTATTCTCCCTTAAAAGTGCAGGTGCTGAGGCTTCTCCATGATGGGAAGAGAGATTTTAATGGGGTCACTCTTCGAATCAAATACTAGCATTCTAGGCTCTAGCTTGGGGATTTTGAAAAAGAACTTGTCATGCATGTGGGTGGTGAATTCAGATTCATGGGTTTCCCCCACACATATGGTGTGAAGAGACCTTCAAGGCCATAGGAGGCTGCTGTGGTAAGTATGTGAAGACGGATCCCGTCACTAGTCACTACAAGCTTGAAAAGATTGGAATATGTAAGAATATTTGTCCAAAATTCGAATCCCAATAAAATCCCTAGGGAGGTGGGGGTGCCTGTCGAAGGCTCCATGTTTAGGAGGCTCCATGTTTAGGGTTTGCCTCGGGATTGGCATTGATTCAATTGTTGGCAGTGATACCTTGTAAGGGAGACTGGGAGAGGGTTTAGGGTGATCACTAGAGAAGAGAGATATGGAGAGTAGGGGCAGTTTTCAACTCAGCTCAGTGGGGAAGATGATGATGACGTGTTGCTTCACTCCGATGAAGTGGGCATGCCAGTGATGACTATTTGTCATTTCTATCCACTTGAGGCTGTACATATCCAAAGCCCTGTCTATATTATTCGGCCATAAACATTAATTATACTATGATTTCACATTAGAAAAATAAGTGAATGGTAGAAAATTCAATTTTCATCGAATCAATATATCAGCAGAAACATTTGATATATATATATATTTATATATATATGATTTGATTTCACATGAATAAACTAAAATTAAGTCAAACTAAAAAAATAAAATTTGAAAAGTCACATTTGAAGAGGTTTTTCTGAGAAAACTCTTCTCCATGGAGTCCCTGTGTTGATCTTCACCTCCTTTGGGTTGGTTCTCTCAAGAGACTCAAATCTAATGAAAGGTGGGCAAAGAAATCGAAATCCAAACAAAATCACAAAACACCGAAGCGAACTATCGAACTGTTGAAGTTTCGACAAAGTGAAGTTAAAATATTGCGAGATTTTGCTATAATTCGAAAAATATTATGAATCTTGCAAAAATTGATGAATATTTAACGACTATTGTGAAATAATTATTTCCCTACATTGAAACTTTGCTAACCTGCAATTATCGATAATTCAACCAAATTATTGATACTTAACACGAAGTTTCGAACCTTGGCAACGACAAATTGGGTTCTTCAGTTATCTAAAATTCTCACCATAAGGTTGCATGCTAAGGATGACTTTTTTTTTGGTAACTGAGGGTGTCCCAACCAGCCAACCCTGGCAAGGAAGGACTAGTCCCTTCGGATGCACGCAATATGCTAAAGTGGCCTTTGTCTTATGGACAGCCACCTTGGACAAGATCCTCACAGGGGACCACCTCACTAGTAGAAGATGGACTATCCTCAAAATTTGCTTCATGCGTAGAGGGAAGAGTGAATCAGTTGATCACCTTCTACCCCATGGCTACTTCTCATTGAAAGTCTGGCATTATTTCATTGATTAGATAGGTGTGGCATGGGTAACTCCTAAATCCTTTAGGGATCTTTGGGTGACCTCAGAGTCAAGGCACAGCTATAGAGGATGGTCCCTTCCAGTATGAGTTGGAGCATTTTTTGAAGGAGAGAAATAGGCATATATTTTTTTATGATAAATCATAGTCGGTCCAGTCAGTGGTAAACCATGTAGTGCTGCTTCTTTATCATTTGTCCTCCCTATCACAAAGGACTTCAAGGATTTATGATACCTTCATTTTCTTCTAATTGGGTTGCCCTTTTTCTTGGTCCCATTGGAGAGCTTGTACAGTTTCTGTGCTATCCTCGTTTTCTGTATGATAGCCTCTTTTTGTACAGGGGCTTGCCCCTTTTTGAAATAAAATAAATTACCTTGGAAAATTGCTGTGAAGGCATGTCTATGGTAATTCCAGATTTGAATAGATATTGTGTGCAATGTTGGGGACATATCAAACGATCACATGTTATTATGGGACTAACACTGCTGTACTGTCATGGTATATGTAAAAAAGATTCATCCAGATCTGTTTCCTCTTAAAACACTATGTTTGTGGTTAAATGGATGTTCTCATCTGACAGTAGCTTATGACTTACAATTAAATAGTAACAAGATACTGTAGTTATCTTTAACTCCTTCAGGGCGACCCCTCATCTGGGTATCCTTCTGATTGTATATTATTCCATGGATAAAGTGAATATCTATTGCTGGATGTTGGATGCCTTTGATGTTTTGAAATTTGTATTGTTCTTTGGTATTTCTAAAGTATTTCATGCACTTTTACAGAACAGTTTTGAGTTTTATACCTGATTTATAATTTATTCTGTGGCATGGTTGGCTCCACATTGTTCATTCATTGGCAGATGTCAGAGCTACTTAATCAGAAATCTTCAATACAAGGAAAAGTTCCTTCAGGCTATTTTAATTCTATTTTTGAATTAAGTGGAGCTTGGTTAAATGATGCCGCGGACACTAAATATCTCGCTTTTGACGGTTACTTCATCTCCCTGTACTATTTGCACCTAACAGCATCTCCATTAATTCTTGAGGATAAAGTAAAGAAGGCTGTTCCATCTAACTGGGACCCGGCATCATTATCGAGGTAGCTACTTCATTTTCACTATGTATGCATGAATATAATTATCTGTTACATATTTTTCATAAAGTGTAATATATATTATTGTTGTACCATTAATATTATACTCAAAAATTTCTTTCCCAGATGAGCCATAGGGACCTTGAGGCTTTTGGATGATTTTGTATCTACGCTAGTTAAGTAAATCAATCTAGATTGTTAAATAGACAAATTCTACCTGGCCAAATTACTTCCTCGTGCCCCCGACAAGTTGATCTCATTACTTTATCTTCCTGAAAGCGAAATGGTCATGAATATTAATGTTGAACTGTTATAGTAATGACATAATCTATTTGGTAAGTACTTTGTTTTCTTTTTCCTTTATTATTATTATTATTATTATTACTATTACTATTTTTCTTTTTTTATTGGCCAAAGTATGAGTCAACTCAAATTATGGTACCTGCTTTCCTCTAAACAAAACGTCCATGAAGTTGGCCTTGCCAGAATTCTGCCTAAAATAGTTTCCATTCCTGCCATGAATTTTGTTATTATGCATGTATCCCGGTTTTTGTCTTGCCAACCCCAAATAGTTGGGATGAAACACTGAGAAAGAAAAAGGATCCTGGTTTTAGTCATGTTTTCTAGCCATATATATTTGCTTAGACTTGGATGAGTTCCTCAATGCAAGTCCATTGGTCTTAAATGCAGTGTGGCTACATGTTTAATCCTGGATTAGTTTTGTATATTGATGCTGAGTAGGTTTACTTAACAGGTTCATCCAGACATATGGGACACATATAATTGTAGGGATGGCAGTTGGAGGTCAGGATATAGTTTGTGTTAGACAGAAACCTTCCTCATCTATTCCTGCTGCTGAACTCAAAGAGCATTTGGAGGATCTAGGAGATTCTCTGTTTTCAGATGGAAGGAGCCCTTCTCTAATGCAGAGGAAAAGAGGAGCAAAACAGAAGGTACTTGTGTTTCATTTCATTGTTTGGTTTCTTCTTATGAGTGCATATGATTGATACATGTGGTCCTTTGCTATAGGTCCCCGAGGTCTTCTATCGTATAATGCAGTCAAACTCTCTGGCATTGACCAGCATTACAGAAACAAGCAAGGATGTAAGTCCACGTATACCTAGTTTTTGCTTCCTGATCAAGACTCATGAGTTGAACATATATTGAATATCTGAACAGGGCCTCACCATCCTTTGGTCAAAAAGAGGAGGGGACGTGTTTTTGCATAATCACATCACGTGGCTCCAAACGGTGCCTGCTAACCCAGATGCAATACTCTTTAAATTTGTACCAATTACTTCTCTTCTTACCGGAATTCCAGGCAGTGGCTATCTGAGTCATGCAATCAATTTATATCTCCGCTGTAAGTCCTTCAATTCCCAATTGATGGGGTAAAAACAGTTACTTCATCCTTAATTGTCTTACCTTTATACTTGATTTGTGTATATGGAATAGCTGCCAGTATCAGATAGCCACCAGTCAGGGATTTATTAGATCAATCAGGTTGTGAAACTATTAAAGGAAGCAAAAATGTTGTAGTTAAGATGACCTCGGTTGAAAAGAGAAGTTCCATTGGGACTTCCTGACATTTAACTACTCATTGCAATGTGGTTGGTTTCTCTTTCGGAGTGCCTCTGAAATCCATTTCAAAGCTCTGTCAGAAGTAAATTATAGGGTCCTTTTTCTTCCTTTTTTTTGAATATTCATCATACTAGATCTTTTTAGTTTTTCAATTTTTCCTTTTTTTCTTTTTCTAATTTTAGCTTTAAATTAAATGAAAGTGTTATAAAAGGGTGATAAATTATATTTCTCTTCTCTGAACAGACAAACCTGCCCCAGAGGATTTACAGTACTTCTTGGAGTTCCAAGTTCCTCGACAATGGGCGCCTATGTTCAATGAGCTGCCTCTTGGGCCTCAAAGAAGAAAGGCCTCTTGCCCTTCATTGCAGTTCAGTTTCTTGGGTCCCAGGCTTCACGTCAGCTCCACCCAGGTACTCCAGTTTATTTTCCTTTTGTTGGCAACTTTGCTTTGTCTTTATCATTTTCTATATATAACTTGAACATTCTTTCCATATCTATAAATATGGAAAGGATGCTAGGTTATGAATTTTGTTTAATCACAATGAGTCTTGTATAATCCAGCTAAGTTCATGTTAACCTTCCCCTGGTAAAAAAGAAAGAAAGAAATAGAAAATGAAAAATATTTGAAATCTAAAGAAAATATTGAATACAAATTTGTGTAATTAGGCAGGAAAGAAAATGTAAGAGAATTTATAATTATGTACACGAAGCACACATAAAACTTGCAAGAATAGTGCAAAAGTTTACAAAACTCGAGCATGTATATGTTGCAGAAATTATTATATATTCTGATTATTCATCAATCAAAAGAAAAGGCAGAATAAAAATTGAATAGGTAATTAGTCTTCAAAATTGGTCATTCTAGTCTGATAATTCAAAATTGACTCATACTTTAGACCCTCTTGTAACTAATAACCTTGATGGAAAGAAATTATATTAATTATAAGAGAATATTATATATAAGAATCACTATATTGGTCCATCAAAAATTTCTTTTCATAATTTCTTTTGATGTATTGTATTTTCCATATAAACTTCATGTAGATACAAATGTACAAGGCTAGCACCAAAAAAACAAAAAACAAAAGATTTTATGCTAGCCCATTGAACAAGCTAATAACATTTGGACCTATCAAAATACAAAAAGAAGGTTGTGTCACTTAACATATAAAAAATCTCCAAATGTCTTTTTGAACAAATGATTCTTCATATTATCGTGCTTTTTCTTGCACCATTATACTTTGTAATTTCTAAAACTTTATACTATATATGGTAATTTATTATATATAGCCAAAATATCTAAAATAATTGTTATCCCTTTCTCTTCCTATACCTAAACCATCAGAAAGTGTTTATATGATCCATATAACTATGTATTAATATAGTATAAAAACCTCTCTTATAAGTAATAATATACTAGAACATTCTTCAAAAATTATTAAATAACAAGTATAAGAGATTATTAATTATACACTATAGAACCAAGTTGGTTCCTTACAAATTTATTAATAATTAGAGATTATAAAGTTAGAGAATATTAATTATAAGAGGGCATACTGTATTTCATTTACTTTGGATAAGTATTGAGTAAGTTATGATGATTTTAGTGGAAAATCAGAAAAAATCCTGAAAATCTGTTTCCTAGAAAAAGCTTTGCACCAATCTTCTGGGCATTTTTTGGTGAGAAAGATTCCCAAAGGATTGATAATTCCAAATGGGGAAATGATCCAAAAGTGGTCCCCATGAAATTTCATGAAGTTTTAGAGGAGTTATGATGGCTTTTATCCCACATAATTGCTATAAGAACCCTAGAAATCCTAGTTTTTTTAATGTCAACTTGTGGAAATGCTTTGTTAACTTGAGTGAAACCCTATTATATGTTAACAAGGTAACCTTAGTGGATGATGTTAATTGTGACTATGGTGCTGAGTTTTATGATTTTATCATTGGGTGCTCATGTAGGCATCCAGAAATGTGCCTAGGTTCTAGCCTCTAGGAGCTCTGTTATCTTGGGTTGCCTGGGTATTTGGCAACTAGTGAATTGCTTATTCCTTGCCTGGTTAACACGAGCAACACGAGACTCTTCCACTTTTAAACTAAACCAAGGCTATGGAAATCTGAATTAGGTATTATACCATGACAAATTATGTAATTAAAGTTAAAAAATGTAAACCTGATTATTTCTCATTTTCTTCCATCTACAGTCAAGTATCTAATATCTGTGCTCGACATTGTTGGATTGTTGGGAAATGTCGCATAAATTTTTAAGAGGTCCACAATCCAATTTTATTTTCAGGCTTGAGCTTGACTAGGATTCAAGAAGCTTGTTTTTTCCAGCTTTCTTCGTCATATTGATTTTTGTGGGTGAATACTTGGTGTGTCAGAACCATAAAAAAACTACAACTGTCTGATCCCTTATAAGGTCTTTTGTTTTCTTTTCATTTCAGGTCTCAAGTGGTCAAAAGCCGGTGATTGGTCTGCGTCTGTACTTAGAAGGGAAGAAATGCAACCGGTTAGCTATACATGTACAACACCTCTTAAGCATTCCAAGTATTGTAGCATCTTCATCAGCTAACACATCAAGACCATGTCAGTGGCGAGGGTCTGATGAGCATGAGTCAAGCAGGCAATACTTAGAGCCAGTCAAATGGAAGAGATATTCAAACGTGTGCACATCGGTTGTGAAGCATGACCCCAACTGGTTGAAGGGGGATTCTGGTGGTGTTTTCGTGGTAACAGGTGCACAGCTCCTGACCAAGGGGAACTGGCCCAAGACTGTGCTTCACCTCCGTCTACTCTTCACTCACCTTCCCAACTGCAGCATCCAGAAGACAGAATGGGCCCTTGCACCGGAAGCTTCTCACAAGTTGAACTTCTTCACGAGCCTGAGTACAACCTTCACGCAGCGTGAGGCGCCTGGCCCCCCCAAGCAAGTTCCTGCTGCACTGAACTCCGGTGTATACCCTGATGGCCCACCCATTCCAGTTCGCTGCAAAAGGCTCCGCAGATTTGTGGAGACAGCAGAGGTGGTGCGGGGGCCACATGATTCCCCAGGACATTGGCTGGTAACTGCTGCTAAGTTGGTGACGGATGGTGGCAAGATTGGTTTGCATTTAAAGTTTGCGTTGCTGAATTATTCTACATGAACACGAATAGTGTACATATATGGTAATGTTATGGCTGCATTTGCGATTCTTTATTTTTCTGCTTAATTTGTTCACTGTAATTATGTTCAGAGGAATGTTGGTCCTACTAGGGAGTAGGAATAGGATTTCTTCTCACTCTATAAATGCAGGAGACCGGTCTACTTGACGAAATTTTTATAATTTTGTAGGGATAAATAAAGGGTGATTTGGTATCAGCAAATCCATTTTTTTTTGTCTGATCAACATGAATCTTGTTCTGTCACTGGAAGCTGAACTTTTCTAGTTCAATGGTCATCTTCTCCATTGAACATTTCTGGTTTCTGCAATATTCTTGTTCCTTACTAAATGACCAACTATTGTTGGAAGTCCATATATAGCTGCAGACAAACTTGTCTTTTTTAATTTATTTGAACCTCTCTTTCTCCCTTTTGGTGGTGGTAATGAATCAGGTTGGGTTTGGGTCCGGCCCATTGACCATATCTTTAGCCAGAACCCAGGACCCTAAATAAAACCGTCCGACCCAGAACCCTAAACTAAAGCCGTTCCTAATCCCTTAAACCAAACGTAGTACGTTGGCAAAACCCTAAGCCACCTGCCTACTGCCTAATCTGTCAAAAATAATAAATATTAAAATATACTTATATTTGCATTTTAATAATATTTAAAACTAAAATTATTAATTATTAACTAGTAGGGAAATACATCTAAGTGTATCTCATCACAATCACAATCATAGATTATTATCTTTAGTAGATTAGAATTATCTTTGAGATTATCTTTCCAAGTTAGGTGTGTCTCGAATTATCTATTTAAACCCTCTATAAGTTAGGTGTGTCTCGAATTATCTATTTAAACTCTCTATTAGGCCATTATAATTCATCAAATATTCAATAGAATCAAAATAAAAAAAGTATTCAATAGAATCAATATTTCTACATGGTTTCAGAGACATCGATACTTTGGTGACCCATTAGCTCTTGTTTTCTTTTTTCGGCGGGTGGTGCCGCCAATGCATGATAGGTGTGAATTTTCTTTTTAATAAAAATTATGTCTTTCATACCTCTACAACTCTCAGTTCTTACACTCATGCCTCACGGTTTTCTCTTTTATTTATTAAAGACCTATCCAACAAAATTTTTCTTCAAATTGTCAAATCATACTTTACTTACTTTTAAAAAAAGGATAATGACAACCTGATCTAGTAGGCCATTAGCTCCAACAGATTCATAAAAATGAGCGGGATGTGATAGAAATGGACTTCATAGATTGGCGTTGACCACCAAACACGGTTGAATGTTCTAACTATTCATCAACAAAGTGGGCACTCGAGTTGCGGCAAACCAATGAAGATGTTCAATCCTCATGTATTTGAGAAAAAATATTATGGAAATAAATGTCAAATAAGATATACGGTATCATAAGTGTAATATCTTATATCACAATCACATTACTTTTTTTAGTAGATTAGGATTATCTTTAATATTATCTTCCAAGCTAGGAGTCTCAAATTATCTATTTAAACCCTCTATAGATAATCTAGAACTCCTAACTTGGAAAGATAACTTAAAGATAATCCAAAATTTAATACTAAAGATACTAATCTAAGATTATGATTATGATGAACTACATTGTATTATGATACAGTGTATTTCATCTTACACTTATTTCCCTAATGCTCTATCAAACACACGAGAATTGAAAATTTTCATTGGTTTGGGAGTCACTAGCCTAATACTCGCTACACGGGTTATCTAGAAAGCTTAATAAACTTAGATTCTGCACAATCAACTTATTTAAAAAAAAGAAAAAAAAATGTCAAAAAAATGTCTTGGGTCGGTTGTTTAAATTGATAGGAAATTTGATAACAGAATGAGTGATTAAACAACTGTTGAGAGAGAAGGTTGAGATCACATACTCTGTAGCACACTGGACTTTTCTATATTTAATGAATAGCACTTTCGTGCCTAATTGGTCTTTCTCGTAGTCTAATTAATAAATAAGGGAGAATTTGAAAATTCTGACACGTCAGAATTGTTTGTTTTCGAAAGACGTATCCAACGCAAGTTGAATCGTCGAAATCCGACGAGCGAGTCAAAAGATATGGTCAAAACAGTCCAGACCTACAGAGCACCGATCGCTCGGTCCAAAACCGATCGATCGGTAGCTATCACACGGTCAAAAATTTTGTATGGGAAAATTTTTCAGAGAGTAGTTTTTTGACCGGTCGCTCGGTCAGAGTACCGATCGCTCGGTAGGCAACCGATCGATCGGTCATAACCACCGATCGCTCGATCTTCGCGTTTTTGCAGAAAATTCAGTAAGGGCTTTTTTGTCTTTTGGGGGTTAAACCCTTTCCTCTTAAGGCTTGCCCGAGCCTTAGGGCTTCATTCACGATACATAGAAGATTTTGGGAGATAGAGAGAGGAGAAAGAGGGTTCTAACCTAGGGTTTCAACTTGAGAGTGTATCAAGGGTTTAAACACCCAAAATCATCCCAAAAGAGCTTGGATTCGTCAAATCCAACCTCAAGCTCGTGTGGTGTTCCCATTCCAAGCTAGGGCAGCGATCCTACGGCGTTTTACAAGGGCTTTCTTCCCCAAATCAAGCCTTCTTCAAGCAAGGGTTCTTCCCTACCATTTGGGGTTCTATTTCAAGGTTTCTTCATGGTCAAGCCTTGATTCAAGGTTAGTACACCCTACTAACTTTCCCTAGCAATAATCTAGGCTTTTTATGTGAAATGTAATTCATGTTAGTAGGTTTCCTTCCTTGTAAAATGTATCATTTCTAATAATTATAAACAAGAAAAGGAAAAAGGATATGGATGTATGGATGGGAGATTGATTGAGGCTATGGGATGCCGAATGTATGATGTGTGGTATGTGTGGTTTATGTAATGGAAAAATGGAGGATGGGCATTTTACCAATAATGAACTCACTTTGATTATTGGATGGAAAATATGCACTAAAAATAAGAAGATAAACTATGGAGGAACATTGCATGTGATGTGTTTGACAAAATGCCTAAACTATGAAATAATGATTTGAAGGAAGAAAAGGGAAATAGGCCTTATGCATGTATTCTTATGAATGGTATATTGATTTAAATACCTTGTTAATTTCTTAAATGGCCATATGCATGTACTATGAATAGAATGAATTGTGATGTCATATTTCTCTTGTTATTCGCATTTTCATGAATTGTACTATTGACACGTACATGAGCACGCATGTTGCACGAACCGAGATTTCAAGAGCATATGCATATAATAACCAACAAGAATATATTGCATGTCAAGGAGGTTGGTAGCCCAGGGACATTCGGGTACTAGCCTCTGGCTCACAAGAAAACCCCAAAACACATATTGTCAAGGAGGTTAGTAGCCCAGGGAGATTCGGGTGCTAGCCTCTGGTTCACAAGAAAACTAAACAAGTAATAAAAAATCACATATTGTTAAGGAGGCTGGTAGCCCAGGGACATTCGGGTACTAGCCTCTGGCTCACAAGAAAACCATATATCAAGGAGGTTGGCAGCCCAGGGAGATTCGGGTGCTAGCCTCTGGCTCACAAGTTACAAGATGCAGGTTTACAAGATGATGACAAGACATTCATGCATGCACGCATACATGATTTCCATGAGGCATACCGAGACATGATCGGGGTTTCCAAGCATGAGTTTTATCGGAGTTTTCGTATTCATGCAAGCACGTTATGATGATTGTATTGTACCATGCCTCATGCTATTTCTCTTGTGATGCTATTACTGTCGTGTACTGTATTCCTGTTGTGGTGCATATTATTATTATGGTTAGCACTTAGCTTGTACTCGCTGAGTATTCCATGCTCAGCCGTACTTTCATGTCAGCAGGTACTGAGGGAGCCCTCGACCCGAAGCCTTGGGTTGAGGAAGAATATATAGAGGAGAGAGAGCCGTCTATCCCACTGCAGTCTCAGGCGGACCGAGACCTCAAAGTGTGGCCGTACCTCGACTACTGTTGAGGGGAGAATACGAGAGGGTGCTTATGTATTTTGACATTTTGATAGGTGGGCCTGTCCACCTTAGACTTAGACATGTTTTGTGTATATATATGTTAACTTGGAATACTCTTTTGGAAACCTTAGAAGAAAAGAAAAAGTTAGTTTACGCTTCCGCATTTATGTTTTGCTTCCGCGCTCTGATTTTCATTGTTTAGTACTTTAATTATCTTGTTCATGACAGGATGGTTTGGCAGGTATGTATGGTCACGCCTAAAGTATCCCTAAACTCCTAGGGGGTATTTTGGGGCGCGACAGAGGTGGTATCAGAGCTCTAGGCATTAGAGTCCCTAGGGTCGCGTAGTACTAGAGACCATAATTGAACAAGACATTAGTTGTATTCCAAGTATGGACTAACAAGTTAGTCCTAGTCAAAATAGGTTGAATCTCAACCAAACTTAGAGTCCTACGCTAGGAACACGGATTGTATGGATGATGTTGCGTTGTATACCATGTGTGCATTAATTGTGTTGTGCTTATTAAATATGCTTGATGAATATGTATTGAGTGAATTGCGAAATTTGTACTAAATGCGTATCCAAGTTAGACTCATGTTGTATTGTCGTTCTCAGGAGAAATCATGAGACGCAATACCCAGGATCGCGGATACAATACGAGGGGCAATGGAGGTGATACTCCATCGGGTGATGATCAACCCGATTTTTCCCAAGCTTTTGCCTCAATAGCCGAGACTTTGGCTATGCTAGTAGCAAGGCAACCGGCTACTCCACCTAATGCCGCGCTTATACCGGCTCCTCTTAATCGAGCACAAGTCAGAATAGAGGCTTTCCGGAGGATGAGGCCTCCAACCTTTTGTGGGAGTATGGACCCGCTTGTTGCCGAATGATGGATTCGGCAATTAGAGAAGATATTCTCTGTATTGGCGCCTACGGAGGCGGAAAGGGTTACTTGGGCTGCCTTCATGCTTGAAGGTGAGGCCAACCATTGGTGGAAATCCGCACTTCGGACCTGAGAGTTGACCCAACAAGGTCAAGACTGGACTTGGAAAGAATTCTTGGATGTTTTCAACAAGAAGTACTTCCCGGTCGGGATGAAAGAGAAGATGGAAGTTGAGTTTATTACCTTCATGATTGTCGTAGCCGCTTATGAGGCTAAGTTTTCGGAGCTATCTCTACAACTCTTAGTTCTTACACTCATGCCTCACGGTTATCTCTTTTATTTATTAAAGACCTATCCAACAAAATTTTTCTTCAAATTGTCAAATCATACTTTACTTGCTTTTAAAAAAAGGATAATGACAACCTGATCTAGTAGGCCATTAGCTCCAACAGATTCATAAAAATGAGCGGGATGTGATAGAAATGGATAGAAATGGACTTCATAGATTGGCGTTGACCACCAAACACGGTTGAATGTTCTAACTATTCATCAACAAAGTGGGCACTCGAGTTGCGGCAAACCAATGAAGATGTTCAATCCTCATGTATTTGAGAAAAAATATTATGGAAATAAATGTCAAATATGATATACGGTATCGTAAGTGTAATATCTTATATCACAATCACATTACTTTTTTTAGTAGATTAGGATTATCTTTAATATTATCTTCCAAGCTAGGAGTCTCAAATTATCTATTTAAACCCTCTATAGATAATCCAGAACTCCTAACTTGGAAAGATAACTTAAAGATAATCCAAATTTAATACTAAAGATACTAATCTAAGATTATGATTATGATGAACTACATTGTATTATGATACAGTGTATTTCATCTTACACTTATTTCCCTAATGCTCTATCAAACACACGAGAATTGAAAATTTTCATTGGTTTGGGAGTCACTAGCCTAATACTCGCTACACGGGTTATCTAGAAAGCTTAATAAACTTAGATTCTGAACAATCAACTTATTTAAAAAAAAGAAAAAAAAAATGTCAAAAAAAAGTCTTGGGTCGGTTATTTAAATTGATAGGAAATTTGATAACAGAATGAGTGATTAAACAACTGTTGAGAGAGAAGGTTGAGATCACATACTCTGTAGCACACCGGACTTTTCTATATTTAATGAATAGCACTTTCGTGCCTAATTGGTCTTTCTCGTAGTCTAATTAATAAATAAGGGAGAAATTGAAAATTCAGACACGTCAGAAATGTTTGTTTTCGAAAGACGAATCCAATGCAAGTTGAATCGTCGAAATCCGACGAGCGAGTCAAAAGATATGGTCAAAACAGTCCAGACCTGCAGAGCACCGATCGCTCGGTCCAGTCAGCGATCGATCGGTCCAAAACCGATCGATCGGTAGCTATCACACGGTCAAAAATTTTGTATGGGAAAATTTTTCAGAGAGTAGTTTTTTGACCGGTTGCTCGGTCAGAGTACCGATCGCTCGGTAGGCAACCGATCGATCGGTCATAACCACCGATCGCTCGGTCTTCGCGTTTTTGCAGAAAATTCAGTAAGGACTTTTTCATCTTTTGGGGGTTAAACCCTTTCCTCTTAAGGCTTGCCCGAGCCTTAGGGCTTCATTCATGATACATAGAAGATTTTGGTAGATAAAAAGAGGAGAAAGAGGGTTCTAACCTAGGGTTTCAACTTGAGAGTGTATCAAGGGTTTAAACACCCAAAATCATCCCAAAAGAGCTTGGATTCGTCAAATCCAACCTCAAGCTCGTGTGGTGTTCCCATTCCAAGCTAGGGCAGCGATCCTACGGCGTTTTACAAGGGCTTTCTTCCCCAAATCAAGCCTTCTTCAAGCAAGGGTTCTTCCCTACCATTTGGGGTTCTATCAAGGTTTCTTCATGGTCAAGCCTTGATTCAAGGTTAGTACACCCTACTAACTTTCCCTAGCAATAATCTAGGCTTTTTATGTGAAATGTAATTCATGATAGTAGGTTTCCTTCCTTGTAAAATGTATCATTTCTAATAATTATAAACAAGAAAAGGAAAAAGGATATGGATGTATGGATGAGAGATTGATTGAGGCGATGGGATGCCGAATGTATGATGTGTGGTATGTGTGGTTTGTGTAATGGAAAAATGGAGGATGGGCATTTTACCAATAATGAACTCACTTTGATTATTGGATGGAAAATATGCACTAAAAATAAGAAGATGAACTATGGAGGAACATTGCATGTGATGTGTTTGACAAAATGCCTAAACTATGAAATAATGATTTGAAGGAAGAAAAGGGAAATAGGCCTTATGGATGTATTCTTATGAATGGTGAATTGATTTAAATACCATGTTAATTTCTTAAATGGCCATATGCATGTACTATGAATAGAATGAATTGTGATGTCATATTTCTCTTGTTATCCGCATTTTCATAAATTGTACTATTGACACGTACATGAGCACGCATGTTGCACGAACCGAGATTTCAAGAGCATATGCATATAATAACCAACAAGAATATATTGCATGTCAAGGAGGTTGGTAGCCCAGGGACATTCGGGTACTAGCCTCTGGCTCACAAGAAAACCCCAAAACACATATTGTCAAAGAGGTTGGTAGCCCAGGGAGATTCGGGTGCTAGCCTCTGGCTCACAAGAAAACTAAACAAGTAATAAAAAATCACATATTGTTAAGGAGGTTGGTAGCCCAGGGACATTCGGGTACTAGCCTCTGGCTCACAAGAAAACCATATATCAAGGAGGTTGGCAGCCCAGGGAGATTCGGGTGCTAGCCTCTGGCTCACAAGTTACAAGATGCAGGTTTACAAGATGATGACAAGACATTCATGCATGCACGCATACATGATTTCCACGAGGCATACCGAGACATGATCGGGGTTTCCAAGCATGAGTTTTATCGGAGTTTTCGTATTCATGCAAGCACGTTATGATGATTGTATTGTACCATGCCTCCTGCTATTTCTCTTGTGATGCTATTACTGTCGTGTACTGTATTCCTGTTGTGGTGCATATTATTATTATGGTTAGCACTTAGCTTGTACTCGCTGAGTATTCCATGCTCAGCCGTACTTTCATGTCAGCAGGTACTGAGGGAGCCCTCGACCCGAAGCCTTGGGTCGAGGAAGAATATATAGAGGAGAGAGAGCCGTCTATCCCACTGCAGTCTCAGGCAGACCGAGACCTCAAAGTGTGGTCGTACCTCGACTACTGTTGAGGGGAGAATACGAGAGGGTGCTTATGTATTTTGACATTTTGATAGGTGGGCCTGTCCACCTTAGACTTAGACATGTTTTGTATATATATATGTTAACTTGGAATACTCTTTTGGAAACCTTAGAAGAAAAGAAAAAGTTAGTTTACGCTTCCGCATTTATGTTTAGCTTCCGCGCTCTGATTTTCATTGTTTAGTACTTTAATTATCTTGTTCATGACAGGATGGTTTGGCAGGTATGTATAGTCACGCCTAAAGTATCCCTAAACTCCTAGGGGGTATTTTGGGGCGCGACAGAGGTGGTATCAGAGCTCTAGGCATTAGAGTCCCTAGGGTCGCGTAGTACTAGAGGCCATAATTGAACAAGGCATTAGTTGTATTCCAAGTATGGACTAACAAGTTAGTCCTAGTCAAAATAGGTTGAATCTCAACCAAACTTAGAGTCCTACGCTAGGAACACGGATTGTATGGATGATGTTGCGTTGTATACCATGTGTGCATTAATTTTGTTGTGCTTATTAAATATGCTTGATGAATATGTATTGAGTGAATTGCGAAATTTGTACTAAATGCGTATCCAAGTTAGACTCATGTTGTATTGTCGTTCTCAGGAGAAATCATGAGATGCAATACCCAGGATCGCGGGTACAATACGAGGGGCAATGGAGGTGATGTTCCATCGGGTGATGATCAACCCGATTTTGCCCAAGCTTTTGCCTCAATAGCCGAGACTTTGGCTATGCTAGTAGCAAGGCAACCGGCTACTCCACCTAATGTCGTGCTTATACCGGCTCCTCTTAATCGAGCACAAGCCAGAATAGAGGCTTTCCGGAGGATGAGGCCTCTAACCTTTTGTGGGAGTATGGACCCGCTTGTTGCCGAATGATGGATTCGGCAATTAGAGAAGATATTCTCTGTATTGGCGCCTACAGAGGCGGAAAGGGTTACTTGAGCTGCCTTCATGCTTGAAGGTGAGGCCGACCATTGGTGGAAATCCGCACTTCGGACCTGAGAGTTGACCCGACAAGGTCAAGACTGGACTTGGGAAGAATTCTTGGATGTTTTCAACAAGAAGTACTTCCCGGTCGGGATGAAAGAGAAGATGGAAGTTGAGTTTATTACCTTGGAGCAAGGTGATATGTCAGTAGCCGCTTATGAGGCTAAGTTTTCGGAGCTATCTCGGTTTGCTCCACATATGATAGCGACCGAGGCTATGAAAGCCCGGAAGTTTGAGAGAGGACTGAAGGCCTACCTCAAAGACCAAGTCTCAATGTTTAGACATGAGACATACTCAAAAGTGGTGGACAAGGCACTGTTGGCCGAGTCGAACTCCGAGGAGTTCTTTAAAAGAAGAGGAATGGAGAAAGGACAATCGAGTAGTTCAGGGGAGAAAAGAGCAAGGACTAGCTTGTATCAGTCCGCAGGGCCGGCTCAGTCACAGAGGATATATTCGGCACCACAGGCTCCCCGCCCTTTTGCTCCACTGGCCTTTCGCCTGGCTACCTCATATGCTCCTCGCCCCGCAGTTACTCAGGCTACGGGATATGCTCCTTCCCCCTATTCGCATGATGTCTGCACTCTTTGTGGAAGGAGGCATCTAACAGGAGAATGTCGGAGGATTACAGGAAGTTGCTTCCATTGTGGTGACCAGGGCCACATGGTTCGAGATTGTCCCCGACGTCATATGCCAGCTCAGTCTCAGGGGAGCAGGCCCCCGATTAGGCAGACATCCCAGCCTAGCTCTTCCCAGGCTTCGAGGGCCTCACAGTCTACACGGCCTCCTCGCCCATCCACACAGGGCCGAGTCTTCGCCCTATCAGAGAGAGACGCACGTGCATCCGATGATGTCGTGCAAGGTACGCAAGAATTTTAGAGTTTAAGTGGTGTAAATTTTCTATGGCTTGTTATGTGATTATTTATACTAGGGGTTACCCATTTATGATGCTAGTTATTATTTGAAATCTACTGATATTAGTTACTTAATCGCACAGACACTTTATTAGTGAACGAGTGTCTCGCTCGAGTGTTGATAGACACAGGATCTACTCACTCTTTTGTCTCACCAAGTTTTGCAAATGGCTTTTTGACTGAGGCTACTCCGTTGGAGCGGGAGTTGACCATTGCAACTCCACTCGGCAAGTCAATTGATACGGACAAGATATTCAGGGATAGTGTGGTTCAAGTGGGGGAGAATGAACTGTTAGCCGATCTCATCGTCCTATACTTCCAAGACTTGGATTTCGATGTCATCCTAGGGATGGATTGGTTGTCAAACCACCATGGACATATTGCGTGTTTTGAAAAGATTTTGAATTTCAAGCCAGAAGGAGTCAAACCTTTTCACTTCCGAGGATTGAGAGAAAGGGATATTGCTCGCTTGGCAGCTTTGAGCTTAGCAAACCCCGAAGCACAAAACTCCTCGGCTATTCCCGTTGTGAGTGAGTTCTTAGATGTGTTCCCGGAAGAACTTCCGGGATTGCCTCCTGACCGAGAGATCGAGTTCGCTATAGAGCTTGCTCAGGGGACCGCTCCGATTTCAAGGACACCGTATAGAATGGCCCCTATAGAGCTTGAAGAATTGAAGAAACAGATTGAGGAGTTACAACAACTTGGTTTCATCCAACCAAGTGTCTTGCCGTGAGGAGCTCCGGTTCTCTTTGTGAAGAAGAAAGACGGGTCAATGAGAATGTGTATAGACTACTGTCAGTTAAACAAGGTAACTATCAAGAATCGTTATCCCTTGCCAAGGATAGATGACTTGTTCGACCAACTGAAGGGAGCGAGATTTTTCTCCAAGATTGATCTTAGATCGGGCTATCATCAGCTAAAGATTAAGTCGGAGGATGTTCCGAAGACGGCTTTCAGGACTCGGTATGGACATTACGAGTTCCTTGTCATGCCTTTTGGGCTGACGAATGCACCGGCGGCGTTCATGGATTTGATGAACCGGGTGTTTCGATCATACTTGGATCGATACGTGATTGTGTTCATCGACGACATTTTGGTGTATTCCCAGACACAAGAAGATCACGCACGAGACCTCCGCCTTGCTCTAGAGATGTTGAGAGAGCATAGGCTATATGGCAAATTGAGCAAGTGTGAATTCTGGTTAGAGAAAGTGGCGTTCCTAGGCCACGTAGTGTCGGTCGAGGGTATTTCTGTAGACCCGGCAAAGATAGAGGCAGTTATGAGCTGGGAGAGACCCAAGAGCATCACTGAGATAAGTAGTTTCCTCGGGTTGGCAGGCTATTACCGAAGATTTGTGGAGGGATTCTCCAGTTTAGCTGCACCTCTCACTTACTTGACGAGGAAAAATGCCAAGTTCAGTTGGAGTGACAAATGTGAAGTGAGCTTCCAACACTACAAAAATATAGGCCTTTAGTGGCAATTTTTTAACGGCGTTTAACAAAAAATGCCTTGAAAGGCGGTCAACCACGACGTTTCTATAGAAACGCCGCCGATTACATGGCGGAAAGACTTTATCACAGCGTTTTTAAAAAAAATGCCGTAGTTGGGGGACTCTATCACGGCGTTTTTTTAAAATATGCTGTAATTGGGGGACTCTATCACGGTGTTTTTTAAAAAACTGCCGCGGAAGACAGGCCTTTCACGACACTTTTTTAAAATGCCGGGAAAGGCCCTGTATTTGCCAATTTAGTGCCCGACCCATCCCCATTGATATTTCCCTCCACATTTTCTCTCCCTTTCCCTCCACTGCTCTCTGCTCCGGCTGCCTTGCTCCTCCCCCGGCTCCCCTGCTTCGCATCCGGCTCTGGCTCCGGCTCCCCTGCGCTGCCCCTGCCTTGGCACCGGCACATTAAGGTGATTATTTCTCTCTCGCTTGTCTCTCTCTTGCCCTCGCTTGTATCTCTCCTCCTTCCCCAACGCACAGCCACGTTGGGTTGTCTTGGGGACGAATTGAAGGTTCTGTTGCAGGGTTCTCATAACCCTAATTTACAAGGTCTCAAGAACACCCTTCTCATAACCCTAATGATTTTGTTGAAGTTAAACCTCCTGAACTACTTATATGATGGATAATGGCAGAGTATTGATTAATATATTGAGGGGTTGCCGTTTTATCCTTATCTTGCTTTTTGGTATTGATTATTACAATATGTTTTTTCAGATCTTTACTCACAATAATAAGGATTTCTTAGTGGTTTTCTTTCTGTTTTTGTGTCGTATATTTCTAAAGGAAACATCAGCATTTGATCTTGATTCGTATATCCTGGTTTTACTGGTTTTTTTTAAAATTTTGATGAACCATTTTGTATGCATAGAAAGATTTGGAGGTTGCAGCAGAAGTCTCAGATTCTCCAGAGCGAAGCTAGAGGAAGAAATCATTGGTTCAGGTTTTTTTTTTTGTTAAACCGTTTTGTATTGTGTTTTTTTACTGTCGTTGTGCTTGTTTGATTCATCAAGGATGGCGGTTCTGTGGTTACAGATTTGGTCAAATAGTTTTATGGTTTTTGTATGGTTTTCTGTCAAGGTCATATGTCTTTGAAACTTCAAATGAGTGCGATTTTTGAAGCAAGTTATACGTGACTGAGTTAAATTCGCTTTCTGTGAAGCATGAACAATGTCTCAATAATGAAAGATTCTATTGATGCAATATTGTTCACCAAACACACCTTGGTTTTCCATGGCTTTTGGCTGTTAGGGTTTTTCTTATTAAATAAAAAACCTATGTGGTCTGGCGCAATCCTTAGTTTTCAAAACTCGGATTGTATTGCTGTCAATAGAGAATGTTAAGGATAATGGGTCCCACTAAAGAGATGTGATCAAACAGGGACTCTTTAAGTGTTATTAAAGCTAACAACATGGTCAAGGTTGGCGACCGTTAGATCTTTGGTGTGATCCCTCTTAACCTTTGGATCTTATGATGGGTAGGGTTCCAAGGGTATATAAAGCAAAGAGGGGGTCCCTCTTTTCTCTTACGTCAATTGGAAGCCCCATTGAATCAGACCTAAGGAGAAAAGAGAAGACTCTCTCATCCCTCTCAAGCGCCGAGAAACCCAGTGTCACACCGTGAAGGGAATAGGGAAATTCCAGCGAAAGGTATGAGATTATTATTTTTAATCTGTGTCCCCTTTTGATTATGAATTCTAGAAAAAATTTATCGCATGGTCTAGATCCAGGATTTGAATAATCTTGTTTTGTTTTAACATTATTATTCTTGAATCCCAACAATTGGTATCAGAGCGCAGGGTTGACCTTGTGATTAATTTTTCTTAATAATCAAATCTAAGTGGGGTTTTATTTTCGGATTTAAATAATCAAATTTTTAATTGATCTTGTGATTCGGATTTAAGGAAATTGAAAAATAGAAATTTAAAGGTAAATAAGATAAAGAAATTGTTTTCGGATTTGATAATTAATTTTAATTATTTTGAAATAAATTTTTGGAGTTGAAGAATATATTTAAAGGATACGAGCGAATCAGATTTAAGGAAATCATTTTTAAAAAAAAAAAAAAAAAAGGGGTTTTTTGACTGTTTTCGGTTGGACGGCGATTCCGCCGCCGTCCGTCGCCGGCAGAGGATACCGGCAGTAGGGTTTTGATCGCCGGTGGGTGGCCGTCGGTTTGGCACCGGCGGCAGCCGGTAGAGCCCTTACCAAAGGGTTAACAGTATACGGCGTTAGGGTTTTAAAAAATAAAATTAAAATAAAATTTTAAACTGTGCGGGTTAGGAAGATGAGCCACGAGGGTCAACCCGACCCTCTGACCCGAGACCATTAGTTCAAACCCGACCCTGTTAAGCCGATCCAATACCGAACCCGATCCGTTGATATAAACCGAACCCGTATGGGTTTGACCGACCCGGATAGTATACACCCGACCCGAATGAGTCATCCCCCGGTTCATATGGACCGGATCGGTCGGACCGGAATATATGCCGAACCGGATCAGGACTGAACCGGACCGAGCCGCGTCTTAGACCGGACCGCGTAAGAGGGCTCGACCGCGCGCGCGTGACATGCAATCCGCGGGTGGAGGGCAGTACCCGCGCGCGTGATTAATGGCGTGCGCGTGTAGCGCCTAACCTGCGCGTGACACGCACTACCCGCGCGTGATCCGCGCGTGTCACTGACCGAACGTGTCCCCTGCGCGTGACACGTCCCCAGGACACGTCCAGGACGAGTGTCCGACCTTTCCTGAAGTTTTTGGGTGTTCTAATTCCGTTTTTGGGGTCCATTTTGACTTCTGAGCATTGTAAATAGCTATTTTAGTGCATGAATATGATTTTCCTATGGTTTTGACATTAAATAAAGGAAAAACTTGATGCTTTTACCCAAAATTAATATCAGGAATTAAAGTTAGATCATCCTATGGGGTTTAGGTTTGATCTGTAAGGCGTTCGTTCGAATGGTCATAACCAAAGTAGGTTAGATTGTCTTGCCCAAAGGTGACCGTCCTATGGAAGTTATGGTTATTCGAATTTAGGGATTTCAATCTCTTTAAGATCGCGAGTTTGCACTCACCTACATTGAATAACTAGTCTTGCCCAAAGGTGTCTAGGGACTTCTTGTAGATTGAGTGGGGCAGAATGATTTGTGCGTGGCGGTGAGAGAAGGATAACCCTCTTGCCCAAAGGTGTGGAAGTGTCCTAATCAATCCAATACGTGATAGATCAGTTCTGTGCGCGACTATTGTCGCCAATTGGGGGGTGAATTGCATGTCGAAATCTCTTGCTCAAAGGTGTGATTAGATGATGCGCCCACCTGTCCCGTAAAGTGGAAGTAAGCAATCTTAAAGTAAACCACTTTAGCTATCCAGCTTAACCCCAAGACCGGATTAGAATCATAAAGCTTAAATAAAGTCATGCAAGGACAAGTATAAAGTAAATTATTATAATTTGTGCAATAATTTGTTAGACATACCATAACATAGTAAAACATTGACATTTTCAGATATGGATGGGTCTGTTGTTCAGAAACATTTGACTGGGATTGAGCCTCTGAATGGTTCAAACTATAGTTCTTGGAAGATGCAGCTAGATATAGTTCTTGGTTGCCTTGATTACGACTTTGTCCTATTTGAGGAAAAACCGGTTACTCCCACTGCTGAGTCTTCAGATTCAGATAAGTCTTTGTATTCGAAATGGGAGAAGGCTAATAGGATGGCCATGATGATCATTAGGGCTTCTGTTCAAGAAGCCATCAGAGGTGGTATTCCTCCTGCTGATACTGCTAAGGTTCTTCTTGAGACTATCAAGAAACAATTTATGAGATCTGTTAGGTCTCGTCAGTACAGTTGTTTGACTCAACTAATTTCATTGAAGTATGATGGTGCTGGAAATGTTCGGGAGCACATCTTGAAGATATCTAAGTTAATTATTTCTCTTAGAGAGCTTGGGTTGACAATTGAGAATGACCTCATGGTGCATTTGACTGTAGCCTCACTTTCTGAATCATTTGATGCTTTTAAGGTTAATTATAGTGCACAGGATAGGAAGTGGGACTTGCATGAACTGATAGCTGTGTGCGTTAGTGAAGAAGAGCGCATGAAGCGTGGGAAAGCTGAGTATGCGAACTTGGCTATGAATTCTGGTAGTAAGAAGAATTTTAAGAATAAAGGGTTCAATAAATCTAATTCACAAAATTTCAGGCAAAGACAAAATTCAGGACAGAGTTCAGGTCAAAATTTAGGACAGAGTTCGGAATATCAATTTCAGGGAAGTGATAATACTGAGGAACTAGAGGAGATTGAGTGTTTCTTCTGCAAAGGGAAAGGTCACATGAAAAGAAACTGTTTCAAATATAAGGATTGGTGCAGGAAGAACAAAGGAGTTCATTCATCGGCGAAGTGCCAAGGCTGATGAGCTGCTGATTTTTGAAGAACTCTACACCAACAGTATTAGGGGCTGTTGGAACTTACTGATTAGTATTAGACTTTGTTTCTGGTTTTTACTATTAGATGTTATTTTCATTGTGCCGTTGTTTAGGCGAGATATTATTGGATTGGATACAGTTTAATTTTATCATTGAGGGGAGTACACTCTCCATCAGACATATTTTTCAGACAGTTGGTAGTAATATATTAGTAGATGATCTTTATTAGCTAAACTTGGACTCGTATTTTATATCATTCTTGTTGTATGTTTGTTAACATCAGACATATGTTAAGGTCAGTAGGAGCAGGTTTGTAAGTTATATTTTGGATATCAAGATTACCAGAGATCATATTTCTAGACGTTTGGAGTTATCTCATAGGATTTCAGTTTGGTTAACAAGAGATATATCGAACTAGAAATTTAAAAAATTATTCAGACTCTGATTTTGCTTGATTTCAAGATAGTTTGAAATCCTCATCAGATTTTGTGTTGTTGCATGTTTGGATTGTGAACCCATTAAGTAAAGAACTCTCCACCAGAAATTTTTTAAAGAACCCGTCACTATTATGGAACCTTTTAGAATCGTTTGATTCTTTTATTTAGTGGGAGTATTGTTTATTGTTTTATATTCCAGACTTTTATATGATATACATGTCAATGTTTTACACTCTCAGATATTGATATGTTATGGTTATGGAAATTAAATAATTGATGCATCATTTGATTATAGTCATGTAATTGAACTGCACGTGCAAAAGGTAAAGACATCAAGTGATGGACTTCACATGACGGATGTCATTGATGTCAGGTTTGCCCGAGAGCCTTGCACAAAGCTCTCAAGTTGCTTGGGCTGAACATGGTTGGGCACCATGTTTGAGGCCTTCATTCTGGATACAAGGTGATGGACTTCACATGGCGGTTGCCGTAAAGTATCAGAATGACATGCATATGCTTAAATGCATGTAGCGTGGACAATTTTTGGACGTATACATTTTGATCACATAAGGTTGTGTATAGTCCATATCACACCATACCTTGCCACCATAAAGAACCGCTCTGAAACATTAGTATTACTAGCTGTTTGACCATGGAGTGGCTTGTATCATAGTAAATGAACACTAGTAGATGCTAAATGCTTCCATGATCACCGTTAGTGGTGCTTTTGAATCAAAGTGACAGTTAAAGAACACTTAATTCTCGACAGCAATGTTTTTCAAAATTAAAAGAGTGGCCACTCATGTTTTTAAGGTTGTTAAATCCGAAGAGTCATTTTATTTTATTTAAGGATTGCTTGGACCAAGTGGGAGATTGTTAGGGTTTTTCTTATTAAATAAAAAACCTATGTGGTCTGGCGCAATCCTTAGTTTTCAAAACTCGGATTGTATTGCTGTCAATAGAGAATGTTAAGGATAATGGGTCCCACTAAAGAGATGTGATCAAACAGGGACTCTTTAAGTGTTATTAAAGCTAACAACATGGTCAAGGTTGGCGACCGTTAGATCTTTGGTGTGATCCCTCTTAACCTTTGGATCTTATGATGGGTAGGGTTCCAAGGGTATATAAAGCAAAGAGGGGGTCCCTCTTTTCTCTTACGTCAATTGGAAGCCCCATTGAATCAGACCTAAGGAGAAAAGAGAAGACTCTCTCATCCCTCTCAAGCGCCGAGAAACCCAGTGTCACACCGTGAAGGGAATAGGGAAATTCCAGCGAAAGGTATGAGATTATTATTTTTAATCTGTGTCCCCTTTTGATTATGAATTCTAGAAAAAATTTATCGCATGGTCTAGATCCAGGATTTGAATAATCTTGTTTTGTTTTAACATTATTATTCTTGAATCCCAACATTGGCAACATATAGTCTATTTCATTCCTCGAGTCACTATTAATGCAATATTCTTCATCAACCACACCTTGGTTTTCCATGGCTATACTTGCTTGGGAAGTTACATTTATCAGTTTCTGATGGAAGAGATTTGAAAACGGAGTATGCCGATAATGAAGATTGGCTGCTCTAAGTTTGTTTATCTCACTGTTTACCTTTCAAGATATTAATTTTGAAAATGGGTCATAGAAGTTGTTTCTATTAATTTTCGTGGTTTTAATTCAAAATCTACTACACAATACTTTAGTTATCTAAATTTACCAATTAAATATTCATTTGTTTGACACATTTAAATTTTGAGAGATTAAATGATATTTCTGCAATCCTTTATTTTTAGCTATATATCTTCCTTTATATATGTCAAATTAAATATTTGATTGATTATCCGTGTCCAGGTTTATTAAGCTTTTAGGGCCTCCACCAGCTTTTAGGGCCTCCTTTGTTGTTTTACCTGGGACGAAATGTGATGGGTAACCTTAGATTTTTTGTTTTCTAAAGATAATTCATTGTTGATATTTTTAGGCGATGTTGATTTGCTCGTCGTTTAATTTTAATTAATTGATATTTTTACCTATTAATTCAATTATAGTTTGTGTTCGTCTTCTGAATTGAGTACCACTAGTATTGACTCGCTTGCCTAGGCTATATGTTAAATTTATTGTTGCTTAACATACTCAAACTCTAAAAGTCAGTCCTTATTGCTGTTGTGGTCTGAATTAGAATCATTTTCTTATAGCTGTGAGATGTCACAGTGAATGTAACCTTCACACCCTTCATGTAGAAGTAGAACTAAGAAGGTGATATTTGATGAAATATTATTTAATCGGTGAGCTAATGGTTATTTGATTGATGCTATATCCTTGGACTTATGTTCTCATCTATGTAGCTAGCATTGACTCGCTTATCAAATATCCTTGCTCAAGCAGAGCAGGTATTCCTGATTTATGAACTCATTCTTTTTTATGATCTCATTCTTTTTTATGAATTTCTCAACTGTCTTAGTTTCTGCCTGGTACCTCTAATGATCTTTATGGAATGTGGCAATATGAGAAGTTAATCTGTTATGAAAAAGGTTTTACATTATACTATATTGATATACTATCTCATCCATGTGCATGAGTGTTGAATGAACTGGGTTTGATTAATTGAATGGTATTGATCTAAGACTACTGCTTGCTTGGGTGTTTAGAGAGTTGTGAGTTTGTAAAAGGTACAGGGGCAGCAGGTATATATATACTAACAAGCATGCTTTCAATGTTTTGTCATGGTGGACCGTTGTTGTGTCTTTTCTTTTGATTTTTTTAGTGAATATTTAAAAGGTCGTTGTGAGCGCAAATTTCATCTTTGCTTATCACTACAAAAAAATAGGGCTTTAGTGGCAATTTTTTAACGGCGTTTAATAAAAAATGCTTCGAAAGGCATTAAAAAACGGCGTTTCTATATAAATGCCGTTGATGAGGAGGCGGGAAGACTTTTTTACGGCGTTTTATAAAAAATGCCGTTGTTGGGCAATCTATGATGGCGTTTTTAAAAGAAATGCCGCGGAAGACTTGGCGGGAAAGGGGTTACTGAAGGGCGTTTTATGGCGTTTTTAAGCAAATGCCGTGAAAAGCCTCGTATTTGCGGTTATAGGTCCCGAGCATTTCCCTCTTTTCTTTCCCTCCATTTTTTCCCTCCTCTCTGCTTCGGCTCCCCTGCTCCGTGCTCCAAGCTCCGGCCACCTTCTCCGGCTCCCTTGCTCCGTGCTCCAAGCTCCGGCCACCTTCTCCGGCTCCCCTGCTCCCTGCTCCAAGCTCCGGTCACCTTCTCCGGCCATGCTCCGCCTTCGGGTCGTTTAGTTTTCAGAAAAAAAAAAAAAAAGGGTTTTGGTTGTTATCTCCGCCAGTCATCTCCGACCGTCCAACATCGCCGGAACTGAGGTATGTTTTTTAATCTTCTTCCCGAGCCTGTACAAGCATTTTCCATTTCTTCATTTTCCATCTTCAATCTCGATGACAACAAAAGGGGTTTTTCAAATCTCGTAGGTTTTGCGCAACCGGTAACCTGAACAAGATGAAAGAGGGAAAAAATTACCTCAATAAAAAGGGGAAGCACGTTTTTCAAAAATCTACGATAATCGGTATATAATCCCTTTTAATCATGCTCTCAACAATGACCTAGTTGGATTTCCTGTTTCTCTGTCATCTCATAGTGAAAAACTCTGATTGTCATTTGTTATTTTCACTTTGTCGTTTTGGTTGTCATCGTATTTGTTCTCCATTGACCTCAAATAAAAAGGGTAAATTCAGGGGTTCTATGAGTTCTATATTTCTTTTGGATTGATAATATTCGAAGTTCTTCTTCCCTCTCTCTCTCTTCGAATCTTTTCAAAGTTTTCATATTCCAACAAAGGTAAGATTCTAGGGTTCTTTGTATTTTTATGTTTTTATGGTCCGAGTTCTATGTATTTTGTGTTTTTATGGTCCGGGTTTTTCAAAATTTTTTTTTAGTGATCTGCTGTGTTTAACTTTTTATGATATGGGGGTCTTTCTCATTTTGTTATCTATTTATTTATTTGTGATCTTAGTCTTGCATACGCTACAGATTTGGAGCTAACAAGAGGATGAAAAAGAATTAAAAAAAAACATTAGATGACATTATTCTTTTGTGTAATTGAAGGATCTGAAGGGAAAGGGATGGCCTAAAAGGACGTGAACGGGGTAACTACTCGAGCATGTTGTCCCATATAAGTTCCTTAGCGCCTCAAACGGTTGGTACCCGTTTTGAGGAGCTCTAGGGTGAAGCTTACATGGGCTGCATGTGTGTGTGTGTGAGTGAGTGGGTGGTGTGAGTCTTTCCTTGTATTTGCCTTCAGTCATTGCCTTGTGGTATGATTGAGTTTACCAAAAAAAAAAAAAGAGGGTCACCCTTGTAAAAAGCCCAGATATTTACAGCCAAAATAACTTATGCGAATCGCAAACATCTGTTGAAGTTTCTCCTCTCCATTAAAATTCAAACTGATGACAAAAAAGTCATTGTAGAGCCCGAAGTGAACCTTCCTTCCATTCCTCCGTTAACTTTCCCTAACCTACAAGGAACTTGACTTGACTTCAAAGCTGTCCCATGATCGAATCTCTAGTTGGGTTTCTCTTATTTCACCCATTTACGGTGTTGTTGAGATGTGATCTTTGATCTCTATCTTGGACTGAGATCTCAGTAAAAGCTCTATTGTTTTCAGGCGTTCTCGAGTTGGTTTCTGTGAATTTGGCCGCCAACACCTTGATTTCTTTTTCTGTTGATTTGGGCTATAGCAACAGAAAGCTCGGGTTCCAGTATAGGGATTCTCGTCATTTGAAGCCATGGCTTCACTGATTTCCCCTTTTTCTGATTGATGAGTTTAGATTTATTTGGTGTTTCCTATCAATTTCGAATTCCTTGGGGGAAATTTGGGGTCTGATTTTGGAGGGGTTCATTTCAAGCTGGAATATTCGCACATGGAGTTGATAATTTTAAACTTTTAATTATATATATATATATATATATTTGAGATCGACAAGAGAGAAGAAATAGAGTCATGTGTCCTCTTTTTTGGTAATTGGATGTAATAAATTTCATTGATGACTATTATTTGATCTAGAAATGTTTAAAAGTAATCTAAAAATGCAAGCTTGTGAATGCATTTTTTTAGTGAATTTGATGTTGACTAAATTTGTCTAGTCATTCTTCAGTTTTGATCCAGATAGTTGTTTCAGATGATGATTTCTTTTTTTAGCATTAGTATTAATGTTCTTAAAATGAAAATAAACATAGAGTTATTATATTTAAATTGGAAGTTATCTTTTTATCTACCTCCATCTATTCTGTTGTTCAGCGTAAATGGGTCTAAAACTTCCATGTTTGGGTAAGGTTTAGCTAAACAGGGAAGAGATCCTTTTATTTCTTTTGATGCATGTTGTGCTTTCTAGGTACGAAGTCGTGATAACGGCATGATACATGTCATCACACCATTGGGCTGCATAATTGTTACCACAGGTTATGTTTATAAGAAACTTAGGGGCTTGTGGTCTATGTTAAATGTTTAAACTGCTAATTAAAAGTGTTTATTTACTAAGTATTGACTGTGTTGGCTTAAGTTCATACTCATGCATGCATTAAACCTTAGATCTCCCGTTCAAGAATCATTGTGTGACAAGTGCATTTCTTGTATCACCTATTTGGACGGATTAGTTGTAAACTATGTCGTTTAGTTCTCTTGCGGGGCTAAATGCTGGTTAACAACTTTTCGGTCTTGTTTGTGATAAAATGTATTTGTCTGTATATGATTCTTGAATTGTCCGGTTGGACAGTTTGGGAATGCATAATCTCCAGTGTAGTCAGTTGCTCATGGTTGGTCCAAATTGAGGAAAATTTTGTCAGTCGTTTCTCTTGTTCTCTGGGTACATACTTAGACAATGTGGCATGCATGCTTGCCCCTAGTCTAAGTTTTGTACTTAGAGAACCATAGAGAAATGCTGCCAAAATTTCCTTGAAATGGAACAAAACACTTGAGCTATTGACTTCTGGGGATTATGCATTCCTGAATGGGATAGGAACACCCCACCCGTTAGAAGAAGAGTTGATGATGATAGGAAGCATGCATGCATATATATGATTGTGTAGATGGTCAAGTAATTGACACATTTTTTATTAAAACTTACTGATGTGATAAACTTTTGTTATTTCTCAGAATAACAAACGAAGACGGACTTATAAATCTAATCTTATAACTAATGGATAAGAGTTGGATTGGAATGTCAAGGTACTTTTATCTATAAGTTTTTATGAAGTATCAAATTAATTATGTATTGTTAGTATCTAAGCAATTGTGAATGCAATTGTTGTATTACATAGGATGTCAAAGGAATATATAGAAGGGGTAAAACAGTTTATACAGTTTGCATTAGCTCGTGGAGCGACTAATAACAATGGCGGTATAAAGTGTCCGTGTCCCAAATGCAACAATGTGGTTTACCAAGATAGACTTACAGCTTTCGACCATATGATATGTAATGGATTCGACTTGAATTATAAAATCTGGTTTTATCACGGGGAAGACATATTGCAACACACACCTGCTGTCCAAGTTTCTCAAAATCCTTATATGCAAGACAGACATAATGAGATGGAAGATATGGTGCACGATGTGTTCGGGGTCCCAAACCAAGATGAGGCTACTAGTACTCGGGATTCCAATCCTGAGTCTGATAGATTTTTTCAATTGATAAGGGATGCGGGACAGCCTTTGTATCCAGCATGTACGAAACACACCAAGTTGTCTTTCATCGTAAGATTATATCACATTAAGTGTCTTAGTGGATGGAGCAATAAGTCATTCACTATGTTGCTTGAGTTGTTGAGGGAAGTACTCCCTGAGGGTTCAACACTACCAGATACTTACTTTCAGACAAAAAAGGTGATGTCAGATTTGGGGCTTAACTATGATAAAATTGATGTCTGTCCTAATGATTGCATGCTTTACTGGAAAGAGTCTGCAAAGAAGCAAACATGTGACATGTGTGGTGAATCAAGATGGAAGGCAGGGGATGATCAAGCGGAACGCAAGAAGAAAACTCCGGCAAAGATTTTGCGTCACTTCCCATTAAAACCCAGGTTACAAAGGTTGTTCATGTCATCCAAGACTGCTACTGAAATGAGATGGCATGATGAGGATCGAACTAAGGATGGGATGTTAAGGCATCCTGCAGACTCACCAGCTTGGGAAAATTTGGATAAAAAGTATCCTTTGTTCGCCTCAGATGCTCGCAATGTCAGGCTTGGGTTGGCGAGTGATGGCTTCAATCCATTTAGGACGATGAGTATTGCTCACAGCACATGGCCCGTGGTTCTTATTCCCTATAACTTGCCACCGTGGATGTGTATGAAGCAGCCGAACTTTATTCTGTCCTTACTTATTCCCGGTCCCTCTGGGCCAGGAAATGCAATTGATGTTTACATGAGGCCTCTAGTTGAGGAGTTGAAGGACTTGTGGGAGAATGGGTTGACAACTTATGATGCGTCAAAGAAGGAGACATTTGTAATGCGTGCGGTATTGCTCTGGACCATTAGCGACTTCCCAGGGTATGCCATGTTGTCAGGTTGGAGCACGAAAGGAAAGTTCGCATGCCCTTCATGCCATAAGGACACTTGTAGCCGACACTTGTCTAAGAGCAAGAAGCAATGTTACATGGGGCACCGTCGTTTCTTAAAGCCGGATCACAAGTTTCGGAGGAATAGAAACTCTTTCGATGGCACTACAGAGTTCAGATGTGCTCCAACTCCAATCTCTGGGTCTGATGTGTTGTGTCAGTTGGAGGGTATTCCTTTCTCCCTTGGTAAGCAAACTGGGCAAACAGGACGAAGGCAGACGAGCCATGAGGATATGCCGTATAATTGGAAGAAGAAGAGTATATTCTTCGAGTTGCCATACTGGGAGCATAATTTGTTGAGGCACAACCTTGATGTAATGCATATTGAGAAAAATGTATGTGACAATGTGATTGAGACTTTGTTAGGTTTGGAAGGAAAATTTAAGGATGGTTTAAAAGCGCGTAACGACTTGGTTGAAATGGGAATTCGGCATGCACTTCACCCTCAATTGCTGCCTGGCAGAAGCAAAGTTTATTTGCCCCCTGCATGCTTTTCGATGGACAAGAATGAGAAAGAGTTATTTTGCAAAGTTTTGAAGAGTGTGAAGGTTCCAGATAGTTACTCGTCAAATATTGCAAGGCATGTCAATATCAAAGAGCGTAAAATTTATGGACTAAAGAGTCACGACTCTCATGTTATAATGCAACAATTCCTACCACTGGCTGTGAGGAAAACATTGCCGAATAATGTACCTTCAGTCTTAATTGAATTGAGCAACTTCTTTCTTGGTATATGTTCAAAAGTCTGTCAAGTGGAGGATTTGAGACGATTAGAGGAGAAAATTGCGCTTACACTTTGTTATTTAGAGAAAACTTTCCCACCGACTTTCTTTGATATTATGGTGCACTTGCCTATACACCTGGCCGCAGAGGCAAGACTAGGTGGACCTGTACAATACCAGTGGATGTATCCTATCGAAAGGTATGCCTTCAATTATAATTTTATAGTTATGTTCAAACTTCTTGTTATCGAGAATTTCTCTTATCTTAACAAAATTTAATTCATATAGGTACTTATATATACTGAAGTCTTATGTGCGCAATCGAGCCCGACCAGAGGGTTCTATTGCAGAAGGGTACTTGGCAGAAGAATGCATGACATTCTGCTCCAGGTATCTAAATAATATGGAATCGAGATTAAACAGGCCGATGAGGAATGACGATGAAAGTGTAATAGGTAGTGCAGAGCCATATATCTTAAGTGACTTGGAATGGCAGCAGGCACATCGTTATGTGTTGATTAACTGTGATAAAGTCACAAAATATATAGAGTAAGAGCACAATCTTCATATATGTTGTTCGTTACTTATTTATTTTTATTTTTTTTTACTTACAATGATTGGAAAATGATATTCTTTGCAGGCAGCACATAAATGTACTTAAAATGACAAATCAAAGACCTAGAATGACCCCCCACGAAATCCAAAAAAAGCACACCACTGAGTTTGTCAAAACTAATATTTTGAAAGCTTTTTTAAGCCTTAATCTTGGTATGCAAATAAGGGGTTCAAAATCGAGATTTTATGGCTTTTTCGAGCCTAACAGCCAGGTGGCATTAAGGGCTGTCGGGTTAAGATCTTTTATGGCATTTCAAGCCTAAAATTATGCTACTTCAAGGGATGTTAGGGCTCAAATTCTTAAGGTTGTTAAGCCTGTAGGGTGCAGTTAAGCCCAGCTTTTATTGCTTTGATAGGGACTAATAATCTAGATTTTTTCGAGGCTTTTACAATCCCAAAGGTTGGAAGGTAGGAGTATACTTTAGATTAGTTTATATATATATATATATATATATATATGGGAAAAGATAGAAGTCACGTCGTAATGCATGAACTTTAACTTTAAGAAAGTTTTTTTAGGTACAAAACAGGTAAAAAACAAATTGAAAAAAATATTTTCATTTTTTTTATGTCATGACTATTCGCGGCGTTTATGAATTGCCGTTAAATGATTCGTCTATGACGGCATTTCTACAAATGCCGCCAAATATTTGGTCTATAACGGCATTTATATAAACGCCGTAAAAGGTAAGGATATAACGGCATTTATATAAACGCCGTCAAAGGTCAGTCTATGACGGCATTTATATAAACGCCGTCAAAGGTCAGTCTATGACGGCATTTATATAAACGCCGTCAAAGGTCAGTCTATGACGGCATTTGTATAAACGCCGTTAAAGGTGAGTCTAATACGGCATTTCTCAAAACGCCGTTATAGACTGACATATAACGGCGTTTTTAAAGTGCCGTCAAGATAAATGCCGCATTTGACTTCCCCGACACGAGCAATAATGGCGTTTGGTTTAAAACGCCGTTATTGACTATAACGGCGTTTTTGGGGTTTCTCACGGCGATTTAAAAACGCCGTTAAAAGGCTGAAATTTTGTAGTGCAAGAGTTGAAAAAGCGACTCACCATGGTCCCCGTCCTTACTGTGCCATCCGGACATGGTGGTTATGAAGTGTATAGCGATGCTTCGCACATCGGACTTGGGTGTGTCCTTATGCAGCACAAGAAAGTCATTGCCTATGCATCAAGGCAATTGAAGGAACATGAAAAGAATTACCCCACTCATGACTTAGAGCTCGCCGCAGTTGTGTTTGCATTGAAGATTTGGCGACATTATCTTTATGGGGAACAATTGAGGTATTCACAGATCATAAAAGACTTAAGTATTTGTTTTCCCAGAAAGAGCTGAACCTGAGGCAAAGAAGATGGGTAGAATTTTTGAAAGACTACGAGTGCTCCATTCAATACCACCCAGGCAAAGCGAATATAGTAGCCGATGCTCTTAGCCGGAAGCCTACTGGACTTTTGGTGCAAATGATGCTGAAGGAGTGGAGGTTGTTGGAGGATGCATCCAACCTCGACATCAGTTTTAGTCTCCCTACCTTTGGGCCGGTAATGGCTAACATCACAGTTAGGCCATATATCCTAAGCATGATCCAGGAGTTGCAAGAAATGGATGCCGAACTACTTTCTTGCCGAGACAAGTCAGTTAAGAGTGGCAGTAAGGATTTTGCGGCAAGGGAAGATGGAATTATCACTTTCAAGGGAAGAGTATGTGTCCCAGCCGATGAGAAGCTTAAACGAGAAATCTTGTACGAGGCTCACCGGTCCAAGTACACCGTTCACCCTGGGGGTACCAAAATGTATAGGGACTTGAAGAAGTAATTTTGGTGGCGGAACATGAAGCGAGAAATAGCGGAGTATGTGTCTAAATGCTTGGTGTGCCAACAAGTCAAAGCCGAACACAGGAGACCGGCTGGACTTTTGCAGTCCCTCCCCATTCCCAAGTGGAAATGGGAACATATCTCTATGGACTTCATTGTGGGGTTGCCGAAGACGACTAGAAACACCGATGCTATATGGGTGGTAGTTGACAGACTCACGAAGTCCGCTCATTTCTTACCGTACCGGACTACTTTCAATTCAAATCAGTTGGCTGCATTGTATATCCGAGAAATAGTTCGGTTGCACGGGGTGCCAGTGAGCATTGTGTCGGACCGGGACCCGAGGTTCACATCCAGGTTTTGGAAAAGTTTGCAAGGTGCAATGGGTTCCCGGTTAGACTTTAACACGGCTTTCCATCCACAGATGGATGGGCAAACCGAGAGGGTGAATCAGGTGATTGAAGACATGCTCTGAGCTTGTATGCTGGATTTTAAAGGAAGTTGGGAAGATCACCTACCTTGGGTAGAATTCGCCTACAATAATAGCTATCAGGCAAGCATACAGATGGCGCCTTTTGAGACTTTGTACGGAAGAAGTTGTAGATCCCCGTTGTATTGGGATGAAGTGGGAGAAAGAAAAATTTTGGGTCCCGAGTTGATCGAACAAACGGTGGATAGAGTCAAGCTCATTCGGGAGAGGTTGAAGACCACACAAGATAAACAGAAGAGCTACGCCGATAACCGAATGAGAGATCTTGAGTTTCGAGTTGGTGATTTTGTATTTGTTTGGGTTTAACCAACCAAGGGTGTTATGAGATTCGGAAAGAGAGGCAAACTCAGTCCGAGATATGTGAGTCCGTTCGAGATCATTACTAGAGTTGGTGAGGTGGCTTACCGTGTTGCTTTGCCCGCTCATATGGCGGCGGTCCACAACGTGTTTCACATCTCCATGCTTCGAAAGTACATCCCGGACCCTTCCCATGTCATAGAGCTTGATCCGGTGGAAATCCGAGAGGATCTTACACTAGTTGAGCAACCAGTGCAGATCTTGGATAGGCGAGATCAAGTCTTGCGCAACAAGACCATTCCCTTGGTCTTGGTAAGATGGCAACACCATTCAAGGGAGGAAGCTACATAGGAACGAGAAGCCGAAGTTCGGGAAAAGTATCCTCAGTTATTTGTTTAGGGCCTTGACATTCCCTTGTAATTGTTATGGTCTTGTGCATGTATGTATCGTCCAAATTCCGGGGACGAAATTTTTGTAAGGGGGGAGAATGTAGCACCCCGGACTTTTCTATATTTAATGAATAACACTTTCGTGCCTAATTGGTCTTTCTCGTAGTCTAATTAATAAATAAGGGAGAAATTGAAAATTCTGAAATGTCAGAAATGTTCGTTTTCGAAAGACGAATCCAACGCTAGTTGAATCGTCGAAATCCGACGAGCGAGTCAAAAGATATGGTCAAAACAGTCCAGACCTGCAGAGCACCGATCGCTCGGTCCAGTCAGCGCTCGATCGGTCCAAAACCGATCGATCAGTAGCTATCGCACGATCAAAAATTTTGTATGGGGAAATTTCCAGAGAGTAGTTTTTTGACCGGTCGCTCGGTCAGAGTACCGATTGCTCGGTCTTCGCGTTTTTGCAGAAAATTCAGTAAGGGTTTTTTCGTCTTTTGGGGGTTAAACCCTTTCCTCTTAAGGCTTGCCCGAGCCTTAGGGCTTCATTCACGATACATAGAAGATTTTGGGAGATAGAGAGAGGAGAAAGAGGGTTCTAACCTAGGGTTTCAACTTGACAGTGTATCAAGGGTTTAAACACCCAAGATCATCCCAAAAGAGCTTGGATTCATCAAATCTAACCTCAAGCTCGTGTGGTGTTCCCATTCCAAGCTAGGACAGTGATCCTACGGCGTTTTACAAGGGCTTTCTTCCCCAAATCAAGCCTTCTTCAAGCAAGGATTCTTCCCTACCATTTGGGGTTCTATTTCAAGGTTTCTTCATGGTCAAGCCTTGATTCAAGGTTAGTACACCTTACTAACTTTCCCTAGCAATGATCTAGGCTTTTTATGTGAAATGTGATTCATGTTAGTAGGTTTCCTTCCTTGTAAAATGTATCATTTCTAATAATTATAAACAAAAAAAGGAAAAAGGATATGGATGTGTGGATGGGAGATTGATTGAGGTGATGGGATGCCGAATGTATGATGTGTGGTATGTGTGGTTTGTGTAATGGAAAAATGGAGGATGGGCATTTTACCAATAATGAACTCACTTTGATTATTGGATGGAAAATATGCACTAAAAATAAGAAGATGAACTATGGAGGAACATTGCATGTGATGTGTTTGACAAAATGCCTAAACTATGAAATAATGATTTGAAGGAAGAAAAGGGAAATAGGCCTTATGCATGTATTCTTATGAATGATGAATTTATTTAAATACTATGTTAATTTCTTAAATGGCCATATGCATGTATTATGAGTAGAATGAATTGTGATGTCATATCTCTCTTGTTATCCGCATTTTCATGAATTGTACTATTGACACGTATGTTGCACGAACCGAGATTTCAAGAACATATGCATATAATAACCAACAAGAATATATTGCATGTTAAGGAGGTTGGTAGCCCAGGGACATTCGGGTACTAGCCTCTGGCTCACAAGAAAACCCCAAAACACATATTGTCAAGGAGGTTGGTAGCCCAGGGAGATTCGGGTGCTAGCCTCTGGCTCACAAGAAAACTAAACAAGTAATAAAAAATCACATATTGTTAAGGAGGTTGGTAGCCCAGGGACATTCGGGTGCTAGCCTCTGGCTCACAAGAAAACTAAATAAGTAATAAAAAAATCACATATTGTCAAGGAGGTTGGTAGCCCAGGGACATTCGGGTACTAGCCTCTGGCTCACAAGAAAACCCCAAAACACATATTTTCAAGGAGGTTGGTAGCCCAGGGAGATTCGGATGCTAGCCTCTGGCTCACAAGAAAACTAAACAAGTAATAAAAAATCACATATTGTTAAGGAGGTTGGTAGCCCAGGGACATTCGGGTGCTAGCCTCTGGCTCACAAGAAAACTAAATAAGTAATAAAAAAATCACATATTGTCAAGGAGGTTGGTAGCCCAGGGACATTCGGGTACTAGCCTCTGGCTCACAAGAAAACCATATATCAAGGAGGTTGGCAGCCCAGGGAGATTCAGGTGCTAACCTCTGGCTCACAAGTTACAAGATACAGGTTTACAAGATGATGACAAGATATTCATGCATGCACGCATACATGATTTCCACGAGGCATATCGAGACATGACCTGGGTTTCCAAGCATGAGTTTTATCGGAATTTTCGCATTCATGCAAGCACGTTATGATGATTGTATTGTACCATGCCTCCTGTTATTTCTCTTGCGATGCTATTACTGCCGTGTACTGTATTCCTGTTATGGTGCATATTATTATTATGGTTAGCTAGTAGCTTGTACTCGCTGAGTATTCCATGCTTAGCCGTACTTTCATGTCGGCAGGTAATGAGGGAGCCCTCAACCCGGAGCCTTGGGTCGAGAAAGAATATGTAGAGGAGAGAGAGCCGTCTATCCCATTGCAATCTCAGGCGGACCGAGACCTCAACGTTTGGCCGTACCTCGACTACTGTTGAAGGAAGAATATGAGAGGGTGCTTATGTATTTTGACATTTTGATAGGTGGGCCTGTCCACCTTAGACTTAGATATGTTTTGTGTATATATATGTTAACTTGGAATACTCTTTTGGAAACCTTAGAAGAAAAGAAAAAGTTAGTTTACGCTTCCGCATTTATGTTTAGCTTCCGCGCTCTGATTTTCATTGTTTAGTACTTTAATTATCTTGTTCATGACAGGATGGTTTGGCAGGTATATATAGTCACGCCTAAAGTATCCCTAAACTCCTAGGGGATATTTTGGGGCGCGACATACTCAATTGATAGTTACACTATACATCAAAGGAATCCAATGACTAATCTTAAATAAGCATAAATGTTCAGAACTGAGAAAGATTGTGTGAGCTTGAGAATGTGGATAATCAAGAATGTAAACCTGTTAATAATGCGAGAATTAGCTTAGTTTTTTTTTTCTATTTTGTATTGCTTGAGGACTAGTAATATGTTAGTTTAAGGTTGTGATTAGTACTAATTGTTACACATTTATGCGCCTTAAACTACATTTGTTAATTCTGTTGAGCCCCTTTATCCATTACATTACTTTACTTGGGTATGTTTATTGTTTTCAGGTTCATGCGAGGAAAAGAAAACTAAATTGAGGATTTACAAACTTCAAAGATTTAGATAAATTGCATCCGAGCAAAGATCCGAGCCAAGGAGAAGAAAGGGGAAGAAAAGACGGCAAAAGAACGAAAATCGCATACTAGAGATCGATAGGCCAGAATGGGCCGATCGATCTGACCTAGCACCGATCGATCAACACACCCTTGGCTGATCGATCGGAGTGCGCCGTTCAGCTATTTTTTTAATTGCGCAAAACATTGATTTTTGAGCCCGTTTTGAAGATTTCTAAAGCTGAATTAGCAAGGTTTCCATTTCTCTATAAATAAGAAAGTAACTACCTCATACAAGAGTTCTGAATTTTAAGATTTTAAGGAATGAAGGTTTTGGAGATCTGTGAAGGTTAGAGGATGAGTTCTTCGTCGAAAACGGTGTTCTTCATCCTCACCATGAACTAATCTCTTTTTCTAGGGTTTAGATGAAACCACAGCCAAGCAATTGTACCTCATGTATTTTATTCAGATTTTCTCCATTTTATAAACAATGATTGCATAATGAAAGAGTTGTTCTTCAACCAATTTATTCGAGTTTATATTCGATTTCAATATATTCTTATCATTGTCTTAGGTTTTATTGTGTTGAGATTGAGATCATTCACTCTATCTTTCTGTGATTATTGGTGTGAATTTATGCAATGAGATTACTGTCGAGAAATTAAATTATAGGATATTTTATAAATAGGGATGAGAGTGACTATAAGTCTCAACTCATTGAATCAAGAATAATTTAAGAGATTAAACCTTATGTATATCATATCTTCGGTTAGCACAAGTGATACACACTAAATTAGGGTTGTGAAATCACTCGTCTTTCTTATAACTTAAAAATAATCTTGAGAAAAAGGCAATGAAAGCAGTGCAATCTTCTGTGGTTCGACAACCCATACTAGTCATTATCCTACGGAATTGTAACTACTATGAGGTTTATTTAATTGACGATCAAGTATGATTCAGTTAATGTTTATGATATTGTTATTTGAGACTTTATATCCATTGAACCGCATGTTGCTCAACCGATATTCTATGTCAGCAGGTTTAGATTTGAAATATGTTGCCGAACAAGTCATGACCCTCAAGTAAGAGGACTTTCAGAAGTTCAAATTTGTGAGCTTAAGAGGGCAGGCCAAGTACCCTCATTGGAGTTTTGGATTGTCACCCCTACCTATAACCATGCATGTTGTAACATTACATTTACGACAACACACTTTGTAGCGGCTTTCATTCTAGCATGTGGCGTCCAAGTAGTCATTTCTCAAGATCCCTTTTAAGGACTGAACTCAAAATATAGTACTACTTTTAATACAAAATGTTAGGAACCTAACTGATACTTCAAAAGGTCCCAAGGTGATTAAGGAGGAGAAAATTTGACTCATAAGCCATTTGGGATCATAGCATACACCACACCCCACGGCCTATATCCACATTGGCACACTTTGTGACAGCTTTCACTCCAGTCTCTTTTTTCTAATTGCTCGTAGCATTTAGGTAGCCATTTTCCTAGGTGACTCTCACTTTGGCCTATGGCATTCAGGTAGTCTTTTCTTGGGCCACCATCTTTGAGACTTGAATAGGAAACGTGGTGATTCTCAATCATAATTAATTCAATTACTACTTGATTAATTACCTTTTTTTTTTGTCTGTGTTTGTAAATGGAGATGTGTGCAAGGATTTAGCCTAAAATATTCAACAATATGAACAGTTCTGATATTTTTGTTGTGATCCCTTGATCACATAATTTAGCACCCTTGAAAAAGAAGAACAAGATGAAGGATGGAAGAGACTGGATTGTTTCCATAACTTCACTCTTCAAACTTACATGACTTACTGAAATAGTCTTGTATCTAGAAATTAGGAAAGATTGCCGCATGTCAACATGCTAAGAATAACACCTCGAAAAACAGTGAGTGAAAAAAGAAAAGATGCAGCACGTGGGATTAGTCTTGAGTCTTCAAGGCTCAGGATATCCACGTTTATAAAAAATAAATAATTACTAAATAGGATAAGGAATGTAGTACTGCATGCATATCTCTTGCATGGTTGTCATACCGTGTATTACAGGGCACCAGGTGAGAGGTACATAACAGAGGAGGATGAGGGTCCATGCGGATGAGTTCTTGCTCTCCTATTTGCTCGGCTACCAAAAGATCAAACTATTGCAATCTCAAATAAACAGTGATAGAATAGAGAGGATTCTTGCAGATAAGTTCACTTTATGAGAGAGAGAGAGAGAGAGAGAGAGAGTTCTTGCATTCATTTATTCAATCCCTCATAGAGGGTGAATCCCCATTTATGGAGCTACAAATGAACCTCAGTTTTAGTTCATTTGTTCCCTCTTTGATTGCAATTTTAGTTAGAATACTCCTAAACCAGTAATTTTAGTTTATGAATGGTGAAGATTAACAAACCACGACCAATGTTACCTAGGTATTTCAATTTTTCCAAATCTTATCGTGCGGCACTTGAACACGACACGACACTCTTTGGTACATGTCTATAGCATGTCATAGTGACATGATCAGGCACATTGTGCTTTAAGTATATTGTGTCATTTTAAAATTACAATTGTAAATGAATTTTTGTCAAATTGTGTTTTTTTGAAACATAAACGAAAATTTTATTACGAACGGCAACAACAACGATCAATATGTACATCTCTCTTGTTGTTCATTTCTACTCCCTATATGAATATTTTTATAATTTAAGTATATATATTTTAAAGAAAAAACTGGGTACTGGTGATCCCTTTTTTTTTTTTTATTATTATTCTTAATTAAAAATTTTGAGTTAATAAGTATATATATATATATATATATATATATATATATATATATATATAATCATTTTTTTAAAATTGTACGTCTATACCACCATATTGGAATTTTCAGAACTTGTCGTACCAAACATCCCTAAATACTTGAATACTTAGCCCTCATACCACGTGCCTAAGTAACACTGACCACAAAGATTTGAGCACAATGAATGATGGGAGATGAGATGAAGTCCTAATACTAATTCTAACTTTTGGGCGGTTTTAGAGTCTTAAAAGAAGGGTAAACACGTATTTTAACATATCTTAAGCATTTTCATATAATAACGATTATATACATAAGACTGACATATCTCTGAAACACCTTAGCCAAAAGAAATGATTCGATATATATATTAAAGGGAAGTGTTTAACTTATCTCCGCATTTAACTATGTACTCAAATGTGGGACTTGATCACTGCTCCATGCCCTCTTTTAACACCTATCAACTATGGTTAAGATTCACCCACTCTTAAGCTTAAGCAATCTAATCTTGCTTTTCAAAAAGAAAAAAATAAAAATAGTAACCTTAATTTTCTTAAGCTTAATCTTAGTTAAATGGGTTGTTTAAAGGGACATGTGTATACGAAATTTGACTACATTTTCAAATGCCTGATAATAAATTGGGTGACCTCACTTTGAAAACACATGAATTCATACCAATTCCTACCCCCCTATGATAAAAATATATATATATTTTTTTTGGATATCATTTACCTACAGTTAGTGTAGTGGTTAATAGGGGGGAGTGGAGCTCTTGTTAGTTGACACCCACTAAGCTCTTCTTAGTCGTCACCCAGTGAGAATGGATCCCAAGACCTTTCTCATAAAAGAGACTACACCCTACCATTGGAGCCAAAAACAAAAACCTCATTCTTTTTAACTATAATTTTTTTTCTTCAACATCATGATTGGACAAATTCCCTTTTTCTTGTCTTTTTTTTCTTTTTATTTTCCTCCCCTCCTTAATCCTAATATCAGAGTGCATGTGCTTGGTATAAGAAAGGAGTGTTCGGACCACCTATGAAATAGACTTGACTTTGGCAGTTAGCTTTGAAAGTTCATAAGTAGACAATAGATAAATTGATTCTCATATGGGGTCCAATTTCATAAAGTTCCCATCTCATCTTCATCCATCTAATTGAAAATCCTATTCATTTAAGCAGCACTGCAACTTTATTAGCTTGGACAGTAGCAATTAGAAGTAACTGCAAACCAAACATTCCCATAAAGACAGAGAAACAACAGAGATTAAGTGCAGAACTTTTGTCCCAAATACTCTTAAGTTCAATAAAAAAAACAATTACAAGACAAGGCACCAGCTTTTTCAGTATCCATTCTGCATCAACCATCACCACTGGCCTAACCCTCCCACTAACTAAGAAAATAGAAGAAGAAAAAATGTGAAATGGGTTGTAATTTTGCAGGTTGGATTACAAGATACAACATTCCAATGGAAGAACATCTCAAAATTGGTCATTTGGCGCAGTTCTTCCCAGCAAACTGAAATAGTAGGGAGAAGAGGAAAGCTCAAGAGGGTGATGGCCAATCCTTTCGGATTTCGAAGCAGTAGTTGATATCCAAATAGCACTTGCCATCGTCATCTATAAACTGAAACAAAGAGAACAAAATTGGGTTACTAGAAAATTTCTTGTGAATTGAAGGTTTCTTCTGTTGACGAATTTACCAGAATTTACCTTAGTTCTTGCTGAATAGGAACCCCTAGCAAAAATACCAGAAGGGGTGGTTTCTTCTTCCAATTCGAATGTGTAAGGCTCTTGCTGAGGACTGAAAGTTCCCAACATTACTTTTGTATTTTCCACTGTCATGAATCCATTGATAATATTTAAGAAAAAAAAACTTTTAAAAAAAAATGGAAAGTTTGATCAATGAGAGAGCTTCTTTCACCTCTCACTCCAGTCTTCCACACAATATTCGTGTATTTGAGGCCGGAGACAATGTTGTTTGAGACAATGAAGGAGAACTTGAGCCGGTATCGGCTTCCATCCTTGAGGGAAAAGGCATAGCCCTTAGAATTGGGAACAAATGGAATTGGAAAGACCAGATCCGGGCGGCCCGGGGACAGGATGGAGAGGCTCAGAATTTGTACTTCTGGTTCTGCATTCTCTGCTTTGATTTCAACAAAAAAGATCACAATTGTTTGAGATCCAAAAATTTGAATCTAAATATCACAAGTTAATGGAATAGTGTCTTCAATTTAGGTGGGTTTTATCATCCAAAGCTGTTTTACTGATGATCCCAGAGAGAGAGAGAGAAAGAGAAATCCAAGTAATTGCAAATTGGGTTCTTCTTACTCTACAAAATTCAAAAATGGGTTCTTGATCCATGACCAGAAATATATCCAACAAAGCAAGAAAAATATATTAAGAACAAGGGAGAGAGAAATGTTCTTGAGCAATACCTCCAACAGCAGAGAAATCTACACTTCCAAGAAGCTGTTCCTTCCATCTTCTCAGACTCTCATCATCCTATTTATTTTTTTTTTAATTTTCATTGGAAAAAATAATCAATTAATACAGAAAAAAATTGGAAAAAAAAATAAAATGAAACCCCCCAAAAGAAAGAAAAAAACAAAACTAGACCTTATCTTTTTCAAGCTGTTCTTTGAGGGTGAACTGAGGACCAAGGTCTAATTCTTTCTCCGCCTTCAACTTAGCATCATCGTCTTCCTCTGGTTCATCATTTTCTTCATCATCCCCATCCTCCATTGAACAAAAAGAAGCATAGCTGAATTTCCTAGACAGCTTCTCTGCTTCATCACCTTCACGGAGCTCGCTGGGTTCTCCCATGGCACTGTTCTTGTTGCTCTTCTCCTCTTCCTTCTCCATTTCAGGACTGAAGGCTATGTCCTTGGAGGTAGAAAGAGCTCCCATTACCGCCGACATTTTCCTAAAAACGACCCCAGAAAACAAAGATGGAATCACAAGAAGAACGAGTCTTTGTTCAAAGTCTCTTCAAACCTTAATTTATGCCAACTTTGGAGGGAGATTTTTCACTAAATTTGGCTGGGTAATTTTTTTTTTTTTTTTTTTCTTCCAGTCTAGCAGGGGTTGAGATTGATATTGGTATTCGTTGATTTTCCAAGATGTTGAGAGTATTGAGGAAGACCTTATCTAAAGGAAAGGACAGTTACACTTGGAATAGAAGATGCTAAAGTTTGGTGAGAAACCCCTAAAGTTGGGGCAGGTCACAGGTGGGGTAAAGTTGTGACCCCCCACCCAAACAAAATATGTTTTTATTTATTTATTTATTTACTGTTTTGTTTTTTTTTTCGCTTTGTTGTGGACTCTAATTACATAGGTAAATGATATAGACTATTCCAAAAAATAAAAAAAAATTATTGTGATTTATCACGTGGGCGGATTAAATCCTTAGACCTTCCTCAATAGAAAGGTCACACCCCACCACTGGCGCAAGAGGATGGGTGGTGGTTCCTCTCCCCAAAATGTGGAGGGCATCAAGATGGTCACTAAGCTATAATGGGAAGCACCCCAAATAGCTTTTGATTGATAGTTAGTATTAATGACTAAGTGAGTATAATTTATAATTTAAATATATTAAATTTTTATAAATTTGATATGATGATGCATATAGGCTTGTTAATTATCAGGAAAGTGTTTGGTGTGCTAACCCTGAAGGGGTGGACCAATGCAGGGCCGGCCCATCCATTAGGCCATCAAAGCCTTTGCTTTAGGTCTCATTAAAAAAAAAAAAATTTTAAAAATTAAAAAGGCTCCATGTAGAAACATTTAGAATATTTTAAAAAATAAAAAGCTCATTTAGAATATTAAAAAAGCCCCATTTATAGTTCATTCTTTTTAATAATATTAAAAAATAAAAAATAAAAACCTCATTTAGAATTTTGGCTTTAAGCCTCCAAATGGTTTGGGCCGGCCCTGGACCAATGGTTCCCAGGACTTACGTCTCATGAAGCAGAAGGTTCTGGGTTCGACTTCCCACTCTCCCTTTAGGGCCAGTCCTACACAGATTTTCCGGGCTTACCTAGCATGGCGAATTGTGGGCTCTTGTCACACCCTCGGGGATTAGTCCTGACCCAAAGGATTGGGGACAAACTGAGTCTCCCCAAAAAAAAAAGGTGTTTGGTGTGCTCTTTTGTAGTGCATCCTCCTTGTCCCCGCCGTTTGAGAAGGGAGGACTTACTACTCACGAAAGACGCTAACTACAACCTTGTTAGAGCTAGGTCTTTAAAGCGTGGAAGGTAAAAAATGGGCAAACATTGTGGCACAACCTTATGTTGCCACGTAACCTTACGTGATTGTGAAATGCTACATTACGAGTCGAGCAATGTCAATCTCGTCTAACTTTAAAGAGCACATCTAAAATGATCTTCAAGGCTGGCAAGGTTGTGCGGGGAGAAGTTCATGTGATCACTTTTTAGAGGGGACTCTCAAATATATTGTGTTGAAGTTCCTATTTAGTAGTATAGTAAAAGGCTCACTCACCCTCATTATTAATACTAATATTAACGACTAATGTAAGTATGTACATGATGCTTTGTATCAAAACAATAAAAATTTTCAGAGAAGATCAATTAGAAGATAGTCTCCATGTTTCATAGAGGCCAATCTTTCCAAGGATAAAGAGTTGGGAGGGTTGTGTGGTTACAGTAGCTTGTGCATGTTTCCAAGGATAAAGAGTTGGGACGGTTGTGTGGTTGCAGTAGCTTGTGGTTGCAGTAGCTTGTGCGTGTTTCGCGTGTGATAGTGTGTATTATGTTTAACTCTAATAAAGGGTTGTATGGTTGCAATAACTTGTGCTAAAGGGTGTGTGCGTGTGATAGTATGTGTTATTTTTAACTCTAATAGAAACAAAACCTATAAAGCTTTAGTCCCATATCAGTGGGTTAGGTTTCTGTGTCCCGTATAAAGCACCACATCTAAAGAGGGTTGTGTGTTTGCATTAGCTTGTGCTACGAGGGTGCTTTTAGAAGTATCGATTATGATGTCCTGACAATAAAGAAATTGTAGGGATGAGTATCACCCTGAGGCAACCTAGAAGTAGACCTTCCATCAAATTTTATCCCCAATTTCGTCTCCATTTATTAGAAATTTCAAATTGATGATTAGTTGGCTTTTCATACAACAAAACCAATCAGCAGCAAGATTTTCCTAAGAAGATCCAACTAAAGTCGATCTCATCAATGTGCATATACTCATACTTCCTTGGTTGGTTGTTCCGGTGGTAGGATGTGTATACCCATAAGGTTGGACTTCCTTGGGGTGAGCATATTGATACGCCCACCAATTTGCATGTCACGCCCCAAAATCTCACTGTAGAGCTCCGAATTTATTATTCTTAATACTAGTGAAGTTTATTAAATGTTATGGAAACATGTGCTTAATTTTAATGTGTTTAAACCTGTAAATTTAATACTAAAAAGTGTTGATTTTAAAACTCAAATAAAACACTCAATTTAAGTCGTTTTTGAGGTTTAATTGCATGAAAAGGCAGATAATAAAAAAGTAGCAAAAGAGTTAAAAAAAATAAAATCGGTGCTCCGGCCGATCGATTGCCCACCGGCGGTGGCGATTGATCGCCCCTGGCGGTGATTGATCGCCCACCGGCGGCGGCGATTGATCGCCCACCGGCGGCGGCGATTGATCGCCAAAAATACCGTTTTGGCTTCTCTTTTTCGCAGTTTTCCGATTTTTTGAGTCCCTAGAGCTCCCAACACTATAAATACTCCTTATATTCGTGAGTTGAGGGTTTCTAAAGGTTCCTAAGGCTTTCTAAACCTAAAAGAGAGTGAGATAAATGAATTTTGAGAGATCCAAGAGGAGAGATTAAAAGTTTTTCAATGAGAAATGGTGAAAAAGCTTAGATCCGTTGCATTCGCAAGCGCTTAATCGTAGGGAAGCGATCGTGATCAGAGGTAAATATAACTTCCTTACTATCAATATAGTGACTTTGATATGAACATTATAAAAGTGATAGATCTAAAGCAAGAACAATCGAGATTAAGCATGATTAGGATGTTTCAATCTTTTATGAAAAATACATATGATGTTAGAAAATGTTTTGAACCATGATTACCTTATGAAAAATATATATAGTGTTAGAGAATGTTTCGAATCATGATTTTCTCATGGAAAAATACATGTGATGATTTGATAGTATTTTAAATTATAATTCTCTTATGGAAAATATACTTGATGTTTAGAGAGTATTTTAAGTAATGATTTTCTTATGCAAAAATATATATAATGATTAGAAGATGTTCTAAATTATGATTTTATTGTGAAAGATATTGATGATGTTAAAGATATTCTTAAAATTTTATAACTCATATCAACAAGAGGAAAGGGAATGAATTCGTGGTTACATATGACGGTGAATGGAGGAATGAATAATAGTTGGATTTGATGGAATGATTATGAGTTGTGAAATTATGATGTGTTATGAAACTAGGGTTCTGTGAGATTTATTTGATTAAAATTATGTATTGAAGATTGATACATGATAAATAATTTTTTATTTATTTTATTATCGAAAACTTGATAAATCTATATTTCATAGTGATTATTTATGAGAAATTCTGTATGTTTAAATTAGTGCATGATCTACAATCATTATTATTGCACTCACACTGATTCACGAAATTAGATATGAACAAATATGAGAATAAACAAGATGACAAGTATTATGTAAGTACATGAGTATGATGTATGATTGAGTTTTGCACTGACTGAGTACCCACAAGCCTAAGATCAAGGTAAGACCAGCCGTATACATCAGATAATGTGTAGCCAAGCCGTATACACCGGATAATGTGTAGACAAGCCGTATGCACTGGATAATGTGTAAACCGTGTGGTACCTCAGAAAGTAAGGTATATGTTAGTCTCTACCCAATATATGGGATAGAGTTATATTAAGTTATTGCATTTGCATGTTGTTGGATACATTCACGGACAACAAAAGCAAGTAAGATAAACAAGAGAAACAAGTACAAGTGATCATGTGTAAGAATTGAAATTGAATTATGTTTCCGCACTCTGAATTGTTATATGTTACATGTTATGTTAAATTCTAAATTATGTATATATTAAATATTGTTATATTGTTAGATAAGATTTTATATATACGTTGGATAACTTTTTACTCAGCCGATAATTGTTGTTGTCGGCAGGTTCTAGATTTGATATCTGTGCTCCAGAACCTTGGGAAGAAGAAGAGTATGAAGAGGAAGAGCCAGCAGGTAATTACCCTGATGGGGAATAGAATTTGGATCGTTGGCCATATACTGGAAATTAGAGTATTAGTATTTTGATTCGGAAGTTTAGACATTGTAATAGACTTGAGTCTAGAATTATAGTTAGTTGGAATTGATGATTTGGGATCATATAGGATGATTTGAATTAATTATGATGTTTTAGTATTTACTCTAGACATTAGACTTGATCAATAATTATTTAAAGAAAATTTTCAGGTTCATGTTTTAGAATTTGCCTTAAATGTTTTATGATAGGAAGTTATGGAAGTTAATGGTTAAGTCACGTGTCAAAGTCTTACATTAAGTTAGGTGGAATTTTGGGGCACGACACTCACCTTGTTCAAAATGGAACTTTGGGCCGTAACACTGCTTAAACCTGTTTAATTTTCATACAAGGTAATACTAAAATGCGAGTTTGCAAAAATTTCTTAATAAAACTACAATGGTAAAAATGACCAATCCATAGTAATAAATGAAACCATACTGTACAATCTGTGACCAATACCAACTTTACCTACAATTAGATCATTTGTAATGATCCTCACAATAAAGTCCAAATTTAAGCAACATCATAATCTCAAAAGTATCAAGTACCTATTACAACCCTTTAATACGATAGAAAACTAACAATAAGCAAAAGAAACTATCTAAAGTCCACTCCTCCCCTTGGAGGTCACCTACTCTCCCTTTCTCCTACACTTCTTTACACCACGGCTCGATGACTCGCTCCAGCTATAAACCTACCGACAATAGCAGGTAGACTAAGTATTGAAATGCTCTGTGGATATCTAGTCTAACCAACAATAGCTATAACTCGTGTACATAATCAATATCAAATTCATGTGACAAATGCATAATCAATAACAGGTTCATATGGCATAATCAATATCAAGTTCATATGACATTTATAGAATCAATGATAGGTTCACATGAAATAATTAATAACAGGTTCATATGGCATTTATATAATCAGAGTGCGGAAACATGTGAGCATATCATGATTCAGTACTTGTAATTCGGTGTTCATGTTCGACAACGTATGATAAGTTCGTATACTTCCATACCCAACCACGTGCATGACAGTCTTTACCAACTTAACAATACTTTACCAGCTTATCAATACTTTTCCAGCTTAATTCATGTCTTTACTAGTGCGTGCCCTTGTGATACTCCTTATTTACCACACATGTGAACTTGTGCAATAGTGTCGTAATTAACATTCGAATCGATCATCTCTTAGATTCCGGTCTTCCACCAAGAAACTTTGTCAGGTTACATCTTCCTGGTTAGAGAATTCTCAACATGGAAGTCTTTTCTCTAAGCTTTGACATTTCCGAATATCGATTACCATGCAACATAATTAGGGTATAATTTATCATATCAACAATAACCATAATTTATCATAATTTAACAATTTACATAGAATCATTCCTAAGCATTAAACATCTCACCATCATAATTTATCATGGGTGCATGTTCAGTGGAACCATAGCTCGTACATGTCCTTATGTTCAGTGGCCCCATGGGCAATTCTTGTATCATAGTCTTGGAGCGCATCCTAAAGAGTCAATGCTCTCGGAGCGTCAATCCTAGTATCCAGTAACCATGTTCTAGTAACATGTATCAATATCCATGCATGCATGTGAAACTTGTGGACTCATAAGGCATATGTTGATCACACATGTGTACTTGTGTGCTTAAGTGTTGTGATTAACATTTAAGTAGGTCATTTCTTAGATTCTGATCTTCCACTAAGAAGCTCTGTCAGGTTACATCTACTTGGTTAGAGAATTCTCGACCTAAAAGACTTCCTCTAAGTTTTGGCCTACCCGAATATCAATCACCATACGGTATAGTAAGACATAATTTATCATGATAATCATAGTTAACATATTGTAGTAAATTCACATTTCCATGACCTGAGCAATATTAATAATATCACAATTTAATCTTTATCATTTCATTCTTTCATTCATATCCATACTAAAAACTATATACGTTCATCTAACCCTTCCTTCATCATTTCTCATTATCAATTTCATAAATCAACAACATTAAACATAATAAAAATATCATAATATTGGAATCATGCTTAATTGAATTTTCATCACATGCAAAACCCTCATGTCATGTATAGAATCCCTCATTCATACTCAATATAATTTATAGCACACGCAAAACCTTCAATTTATGCTCAATAGATACTCATGTATAATCTTGTATAATAACCAATAATCCATATCCCATTTTTTGTAGACATGCAAACACCATGGTAGAGTTAGGTTAGACTAGATGTTGACCATTCATACCTTCCAAATCAACATAAACAATATCATTGATTATCCTACAATAATTATTTCCCTTATCATGTTTAGCAAAATCTCTTAAACATGAGCAATAATCCATTCTAAGCTTTAAGCATAGTAATCTACTCATATTTATGTTAAACATTCAATAATCTTGCCTCAATCTTGTTAAATCATAATAATAAAACATACTAGAGTTAGATTATGTCGCGACCCAAAATACTCCCTAGGAGTTAGGGATACTTGGCTCGGACCACCGTATCATACCATCCTGTATAACACATAAGGCACATATACTTACCATCCTGTCAGAGTATACAAGTTGTAAAACATAGCGGAAGCGATTCATAATAAAATACTCCTATAATTCAGTCCAAGTCTGGACCAACTAGACATATACAAAATAAGGAGTGGACAAGTCCCACTCTCAACATATGCAAAATCACAAAATATTAGTAGTATCTCTCTCATCCTCTCAACAGAAATCAAAGTCAAGCCGCTTATCCAGCAATCCGTCATCCTGATAGTGGTCCATAGAGGGCTCCGGATCGTAGTATTCTTCCTCTATCCAAGGCTCCGTACCACAAACGTCAAATGGAATACGTGCACCTACCGAAGTCAATAGTCGGTTGAGCATGGAATACTCAGTGATATACAAACTACTAACTAACAGAGAATAATATCATGAATATCCATAAGCTTAGAGAATAACATTCGTGAAATAGTTACCAAATCTTTTTCTTAACAGTATTCGTGTGAAATCAAAACTGGTAAATCTTGTCATGTGATAATCATATTCTTGTGAATTCTTGCGAAAGTTGGGATTCCTTGTGATCATGCGAGGATCTGAGTATGCATGATTTCTTGTGAACTTGCGAGCTTATGAACTTGTGAGCTTGTGAGACATGACTACTTGTAAGTCCATGTAGAGTGGGATTCCTTGTGAGCTTTGAAACGATCTTAGAACTTGTTACTTACCAACCTATAGTTTGGCTTTATCACTTGTGAACTTGTGAGAATTCTTTTAATCAAAACCTTGCTTATGAACTTTTGGAAATACCCTTTTCTTATGAGAAAACATTGGATCATGCGAGACTTGTAAACATCATGCTATACTTGTGAATATACAGTGCATATAGTACTTGTGAATATCATGGTGATCTTAGAAAACTTGTAAACATGACATCATATTCATAGAATATCAATACTAGTGATAGCTTACATCTTATATCCAAATCATCATCCAATCCATTCAAGAACAACCTTAAACATAGTGATTTGCTTTAAAAATAATAGCAAAAGGTAGGTAGTAGAGTGTATCTATCTTTCTAGATCAACCATTTGATCTAAAACGCTTTAGAATGGTTGAGAAGCGCGGAGGAACACCTTTGTAGTCGAGAAATCGACTCAAGAACACCCAACAATCAAAACCCTTAAGCTCCTCCTTCTTCCTCTTTCTTTTCTCCAAATTTCTCCCAAAAACTTGCTCTAAGGGTTGTGGTAACCCTAGCCCACGAAATTGGGCTATTTATAGCCAAAGGGATTGAGTTAAAGACTCAAACACCCTTGAAAATATCTCAGGAGGTCAGCTACAGGCAAATCAGTATGATCGGTCGACCAGTAGAGATGATCGGTCAACCAGTCAAAAATCACCTCTCTGTCCAAAATCCCCATACAATTTTTCGAGTATTCGGTTGACCGGTAAGGGCATTCGGTCGACCGGTAGCAAATTCGGTCGACTGGATTTGCCTGTTTTTCCCCTGTTTTTGCCCTGTGCTTTGTTAACTTTCCCTTTCCTTCTTCTACACTTATACTTATTTTACTTTAAAACATTTAACATTTCATTTCATTTAACTTTAAGTTTTAAATTAAAATAAGGAAGTACCCCCCATTTGAATCCAATAAAAATACTTAGAAATTTCAATTCCTCATAATTCAAAATCCGAATTTCTAGTTTTAGGCAAAATCCGATAAATCCGGTTCGTCGTAACTTTTCCCATTGTTCAAAAACCATTCTAACCATATGCATAAAATCCCATAAAATCAACTAAGCTTAGTTAACCTATAAACAACTATTACCGGGACTTTTTATCTCAAAATTCAGAAATTTACCTTTTATGGTTACTATTCACCGCACTATTCACAGCACTATTCACAGGCTATGAAAATGAGAATCAGGGTTCTACAAATTAAAAGGGATATCGACCTCTCAAGACTGAAATCCAACAGTCTAAAGCTTGAACAAGGGCTGAGAAGATTGGAAATTGAATCTTCAAGCTTGAGGGAGTGATTCAAGCTTCTCCTTACTTCTCCAAGAGCTCTCCTTAGAAAACCTAGGGTTTTCTCTTACCAAATTAGGTAAAAAGTCATAAGGGTAATCTAAACCCTCAAATTAGGTGGTCTATTTATAGTCCTAGGATTGAAATCCCCAAAAACCCGCATTTGCATAAGTTTAGAAAAAAACATAATTTGCAACTTCCGTTGGAACGTATTTGAATTCGTTCGTACGGATATGAACGTTTGAAGCCTGAAGGCCCCCTTTCAAACATAATTGGTTTCGGAAATGGAATTACTATGAAGTTTCTGGCTTCGTTCGAACGGATCTCCCAGATTTCCTGTTTTCTTCAACAACACATGTACAACAACATCACTCTTTTCTCTTTTAGCCTAAAACTGGAAAAGGCGAATTTGACAGCATGCTAGAGAAGGAAGATATAGGGCTTCATTTTGTTGAAGATCATTTGCAATGGGAGAGATAGAATAGGCATTTGAAAAAAGTATTAGTGACATAAAAGATATTTGTAAAAAGTATTGAGGACATAAAAGTCCGGTTCGAATGAATCAAATCTCATGTGAGCAAATAAACCTCTACTTGCTTTAGCACAATAAGTTCTAAAAGACTAAAGTAACCTTGAGTTTACATGTTATTTCAGAGGTAAAATCTCTTATGCTAATACATATAGACGTTGGATTAGATATTCACCAAACATTGTTACTTTGAAATAAGTTCTTTTTTTTTTCTATATAAAAAAGAAGAAGCAAATAAGCTTTTATTTTTAGAGTTCCCAAACACCCCCTGAGGGAATTTAGGTCCAACAAAATATTGAGGTTATTGTACTCATTTCACTAATCGTTTTGAATTTAATTTTTATTAATTTTTGGGTACATATCAACATCATTTATCTTTTTTTTTTTGGTACTTAAATAGTATTTCAATTAATGAAGAGAAAACCTTAAAGATACAGGTAACTCTAAGAGCTTGAATTGCAAGATTAATTGTTAGCTACAATATTGGTTGATCTAGGAACATATCCAAAAGAAAATACTGGAGACACTGTAACTTAGACATAAGATGTCCTTGACGATAATCCTAATGTCCTAGTAGACATCAGACTTTTGATTAAGGGAGGCCATTACTCGGTCACACCGCATAAATGGTTATCTGGATGCCAAAGCTTCAGTCTACTGCTAGTAGAGATTAGTAACATGGTGAGTCTTTCAACCGCCATACCTCAAAAGACTTAAGTCCCCCCTTGCCCCCCCCATGGGATAACTTCCTACAACTTGAGCAGTTAATTATTTTGATTTTATTCTAATAAAATCTATAAATGAGGTTCTCTTTAGTAGTGCATAAATTTAATTCTTTTTGCAAACTAGCTTCACAAAGCAGGCCAATTGCAAAACGGGCTAAATGGAGCACCTGCTTAAAATCCCTATTCCTTCTCTACGTATGACATCAGTTAATGAGATAATCTAGTTGATTAGTGTGACTATGCCTGCTTCTCTACATGTTTCAGCTTTAGTCACCTTTCAAAATATTGATCTAAGATCTCAAATAGCTTGAATCTTTGCTATAGTGGGTCTCTTACCCTATCTTGTGCATCACTTTTCCTCCAAACCATGTTGATGCTCAAAACATTGTGAGCATGTGATGTTAGCATGTGACATTGGTGCTACTATTGAAAAATTAGGCGATTGTAAGTGAGTTTTTCGTCTTTAGATTCATCTTCAAAAAATCGCGTTCTCTTGTTATGTCGTAGATAAAGCGATAGATTTTAACCATAATTTCAAATTGGGAAAACATATTATGGCTAAATTTGAAGTTGCTACCAATTAAGAGAATAATGGGAATCCTAAAACTATTCAATAGTAAAGCTATGGTTTAAAATAGATATATGAATAAGAGATTCAATTGTGCTAAGAGAATGTGGTAGGCATCCATAGACTCTCATAAAAAATTGTTCACCTAAATGAGGTGTCAAAATTCTTCTCTTATCCTACTAACAAAAAGAAAAAAAATAGAAAAGCTAAGAAATCAAATAGACTCATTATATCATAAATTATTAAAGATATCCTCAGATTTTTAAGAAACAATGAATAAAAGAGTTTGAATGATCGATACTATTTTCACTATGTGAATGATAGATAATCTCATATATCAAATACCCCGTGCAATGCACAGGATGAAAAAAGAAAAAAAATTTAAAAAAAATATTAAAAAAACATTGTAAATTAGACTTTATTACCTCATAATTGTTTTTGGTTAATATCATTTTATAATTCAAACATGAAAAAGTATAGAGTAGGGATATAGGCAAATAATTTATTAAACTAAATGACTAACCTATGACAAACTATATAGAGCCATTTTTAAAAATTAATTTAGATTTTGTGAACCTAAGAATTTCAGTTAATTTGAAAAGCAATAGAAGTTTGAGTTTCGATTCTTACCAAAAATTTTAAATATTTACTCACACTAAAAAAAAATCAAATACCACAATTAACTTTGCTCTTGTTGAAATAATATGACACTCTAAAAGAAGCATTGAGATTTGCTAACGTGACTTCCTGGAACGTGAGTTTGTGTATATCTAACCACAAATTTCAGACATCCTAATAGAAATGAAAATAAACAAATTTGAAATAAAACAGGAGAAAGAAAGTAATTTAAAATAGATCATCATTATAGGCATGCATAACACAACATGACATTGAGATGTAATATAAAACAACAATTCAAAACTAAAGTATACAGAATGAATTGAATAGACAAATCTTTTTTTTTTATTTTATTTTATTATACATTGGCAAAAAGATGAATATTGGGAACCATCCATTGTTGATGAAAATTATGAATAAGTAAATTATTTGAAACACATAATTTATTCTTTTAAGGTCTTAAAGTTTTATGTAGATGGCTTATTATTCAGTTTTAAAAAACAATGATTTTAATTAAGGGTTCTTATTAAGTAGATGATTAATCAAGAAGAAAGATAAAGAGTCTAACGCTTAGAGAGTTGTGATGAAGAGTCTAACGTTTAACGCATTTAATATTTAATTAAATTGAAGTCTTATCATCTAATTCAAGAAAAATAATAATTTTAATTAAAAACTCTTATTAAGTAAAAAAATTAATTAATAAGCTTCAATCAAACAAGCCCTAGCCCCGGCCCTAAAATTATTCAGGCTTCTACTTATCGATGGCCCTACTTCTTAGGGCTTAAAAAGGACTTTTTGCACTCCCAAATTTTTTATTAGTATTTTAAAAGAATCTTTGCTTCATTTCACTCGAGGTTTTGTCATAAGGATGCCCAATAGGCGATAGGAACAACTTTTTGAGTCACATGAGGCACGTAGTAGACCATGTGAGAAACACTCTCCCTCACCCATCTACTATATATTGAAATTCTGACTACAAGTGATTATTTTATTTGGTGGTTAAGCTTCGTGATCTTTTGGAGAGAGTTCTACCCTACAATGATTTGTTTTGGAACCCACCAGACCGAGCCACGTATCCCATGTCAATGGCATTAGTGTAAATAGTACAAAAAGAAGATAAGTTTGTCTTATAAATTATTGTTTTGTTGATTTTATTTACCATAATGCCACCACAAGCGGGTACACTTAGAAAGTATGATCCGGACGTAGACAAGTTCAAATGAGTAACCTCATCGCTAGGGCACGAAAACCATGATTATGTTTGTTTTGATCAATAACTTTTGTATATGGCCGTTGAAGTGGGTATAAAGATTCTACGGCAGTAGGATATGTAGAAGCTGTAATCCTAGTTTTTTTAGAACCCTATATTGCCTTTTTAAAAGGTTAGATTGACAAAAGATCCATTGAAAACTAAGAAAACAATATAATACTTCGCTCCTTGATTCCTGGCAGAGTTTGACCTCCATTACTTATTACAGTAAGTGATTCTCAGCCAAATGGAAACAAAATGATGCACTCATGCATCACCCTCATAATTATGGTAGGAGTAATGCTACAGTGACCAGCTGCTACTTTTATTTGGATAAGACCGTACGGTCATAAGGCCAAGAATCCGTTTTCAAAAGGATAAAATTTTAATTTTAGGTTGTCAAGAATCATGGGATGCCCAAGTCTCATTACTTAACCGACTTTACACCTGCCCCTCTTTGCTCTAGCTATGATAGTGAAGGTGTGTCACTGCATTATATGATGGATGTTCTGGATCAATCTCTTATGAGAATAGAACGAAGAACTCTCAATATATTAGTAGAAATTCTTTATGTGGATAGAGGCCCCACTTACCACACTAACCCTAGATAAATGATTTCATGTGGCTAAAAACACATTACCTCCCCTTACATACATCGTATATCATACATATCTTTCTTGACATTAATCAACTTGTAACTCAAATTAATTTGTTAAGTGTAGTAAGTTATAAGTAGTCCAACTTTAAATTTATTGACCAATAAGTGATAAAAATAGGAGAGTCGACTATGAAACCAATTATGATATAGGCTATGCTTGTTTCCACGTAAATGGTTTTACAATGAAAATCAATTTACGGTGTAAAAGCTTTTATGATAAAAGATGAGTTTTTTTTTTCTTTTTTTGGTTGAATCTTTGAAAAAATAACAGAAAAGTTCTTTATGTTTTTTTTTTTGGATGGTGAAAGTTCTTTATGTTATTTATGTTTGGAGTAAACTAGTACTGAAAATTACATGTAATGGAGTAAACTAATATTGAAAATTACATGTAAGAGTGATGTTTTTATGATTCAAATAAAAATTTGTAAAAAGTGTATTATTATAAATTTCTAGTTGAGTCATTTTGGTATATTTATTTGAAGAGGGTTTTTGTCATTTTAGAAAATACACATAGAGGGTTATTTTTGTCATTTCTGAAAATATATGTGGAGTGGTATTTTTATAATTTTGAATATATATGTGAAAATGAGTATTTTGTAATTTTTAAAAAAATGTGAAGAGGGGTGTTGTTATTTTAAAAAATATTTTTAAAAAGTGCTATTTTGTAATTTTTGAAATTACATGTGGGGGGTATCATATTTTTATTATTTGAAGAAATATACGTGGAGAGATATTTTTGTCATTTGAGAAAATACTTGTAATTAGAGATATTTTTATTATTTTGATAAATATATGTGAAGAGGAATACTTTTGTCATTTTTAAATATGATTTTACTGGAAAATGTAAGATTTTTTGCAAAACCTACCCATTTTCCATAAAACATTTCACTTCCAAAAGATTTTATGTGCAAATGAACATGTGAAAAATGACATTTTTTACAGATTTAATTTGTTTTCCCTATCTTATATCGAAACAATCAGAGTAAATAAAAAATAATAATGAATCATTACAAGTATTATACTAACGAGAATGGAAATAACAAGAATAGAATTGATAATACATTCACGGTTCGAAGTAATGGTATCTAATGGAATAAAATGGCATAACCAAATTCATATTACTAAACACAAATATTTGCCATAAGGTAGAGATAATGATGAGGATTAGTGTAGATCCAGATTCTCCATCCAAATATAAACAAATCTGCTAAACCAGTATTCAATTAGACAGACCTATATTAGGTCTTAGACACATTTGGAATCTCTTAACTTTAGATCCGTCTTAATGGATCCAATTCGAGTAATGATCTGTTGACAGTCCCCTACAGGCTACATGTGCTTCCATGTCTTAAGTATGTTAACGGGAGAGTGGAATTGGGTACCCATTAAAAATTTATTTTTTTAGAAATGATATCAACTGCCTTGCAATAACCAAACACAATTTTATTGTCTATTTCTTACATTTTACAAAAAGTTGTCTATTACTTTGCGCTACCAGTTTTATTGTTGATTTCTTACGTATCTTTATGTTAGATCTTTTTGTCAATGATCTATTTTGACTATCCGTCTGAAATAGCTAAAATCAGAGATCTACCAAGCGAACCCTTAGTACTTCAGATCTCCTCATAATGTTAGTTGTTGATGTTAGCTCCTCCGGATCGGATGGAGACAAAAACTGGGGCAATGGAAGCAGCCAGATTAATGTTCCTTCCGCTAACTTGGAAAAACATCTCAAATTTAAATGGGCACAGACCACTTTCCCGATCGAATGGACCATCGAAAATCTGGTAGATTTCTAGGCTAACCTTTCTTCTACAACCAAACTTCCGTTTTTTTTTTTTTTTGGTTTTTGGAGGAAAGTTCGAACCGGACATTACAGTTAATCAGTGTCATCAATCTGCAAAAATTAAAGGGGCATGAAATTGTAAAAGCTCCAAAGAAATCTAAGGGAACAATTTGGTAGAGCCTGGGCATTTACCTGCCAAATTTGCAACTTCTGTTCATATGTTTTTTGCAAAGCATATACAAGCGAGGTACCATCTGTGAATTCACCATCTAGATTCACATATTACATATGGCTAATCTCTACATAATACACGCCAGAGTGTTTAAAACAGCAGCTAACACATACGGTTGTGAATCGGAGGCGCCCCAATAAGCAACTGGAGCTCTTATTGGGGCTGGGGGCGTGTCTGCACTATGAAGATATCTTTTCCAACCACACATCCTTCCACGTCCTGTGGGCAGCCAAACTTCTGTTCAAGGAAGAAACCAACAGCACAGAGGCGCTGACCAAGCTGCCGACGGAATATTGGGTCCACCGTTAGTGGTTTCTTGCTGTAGTCTACAGTTAAATGGATTACTTCTCCATCTGCAGGGCCTGCACCAAGAACCAAGAGCTCCTCACTGAAATTTGCGAATGCCAGTGTGCTAACTTCGCCGTCAAACTTTCCAGAAGATAGACGCCAAGGGGTTCCACGGGTGCCTGACGCAAGGGTTTCACCAAGCCCGGGAGCAATCTCAGACTCAACCAAAGTGTGATCACGGTCTGTTGGGCTGAGCGTGTGGAGCACAAAGGAGAGATCTGGTGACAGCATTTCCTGCACTAGCACTGCCATTGTAGCCGCCTTTTGTGGCACACCAGCGGCTCGACGACTTAGTATTGCCCTCCGAGTGTATAGAGAAGCCCATACCCGACTCACAGCATTTCCAAAAACCGTTGGATTTGAAGGGCTGACATTTGGAATTGACTCGTACAACCCAGCAGCTGACATTCCGGCCAAGTCCTCAACATTGGCACTAGACCGGACAATCAAACGGGCATTGCCTGGAAAGATTTTCTCAATTTTCTTGATAGTCTCTTTAGAGGGTTGTTGAGCTGAGATCAGCTCCTGGAGTTCAGAGCACACTTTGTCCAGTTCGCCGCCTTCCATTTTGGCCGTCTCTATCTTTTCTAGAAGGGATTGAAAGGGTTTCATGCTTCCGCTTTCCTCTAATGCCAATTCCATTGAGCCAAAAGGTATTACTGCCCCAGCAGGGACACGAAATGAGGCTGGTACCCCTTGATCACTGTAAACTGCCAATGCAGGAAACAATTCCAAGAGACAGTTAAGACACAAAACAACAAAAGTAGAAATTGATTAATCATTTTATTGACTAGTTTACTATGATTATCCAGTAATTTATATATGTCTTCTTCTAAATGGAGAAGCTACACTATTTTTCTCAGGTTTTGTTCAAGCTTCACTTCTGGGGGAATGCACTTGACAGAATATCACATCCAGACAGCAAACTGACATTCAAATGATTGATGAATTTGATTGTGTCAGAGGAAGGAAAAGAAAAGCTTGCACAATTAAGCCTAGCATCCTCCGACATGACCCATGAAAAACCAGACAACCTGATTTGAATGGTTTAATGGGAAAGGGATCTGTACATTATTCATGTGGTAACATTCAGGGTCCAATAAAGTAGTTTGGTTTCCTTGGTGAAAGGATTAATATTATATCCCTTATATTGTTTTATAAATATGTGAAAGCTTTGTGCAAGTTAATGGCCATGAAAGACTTGAGTTAATAACTGCTGGTTCAGTGGCTCTACTCTCTACATAGTATTGAACAACACCAGAGCGAGTTGAAACACTTCAATTACTTCCCCAATATCTCTCTTTTCTTCTTTATATAAATGTTTTCTTTTTTCTGTCATTTTATATCACAACATTATATAAATTACTCTTCTTCTCTTCCAACAGAGTTGATTGATTGGTAATGTGATATTGAAAAACTATGACCCTAAGATTTGGCAATACTATAACACAAAAGAATTGAAAATTGAAATTCAATTCAATATTATAGCCCATTACAAAGGTAAATTCTGTAATAATGGATAAAGGGAATAATCTGCTTAAAGATATGGTTTTTGACACCACGTAGATTTAATTTACCTTTTTCAGAACTTTCTGCCAAAGAAGCTAAGCGACCACAAGCGGCAGACTTAGCACCAGAAGTGCTAGTATCTGCATCCGAGAGCACTATAACTCCTGCAGTAGTAGCCTGAATAAAAATTCTTCCATTAGAAATTTGACCAGTAAAATATTATTAATGAGAATGCAAATGACAAGTAGAGTTTTGTCACAATAGAATAAATATAAAAAAATGTACCTGAGGTGCTTTGACTGCAGACCAGGAAGAAGAATGAGGGCCTGGGGCTTCCACTGGGGATGAAGATCCATTACCTGATAGATTGTTTACAGGAAAATCCCCTTTGCTATTATTCAGCAAAGATGGGGATATATCAACATGGGCAGAGGATGCTTCCAACCTGAAAGTTTCCACCAACATAAAGAACATCAGAGCCTTATACACATAAAATAGACATGGTTTCAAAACTTTGAAGATTTACTGATAAAATCAAAGTTTCTTCTTGTTGAGATATGATCTATTATGTAGATGTGTTACACCGAATCACCCCTCAGGGGTATACTTGTAAGTTTACTGTTAGGGTTATTATAAATACAAAGAGATTAGAGAGAGGCATTCTCTAATCTAATTTTTCTCCTAATCTTCTTCTTTCTCTCTTCCATAAACCCTAATTAACTATTCCTAATTTTCTACTTGGTATCAAAGCAAGAAATCAAGGCGCCTACATCTTTTTTTTTAATGGCATGAATAGTATCACATGAATAGTGCAGCATGAATAGTGTCGCATGAATAGTGTCGCATGAATAGTGCCACATGAATAGTGTTGCGTGAATAGTGCAACATGAATAGTGCCGCGTGAATCTGGTATGGTTTAATATTTTTGGAGTTCGGGTTAATTTTATTCTGAGTTTTGGAGTATCTAAGTTGATGTTTCATGCTCTCAAATGATTTTATGAAGAAAAAAATCAGATTTACATCATTCAAGTTTAAAAGGTTTTTGGGGTTGTTGATGGACATCTAGATTGTAAGCATATTCCGGTGTCAAAACAAATGAATCTAGGTGTCTAGGTGTGTATCTTGTGTCATTGCCGTCAAGCATTCGCAAACAAGTGAAGTTGAAGACCGTTGAAGACTCGGTTTGATCATTTCCTTCATAGGATGGTAAGTGACCTAGATACCATGCTACCATAGGTGGGAATTGACTTAGAATAATCCTAACATCTTGCCTTAAGTGGTAAGTGTCCTAGACTAACCATACAGACCCTAGGTGATGAGATAAACAGTGCAAAACTTGTTTAAAAATTCTGAAAATTTCTGAAATTTTTCAAAAATCCAAGGTTGCTTGTTTTGGGCATATCTCCCAAACCGTAGCTCAGATTTTGCTCTATAATATGTCAAATCGACCGCGCCGAAAAGAGCTACAACTTTCGTGAAGGGACCAAGGGCTAAAAATGAAGTTTAAAATTCATTTTTAGCCTCAGGGTCGACCCTGGGCGTTGAGGGTCGACCCTGAAGTGCCAAAATTTTGTATGCTGAAATTTTCCAACAAGTGAGAAAAGCCAGGGTCGACCCTGGAGGATACTTGGGTTGACCCAAGTGCACCTTTTGGTCGACCTAGCACTCCCAAGGTCGACCTTGAAGTGGGTTTTCATGCTATGAAGGTTTTAGAAACTTCTAAACTCAATTTTTGGTTTCTCTATATAACTAAAACCTTTCTAGTCCGAAAATAGGGATTTTTGGGAGTATATTGAGAGCACTTTGAGCTATCTCTAGAGTCCATAAAAGCTCTAATTTTTATAGTCTCTCCTTCCTTTTTGTTAGTGCATTAAACTTAGAGTTTGCAAGCCTAAAGTTTCAATTTTGTTTGTTTGGACTTATCCTTTGAAGGAGTCTATCTAGGTATTGATTTCTATCAAACCATCAACCCATTCTGGATAGAACACCTTGGCCGGAGTGTTCCGGAGCCTTTGTAAAGGAGATCGATCCGAGAAGGATCATGGTAGAGTGATTTGATCGGTGGAATCCGAAGCTGTCCTTGACGGAGATCGATCGGAAGATCGTGGACTGTTTTAGAGACACAAAAAGAAGTACGAGCGGCTACGGTTGATCACGGGACTTGAGAGTACGTGATGACTTATCGAGGCGTGGAGGACTAAGAACTAAAGGATGGTGGTGTCGAGTCCGAATGAGTCAAGTTCGAGTCTTGTAAGTTCTTGTTTACTTTGTCTTAGTAGATTCTCATGGCTAGAGTAGGTCCCGTGGTTTTTCCCGGAAGGGTTTTCACGTAAAAATCTTTGTGTTATGGTTTGCTTGATTTTCTATTTCCGCACTTAAATTTTATCATCCCTTAAGTTAATAACTTAATTGTTAAAATCATCAAAATGGTAGATAGACTTTTAGGGAAACCGAACCATCCACTTGACTTTGTGAGTTCTCAACTCAAACATAGATTTGGGATTCACCGAATTTTTTCATAGATCTATTATGAATCATTAGGTCTAGAGTTACAAATGTGTGGATACATTGGTTTTAACAAAGCAATAGTTGTTTGGAGTATGTTTGCTGAAAGTGTGTGATTTTGTAAAAAAAACAATCATATTTAATCTCTGTAAGAGGTGTAAGAGGCAGTGTTTATTGTTGCTATTTTTGTGCTGAAAAAGTTGTTATTGACCTAATTGGTCTATTTGGTGGAAGAGGTGTTTCTTTTTGAAGTGCTGGAATTGTTGGAGCTATTTTTTATAAATTAGTGATTTTTTCTTCTAATTTGAGTTTATTAGAAACAAAGAAGCACTGAAAAATGTCAACGTGATGTGTCTGAATGAATTTCGATGCTACATCGAAAGGTCCAAGCATTAAGATCACTTCACCCATCTCTAGTAGCTATGGTGATAATCCCAGTGTACTAATCACAATCATAAAGTTGGATGGCACCAACTTCCTTGAGTGGTCTCAATCCGCTAAGTTGTATATCGGGGGAGGAGGAAAGTTAGGGTACTTGACAGGTTGAGTGAAAGAATTGGCTATAGAGACCGAGACATATGACAAGTACGAGCAAGAGAACCTTATGATTATGTCATGGCCGCTACATTCTATGCAACTATCAGTTAGTAAAGGCTTTTTGTTTCTTCGGACAATGAAAGTGATTTGAGATAAGGCGACTCGAACCTATTCTCAGCATCAAAACATTGGCAGAGTGTACCAGTTGAGGCAAGAGATAGCTACTCTTCGTCAGGGGGAGAGGAGTTTATCTACCTATTACTCCACTCTTCAGGGTCTTTGGGAAGAGTTTGACCATTTTTAGGTCATCCAATAGGGCACTGATAAATACAGAGATAGCCACAGTAAACAGGTGGAAAGGAATAGAATTTTTGACTTCTTGGCGGACTTAAATCCAGAATTTGAAGTAACCCGGGTTCAGCTTTTAAGGAAAGATGAGCTTCTTTCTTTGGACCAAGTTTATTCCCTAGTCCAAGGTGAGGAAAGCAGGAAAACGGCAATGGTACCTACTCCAACCAGCGATCATCTCATCCGCCCTTGACTCATCTTCTAGTGCTCCTCGAGGTGAGAAATACCCTCCTCGGAAGAATAGGTCTCCTGATGACAAAGATAAGTTGAAGTGTAAGCATTACGAGAAGATTCAACATACTCGAAAAACTTGTTGGGATCTCATTGGCCGGCCACAAAGTTTTCTCGTCCCGGACAACAAATGATCACCCCTCGCGATAACACTGTAGCTTTCATGCCCCCTACCTTGGGTACCTCAATTGCATCGGCATCTCTTACCGGACCATCTTCCTCCAAGAGTTTCTCTAATGCGGATATTGATCTTCTTCGACGCCTTTCGAGTCAGATGGAAGGTTCTTCTGCCTCTACTTCCTTTGCTCAGTCAAGTACTCACACATCTGCTAATTTCGTTTCTCATTCTTAGTCCAACCTGACCTAGATCATTGATTTTTGTGCATCAGATCATGACTAGTCTATCTACCGTGTTTTTTTCATATAGTCTCTTGTCTAGAAGAGATAAAGTCAAGGTTATTGATAGAACACTTTCCTACATCTCTGGAAATGGTGATGTCAAACTTATTGATGCCCTATCTCTTTCATCTGTTTTTCATGTTCCAAATTTATCATCAAATTTATTATCTATTAGCAATCTGGCCAAAAGTTTTTAACTGTTGTGTAACCTGTTTTCCTACTCACTGTATGTTTCAAGGCTTGGTGACAAGGAAAACGATAGGGAATGGTCGTGAAATAGATGACCTCTACCTCTTCGACATGGATGGCTCTCCTTCAGCATTACAGATTTGTAGTAGTCCTAGTAGTAGTAATAATGATGCCCAAATCAAATTATGGCACAATTTTCTAAGTTATTTGTCTTTCAAGTCCTTAAAGTTGGTCTTTCTGGATCTATTTAAATTTGTTCGTGGTCATAATCTTCAATGTGAAGTGTGTGAACTCTCCAAACATTGTAAATCTACTTTCTCTCTAAGTATGAATAAAAGTGTGTCATCTTTTCAGCTGATTCATTCTGATGTTTGAGATCTTGCCCCTACTTTGTCTGTGCATGGCTATCGATATTTTATTTCTTTTGTGGATGACTTCTCCCATCATACCTGGATTTACTTGATGAAGCCTTGTGCTGAAGTCCCAGACTTCATCAAGAAATTTCACAAGATGGTGTTCACTCAATTTGAGAAGCAAATTAAAATTTCCGCTCCAATGAACGCGAAGGAATACCTCGAGGGTGATTTGAGGCAATATTTGGCAGAGCACGGGATGATCCATCAAAGCACATGCTCTTATACCCCTCAACAAAACATGGTGGCCGAGCGTAAGAATCCTCACCTTTTGGAAGTTGCTCGAAGCTTACTGACCGAAATGAATATCCTGAAGAAGTTTTTGGCCAAAGCAGTACACACATCCGTATATTTGATTAATCTCATACCATCTCGGGTCCTGTAGTTAAAGTCTCCTTATCAACTACTCTATCCAGACTAGCCTCCGTTTACTATCCCCTCTAAATCTTTGGTTGTGTCTACTTTATTCATATCTTGGGTCCTCATTGAACCAAATTAGATCCAAAATCCATTTGCGGTATCTTCTTAAGGTATTCCTCTACACAAAAGGGATACAGGTGTTTTGATCCCGTGTCGGAAAAATGATTTGTTGCCATGAATGTCACCTTTTTTGAGAGTTTGTTTTTTCCTCGTTCCTCTATCTCTCTTTAGGGGGGCATAGTGAATTGTTGGAAGAGAGTTTGCATTCAGTTCCACTTCTGGCGTTAGTCCCTGATAGTATCCATTCAGTTGCTCTTACTGAGACTACTGCTAAGTAGGACCTACAGATATATACCAGACGCAAAAAGGTGGACCACTGTGCTATGGCCATCTCCTAACTCTGACTCCTCTAAACCAGGTAACATTGCTCCATTGTCTTCTATGATTCCTATTTTTGTTCCTGATACTGATAATGATACTACTCTCATTGTCATATGTAAAGGGAAGCGCCAGTGTACGATTCATCATATCTCTAATTTTATCTCGTATGCATCTCTGTCACTGACCCCTCTGAACCAGGTAACATTGCTCAATTGTCTTCTATGATTCCTATTTCTATTCCTGATACTGATAATGATACTGCTCTCATTGCCATATGCAAAGGGAAGCGCCAGTGTACGATTCATCATATCTCTAATTTTATCTTGTATGCATCTCTGTCACCCTCTTATTCGACTTTCTTGTCCTCTGTTTCTTCCGTGTCTTTACCTTCTAGGTTTCAGGAGGTTGTCTCTGATCTTAAGTGGCGCGATGCTATGATGGAAGAAATGAAAGCTCTGGTCAAGAATGATACATAGGAAATGGTTGTTACCCAAGGGAAAAAGAACAGTAGGTTGCAAACAGGTGTTCATCGTGAAACATAAGGCAAATGGATCGATTGAGAGGTACAAAGCAAGACTAGTAAGGGTATACATAGATATACGGGATATACTATATGGCGACATTTGCACTGATTGCAAAAATGAACTCCATACGAGTTCTCTTGTCTTTAGCTGCTTATCACTCGTGGCCCCACATCAGTTGAATGTAAAAAATGTGTTCCTCCATAGAGATCTACGTGAAGAAGTATATGTCTTCTCCTCCATGATTCAAGCTTCCTAATAGCGAAGGAAGGGCCTGCAGGCTGAAGAAATCTATCTATGGACAAAAACAATCCCCCTAAGCTTGGTTTGAGAAGTTCAGTCAAGCTGTGAAGAGGATGGGTTACTCATAGAGCCATATTGATCACTCTCTTTGTCAGGAGAAAAGTATAGTTAGTTACAGCATTGATTGTCTACGTTGATGATATTGTGGTGACTGGAAATGACTCTTTAGACATTTAAAATCTGAAGAAAATCCTAGCTACGGAATTTGAGATTAAGAATTTGGGCAGTTTGAAGTACTTTCTGGGTATTGAGGTAGCTCGATCAAAAAAGGACATCTTCATATCACAACGGAAGTATACCTTAGCCTTGCTTAAGGATATGGGGAAGTTGGGTTCACGGCCAGTAGACACTTCTATTGAGCAGAATCATAAGTTAAGCTCAAGTAAGGACCCATTACTAGAAGACAGAGATGTACCAAAAACTTGTTGGTCGTCTCATTTATCTCTCACTATACTTGACATTGCATATGCAGTCAGTGTAGTCAATCAATTCATGCATGAACCTCGGATTGATCATTATGAGGCAGTGGAGAAAATTTTGAGATATTTGAAGGCTACTCCAGGGAAGGGTCTTCTATTAGTTAACCATGGTTACACTGAGATCTGGGGATGGAGGTGGATGTTCCTATGAAGTTATTTTGTGATAACAAGGCGGCCATCAATATTGTCCAGAATCTCATTCAACACGATCAGACTAAACAAATTGAAATTGACATACACTTTATTAGAGAACAAGTTGCTTCAGGAAATCTTTGTTTGTTGTTTGTTACAACGGGAAATCAACTAGTTGATTACTCACAAAGGAAATTACTAATGCAAGCTTAAAAGGTGTTCTTAACAAGCTGTGCATGTTGAATATTTATGCTTAACTCGAGGGAGAGTGTTGAGAAATGATCTATTATGTAGGTGTGTTACACCGAATCACCCCTCAAGGGTATACTTGTAACTTTTCTATTAGTGTTATTATAAATACAAAAATATTAGAGAGAAGCACTCTCTAATCTAGTTTTTCCCCTAATCTTCTTCTTTCTTTCTTCCATAAACCCTAGTTTACTATTCCTAATTTTTTACTCTTCTAAATTGGGAAATGTTGTACCTCACATGTTTTCCATCAAGTTTTCGGATGTCAGAAATTTTGTCATCATCTTCACACGTCACAAAGACAACCTTTTCCTGCAAATTACCATGAGATATTATGATTTTCTTATTCTCTTTCCATGTAAGGAATCTAAATATTCTGAGAAGGAAGGAAGCATAAGACTTGCTTGTCGGGCCCTAACACCAAGATGTGATAAGTGAGGCAGCTCCTGAAGAAGCACAACCCCCACTATGTTACTCCCAGCAGATGTTACCTGCCAATGCATCAACACCACTGTAAGAATTATATACAAGGCTGTAATGGATCAAGAGCACAAGAACAAATAATTAAATAAGAAATGTTCAGAACCTCCTCATCTCCATCAGCTTTTTTTACCACAAGAACAACAGGTCCTGTGATGGATGATGGCAATGATCCAGGGATAATACTCTCAACCTGAAGCGCACAGTAAACCTCTGTGACTCATTTAAATCAGAAAATGTATGGAACGGTGAAATCAAGTCATGTTATAGCAATCCGTATTCAACAAGATGAGAGACTATATAATAAGAGAGCATCTTCCCAGAAGTTAAAAATTTTGCACACAGTTTTTCACATTTTAAGAAAAATAAAGATATTCTTCAGACGAACACTACATGTAAAAATCAGCATCATTGGAATTGAATAATCATGAATCAATCCCAAGTTCTTAGTTGGAATAAATAATGTTTCAATTCAAATTCTTTCGTAGAAATTATAGATAATGCGATATTTGAGTAATTACTGCCATTCTTTCGTTGGGAAAAAAAGAAAAAGAAAAGAAAAGGAAAGAAATCGCTGTACTGTGGTGTACTACAGGAAAAATTTCCTATTATTTGGCTTTTACTTTGTTTGTTCGATCTTATTTCTGAACAATTATCCCTTATTAAGATCCACAAGATCATTATCCTAATCGTACAATGAAGTTTAGGATTTATTTTTTCTTACATTGGCTATTCTTCTAGACCTACGGTTGGTATCTTCGTTGAAACTTGATAGCACTTGGTTATGAAATCAACTACAATTTTATAATTCTTTGGATTTCTTTTGTTATTATTTAGAACTGATTCTAGGCAGAGGCCAACTACAGTAATGTAGATGTTCCTGATCTTAATGGTTTTTAACGTAGACTTATTCTGTGGAGAGGAGATGAAATGGAACACCATGTGACATACCAAGACTTCCTTTCTGCATATCATTATTTAAAAGCATTCACTTAATAACTATATGAGTTTATTTCTGTATTAAAACGTCATGACAATTGACAAGCAATAAAATGACTAAAATTTGTTGTGTCGTGTTAAAATCAGAATGATTTGCTCACATAATATGAAGTACAACTTATATTCTGCTTATATTGTATTTGTTAACCAAAGTTGAGAAGAAATGGAATAACATAAAATTAGATTACTAAAAATGTTCCCACCCCATATTTTCAAGCTCCAGTCCATATTTAAGAACATGTGAAGAATTATTGTTTCATTATAACAAATTCTGAAACTCCTTGCTCTTGAGTAAGTGACCGTACCTGTATAAGGGTTCCAAGAGCAGCTCCTGGAACAAGAACATCCCAACCCTGGGATCCAAGCGTACCTCTTATAGCTTTTAAAAGAAGGGTACAAAGTTTTGACACCTGAAAAATAACTCTACAGATGATATTTGCAAGTGAAACAGTTAGATGAAATACTAGTTTTATAATCAGTGATGTAACAGGATGATCTAAGAAAACAGCATTACAAGATGTTACGGTGAACTTTGCTAGGTTGGGGAGTAAATAAGTTTAAAATAAAAGAGGACCATACCCTGCACGAATCTCAGCTTCAGTGTACGTCCTTACATTGTTCTCAGGAATTCCAAGAGCTTTCCCTAGCATCTGCAACTCCCAGGGAACATTTCTACATCAGAACCACTGTTACATTGTTCTAAATTCAAGATTATCTAACTGGGATCTAAAACATCTGCATTATGCACGGAAAGACTAGGACTCACATCAATAAATAATGTTTAAGATATTGTTGAGACTGCTGCTCAAGTGTGCCATCATGCTCGGGAAAAATCTCTATAAAGGAAATTTACCTTTTTTTTAAATTTCCCGTTCAAAGCCCAACTATCTGGGATCTAGTACAACAACATTACACATAAAAATAATAGGACAAGACTGTCACACAAAATTTTGGAGATAGTTGAGGCTGTGGCATGGAGCCTAGTACAAGGCATGACAGAAGCAATCTGGCACTAGAGACAGTAGTCACACTAGGCCCCTACAGGACCCAGTGCTGGTATATGAGCATCGTGGCACAACAGTTTAGATAATTCTAACTTTGAAAAGAGAAACAGAGCTTTAAACCTTGACTTTCTGAGGAAACATCTGAAGGAGTTGTTCAGAATATTCTTCAGTCAACCTCCTTGATCTATCAAGAGTAGCCTTGAGCCTCAATGCCCAAATAGTCTTGCCATCCTCACTACCTGACCATAGAAAAATATGATAATGAAAACAAAAATATGCTTAGGCAACCATTACCACAACTTGGAATCAAATATACCTGAAGAACTATTTACCTAAAACACATCATAAATGGGGTACCTTCTCTTTCAGATAGACCTTTTTGTTTCCATGCAAGAAGCTCATTCTCAATAGCAATACATTCCGGTCCTTTCCAACCAGAAAGTCCCAACTGGCGAATACCAACAACAAGTGCATCAAGTGGATCATTCCAGGAGCTTACTTTCTTTGACCCTGCATGCTGTGCAAGCCAATATGCCCCTCCCGCAGCTTCAAGTGCATTCAGGAATCTATTAAGAACGAAGACATTAAAAAATGCTTTAGATTCCGAAGACCTCATCAATGGTACAACCAAAATAAACACTTCAGTATGACAACCAATTTAGCTTGCTTCTGCACTACAAATGAGTAATAACTACTCCAACCTAGGCCAGCTTGTGCCAGTAGTTAGTATTTGATGTGTATAACAAAAAAAACTAGAAATGCCTCTGTTCTGGTAGTTTCGTCACTTTGTATGGCTGTCCTGTTAGTGTGTTGCAGCTCTTAACCTAAAATTGATGAACGTTTAGCAAGGGCATCTTCTCCCAAGGGTTTGGACTGCATAAACATTATGCAAGAATCATGGTTTTTAAGTATCAGCGAATAGAAGTGTGCATTGTTGTATCAAATCGCCTTTATTGAATGCAAAATTGCAAATAGAACGAATTTACAGCATATTGGACTGATACAATATGATACGTGTCGATATGGTTCATCTAACTGTAGTATATCAGAAACATGCCAATATGGTTCATCGCAAATCAGACACACGGCTGCAGATATAGTCCATTTCATATGGCCTATATACAGTGTTGTTATCTTTATAGAGGGTAGTTTGGGGATTTTGTATCTTAATGTTTTAAATGAACAGGTGGGACTCTCTTAGTAAGCCCCAATCCCACATTGAGAGGCCCTTCTCTCTCACTTCTCTCTTCTCTCTTTTTCTCTCTCCTTCTCTAATCTTCTCCATTACTTCTTTTTAATCTCTTTTAAGTGAAGGCAAGGATGACACTTGACCCTTGTCGAAATTTGCTCAAATCTGATCGTGGTAAAGAGTGTGTATCATTGATGAACAAGTTTCTCTAAGGAATGTGTAAACAACATATATTTGGTGATTGGAAAGGGTACTTGTAAATCCTAATTCTAATTTCGCCATGGAAATGTATGCTTTTTCAGCCTCCTTTCTTTTTATTACGACCAATCTTCACGCTTTTGTTCCCTTAATGCTTTTAGGAACTGCTTCAAAGACTTGGTTCATTGTAGGTAATTAGGGCCAGTGTTTTAAAACCCAAAAACTCGACTCGACTTAGAAACTTGCCGAATAGAGTCAACTTGGAAACTCGGACAAAACTCGTCCGAGTAATGACACCTAAAACTCGGACATATATAATATTTTTCTAATACTATATATATGGTATAAATTCAAAATTAATGATAAACCATGCCTAAAATGAGATATATAATTCAATATATATTAAACACCTCTTTTTGTTTTGTACTTATACTTAAGAGTGGGTGGGGTGTGTTGAAAAAAAGAAAAAAAACAAAATTTAATCAATCGGGTAGGCTGTTAACTCAAATTTATGTTTTTAAAAGAAAGTGCAACAACTAGGGTGAGTCGGGGCGAGTTACTCGGTTTTCAGTGTCAAAACCGAGTTTTGCCTCAAACTCGACTCAAAACCTGGCCGAGTCGAGTCGACTCGCCAAGTTTTAATACTATGATTAGGGCTACTAATTGCCCTCTGTGTTTTGTGCTATAATGCTGAACTGGATTATGGGCCATACTAATTGCAGCCTTATTATTATAGTATAGACTCATTGATCCATTAATAGGAAAACCAAATTCTTGAACAAGGATTTTCAACCACAACAGTTCACACTCACCATGTGATCTAAATTCTACTTCTGCACTCCAATGATTAATTGTTTCTTGCTTCTCTATATCACAAGGTTGCCTCCCAAGAAAGTCAATACCCCCAACTTTCCTCTTCCTCCACTTTGCATCCTTGCAAACTGAAAGTACTCATGATAATTTGTCCCATCCAACTTAACCGTGGTCTGTAATCCCAAATTTTCCATAAGAGTAGAGAGGTGACATCGGAACTATTGGATGTTTAACATGGCAACAACCCAAAACCACCGTAGGTAGAGCCCAAAAACTTCAAACAACTTCCTTGACACCAAAAACATGGCTGGTTTACACCAACAAGGATTCCGGAATGCCCCCTCGGCTAATATAATGCTGTTGTTTTATACAAAAACAGCATTCCGCACCTTACACTACCTCATACTGAGGAAATATAGGACACCAAACATTCCTGATAACATTACTTCAGACCTCAATGAATCAGTCCTTCAACACATAGGGATTGCACAACTCAAAGAGTTCAAAAAACAAAAGGGGGCAGCACATATATAGTAGAAAATAAAATGTAGAATCTTTAAATCTCCACAAAATCTCATGAAACCACTTTCTAATTCTCCAGAAATATCATAGGTGAAGACCACTCAAATGATTCAAAACTGAAATTTTTCCCGGAAATCATTCAAGTGAGTGAAACACCAGCTAAAAGTTTTCAAAATAATTATGAAAAATTACCACAAATTCCCAAAAATAAAAACCTATCACCAGATTTCAAAAACTCTAGGATTCGAGTGCTGTCTGTACAAGTTCTGACTTAATCCGTACAGACTGATGACGACAACCCTTTTTTTCTTTGGTCTTCTTCGGTCATTTGATGCTTGATCTGGCACGATACCAAGTAGAAAACTAGTTTGATGAAATAAAGAGAAAAAAAGAGATAATGGAGAGTGGGATGGATTGTGAATAATGAATCACGATCCCTTTCCTGGGTTTTTATTATATGTAAATGTGCGGTGACATAAATACCCCTTAGAAAAAGACGTAATAACATAAAGACCAAACAAACATTGTACACCAAAAACACCCTTCCAAATTTGTTTACTATAAATGACCATAAGTGGTGTCCTTTATAGTAATAATGACAAAAAAAGGATTGGCATTACATAACTGTTTCAGGAGGGTCCATCACGAATGACAAAATCATTATTTTAAACCTTGCATGGTAGAGGTCGCAGAACCTAAAAGTGCACCCATTGTGGTCGTTTGAAGTATAGTTCAAAACTTCTGTGAGTTGACTCGAAACTCAACCAAGTTGACTCGACTAAGTTTCGAGTCGAGTCACTTCAAAACACGAAGGAGACACAATTCGGTGAGTTACTCGGGTGATGTCAAATTTTAGTCTCCTAAAAATATTTAATATTGATCCTCAATACGTATTTTCATAACAGAAGTTAAACTACTTGGTGCACTGATGTAATATCTAACTCTTAAAACCTCGACATAAGTAGGAGCAGGAGAATTTCAGGTAATGTCAAATTTTAAATATACCTGCTTAGAAGAACAAAAGAGTAGTCCTCAAGGCCAATCTCACAGAGACGCCACTGCACAGAAGTCAGTTTTGTGAAGAAAAAAATTATAACGCTCCACCATAGAAAACTATTCTACTGTCTACTGTTGCATTATTGCTACAAGATGTTACCTTCTGACGCATTGCTATTGCAGCATCAGGGACATCATTCCTGATTCCACTTTCAAGACCTTTTACAATCACTGCTCGTAGACCTCCCAAAGATTGCAAAGTTTTTATTAATAGATCAATGCCACCATTTTCCAAGGCATTACTTGATTCTCCGAAATTGTCCAAACTCTGCACAAGTACAAATGACCTATTAGCATCATCTGATACTGAAGTTAGAACCAACCACGCTGTAAATTACTTTAGCAATAGGTACCCATTTTAACTATATATATATTGATATCACACGAGGAAACTTTGCGCAAAGTTCCATTACTATTAATGGGTGGCTCCATAATTTTTAATGAACTCTAAGAAGAAAGAAATTAAAACCACATCTTGACACATCTTCTATCAATGTTGAGAGAAAAATAATTGCACAGTTGGCTGCTTCATGGTTAGCTTGATGAACATATTCTTCCATTGTAACATTTTCCATGAAATTAACAAAAAGGTAGCCTAAAGGTAGCCAAAATAGGATAATTATTAATAATAACCCATTACATATCTAATTTAATAGTAAAAAATACTCTGTTAAAACTATTTTTAAAATGAATTTTTCCTATAACGCTGAAACATTTCTGTGTTTTAGCCGAAGTTTTGTATTTCTTGTACTACGAAATTCACATTCGGTTGAAGTTTACCAAAAAAGCATGAGCTTCATGAAAGTTCACCAAAGTATTTCCCAAAACCATGTAGTTTTATAGCATATTTATTTTGTTTCGGGGTCAAGGAAGTCTAAACATTTCGGCTGAGATTTACCAAAATATGTAGACATTTTAAACTATGTTCCATACATGTTGACGAAATCATTGTGTGTGTAAGATTTCTATATGAATTACAAAAATTACTGGAATATTAAGAAATTTGTCAAGAAATATTGTACTATTTACGTCACATGGAGGTTTCGCATCGATAACCATGGAAACAGAATTAGTTTTGTATAATTAAACTGTTATAACCGATTACAAAAATACATATCAATCATGAACATGTAGTCTTATCTATAAATGAAAACTTCGAACTGAAAAGCTACAGTCTACCTTCTTGCAATCCAAAAATAAAGTAAGGGCTGATAAGCTCTGTCCATCCAAAGATTCTTTGATTGATTCAAGTTGTTCAGCAAGGCTGCAATAGTACATAGTCAAAATTAGAAGAATAATCAGAACTTTAAAATAATCTCCCTGGGTTTATATCTCAACATTTGGAGAAAAGAAAAGCAATAAAGAAGAGTGGGGTATAATGATAAAGCAGCACAAAAAACCTTTAATATAAAGTCACCTTTTTTATCATTTATTTCTTAACACAACATTGAAATCAAGTGCATTAATGACTATATGAATAAACTGACGAAAGAAAAAAAAAACTTCTTGCCTAATGGTGCGAGGACTTCCTTGATCTATAGCACGGTTGGCACCTTTGCTAGTCTTCAGTGGCGGGCTAGGCTAGAAAAGCTTCAAAGGGATTTCATGTGGATTGGGATGGAGGATAGAATGAAATATCATTAGGCCTAATAGAAGCACTTCTAAGTTTTTCTCGGAAACCCATGTCCCTAAACCTCCTAGAACCCCTTGTGATTTGTTGAGTATATATTTCCTTCATTGATCGACTTTTAGGCCTAAACAACAATTTTGTTGTCGATTTTAAGTTCGAAAACAAAGATCTAGGATTTGATTTCAAATTCAAAAGGTTTTCCCAAAACTTTGAAGGTATTCTAAATTTCTGTTTTTTTTATTTTAGTTGTTTAAATTAATATAAATAGCAGCTCCTCTTGAAGCCGAGCTTTTTGGGTTGATGAAGCCAAGCCCGAACTTACAATCAAGCAGAGCTCAAGCCAGACTCAGCTTGATTCGGCTCGGCTTGACATATTTATAATATAATATTATTATTATTATTATCATTTTAATGTTTATACATACCATAAATAATGTACTTCTAATATTAATATACCATTTAAGTATATTTTTTTAAATAAAATAAATATATATATCTTTTATGCTTCGAGCTCCATAAAAGCCAAGTTCGGTACGAGCTTGCGTCAATTCGAGCTCGACCCCAGCCAATACTTTAAAGCTAAACTTCGAGCCTGAATCGGGCTCGAGCATTGCCCAGCTCGGCTCGAATAGACACCCCTAATCAGCCTTGAACCAAGCTGTATTTGATAAACAGAATATTTTCTCTTCTATGTGATAAAGATTAAGCTTTACAAGTATATATACAAGAGCAAAAACATTAAAGACTAAATATCCCCTGCAGGGATGATTGGGTACAACACCCATACATCAGCGATCAGGAAGAAATTGCTTGAGATGAGGACTTCGATAACCAGCTTCAGATATCAGATATCCCAGGATAGGAAATGAGCAATGTACAAAATCTAGAGTGATAAAATTTGCACACAAGTATTTCCTCGAAGTTAGTAGATAAGAATCAATAGAGAAAAAAATGTCAACGTATTGGTATTCGGTCAATAACTAAATAGCAGAAGGAACAAATTAATACTGCAATAGCAGGCAATTATCTATCAAATTTGGGGGCAGAGACTTAGCACTGGTATTGCTCATACTATTTTACAGTAGATTGTCTCATTAACTTGAAAAATAAGGGACACAGAAAGATCAGGTTAATCACTGATTCCATAATAATTCTATATGTTTCTGGCATGTCTCGACAACTATAGCTTTAAACATGTCATGTAGCATACCTTCCAGCATTGAAGAAATCTTTGAGTTCTAGATGGAATATCTTGAATTGTTCCACAAATGATTCACTATATTCTCCAGGGTTTCTGGTAATTCTGGCAAGCATTGCCTCTGTAGCAACCAAATCTTCTGGGCCAGCATTACGGTGAAGCTTGTTTTGTATCGTATGCTTGATTTCTTGCTGGATATTGAAGAAGAAAAGTTGTTAATGCAAATTGTTTAACCAAATTAATAACCAATTCACCACGCATTCCATGAACTATGACCTTGAGATCATGAGGGATATCACCCCGATGAGCAATATCTCTTATTCGAGTTAGTGGAACAGATGCAGTAAATTCTGCCTTAAATGATGGCAAACATGGATGAATCTTTCGGATGACAAGTATATCCTGCACATCATCAATTAAAAAAAGTTTAGTGACGGACAGAAGTGAAGCCAGAATGACAGGTAAGTAAAACCTGCACAGAAGAATAGAGAGGACATTAAGATAAGAAAAGGTAGCAGTGAAGCACTGTCAAAAGAGAACTTGTCCCCCTTTTACTTAGAAGCAAGAGAAAAAAGAAGAATGATGCTGTGCAATCACAATACGTTGTTTTACGCCATATTCTTGTCTCAAATAAGTAAAGGCAGGCCTTAGTTTTGGTACCAGGAGAAAATTAGATCTATGGCTTTCCAACGAGACCAAGATTATGCATCTTGCACATGATTTAAGTGAGTTTATCAATGATGAACAAGGTGCAGGTTCATGGGAGAGATTACTAGTTTGACTTCCCTTTTTTAGAAGTTTCCTCAATTTTCTAGCAATGAGTTCTATTTTAGTAACTTTGTTTTATGAAACCTCATGCCTTAATTTAGGTTTCAGAATATTCAAGAGTCTTCCAATGTAGTCAAAGCATCCAGGCGACACCGAGGCGATTGGGGGTTCCCTAGGTGAGGCGATGCCTAAGCGACTAAATGTGTTTATTTTTTTTATATAATATAATATAGTATTATATTAGACTTAGTGAGTACCTGCCTAGATCATGATCTAGGCGATAGGGGGCCAAGCGGTGGCCTAGGCATTGCCTATGCGACATTTTGACTACACTGGATTCTTCACAATTCATAGTTGGATTCAATGTCATCGAAGTGTCCATGCAATTCCTAGGTGAAGGGGTTCCCCAAGTGAGGTGATGACTAGGCAATCAAACAATATTTTATTGTAATATAAACATCAAACATATTCCTATATTATAGAAACTAAATAATAAAAACTAGAACAAGAGCATAGATAAGACCAGGATCTCAACATAGTAACAAAGTTCTTGGATTTTTTTTAAAAGTCCCAAATAGTTCGTGACTTTTTCGTCGAACGATTAATTCAGGTATTCACAAATTCTTCAAAAAATCGTGAATAAAAAGCACAATTTTTGAAAAAGTTGCGAATAAATATCTAATATATTAAACATATCCGTTTATAAGTTTTTTTTATTAATAATCTTATTTTTTATTTATTTTCTTTTTATCAATAAACATCAAATTTTATAAATGAGGGAAGAACACATCAACAGAAATAAGAACAAGGAATGTATTGAGCAGTAAACTCAAAGAAGGTAAAAGCATAAAGAAACAACATTATCTACTATGGAAGTCCATGAATCAAAGACATGGGTTAGAGAGTCATTTTTCCCATCAATTCTCACCCAAGAAACTCTCCCAAAATCCGTATATATCCACCAAATAGAGCATCATTCTAAGATCAGGTGTCTAATACACGAACATATATGAGGAGAGAAACAGGACGAGCCTTTGAATACACTAAAGTTCCGCTCTTTCCAAATCATCCACGAGATGGCCCCCGATAAAACATACCAAATCGCCTCCTGAGCGGTATCCACATTAACCATAAACCAACAAAATAAAAAACTATGAAAGGAGGAAGGAAATGCCCAAGCCATTCCTAAGAGGGAGAGAAAGTGTACCCAAATCCCCATAGCAACAGGGCAGTGCAAATGCAAATGATCCACAGATTCTTCCTCACTGAGGCAAAAAAAAGCAAAAAATAGCCCTACTACACCATCGTTTTTTCAAATTGTCACAAGTGAGAACCTTATTTAGAGCCACATTCCAAAAGAAAAACAGTACCTTTGTGGGAAACTCAGAATATTAGGATGCCACACAGACCTATGAGAAATGGGCACGAGAGAGCTACAACGAAAGATTGTAGAAGTGATCTAACTGAAAATAACCTTCGTAGCTTCTAGACTATATCCTTGTGTCTTAAACCTGGGTACATGGTGGGTAGGAAGTAATACTCTATAGAAGGCGAAACATATCTTCGATTGCTCAATCACTCAGGTTGCGCCTCAATCAAAGACAACAGACCACCTCGTTATTCTTCATTCAAAATACTCCTACACAGGGACATCCTTATCAAAGGCAACAAGGGAGATTTTTTCAAAAGTGTCCTTGATTTTCACCAAACCACACCACAAATCCTTCCATAATCTGACCTCTGACCATTTACCTTGAATTTGATGAAAAGTGATAATAGTTTTGTTACCGCCATAATGCCTTTCCAGAAACACAACCCATGTGAGCACCTAACCTCCCTAGGGTCCCAACAAGAAGACTCCTCATATTTTGCAACTATCAACTTTCTCCAAAATATTTCTCTTTCTTTCCCAAATCTCCACACCCATTTCTCTAATAGTGCCTTATTCTGTCTGCTAAAGGTTTTTAATTCAAGCTACCACCCCTCAACTGACAACAAACTCAATCCCACACTACCAAATTTTATTTGAATTTTCCCCCTTTGACATTCCAAATAAAATCCCTCTACATCCGCTCAAAGGACTCAACAATCGAGGACGGGATAGTTAGGGTGCATAGATAATATGTTGGAAGGCTCCTAAGAATGCTTTTAATGAGTTTCAATTTACCTCCCTTTGAGAGAAAATTAAATTTCCATCCCGCTAGTCTACATGGAAATCTTTCAACTGGGGATTGGGAACCACAAGGACTTAGACTTAAAGTTGGATCTGATAGGCAAACCTAGATAGACAAAAGGTAGAGAACCAACCTTGCAACCTAGACGGGATGCAAGAGCCCCTATATTCAGAATCTCACTAACCTTAATCATTTCACTCTTACCCAAGCTACTTTTAGATCTGACACCACTTCAGCTCTTAAATAGACACCAAAGATGGGTTAATTGAAGACATGAAGCCTAACAGAAGATGAAGGTATCATCAAAAAATTGTAGATGGGATATCCTTGGGTTCTTATGCCCTATAGAGAAACCTTCAAAAGCAACATCATCCGCTCTAAATAACATCCTATACAATGCTTTCACTGCTATGAGGAACATGAATGAGGAGAGGGAATCACATTGTCTCAATCCCCTAGAGCCCATAAAGTACCCAACAAGGATCCCATTGATAAGGATAAAGAAAGACACAGAGGAGAGGAGATACACGTTGACATCCATCTCCACCACTTTAGGACAACCACAAATTTTCTATTCATAACCTTATCAAACTGCCCTATGTCGTAGAAATCCTGCACAACTTCTAGGAAGTCTCTCCTCACAAGAATTCTATCGAGAAGCCATCAGGGCCAAGGCTCAAGGACCTTATCCTCGTCAAACCACATAAAGCTCTCAACACCTCCTTGCTAAAGGGACTTTCCAAGTCTGTACTTTGCTCAGAGGAGATTGTGTCGAAAGGCCATCCAACTATGGGTCTCCAATGTTGTCTCTCACTATACAAATCTTTATAGAAAGTAACGACACTCTCCTCAATCTTGTATTCACCGTCCAAACCCCTTATAACCAAAGCCTGGAGATGAAATTGATTTTCCTACAATAGTTGGCCACTCTAGGGAAGAACCTAGTATTTTGATCCCCCTTCTCTGAGTCTTCTAATTTGCGCTCTCGATTTCCAACTAATCTCCTTCATTCTCAACACTTTTGCGTATTCCAACTTCCAAAACACCTTCTGGCTACCTTCCTCACGTAACAAATGTCTTTGGTAGTCAATAGAATCCATCTCCTCAATATTTCGGAGGAGGGCAATCTTTTTATCATGGATATTAACAAAGACCTCTCTATTTCATTCCTCAAGTTTGGATTTGAGGGTTTTCACTTTGAGACCAAACTTGGTGCTAGTGGAACCAGCCTGGCTATGATTTCCAAACATCGGTCACCAACACTTTGTAGCTCTCGTCCTCCAACCATATATTTTCAAAATGAAAAGGGGTGGGACTACCCTTGAAGAAATTTGATGCCAACATGATCCGAGGTAGGTCTAGGAAGAGGAGATTATATAAGGTGCGGGAACAAATGCTCCCAATCCACACATAAGAGAAACCTATCTATCTTGCTAGCCAATGGACCAAATGATAATCTATCAATTTGTGGCTAGCATTTTTGCATTCATAAAGCAACCCCCTCCTTTCATGGGAAAAGCGAACACAATTAAAACCCCTGCCTAGACACCAAGGGGCTTCTCATCTCACGCTTACATCTTCCAGTTCCTACCAAAAAGCTGCGTTCTTTGAACCAACAAATGGCCATAAATCCCCAAGAACACCCATGTAAAGCATTCACTAATCGACTTACACAAGTTAGAGATCGAATAGGCTCCTAGCTTTGAGTCATATACTTCTACCTTCTCCTTGTCCCACATCATGATGATTACCCCTAAAGCGCCAATCAATGGCACAAATAGCCACTCCACCATTACTCTACCCCAAATATCCCTAATGTGATAGTCCTGCATTCGTTCTAGTTTTGTTTCTCGGATACAGAGAATCTCAGTCTCTTGACTTTGGCAAATTGTTTTATTGTTGCTCGTTTATCCGCTTGGCAAAAACCTCTTATATTCAAAGAAATTAGACATAAACTTGTCATTGATGACTTTGGCAGACCCTGCCTTTCCTAAACAATTCTCTAAGGCTTGATCTATCGTAGTTGATACTCTACTATGGTATTGAACTTGTATAATGTATATCATTTACTTTATGCTTGTAAAGTCAATACTCTCTATGTGTTCATTGAATGTAAGGTTTTCATATTTAGATTGTATTGCCTATACTTGACCAAGTGACTATGGTATGTGTTTTCATACCCATTTATTAGCATGCTCGCTTTTTTAACTTATAAAATTCTGTACTTTTATCGTTATGTTTGATTGAGGAATGAATGAAACAGTTTATGTAAGTTATATCAATATTAGTCAATCATACATTATCATCGGAGCACATTTTTGCACCCCTTCCCATTACCTCTCTTATGTAAATGTTATTTTATTAATTTTTTTGATTTTCAAATGTGTATTAACGTCGATTTTAACATTTCCTGCAGTTTCATTGAAAAAATTCATGTTTTCCCAATTTTTTTCTCTCAATGTGTGATATATTCCCCACTAAGGAGATCTGTACATTGTTCATTAAAGTCTGAAGATCTAGCAAACTAAGCATTAGAGAGAAATCGGTCGCACGCTTTAAGGAAGATATGCATCACTAAATATTATGCATCAGCTTGAGAGGCAGTGTTAAAACATAAATCTTCACTGTCATTATATAAGTCAGTAAGAGTAACTTAGTCATTTTTAATTTATTCTTTATTTCCTTCCTTATTAACACCTTTACCTAAGTCAATTGGAATTATTTGGAAGTGCCTTCATCTGAATTAGAATGAAGTGAAAGAGGGAGATTGATCGGAATAGTCTTTTCTACCCAATATCTCTCTTCCATTTTTCTTTTTGGATTTTTTGACTGTTAATCATACTCTCATTACATTATGTCCTTTAAAAGTCTTTCTTCTGCCTACAGGAACTTTTTCCACTCTTACGATGAATAGAGGAAATTTAGATTCACAAGAAGCACTATAACATCCTGAATGGAGAAAGGATATAAAACATTTGAAGAGATGGAAGATGTCACAATAAAAAACCAGGGAAAGGACACATGTGATGCACATGTACATTGTGTACAGAATATATGAATTAGGTACCACCAAAATCTGGATTCGACTTAACAATATTTCAGCTCTATTGGCAGGTCAAAAAATTTATTGAAATGGTGGAGGTAATGAAGAATAAATGCTCCTTCCATATTATTGATAGGTCTTGCCTTCTTGCAGCATACAGCATGCAACTCACGGAAAATCTATTTATCAGCATGTAGCCAATACACACAGATTAATCAATGACTAATACATTCTGACAGTTGTTCATCATCATCCAAACAAGACCCAAATCTTTGGCAGGTAGACAGTTAAGGTTCACTAGCTTAATGTACAAAGGTTGTGAGACCCACCATTGATTGGATCTCATATGTGAAAGAGGTTCTTTTGAAAAAAAATATCTTTTTTGTGGCATAAAGATCTCCTGTGTCTCATTTTTTTTTTATCAGTAGATCTCATATCATCTCATAAACTAAAACAAAATACAATAGCACTAATAGGGGACAGCAATAGACGGAAAAAAAAAACAGAGTTTACAAGCACAAAAACTCGGGGGAGAAAAAATGCAGAAATAAAGGTAACCCTCTAAACTACAGGCGACCTGAATGCATTGACAATTGATTCTCAATCCATCAAATATCCCATATCTTCACCCATCCGCCGTATTGAGTGCCACTCTAAGATGAGCAACTTTATACATGAACAAATATGGGAGGGGGAGAAGGGAAACCCTCAAAACTCTTTTGTTCCTTCCAAATTGACCACGAAATGGCTCCAGGGAGAGCCGCCCAAAACTCCTATGTGTCTCATTGAGTAGTGAATCACGCCATATCTTTGAGTGAGCTAGTATCTAGATATAGGAATGGAACAGACCAATTTGAGGTACAAAGAAAATGGAATTTGAAAATTGAAACCACGAATAGTGGTTTAAGAGAAGAAGATATCTCAATTTGATTTTAAATTGAACATACAATTAGAAATAAGAAACAATAGTAAGGAATTCTTGTGAGATAGGAACAGAGGGAGTTTTAGGCGGTATCTGTTTTAATAATGCTTTCTTAGAATAAAAGAAACAAAAAAAGTGATTATATATTTGACTTCTATAACATTGGGATGTAAGGAATCTATTGAATCTCATTAATAAGATATTCAAAAAAGAAAAGAGAGGGTAGCTAGATAAACATCAGCATAAAAGGAATTTAACGTAGTTTAATAAAATCTCAATACCATTTTTTAGGTCAAAGAATTTATATTTTACTAAGCATGTAGAGTCAAAGGCAAAAGAAAAGCCTAATAATTATCATTTTCTGAAGATCATATCTGAAAGTCAGATTATAGAAACAAAATTGCAGTATAATATCAAATGGCCCAATTAAGAGGGATGTATTTAAGATTTTGTAGAAAATTCTAATAACCAAATATTCAATCACTATCCTATAGTTAAAATATTAGTAACAAATAATTATTCGAATAAAGTATTGCAAAGAAGCTTTTACGGCATTAAAAGATTTAGGGAAAATAAATAGTAGATGTAGTCTAAATATTTGTCAAACAAAACAATGGACCACCTGGGGTGATGTGTCTTTCTTGTAGGAAATTCTTTCCAGTTCACGAAATATGAGCCTTGAAATCTCAGCATGCCTGTTTGGACGATGATGACCTCCATCCTCAAAGCATGGAATCTGACCTGTGTTTATCCACTGCGAAAAACAGGTGTACAAACTTTATGGGCTGAAAAACAATTCCAAGAAATGCCTTCTGTGGAAACAAAGATAGAACAGAGAACCTTCAGATAGATAGCTGAGTTTATGAGAGCCTCCAGCCGATCCTCATTGTCAAGACTTCCTACTAACAGCTCACATACAACTTCTAGCTGCAACAACATAAGGGAAGAATATTCAGGAGGGAAAGAGAGTCTTAGACTTGTGAAATATCAATATTTCTCAAGTTCTACAAACCATTATCCAAGAGTGACCGGAGAAAGCAAAAGATTGAGATGGAAACCACGAAATAAAAAGTAAGACAAAGAATCAAATTATAATGATGCCATTAAGATACCTTGCCCAAACTGGAACAAATGAATCAGGAGTACTAAACACGTCATCGCAACAATGACAAGAACAAAAGTGTCGTAAATCCGTGTTAGCATCACAATAACATATTAAACCATTACCGTTGCATTGAACATAAAAGAAGGGCCTATAAAAACAAGTGATAGATTAAGAGAAATATTTCATCAATCTTATATAAACAGGGGCACTAGCCAAAGGTAAAGGAGATATACTTTAAGTACCCCTGAAGGCTTAACAAAAAAATGTATGTTTAGCAATCACCGTGCTCGAGCTGCTCCATATAAGTCAACAGAGGACATCAAGTCAATGAAGATGTAGGAGAGACATACATTTGATGAAAAGATCTACAGTTAGAAGAGAGGTTACCATGAGGGAGAAAAATGGTAGCAGATGTGAATGTATCCAAAATGAAGGACTACGTCACACAGGGATGTCTGCGAATAGTGATTAGACAAAGAAATTTCAAGAGTCAGATTAATGTGCTAAATCTGAACACACACATGGTTGTGGGTGCATGAGCCAGATCTAACTGAGGTAAGTGATGCATACTATTTGGTCCTTAGGTATGGAGAAGACAACCCACCTTGTCCATATTTGAAAACTTGGTTGGTCATTACCAAATTATTGTTGGCCTGGTGTTCTATCACACTGGATTTGGTTGACTTTGATTCCAGTCTTTTTGCATTTGGGATCAGAACAGTAGTGCCTAGTTAGTAGTTCTGTATATTACGCCTTGTTCCCGTTTGTATCTCGCAGATGGCTGGTCTCCTGCTTGGTCCTTCCCCCTCCCCCCCGCGGGCACATACACTCTCTTTTTATCGATTAAAAAAAAGTGTTTTTGCCTTAGGAAAGTGAACTGGGCATACTACCTAGAGTGTAGTAGGAGATATAAGTAGTATTTGATTTGGAAAATATAGATCATTAGTGGATCTAGAATTTAGATTATTTTGGGTGACCTTTGTTAAGGAGTGTGTGGATGTGAGATGTCTTAGAAAGAAAAAAGAGTGAGAAAAGAATAAGGTTATAAGAAGATACACAATAGTTTGAGTACCATGTCACATGTATATGTGCACATAGTTTGTGTTAGCCTCCTCAGTAGCATCCACCTCATTAGGCCCCTTAGGTGTGTTTAGGGAAAGTATTGAAAAAATCAAGATTGAGTGACAGTTTGGAACAAGTGAGATTTTTCCGACAAACAATGGAATATTGAGAAAATCTTCCAGTACGACAGCCCACGTAAAGATTTTACCAAATCCTTTTCATGAATCCTAATCCATTGTTTCAAGCTCATGTTGGAGCATTTAGACAAATTAAAATAGTGTATAAGCTTCTTTTCCTGTCCCAGATATTTGGGTTAAAGGCATTGATTATGATGATGTGAGGATGATGATACTAGGGCTGTCAATTGAGCGAATTCGGAGCGGAAACAGGAATATCCGAATTTGTATCCGTTAACATATCCGACTATCCGAATTCAAATAAATATCGGACGGATACAGATAGTGGTATTTGTATCTGACTCCAATTAAAATATCAAATTCGGATAATATCCAAATTATCTTATTATTTTAAAACAAAAAATTAAAGGAAAGAAAAAGAATGCTAAACAAATATTTTTTTTGATCGGTAAATCAGAGATTATATATAAGAGGAAAAGAAAAGAAATACAAAAACAGCAAAAGAGATCACAAGAAAGTGAACTCGGAAGCTGGAGCAAAAGATGCAAAAACAGAAAATAAGTCACTACAAGGAAAATTGATGAAGGGTTTGAATGCCAGTTTGGGCAAGAGCGAGTTGAATAGGGGTTAGCGATGTTCCAAACATTAAGAATCTTGCAGCTGGCCTAGGTTGCAAGATTGGATCTTTGCCCAACTCTTATCTCGGTTTGCCCGTGGCCGGAGGATCTAATTTTAAATCTAAGATAGTTGGTCCCCTGTGATCGAAAGATTTTCCCGTAACTTAGCTGGTTGAAAATTGAACTTCCTCTCGAAGGGTGGGAAATTGACCCTCATTAAGAGAACCCTTCGCAATGGTCCAACATTTTTCTTATCAGCCTTGTTGATCCCTCGATCAATTGCAATTACCTTGGAACGAATGCAGAAAGAGTTTCTTTGGAATGCCCAATGGGAACAAATTCAAATATCACTTGGTAGCGTGGAATCAACTCTGTCATCTGATTCAAGTTGGTGATTTGAACTTGAAACCTTTAGTAGAGGTGAACAAAGCGTTATTAGAAAAATGGGTGTAGAGGTCCTAGGAAGAGATAGATAGTCTTTAGAGAAGAGAGATAGTTGCTAAATATAGCGCTTCCTTCTGCAGGGAGGTTAGAGGTCCTCGCGGTATGTTTCTTTGGAAAGGAATCATGGCGGTAGCTAAGTTGTTGGCTCCTTTTACTAGATTCAAGGTGGGTTGTGGGTCGGGGGTTTGATTCTAGAAAGATCAGTGGTGTGGTCCAGTCAAATCAGTCAATGTTCTAAATGTCGATATCGCTCGACATGTCGAGCCGCGAAAAAAAGATATATCGGAAGATATATTGTTTATCGGTGATTTTTGAAAAAATGGCAAAACATGGAATTTTGCAGTGAATCCTCAGGAAATGTTAAAATAGATGGTAATACCCTTATTAGTTAAATAAGTTATATTATTTGGTCGATGTTCATATTACTAAGTACATTATTTAGAATTATTAACTATTAATAATTATAATAGAACATTATTAAAATTCATAACTAAATAAAATATTCATGAATTTCATGTATAATCTTTAAAATAAAAAAAGGTTTATATTACAATTCTAATACATTTTTTTTTTGGTGTATAGTATAAATCAATATTAATTTTTGTCATTAGGTGTATAATATAATTTGGTGTATAATGTAAATCAATATTAGGCCTTATATTAAAATTTTAATACTTTTTTACATCACAATTAAAGAAGAATGTTTAAAGTTGTGACCCTAGCATACCCTTGTTAGGGTTACTTAAGTTAAAACATAAGAGAAATATGTTTAATGACATAGGAATAGGAGTGACCCTAGCATACCCTTGCTAGGGTTACTTAAGTTAAAAGTTAAAACATAAGAGAAATATGTTTAATGACATAGGACTTGGAGTGACCCTAGCATACCCTAGTTAGGGTTACTTAGTTAAAACAGTTAATTTTTTACAGATTTGGTCGATATCGAGAGATATCGACAATATATTTCCGATATCGCCGATATCTCCTGATATGGTTTAATTTTTTCCCAACATCGTATCTATACATCGATAACCACCGATATCAAAAAATATCAACGATATATCGCCGATATTATCAAAATTTCAAACCTTGGAATTAGTGACAAGTTCGGTAATTTGTTCATGCTAGCAATTGACAAAGAGGCCAAAGTGTCACAATGCTTTTAGTTGCATAATTAATGACGAGGTGGTGTGGTGTCCAAGTTTAAGGCACAATTTGAATGATTGAGAAGTCAAGGGTCTTCTTCGAATTCTCCAATGGCTTCAATCATTTTTCCTCGTGCCCTATTTTAGGGAATCTAGGATTTGGTCTAAAGGTCACAATGGTCGATTTTTGATAAGATTAATCCTACAGTCATTCAGTTCTACTCCTGCACCATCTTTTCCTTATAGGACTGTTTGAAACTCTAATGTTCCATCTAAGGTATCATTTTTTCTTTGGACCACGACTCTAGATAAAAGCTCCACTAGTAACAATCTAAAACATAGAGGGTGGAAAATGGCAAATCGTTGTTATGTGTACCTCCGAGCAAAAGAATAAGTGGATCATTTTCTCTTACATTGCCTCGTTGTTTATGAGATTTGGAGTTAGTTCCTATCTTGTCTGGGATTGGAAGGGGTTTTTTCCTTTTTATTTTAAGAACTCTTTTATCTTGTTGGCCGCAAGCATGTGCAGACAGTGACCGAGGAGTGATTTAGGAAGTCTTGCTAGAGGGATCTTGTGGTCGATTTGGAAGGAGAGGATCTTGAGAGTATTCAAAAAATTCCTTCCCTCGTATTTGCTTGAGGATATGCTTATTGATCCTCGATTAGTGCTCGATTTGCCAAGGCATCACAGACTTGAGAAGGATCTTTGGGTGAGATTGGCCCTATTCCACATGTCTTAGTGGTTTTTTGGTGAGATGTGTTTGCTCTTCTTTTGGTTTAGGTCTTTTTGGCTCTTTTATGCATGAGTTTACTCCTCGATAAACTTCTCATTGTATTGTTTCCCTTCGCTATATAATAATAATATATTTGTCTTGTTTACCAATCAAGAAAAATATATTATTTCTTATAGTATTTTTATTTATTTTTTTGGTTGGTTAGGAATACTTTGAGCTTTTCAATTTATATGTATCTGGTACGTATGGGCATAGTGACAAAGTCGGGGTTCGGGAATAATTCGGCATGGATCAAGTTCGGAAAATTCGGAAAAATTCAGGAAAAATTCGGAAAAAAGATAAATAATAAAAATAAAAATATACGGAACAATATGATTAAAATATATACAAAATAAGTTTTTTTTTAATAATTCGGGAATAATTCGTAAAAAAACGCAAATAATTCATAAAAAACACAAATAATTCGTAAAAACAACGTTTTTTTTAATAAAAAAAAACGCAATTTAAACGCCGAATACTTCGGCAACCCAAAAATTCGCAATTTTTTGAAAAAAAAAAAGCGTTTTTTGTTACTTGCTGTATGGGGTGTGCCCCTAATTGTACTACATGACTTTGACATAATGGATTTCCATGAAAGTTCAGCTCAAGTTCTCTAGTTTTCTTTTCAATGATTATCCTTGGTGGGAACTTGATTTCCCAATAGGTAAGAAGAACCAAAACCACATGCTTGGCCTAGTAGTATTTTTATTCTTTGGTCAAATACATGGACCAATAGAAGGTCGAGTAGCCCCCTTCAAGTAATTTCTCCAAAATTAATTGTTCTCTAAAGTCCTTGGGATGCTCAGTAGAACCTTGGAATCCAAGTGCACAGTGCTAGTGAATAGTGCCAAGGCACAATTCTTGTAAAGGCCTAAAGCCTCAATGTAATTATGATTTCATATATGAAATGAAATAAGGGTTTTTAATTTAGTTAAAGTATATATAGAGTATGTTTTAGGTGTTAAGAACCCAAGGAAAAGGAGTACAAAATACTCTAAGTAGTTACAATCTCTGTAACAAAAAACTCTGTTTTATTAAAAAATTCGCGAATTATTCGCGCATTTTTGCTTTGCCGAATTATTTGTGAATTATTGGATTCCCGAATTATTGGTGAATTATTAGCAAATTTTCCGAATTATTCGCGAATTTTCCGGATTATTCCCAAATTTTCTGAATTATTCCCGAAATATTTTCTCAAACTTGGCAAAAAAATTACTTATTTTGCATATTTTTTAATCAATTTTTTTGGTATATTTTTATATTTATTAATTTATTTTTTATTTGTTCCAAATTTTTCCCGATTTTTTCCGAAATTGACCTCTGCCGAATTATTCCTGAACCCCGACTTTGTCACTATGGTTACAGTGTGAAAAAGGGCCAAAACAGGCAAAAGTGGGGCAGACCGGTTGACAACTCCTCACCACAAGTCGACTGCTCCCCCCTCTTTTTTGTATGGGGTTTTTTTCCAGAAACCCTTTAAACCACCGGACGACCCCTCTCACCTCCGGTCGACCCCTAGGCCACCGGTCGACTGCTCTCAAGACCATTCGACGCCTTTTATGCCCACTTTGCCTTGGCCGACCTACTTTATGCTTTTGGGATATTTTCCGAAGGCTTTTAAGGGTTTTGGTGATCCAAAACTCTATAAATAGAGGGCTTTGCTTGGGTTTACCAAAGTTCTAAGGGAGATTTTGAGAGAAGAAAGGGAGAGAAAGCTAGGGTTTTTCTAGGGTTTCAACCAAGATCAAAAGTGAAGCTTTGTTCTTGCTTTCTAAGTCCGGTTTTCGCATCCAAGACGTTTCCAAAGCTCTAGATCGCAGGGAATCGATGTTGCAAGGTATATACAATCTACTAGCTATTCTTGTTGTAAATCCATATTGAAAACCAATATAATCCATGTGTTTGATGTGTAACTAGTAGGGAATCCTACTAGCTAACTTGTGATGATTCTATACTGGAAACAAATTATGAAAAGTGATGTTTTGATGAAACCAAGTGTGTTAATGTAAGTGTATGCCTATGCTATTGCCTAGATGATATTGATAGAGTATGTGCCATATGTTTAAGTGTTTTATTGTCTACCACGTCACTCACAATTGCCATATGTACACTTGTATTGTATGATCGAGCTTTTGATTATGCATGTGTATCCGAAAAAGTAAAGTAAAAGATGATGAACAAATTAAGTGGTTATTGGGAGGATGATAATGGACTCTACACCATTCTAGGGTAGGCATTAATCATCTGATCTCATGGAAATATAATAAGTGTATTGGAAGGGTGATAATGGACTCTACACCACTCTAGGGTAGGCATTAGTCATCTGATTCCAAGTATAAGTATGTGCAAAGATAACAACGGGGAGGTTGTCAAGGGTTCTAGTATACTCAGACCAGGTACGGTTGCTAGGCACGCCTAATGTGTATGTGAAAGATGCTAATGGACTCTACCCACTCTAGGGTAGACATTAGTCAAGTGTACGCTCCCATAATAAGTTATGTGCAAAGTAACTGAAATATGACATGTGTAAAGTAAAAGAGACAAAGAAGCTTGAAAAGAATGTGGTTTCAGAAGTAAAGAGAAAAGAAGTCTATGTTTTCAAAAGTATGCACATGTAGATTTGAAAGTATGATTTCCGCATTTTATTTAGTTGCATGTGTATTTCAATAAACTGTATATGAAAGCATGTTAATATTATGACATTATTATCTAGTGGTTTGTATACGCTGAGTATTCCATGCTCAGCCGAACTGTTATCTTCGGCAGGTCCCGCTGAGTATTCCATAGGTTGAGGAGGACTACGGTGAGGAGGAACCTACTATGAATCATCCTACAGAGGAGAGGGCCCTTGATAGGTGGCCCTATCCGGACTATTATTGAGTGATGAGAGGGAGAGATGTTTTGTATTTTGTAAAGTCGGAATGTCCACTTTATTCTTGTCTTGTTAGACTATGATCGTCACTTGGAATACATTATATGTTATGTTATAAAGAAATTTTTAGTTTCCACTTCCGCTATAGTATGCCTTGTATGTTTTACAGGATGGTTTGAATGTAAGTCACGAGCCAAAGTCTCCAGAACTTCTAATGGAGATTCTGGGTCGCAACATGCTTCTTCTATTCCAAACCTTTTTCTTATCCTAGTTGATTTCTTCTCTAGGGTCTGAGTCTGAAACTTTTGGTTGGGTTCTAAGTGGGTATGTTAACCAAAATTTTCTGGGATCTAGCTTCAATATCATATTCACTAAATTTCAGGTTTTTATGTTTCTTCTAGACTTTATCCATTTCTTGGTTTTCAGATTGATCTCAATATAATTTCTGATTGACAACAACAAAAACAATAAAAATAGTAATAATAATAATAAGAAGAAGAAGAAGAAGTCATCTATTTAGTTTGATTGGTTATTATTCAATTTCCTCTTGAGCTTTTATTTATTGTCAACTCATGGATCACCCCCCCGGGGGTGGAGCCCAGTGGTCGTGGGATGAACTGTAAACCCGGAGGTCCTACGACACTCACGTTGAGCGTCTGCCTGGGGGGGTATCCCTGGGCGACTCGTGGGGATTAGTCGGAGTCTTGAGCTGCGGATACCCCACGATTAACAAAAAAAAAACTCCCGAATCATCCAAGCACCCTGCTTGACATCATCTTGCGTAGCAGTGAAGACTACAAGCAGATTTAAATGAGTATATGTATTGAAGAGGATGAATTTAGTGTTATGGATAGTGAACAGGATTTCTGCTAATAGAAGATTAAATATGATTGAGAAGGGTCAATGGCATCTGGCTATGCATGTAAATACTAATGATGAGCATTGGCAGGGTTTTGTATGAATGACATTTGTATCCATGAGGTCACTTGCTGTGATCATATAGAAACCTTGCTATAAGACCATGGTAGCTTCAAGAAACCAAATTTAAAATTAATAACCGTATAAAGTGGCCAGCCCTAACAAATAGATTAGCATAGGAAAAATACAAAAATATTATAGATTCGGAACAGAACTGCCACAAAATATAGAATGAAGGGGCAGATAGTGTTAAGTGAAAATAAAGTATAATTGGGTAAATTGTGCAAATATAATATTCAATGTTATCAAAAACATTATAAATTTTAATATCCATTGAACAATTATCCTGAATCTGAATGCTGAAATGAGAGTTATAGACCATTATCAACAACCATACCTTCCGCCGCCAATTCCTAGCATTTCGATCACCTTCCACTAACTTTAGTGCCAACCCTTGAAGACCTCCAGTGTCCCACCTCCTTGATGTTTCTCTGTCTCTATGCTCATTTGATTTCATGAACGCCGCAGACCTTCCTTGCCATTGCTCGACGAAAGGGCTCGCCCCCCCTTCCGAAACAGGAGCAGCATCAAGAATTGCAGACCCATTGTTACCCGTACCCTCTATCTCCTTACTGTCTGTTGTACCAAAAGGCAATAGATTTACTGCCTCTCCGGTCTTGTTCCAGTGACAGACAATCTCAAAATTTCCCCCCTTTGGCAGCTTCAAGACACGATTATCACCTCCTTCCCAAACCATACTCTTATCTGGTTTCAAAATCACGAATTTGTATTCAATGGATTCACCCCCTTTGATTTCTACATCACACACCCATCCAGTCTTTGTCCAATTCATCTGGGCTTTCTTCTTCCATGATCCCAACTCTTTCAAAGAACCTAAAATGCCAACATGCTCTCCAAATTTAACTTGATGATTCAACCGAAAACTTAACCGCACTTTCCCACTTCCCGGCTTCGGTGCCATCTCCTTCTTCTCCTCTTCTCTGCTACAAAATCAATTTCTTACATCATTTCGCATAACATTCATATAGACAAACAAATTGCAAATTTCAAAGAATGCAAACAAATTGCAAATTTCAAAGAATACAAAGTAAAAGGCGAGTCCGGAGAATCGAAGTAAGGAATGATTCATACATACAAACAAAGTGGAAATTTTCAACAAAAAAAAAAGGAGAGAGAAAAGGCGAGTCAGGAGAATCGAAGTAAGGAATGATTAATATATACAAACAAAGTTGAAAATTCAAAAACAAAAAAGAGAAAGGCGAATCCAGAGAATGGAAGGAAGGAATGAAATACCTTTGCTCAACAGATGAAACACCGCAAACGATTCGAGAAGAGTGTCTATGAAGACTGGAAGAATCGCGATAAGGAAGTGAGATTCTGCGATTGGAGGAGATGATGCTTGAGAGCTTGTTCCTGCAATGGAGGAATTGTCTTTGAAGATGATCGTCGTTGCAGACAGAGCAGCGTAACAGACGAAGAGAAGCCATTGTTGCAGAAAGACAATAGCTTTGGAGAGGCAAGTTGTCTCTCTCGGAAGCTGTTGAACTCAAAACATTTTCAGAGCTTTCATGAGAGATTAACTAGCTCGTTATCTTTCGCCACGTGGATCGACTAGGCCCATCTTATTATAGGATTTGGATTTTGCTTAGCTCCACTCTCTCTCGGAGCACTCTCTTCCCTGGGCGAGAGGACAAAGGATTTTGAGGGCCTGGAAAAACAAAAATTGGTGCTCGTCTACGGAAAGGGAGCTTCTTGCCTAGGGAGAGTGCAATAGAGTGCAGCTAGTCCTGTGGCCCTGTCCCTTGCTATATATAGAGATCTGTATCTGTATCTTATTAAAAAAGGAAGGTTTAATTTTCATTGGTATATGATAATATCTAGATTGTTTGATAATGTGCCAAAACCACCGTCAATAATATCTTAGATTCTAGACAATGCTAAAATCTACATGTGATCAAACTTTTTTAACTCAGTGAGTCAACTCATGGATCGACGGAGTCCAAGGTGAATTACCTCTTTTATATTATATTATATACGGATGCACGTGTAAGGCACATGCGGGGTTTATTAAAGTGATGCTTATTATGAATTGAAAGCTTTTGTTTCAGCTGGAGGGGTTTATTAAAGTGATGCTTATTATGAATTGAAAGATTTTGTTTCAGCTGGAGATTAATGGTGGGTTTGGTATGAACAGGGGAAAGAGTGGTGGAAATATACCATAGGACAAAGGTCGTAAAGAAAATGACTTGTTAATAATGAAATTGAACATATGCATCAAAAAAAAATTGAGTCATCGTCCAGGTAAGTATAGCATAACAATCAACTCAATAAAAATTACAATGGCTTTTGCTACTATAGCTTCTCATTAAAGGTTTAGAGTTGAACAACATAACTACAATGTTTTGTAATATGATAAAGAGACCAGAATTGAAAATACTGATAAAGGAAAAGAGTGTTTAATCCAAATAGTCTTCAAATTGCATTATAATATGAAGAATAGAATATCAAGGGGTAGACCAGTTTTCATGGATAAAGTTTGAGGGAGTAATGAGAGTAGAAAATAAGTAATGCATCATAATCTTGTTAGCTAAAAAAATTTAGTCTGTGAAGCACTCCTAGTAACTCTAATGGGAACTACATCTGTGTTGGCTATGATTAAATCATACATAACAAATTATAAATAACTTGTTGGGGAAACTTTTTATGATGAGAATCATTGAACAAAAATTATCATCGTTGGCCTTTGGAGCTCTGATTCATGTGTACTAAACCAGAAACATTGAGGACGTAAGAGTATCAAAAAGAAAGAAGATTACAAGAAAAATGTACAAAACATTTACAATAGTTACATGCAAGCTATTTGAGTTTCTAAGTACATGAGTAACGTATTTAAGTTTCTATTGTGATGTCAGAGACTGAGATGACATTAAATGTCTGTTGTATTTCAGATCCACGAGCATATTGATGAGATTTCACGAGAAAATTGAATTCCTTCCCTTTGCACTCCTTGCTATATGTTTCAATTGCTTTTTCGTTCTCTTAGTGTCCAAAGTTTATATTATAATAATATATTTGAATGTAATTTTGTCGCGACCCAAAATACCCCCTAGGAGTTAGGGATACTTCAGTCGTGACTTATCATATCAAACCAAACCATCATGTGAAAGAAACAAGGCATATACATAGCGGAAGCAAAATTTCTAATAACATGAGCTCGTAACTGGGTTCCGAGTCTAAACCAACAGAACATAGCAAAATATAAAGTATAAAGTGGACAAGTCCCACTCTCACAATACAACTCTCTCTCTCTCTCTCTCTCCACACTCAAAAATAGTCTAGATAGGGCCACCTATCCAAAACTCCATCATCCTGATGATAATCCATGGTAGGCTCTATCTCGTAGTACTCCTCTATTCATGGTTCAGGAGCACGCTCAACATGAGTACCTACCGAAGTAATAGTTCGGCTGAGTATTGAATACTCAGCGTTTACAAACGACTAAAGTAGCAAATTATAGACATTATTAGTAGTATGTTTTATTAGTCAAGTCAAAACAAGCAGTTCTAGCAAAACAGGCAAAAAAACCGTACTTTGAAATCAGAGTGCGGAAACCCCAATACCTTTCAAAACATGGCATGTGCAAGCTTTTCAAAACTTATACTAAACAAGGCTTTAAGAGCATGACTTTGAGATATTTCTTACAAGTAAAGTGTTTCCCTTCTCGGAACACCTTAGAGACGAGTTCAATATTTCAAAAGTGATTCCCTTCTCAGAACACCTTAGAGACGAGTTCAATACTTTTTAAAGTGATTCGCTTCTTGGAACAACTTAAAGACAAGTTTAGCAAAACTTTATAAACAAGACTTTGAGCAAGAAACTTTGAGTAAAATACTTTACAAGCCAGGGATTCATAATACCCTTGAAATCAAAATTAGACTTTGAGACCAAAACCCATGTTTTAGGCAAAACATCATTTTCCTTCTTTAATTTAGAACAAAGCCCAAGCAGAATACAAAATAAATCATACACGTGCTTGTGATCATATATAAGTATGAGCAAAACAACAAGAACAATTAAACATCACAATCCAGAATTCTGGTTTACCAAAAATTAAGAACAACATCCAAGAAAACAACTCTTATTAATAAAACATAACAAAACCAGATTTAGTAGAGTGTATCTACCTTAAAATGAAGCTTTTACACTTCTGTAGAATGAGAAACAAGCTTGAGGAAGCTTTGAGAAGCTAGAACCGAAATCTCTTTCCCAAAAGACACAAACAGAAATTTCCCTTGGAGAATTCTAATCTTAAGAATTACTTTGGGAATGAAATCCCAACTATAGAACACCAAGACAGTGAAGAGGGAACCTCTCCTTGGTTGGAAACACGATCTCAGAACACCCTTAAAGTGTATAGTGAAGAATCGTAGCTTTCTTCTCAAAATTCCCAAAAATCTTAGCTTAAGGGTTTGTTAATCCCTAAGGCACGAATCCACTTCTATTTATAGGCTAAGTTTTTCTAAAAACCCATTTGAAAATATCCCCCATAGGTCGGTTACGCGTTTCAGGACAAAATGACCGTTTTTGGTCTTTCAGACGTCGACATTTGAGAAATCCCAATGTAGCACCCCGGACTTTTTCATCCTTAATGAATAGCACCTTCGTAGCTAATTGGCCGTTTTTGTAGTCTAATTAATAAATAAGGGAGAAATCGAAAATTCCGAAATGTCAGTAATGTTCGTTTTCGAAAGACGGATCCAACGCAAGTTGAATCGTCGAAATCCGACGAGCAAGTCAAAAGATATGGTCAAAACAGTCCAGACATACAGAGCACCGATCGCTCGGTCCAGTCAGCAATCGATCGGTCCATAACCGATCGATCGGTAGCTATCGCACGGTCAGAAATTTTGTATGGGGAAATTTTCCAGAGAGTGAGTTTTTGACCAGTCGATCGGTCATAAACACCGATCGATCGGTAGGCAACCGATCGATCGGTCATAACCACCGATCGCTCGGTCTTCGTGCTTTTTCAGAATTTTCATTAAGGGCTTTTTCGTCTTTTGGGGTTTAAACCCTTACCCATAAGGGCTTGCCCGAGCCTTTAGGGCCTCATTCACAGCACTTAAGGGATTTTGAGAGATAGAGAGAGAGGAGAAGGGTATTTGCAACTAGGGTTTTCCATTGGAGAAGAAATCAAAGAGGTGAAGACCCTAGATCGTCCCCAAGCACGTTTTCTTCAAGATTTCAACTCAAGCTCGTGTGGGGTTCCCTTCTCAAGCTAGGGCAGCACTCTCTACAGTATTTTCAAGAGGGTTTCCTACCCAATCAAGTATAGTTCGAGTAAGGGCTTTCTTCTTCCAAGTTGGAGTTTAAATCAAGGTCTACACCAAGATCAAGCTTCGATTCAAGGTTAGTACACCCTACTAACTTCCCCTAACAATAACCTAGTTTTTCTATGAACTATATGATTTTGCTACTATGTATTTCTCCCTTATGAAATGTATCATATTCACTAAATATAAACAAGGTGAGGAAAATGGTGTGGATGCATGGATGAGAGGTTGATTGAGGCGATGGGATGCCAAATGTATGGTGTATGAATGTGTGGTGTGAAGAATGGAAAATGGAGGATGGGCATTTTACCAATAATGAACATACCTTGATTTTTGGATGGAAAGTAGGCACTAAAAAGAAGAAGATGAACTATTAAGGAACCTTGCATGTTATGTGTTTGACGAAATGCCTAAACTAGGAATAAATGACATAAATGAAGAAAATGAAAGTAGGCCTTATGCATGTGTTCTTATGAATGATGAATTATTCAAATGCCGCGTAGATTACTCAAATTCCTATATGGTTATACTGTGGATTGAATTGCTATACACTACTCTTCATGTCATATTGTCATCATGATATTACAAGTGCTACACACACCACACATGCATGTATGAAACCGGGTTTTCCTAGATTGTATTTGTATAAGAAATGGAACAAGAACATGACAAGGAGGTTGGTAGCCCAAGGAAGGGTGCTAGCCTCTGGCTCACAAGAGAAATGGAACAAGAACATGACAAGGAGGTTGGTAGCCCAAGGAAGGGTGCTAGCCTCTGGCTCACAAGTATACAAGTCAAGAACAAATCAGGACATGAAATACAAGACAAGACACGATACACATACATGATTTGACCGAGACACGAAAAAGGTTTCCGAGACATGGGTTTTACCGAGGTTTTTGCATTCATACACGCATGTCAAGATATGGCTATGTATCTTATGCTTTCACTATTGCTTTAAATTAATATTTTGTATTGCTCACTGTTGTTATGCTTTCGCTATTGTTATGGTTAGCTAGTAGTTTGTACTCACTGAGTATTCCATGCTCAGCCGTACTTTTATGTCGGCAGGTACTGTGGATGTCCTCGACCCCGAGCCTTGGGTCGAGGAGGAGTATGTAGAGGAGAGGGAGCCACCTATCCCATGGCAGTCTCTGGAGGATGGGGACTTGGAGGTGTGGCCATACCTCGACCACTGTTGAGAGGAGAGGGTTAGAGAGTTCCTTTTGTATTTTGATAGGTGGGCATGTCCACCTTTACTTTGATGGTATTTGGTATATGTTAACTTGGAATACTATTTGGAGTTATAGAAGAAAAGAAAAAGTTGGCTTATGCTTTCGCACTTATGTTTAGTTTCCGCGCTCTGATTATCATTGTATTATATTATGTTTAGCCTCTTGCATTACAGGATGGTTTGACAGGTACACGTAGTCACCTCTAAAGTATCCCTTAACTCCTAGGGGGTATTTTGGGGCGTGACACCCAAAGCCAAACGTCGATGTTTGAGACTTCCAAAATCTCAATTTCAACACTGCCTCATGCAGACATCGACGTCTGCTAGTCACCCAATTCCAGGCGTTGACGTCTGGAACTCTATTTTTCCTATTTTTCTGTTTTGGACTGTGCTTTGTTATTTTTTTCCCTCTTACACTTATACTAATACTTTTTTACTTTTAATATATTTAAGTTAATTTTTTAACCTGTTCATTAACTTTAAGTATTAAATTAAAATAAAAAAGTACCCCCCATTTGAATTCAATAAAATACTTAGAAAATCCAATTTCTTATAAATCAAAATTTGATATTCCAATTTTAGGCTAAAATCGATAAATTTGGTTCGTCGTAAAATTTTCAATAGCCCGAGAAACCATTTTAAACATATGAATAAAATCTCATAAAATCGCACATGCTTATTTAATCTATAAACAACCATTATCGAGAAAAATTATCTCAAAATTCGAAAAGTTACATTACCTCGTCACTATTCACTGCACTATAAAAGCGAGATCCGGGGTTCTATAAATTTATATAATATAACAGATTTTACCTCATTGCATAATTGCATTAGTTCAACTGAAGTATGTGAGATCACTTTTTCTGCATGTTCTCCGAACAAGGTTACTAAAATGTTGCCTGTTGAGTCTGATAGTGTTGCTCTTATAATACACCTACATACAAAAAAAAAATTTGCAAGATGAATTTACTTACAAATAAATAATGTAAAATATATATGACACCTTGGTTCAGCAGTGATATTTTGGTTGGGACAATGAGAACCAGGGCCAGGAATTTTTCCTTGGGGGCCGGATACATGTATGAAGAAAAGTAATCTGTTTGGAGGTTCGGGGGCGTAGCCCCCGAGTTTTCTTTTTCTTGGGTAATGGGTTCATCGCTCAATCGTGCCTACAAGTCAACACGTGCCCCTTTTAACTCCTATTAACTATGGTTAAGATTCACTAACCTTTAATGATCAATAGTCTAACCTTTTATAGAAAAAAATATCAATCCTAAGAGTTAAAATTACTTAAACACAGTTAAATTTTTTTTTTTTTTTTTTTTCTGAAAACCGTGGTTAGATTGTTGAACCTTAAGGGTTCGTAAATCTTAACTACAATTAAGAAGAGTTAAAAGGGACACATGTTAACTTGTGGGTGTGATTGAACTCAAAGACATGTTAAACTTGTGGGTATGATTGAACTCAAAGACATGTTAACTTTGTGGGTGCGATCGAGTTCAATCACAATTAACTATGATCACTTTTGAGTGTCGTGACGTATTAGAGTACTTTTGAGTTATTGGTCCTTATCTTTTTGGGCAATGCTAGGTACAGTTTCTTTCAAACTCACCTTGTTTACAAGCATGAGATGTGTTTTCCATTAAGAATAAAACTTGTTTTCTACTCACTCTTCAATCAAATGGAGAGTGAGGCTAGCATTATCCTATATGTTTTCCTTTTAAAATGATTTGGGGGGGCCACTCTATATGAATTAAGGCTATTTTAAAAAAATTTACAACTCATTCACACTATCTAGTAAATGTTTTCAAAAAATTGGGGGGGGGGGGGGGGGGGGGGGGGGGGGGCGCTCCCTAGCTCCGCCCCTGATGAGAACATGATATTGAATTCCCACATTCTTGAGAAATTGTTCTTTTGCAATTGTTACATGCCATGTACCAAAAACTTTGTGTTGGGTTTACAGTAGAAATTGAAGCTTTTATATGCCACACCTCATTTTGCAATAAAAAATTTTAGGTTATTGCTATTAAATGAATAAATATTCGATATTATTTTGAGATAATTAATTCTCATATCAAATTTGTAGATGCTAGCATTTCATTGATGTCAATTATTTTATGTGGTAAAGTACTTATGGATGCAGTTAGTTCCTTGTCTCTTAAATCTTCAAGTACTTGCACATACTCAAAAGACCTGTGTCAAAAAATGGGATATGTAATTTACATATGTAAGTTTTTGTTATTGATAAAAATGATGTTATTTTGAATAATTACCAAGAACGTAATGTGAGAGCCTCGGGAGTCTTAGGATTGATCAATATAGATGTTGATGCTCTTGTTGATAGTGAAAGACCTGAGAAAGTTAAAAGATGTCAGTAAATTTGTCTTGTTATAGATGAAAATAAAAAATAAACTTGCGTACCGTTATAGGATGAAACTTTTATTCGTCTTGTAAGAATCACAGGTCTTGTGTGCAGTAATGAAGATATAGTCTCACACTCATTTGTTGTAAATTACTCTCATGTGGACAAATTCATTGAAATCAAGCTGTAATAATAATAATAAAAAATATTTATGAAAACAAATTGAGAAATAACAAATAAGATAGTGCATCATTGATGATAAAATGCGATATCTTACTCTCTGTCAACAATAACTATTTGTCAAACTGTTATTGTTTCTGATTTAACCATTTTCAAATGTAGTACATTTAGTACTATTGCAAGGATATTTACAATATAACATGCAAGTAAATTGAGCAGAAGTAAATGAGAAGAAATTTATAGACTAAGTTATAAATTGTATCAAAATCTTACCTATTTGTCCAAACATGTCAATGTAGTTTTTGAGCTCACGGAATGGCACAACATTGTACATTTGCCTTATTACCTCTTGATTTCCTTCAACTTCTCTAACACAAGTCCGATTGGTAATTATCCATTGGTATTCGTTATTTACATATTTATATCTCTGGTCAATTGAAGTTACAAGTGCATTTGATACATAGTATTGTTTTGAGGGAAAAAACAAATCTTCAAATTTTTCTAGCCATTAAAGATAATAGCTTGCACTTGATTTCCCTGTATTGAGAAAAGTTAGTAGCAATACTATAAAAAATAGAATCTTTGAAATTGAATATATTTACCTGGGAGTCACTAAGAGTTATTCGTTGATATCTTTTGGTAGTAGTTCGACATTCCCGAACTGAATTTTTGTCATCAACATGTACTTTTGCTACTCTCCAAAAAAAAAAACATGTACTTTTGCTATCCAGCATCTAGTTTGATCATTGATCTCAGAGATTAATTTGTAAGCTCTAGCCATTGTGAACCTAAAAGAAAAAGATATGCAATTAAATTTGTTTAGTCTAATAGAATTAAATTGTTATCAGTCATAAGATATAACATGAAATGATTAAGTATTGTCATATGTTGAGCTACACACAATAGATGGATCAAGAATGTTTTTGGTCACATGTTTAGCTACACACAACTGATGGATCAAGCATTAGTTTCCTATAAAGAGAGTGATTCAAATTAATGTTTTGAGATAAAATGTCACGTTGAATGAACTTTAAAGTATATAAAACATGCAAGAATCTGAAAGTGATACAAGAAGGCTAGCAATATGATTTTTCTTAGGAAATCTTATGGAATGGTAAATTGAGGAAAAAGTATAATGTAAAAATACCTATAAAAGTTGCTCTTGAGTTGGATTTTTGTCAACGATTTGCTAGTGCTAATATTTCTTGGTAAATAATATTCTGAGTACATGCATCATCTAAATCATTGCCTGAACATGGTTTAATAAGAACTTTAATAGAAGTTACCGTTTTTGCTCTTGATAAAGCAATATATAATTGTCCATGAGAAAAAATTGGTTGAGGAAGGTAAATTCCCACATGTTCTAATGTTTGTCCTTGTTCTTTGTTTATTGTCATTGTAAAAATTAGATGGACTGAAAATTATTTTCTTTTGAACATAAATGGATACTTGTCATTCTCAGCAGGTTAAAGAGAGATTCTTGGTAAAAATACTCGTTTTCCACGATAATCACCAACTGCAATCTCCGCATCAATGACATTTGGTTGAAAGTCATGACATACTAACCGATTTTCGTTGCATAATCCTACTAATGGGTCTATATTTCGCAATAGTATTATTGGACAACTCATCTTCAATCTTAATTTATGAGGCAATAATCCATTTGGTGTCAAACCATTTAAAAAATCTTCTCCAATATGTTCGGCTGAGTCTAATACTGAGTCAAAATTGTAATATGTGACAACATTTTTGAAAGACATGAATATAAAAAATTTCAAAAAACCTTTTTAATTCAAGCTTGATTTTGATCTAATCAAAAATCTTCCCAAGGGTCATCTTATGATCATATTAAATCATGGTATAAAAAACCATACTTACAAAGCTCCTCAAGTGTAAAACCTCCTGTCGATTTACACAAACCTTCTTTAAATCTACAAAGTTTTACTCCAATGAAAGCTAATGACACTTTTGATCAATGCCAATGGAAGCTAATAGCTCTTCTGATCAATGCTCTTTAATCTGTTCTTCTTTTCTTGATTAAAAAAAATTTCTTGATAAATAAAGATTCAATCTTGATGTAGAAAGAATCAATCTTGATTATCAAAGAACTATTCTTGATCAAGTAATTGTTCTTGATCTTCTTCAAGATCGAAAAAACAAACTAAAAGAAGGAATATGGGAGGGCTGGCCGTACAACCCAAGAGGGAGAGAGAAAAACGTGGGAGAGAGAGGGAGACCTTCTATATCGACGTTTCACCATGGGGGGTCCTTACATAGACTCCCCTTTTAGCTATCTTATAGCTCAAGTCAAACTCATCTTTCTAAATTATAAACCAATTAGAACTCTCTTTAATTATTTAATGATAATCCTAATCCAATTAGGATTTAATCAAAATAGAAACCAACATTATTCATTCCCTATTTAATAGGAAATAATTAGTAACAAACTAATCAATTCCTTATTTAATAAGAAAACAATTAGTAACAAACTAATCCATTTCTTATTTAATAGGAAATCATAAAATTAGTAATCAACTAATCTATTCCCTACTTTGTAGGGAATAATTAATTAGAACCTAATTAATTAGATAATGTAGCAATGAAGTGGGCATCCCACCCTAGGCGGGCCCCACAAATCTCACACTTCTTTTGAGGTCTAACCTCTTATATTGTTACCTTTTGATCTTTATCAAAATCTTATATATGTCCTACCCATTTGGTTAATCACATCTTATGTGATTTCACCTATAAGAGCTTCACTATACCATATAGTGAATTACATGGAGAAACTAATTATTTTAATTTTAAATTAAATTAAAAGCCTTGAGGAGGTCCTAGTGTGTGGGATCTAAAGGGATCTCTTATTTCCGATTGTGGGACCAAGTGCTTCATCACATTTAAGCTGAAGCTTTGTTGCTAGGAAATACTTTCCTATAATTTCTTTAGGATCATAGAATGCTATTTAAGTCCCTGAACTTCCACTAATCACAATAATGACCATTAACACATTGTGATCAACCTCCAGAAATTAGAGAATTGCTTGCAAGTACTATCTCACAGTATATTTACAAATAAATCCTTCCACAATTCGATATCACTTATAAGATTCTGGGATTGGAACAAGTTCACTTTCTAGTCCCTATCTTATAAATAGAACTCTTTCTCATGAATACTTTTTCATTGAACTGAACTTTCAAAACACTTTCTAAGAAACATTAGAAAAGAATTGACATATACATATGCTTTTCTATATTGAAAATACCAACTTCGATAAAGACCATTTTACCGAAAAACACCAGTACTGGATTTTGAGTTCAGTTAAACAAGTATCATCTTGATATCATTATCTCCAATTAAGGAGTAGTGGATTCCTTATTGAGTGTTTACACACTTCTCCAAACATTGTGTATATGACCCAATGTACCCAGAGTTAGTCCTGTGTATTGGACATTGCCGATTGACACATCAAAGTCATATAGACAGATGTTTGAGAAGATGTTAACCTCTCAGGTCTAAGGATAATTTGTCGAATGGATAACCCTAATACAATCTGACAGTGTATTCCATAAGCCGTTCAGTATGATGTACTTACTACATATACTCACATGTTAGTCAAAAGTCAACACTCTCTGTGAATGAAATTCATCACACTATCTTATAGAACTACACATTTGCAAGCCATGATGAAGTACGACGCCCAACCAGTACTCTAGAGGCTTCGAACAATATTAGGTTTACAAGGAACTGGAAAATCATATCTCCTCGCAACCTTTGCATGATTTTCCTACAATATTATCTATGGAACTTTATGTCATCATCAAATGAGACAATAATTATTATAAATACCATTTATAGTTGGTTGAGTGAATATGATGCTTCTCTAATCAACATAGAAAAGTCTTATATTGGCTTTCAAGGGCATATATGTCGAACAATTTCTTAGGAAACGATCTATTAATAGATCATTTAACTCATCAACAAACTCATTTTTTGGAGTCAATATTGTTTGGATTGACATGAATTTAGAAATGTGTGCATTGTCTCTGCGATTTTAAAATATTGCTTCTATTAAAGCATTTAGTGACGTAAAGTCATCTTTGAATGAAATCAGCATAAAATTCGGAATTCTAATTTTATCATTAATAACTTTCTCTTCCGTTCCATTTCCAATGCGTAATAAGAACTCACTAAATGATGGATCCAGTTTAGTTCTCATATTCTCTGTTAATCTAATTTTATCCAAAGTAGCCTAAAAGTTAGATGTAACCAAACTTGCATCAATTGTTTCTTCTTTTTTTGTTCGTGGAACAACAGGAAGAACTTGACGGAAGTCACCCCCAAAAACAACCACTTTACCTCCAAATAGTAAGCTACTTTCATTTATATCTTGTAGCATTTTGTTGAAAGCTTCAATTGCTTGTTTTCTTGCAATTGATGCTTCATCCCATATAATCAACTTTGCCACTTGAAGCAACTTAGATATTGCTTATTTGTTCACATGACAACTTATTATGCTTTCAATATTAATTGATATTTTGAAGTGTGAATGTGTTGTCTTGCCACCAGGCATTATAGATGCTGCAATACTAAAAGTTACAGTAGCAAGAGCAACAAAACCTCTTGATCTTAGTGTAGCAAGAAGAGCACAATATAAGTAAGTTTTTCCTGTTCCACCTGGACCATAAATGAAAATGATCCATGTTTCTCAGTAAGAATTCTTTCTATTATGATGTCATATGCATACTTCTGTTGCTGATTTAATATAAATACTGCAAGTAAATTCTGCTCAGTGATGGGAATATACAACTCTTCTTCAATTTCCTTAGAACCTCTTTCTTGTTCATCATAGATGATATAAATGTCAGTCCAACCATAGTCATTAACATTTTTACCTATTGACTCGATAATAGAGTTGAGGTTTTGTAAGAGTTTCATTCGAATTGTCTCATTCGTCATGATGTTTAAGTTCTTGTAATCCTTAGACATTATTTCTTCATACTTCTCTCATAATGTAGAGCCCCAGACTTTTTCATGCTTAAAACATGACACTTTCGTTGTCATTTTTCCTTTTAAGAGGTATAATTAATAAATAAGGAAGAAATTGGAAATTTCAAAACATCAGAAATGTTCCTTTTCGAAGTACGAACATAACGCAAGTTGAATCGTCAAAATCGGATGAACGAGTCAAAAGATATGGCCAAAACAGTCTAAACCTGTAGGCAAACGTAGCTCGGAAGGCACTAAGGACGTGCTCTGATATCGTACTCTGATAACGTAGCACAGACAACGTACTCTGATAACGTATACTGTGTGCATATGTTGTACAACTCACCACGGGCACGCTGTACATAAGACAATGGACAACGGGTTCGGCACCGTTCACAGCACCACGAGTTGGCACCGTTCACAGCACCACGAGTCGGCACCCTTCACAGCACCACGAGTCGGCACCCTTCACAGCACCACGAGTCGGCACCATTCATAGCACCACGAGTTGACACTGTTCACAGCACCACGAGTTGGCACTGTTCACAGCACAACGAGTTCGACACTCGTGTTTTTACAGAAATTTAGTAAGGGTGTTATTGTCTTTTGTCAGTTCACTCTTACCTTAAGAGTTTAACCCGAGCCTTTAGGGCATCATTCGACACTTAGAGAGTTTGAGAGAATAGGAGAAAGGGGAGAAGGCGATTCCAACCTAGGGTTTCCATTTTGGAGAGAAATCAAAGGGTTTTGAGACCCTAGATCACCTCCAGTCCGGTTGTCTCCAAGATCTCGGCTCAAGCTTGTGAGGAGCATTTCCTCAAGCTAGGGCAGCAGCTACACAGTCGTTTTGGAAAGGGGATTTCTTCCTCACTTGATCAAGGTCGGTACTTTTTACTACCCTCCTAGTTATAGTTCTTCTTTCCCCTTCTTTTCTTTTGATTTGCTTTCATTTACACATGTGCTATGAGATGGATGAATGGTGAATGGTGAATGGTAAATGGTGAATGGTGAATGGATGCCAATGGTTGTGTGTGATGAACAAATGGGGAAGGGCATTGTTCCAATAATGAACATACATGTATGATTTGAGTAAAACCCATCTAGAAAAGCATGTTGTAGGGTAAATTCATAATGAACACACCATGTTTGATGAAATGCCAAGGTGAATAAAGTAAGCTGTAAATTCATAAGTGCATGCCTAATGAATTCTGAATATTGCTAGGGCCTATAATAGTGTGTTTCCTGCTTTCCCAAAATGCTATGAATATTACATTACTCAATCTTTGATGCTATATGTGTTGTGAAATTACCCAAATGTCATCTTTAAATTTGAATGCAAGTATGTACACGGTTCCCACGAGCACGGCATGCATGGCATGATTTATCAAGGTTTTCAAGAACATGGTTAGAGGTGGGACATATCCTACGATATGTTTTACCTCGCTTTTCACAAGAAGACAAGAACCAACATTCCACGAGGGGTCTCCCCTCACTCACAAGTGCATATCATGAAGAAGGGCCTCCCTTCCCTCGCAAGTACATACATATCATGAAGAAGGGTCTCCCTTCCCTTGCAAGTGCATTGCATAAAGAAGGGTCTCCCTTCCCTCTCAAGGCATCTCACAAGCGCATCTCACAAGTACATCTCACAAGAGAATCTCACAAGTTACATGATCACAAGCAAGCACGCATGACATGCATGACATGACACGACATTCAAGAATCAAGCAAGATAGACAAGACAAGCTTTCAAGTACGAAAAGATATTTCAAGTCAAGTCAAGTGCACGATGTTTTCAAGAGGATTTATCGGCTTTCTACGAAATACAAGCATGATTATGAATTGATTTACTTCCTTGTATGATATGAATTATTTCCGCTTGACATATATGAATTGCTCTTGATTATGTATTGCCATTGTTATGCTATAATTGTTGGTTAGTATTTAGTACCCGCTGAGTATTCCATGCTCAGTCGTACTTCTTATGTCGGCAGGTTCTGAGGGAGCTGCTGCTCCATTTGATGTTTGTGCTCCTGGTCCATGGGTGGAAGAGGAGTACGTCGAGGAGCCTTTGGAGGAACCTCCCGTAGAGGGTTATCAGTAGGTGGTGATTAGATTCTGAGTGGATTAGCTGTGGGTGAGATGAGAGATATACCTTCATGTATTTTGGCGGGTCTGTCCGCACTTTCTTTTGGATTCTTTTTGTATAAACTTGGATTGCGTATGTATATACATAGAGGTTGGTAGACTTCCGCTATACCATGTTAAAGTATGTTTCCGCTGTTTTGTCCTCTATTGTATATGCTCTGTGGGTTTTGCAGGTTGGTTTGTCAAGCAAGTCATGATTAGTCGTCCAAAGTTCACTCTAACTCCTAGGGTGGGTTTTGGGTCGCGACACATAATGATCTTGGATTAGCCGGACTACAATATACTAATATAGTTGAAAAGAGTTAACGTAAAGCATATGACATTTGATATAATGATGCTTCTTGCATGTATTCTTCTAAATTGTTGTCACATTCAAGCCATCCTTGTAGTAGTGTAGATTCATGAAATGAGAAAACTTGAATTCTATTGACCATTTTCAAATCTTGAAATAATGTTGGGCCTCTCATATGATTCAACAATAAATAATATCTTTCACATCCTGTTGGATTGCTATCACGATTCGACCAATGACTATTTTTGTTGTCTTTGACTCCAATATGTTTTTTCATCATTCCAAACAAAGTGTTCAGAAAATTCTTTGTAAAGATATCTTCGAGTATCTGTATTTGTTTCATTGGTGCGAAAAAACTCTGTTAACATTTTCTTCATCGCAAGATCTGTTCTTAAGACATTTGGAAGGTCATCATATTCCTTAAATCTCACAACCTATTGGTCTTCAAGATGTAATTGTAAACTCTTAACTGATGGGTACATCTCATTTAAGATAAATTAGTAAATTCTCCACATAGCTTTCTGAGGTGAAATCCACCTAGTAGTTTAAAATTGCTGTATTTCATCAATATCATGAGAAGATTCTTCTACTATCACATGAAATGCAACTCTATCATGAACCTTATAAATAAATTTGTATAAGTACTTCACTGCTTTAATTGTGGAGCATATTTCTACATTTATGTGATAATCAAATTTAACAAGCAAGTACAAATTGTACGACACAACCCATCGATTGTCTAAGTATGCACCTCCTACTTTAACTTTTGTGCCAGTATCACGCCGTCTATATATTGGGTATGAATTTCTCTCATGAGTTGTTAAAGAGCAAAATTCTTTGGGATAATGATTCTTACAACCATCATTCTTTCGCATACATATATTGTTCGGATTCAAATGACCACAAGGACCATACATCATATATTTCACAACTGTAGCATGGAGATATGCATTGTTCTTTTTGTCAGGCAGCTTAGCACTTACAAAGTTATCATACAAATCCGGTGTCATTATTTTAGACCCTGACCTGAATATGATAAGAAAGTGAGCATGTGGAAGTCCTTTTTTATGAAATTCAATAACATATATGTAACGCCCCAAATTACCCCCTAGGAGATAGGATACTTTAGCGAAGTGACTTAACCTTAAATCAACCTGCAAAGAATAGACAAGGCAAGCTAAACAGTGAACTAAAAATTTTCTTTTAATAACTCACTATATTCCAAGTGCAATTGATTACAATAATCGGATAGAAATTTAAAACGTGTACATGAACGCCTTAGCTTGAGTCTCAACTCAAGTAATACAAACCTCCCTAGATGCAAGAACCCAAAATACATGTCTCTCTCTCTCTCACTCATCCCAACCATTGGCTACATGCCAAGATTTCCTAATATCTAGGTAACCATCTAAATGACCTCCTGCTCACCCTGAGCTGCCTCGATCCAAGAAACCGGTGTACATATGTCGTATAGTATACCTACCGACATAAAAGTACGGCTGAGTGTGGAATACTCAGCGAGTACAAGCTACTAGCTAACAATAGTAATAACATTAATATGTCATACATGATACAGTTCATTAAAAAGATATATAATCAGAGTGCAGAAGCTAAAAGAAATAATAATGTAAAGTAAATTATGAACAACATATTTTAAGTCATGCATTGTAAACTTGTACTCAAAAGTCATGACTTGTTCTTGAAAATACTTTTTGTGGTTTCCAAAACTTGCTTGCCGTCTTTACAACTTATTCTTGTCTTGTTCTTGTATCGTGGGAATCACACATGCCTTATTTTATTCTTGTTTAGCTAGTACTCGAACTATGAAATAGACGGACATACTAGGTTCTTGTTATTCTTGCTTGTTATGTTTAACTAGTACCCAAACTATGAAATGGACGGACGTACTAGGCTCTTGCTTTATTTTGCTAATGCCCGGACTATAATGGAACGGAACACATTAGCCTCATGTCTTGTTTAACTAGTACCCGAACTATGACTTGGACGGTCATACTAGCTCTTGCTTTACTTTGCTAATGCCTGGACTATAATGGAACAGAACACATTAGCATCCTTGCCTTGACTTGACTAGTGCCCGGACTATGGTGGAACGGAACACACTAGTTATTCTTGCTTGCTAATGCCCGGACTATGATTGAACGGAACACATTAGCATCTTGACTTGCTTTACTAATGCCCGGACTATAATGGAATGGAACACACTAGTAAATTTACTTGCTCAGCTAATGCCCGGACTATGATGGAACAGAACACATTAACATCTTCATTTCCTTGCTTATCATGTTTTCTTGTGAGCCAGGTATGATATATCATAGGGATATACCCTACCCTTGACATTCATGCTTGTTTGCTTGTGAGCCAAGGATGACATATCCTAGGGATATGTCCTACCCTTGACATTCATGCTTTAATAGTCTTCTTTAAATTCATTGGATTCTCATTCACACATTTGATCAAACACTTAGCATGCAACTTTCTTGAACTTTAGAAAAGCTCCGGTTAATGCGTGCATGCTTGTGTGTGCGTGGCAAGTCATAGACATCATCATGATATAACAATTCAAGGGATAACATGTAGTATTTGGATCCTTCCTACGATCATGTGAGAATTCAAGAGCATACACTTAGCATGGATGGTTCGAGGGATACATAAAGCATTTCCAATTTCTATTGATAGGCATGTGTGAGTGTAAGCAATATAAAGAGCATTTGATCATTTTTACCACTTATAGAACAACCCCACAATTCATGCATGTTATAGGTTTGATTTAATTACACTACGTCTCATACAAGCATTTTATCGAACATGTGGTGTTCAACCTTGTTGTGGTCATTTATGCATATTTTCTTGTTCTAACATTTCATCAAACATATGAGTGTATTCATTATGAGTACTATGCCCTTCCACCATTTTCATCACACATTCACCACAACAACACGACATCCAATCGCCTCAACCCTTCCTCCATTCATACATCCCCACACATTCACATCAATTCTATTTATATTGTTTAATTAGGGATAATAGTTGGATTTCAAGGGGAATGGTAACCAAACTCAAGAACATGATTTTTGAAAGAGGAACTAGGTTATTACTAAGTAAACTAGTAAGAGTGTACTAACCTTGAAACAAAGCTTGATCTTGGGTGGAAACCCTTGATTGAAGCTCCAACTTGGAAGAAAAGAAACCCTTTCTTGAAGGGTGCTTGATTTGGGGAAGAAAATCTTGAGTACCTTGGAGAACGCTGCCCTCGCTTGAGAAAGACTCCCCCACGAGCTTGAGGCTTGGCTTGGGAGGAAATCATACCTTGTGGTGATTCTAGGGTATTTAAACCCTTGATTTTCTCAAGTTGAAACCCTAGGGGAAAATCCCTTTCTCCTCTCTCCTTCTCTCTCAAAATAGGATGCCTTAGGGTTTATGAACCCATATGGCTCGGGCAAGCCTTATAAAGCAAGGGTATAATACCCAAAAGATGAAAAAGCCCATAATAAAAATTTTGCAAAACGCGATAGACCGAGCGATCGGTGGTTATGACCGATCGATCGGTTGCCTATCGAGCGATCGGTGTTCTTGACCGATCGATCGGTCAAAAACATACTCTCTGAAAAACTTCCCCATACAAAAAAGTTAACTAGTCGATAACTACCGATCGATCGGTTTTGGACCGATCGATCGCTATTAATGATCGATCGATCGATGCTCTGCAGGTCTCAACTGTTTTGGCCATATCTTTCAACTCGTTCGTCAGATTTCGACGATTCAACTTGTGTTGGGTTCGTACTTCGAAAAGGAACATTTCTGACATTCAAAATTTCCAATTTCTCCCTTATTTATAAATTAGACTATGAGAAAGAGCAATTAGTTACGAAAGTGCTATTCATTAAGTATGGAAAAAGTCTGGGGTGCTACAATATACGTATGCACCAATTGCTCCGAATATGTGTTTCTTAAATAGCTCATCTTTTAATTCCTCTAATTTTGCTCTAAATACTCGTGCAATCAAATCCGGTCTATTTTGAGCCTCCTCACCTGCTTGTTATTCATTTTTGATTTCTAACCAACCAGGATTACATGTCATAGTTAAAAAAATATTAGGTTTCCCAAAACGCTGAACCAATGCCATTGCATCTATATATCTTACCGCATGTCTCTTGGTTCTCCTATAAAAGATGTTGTTAATACAATTCGATGACCAACTTTAAAAGCATGAGTTTCTCCGACTGCAATATTATCAATAATTCCTTGATATAAATCAGCACGAATCTCATTTTGTTAATTACAAAAATAATCTAGTCTAGATGTTTTAATTTTGACATACATGTCAACTACATACTGCTGCAACAAGCATCCATAATGTAACAAAATTGACCTTTCATTTGGTTGTAATTATAACTTGTAACAATAATAGTCACAATAAGAGACAAAATCTCTTGTGTTACGCCTTCTTTTACATTCTATAAAATAAAGATGGAAATGTTATTATTATTTTTATTATAATTATAGAAAAAATATTTTTAAAAATTGCATTTAGTGCCTTCTCTTTCTTTATCGATTAAATCATTTGCGGATAAAATATGTAAGGGACAAACAAAACAAGTGCTTGTGCTTCACAATATGTAATTCTATTTTTCATATCTCTTTTTTTTATGCCTTGGTGCCAACTTGTATCTCCATAAGGAAATAACAATGGATCGTAGCACACAAAGTAATACTCTACTTTGTGACTATAACCAAAGTGATTATAAACAATGATGTCACGTTTGCCATGTTGTTGATGGTTCTCACTTTCAATCCATATTACTGCCACTTGTGATTCTAATGGAGCATTGTACACTCTCTGATCTAATCTAACGTCAGACCTTATCAAAATCTGATGACATTCCAAAATAGGTATATCTCTCAAAGATCGATAGAATAAAGAATATGGATTTATGGACAAAATGTTCATCAACTTCTGAATGATGTACGTATTAAGCTTTGTTGATAGTATGGATTGATTTTGCACCTCATGTTCAGTATCATAGAAGTAGAGTTGTAAGTAAGAAGGATGATTGTCACTTAGTATTAACTCATTGTTAGACATATATACCCACAAAAGCCATTCCAGAATTGTATTAGTCTACTTTATTAATAAAAGCATATTTTACATTCACACATTGTCTTCGACATTAGGTAACATATTAAAAGTATCTCATTAAATGAGACTACTTTGTCCCTTAGGTAACATTGTAGGAAAACCATCCAATTAGTTTTGAACTAATTGCTAATGAGATATGGTTTTCCGGTTCCTTGTAGACCTAGAATTGTTCTAAGTTATTTAGGATACATCTGGACAATGTATTCCTACTAACTTACACATTGTTAGTTTCATATGATGGAGTGATGAATGTCAATCACTGAGAGAAGGGTCTCTTGAATAAGATGTGGATATAAGTAAGAAGTACTTATATTGTAACTGGATTGCTTAGTGGATACCCTTAGAATTATACTGTCTATATGTTTAGGGTAGTCCATTTGACAAATTGTCCTTAACCTGAGAGGTCGACATCATCTCTAGTATTTGCCTATATAGCTTTGATGTAATCAATCGTCAATGTCCAACACATCGGACTAAATACGGGCGCGTTGGGCTATGTACGCCATACTAAAAGAAGTGTATGTACGCTCAACAAAGATTCCACTACTCTTCTAGAGTAATTTATATTGAGTTGATACTTGTCAAACCGGACTTGGAAAACTAGCTCTGATATTTATCGATGAAATGGTTTTATTGAAAAGTTTATTTTCTATATAAAAGGAATATAATAATAATAATTTTTTTTTTAAGAATTTCAAAAATGGTTTTGAAAGTCCAAGTTTGACTAAAAGTATCAAAGAGAAAGAGTTCTCATTATAAACTAAGGATTACAGACAGTATAAGATACTGTCCCATAAGCTTATAAGAATATTAGAAGTAGAAGGACGCATCTGTAAACAAATCTTGTAATAGAAAATATATGCAAGTAATTCTCTAATTTCTGGAGGTTAGTTGCATTGTGTTAATGGACATTATTGTGATTAGTGGAAGTCCAGGGACATAGATGATATTCTATGATCTTAATGGTATTTATAGGAAAATGTTTCCTAGTAACAAGGCTTTAACCAAAAGGTTAAGCACTTGGTCCCACAACTGGAAATAGGAGATCCCTTTAGATCCCATACACTAGGACCTTCTTAAAACTTTTAATTTAATTTAATTATAAATTAAATTAATTAATTTCTCTATGTATATCACTATATGGTATAGTGAAGCTCTAATAGGTGAAATCACATAAGATATGATTAACCAAATGATTAGGACCCATAGAGAATTTTGATAAAGATCAAAACTTGAGTAACAAGAGTTTGGAACTCTTAATGGGGCGTGTGATAGTGGGGCCCACCTATGGTGGGATGCCCACTTTATGGTGGAATTTATCTATTAGTTAGTTGGTGATCTTATCTCCTAATATTTAGGGATAAGATTACTTGGTTGCTAATTAATGATTCCCTATTAAGTAGGGATTGCATTAGTTTGTTACTAAGGGTTCCCTATTAAGTAGGGATTTGATTAGTTTGTTACTAATGATTCCCTATTAAGTAGGGATTGCATTAGTAAGTTACTAATTTCTTTTCCTAATAAATGGGAATAGATAAAGTTAGTTTCTTATTTAGATAAATCCTAATTAATTAGAAATTATCATTAAGGAATCTTTATGAGAGAATTCTGATTGGATTAGGATAAGAGAGAGAAGTCTTGGATTGCAAGTAACCAATCCAAGAAGGCCTATATATAGGGTGGGACGTCCACCCCTTGGCCATAATCTACTCTCCAACGTTTTCTCTCTCTCTCTCTCCAATAGTTCACGTCCCCCTCTCCCTCCTTTGGTAGTTGTAAGGTCATCTCTCCCATTCTATACTCTTGGTTTTAGTTTGAATCATCAGAACCAATCTTGTTAATCAAGAAAGGATCTTGAATTCAAGAAAAGAATAAAAGATCATAAAGCTTGAATTGGAAGGACCATTAACTTCCATTAGAGAAAAACCTTAGAGGAATAAAGAAGGTTCGTGTGAATTGTGAATGAGACTTTTCACTTGCGAAGTTTTGCAGGTAGCATTCTATCATTCAAATCATGGAATAGACTTATCAATTTCATAGTCGCAAATGTGATTGTTATTTTATCTTTCATTGAAAAAAATCAATTAGAACTATAGTCAAATCTTGGGATTCGATGTATGCCCTCTAAGAACTATTTTTCTAAAATTAAAAAGAGGCATACTTTCCCTCATTGATGTAATGATAAACTTGTTCTTGTACTTTAAAAGTGTATCTACCTTTATTTCTTCTGAAAAGATCTTTATCGTACTTGACACCAAAAGATGTGAATGCAAAAGTATTACTATATATTCGAACATATTTTTTAAATTCAAGTGCATCTTCAGAATTTGAAGTGGATAATGTTTGAAGTTCATCTGGAACATCATTTGAGACCAATGATATCTTTCCATTGGAACAACAGAAACCTTTTGCTTCATGTTGGAATCTCTTTGCACCGCAATGTTTACATAATGGAACATATGATAAAACCGATGCTTATTGAGGTACATCTTGAGGAACTCCATCAATATGATTGTTACAAAAGTTAGTGTTTCCTGCAAAAAGTGTTAACTAAGATATTAGGTATTATTGAAATATATTAAGGGTTTATGTCATTACAATTAAAAATGATACTTTTTTTTGTCTTATATTTTTTGATGGTGTAACTGATTCAGAAACTTCTCTTAAGGTAGATCCTGTAATGTACTAAAAAATAATTATTGTTATCATTTTATATTGTATCTATACACTTATTAATTTCAATACTTACCAATTTTATACGTATTATAACTTCTAATTAATTTTGATGAATCTTTCGTATTCACATAAGTAGTAATTCGATTCATTACTGATTAAGGAACTTCGCTCGAGTAGATCCTGTAATGTTTTAAAAGATGATGATTATTGTTATCATATTAATTTGTATATATACACAATTTTAAATACTTACCAATTTCATACGTACTATAACTTCTGATTGATTTTGATAGTTCTCTAGCATTCATAGAAGTAGTGATTTGAATTGATTTTAACCTTGTTAGAAGATAGATAACAACATTAGATTGTGAATAGTTTAAATTTTTATATGTAATATAAGTATATAAATATCATAATACTTGTGTTATTTTCAGCATATTTTGTTTTGAGGGTGTTGGAGTGTTCTTTTCCTTTATGGATATTTGCAGCAACAAAGTGGTCATTTTGATTGCCTACAATAATTAGTATATTGGTATTAAATAACACAGACATGAGTAAAACCACATTCGTTCGAAAATTTCATTAAGTGTATAATTACTATGATTATGTTTTTTTCTCACCTTCGTCATGAGTAAGAGCAACTTGGCATTGTTCCTTGCTTTCTATGATATTTGATTTTTTTTTGTGTTATGCCTCTTTCTTTTTCCTACGTATTTCATCTTTCTTCTCTTCACTTAATCTTGCATAATATTTTCCTGATTTGCTTTTTGGAGATTCTTTCTTATTCATATTTCAATTATCCTATAAATTAAAAGTAATAAGTTTAGAAAGCAAACAACCACTCTATATCTACATTAAATTGGAAAACTACTGCAAGGAAACAATAAATAAATATACCAAAGTAAGCAAAATATTATGCCACAAGCAACATATTATTCTCAAACAAGCCTAATAAAGATAAACCTATGGGTTTGTAAATTTTTTGAATTTCTCTTTTCTATGTTTGGTGTTACCCATTTAAAAATGTAACTTCTATTTTGAATTTATAGTAAATAAATTAATTTCTTTTGAAAAATTCGACAACATCTCCCCCATGGTTCTTCAAATACGTAATTTGATTGCTTATATTAACCTCTATTTTTAAAAAAATAGAGATTTAATAAAGCTAAATAAATTTCGGATTCGAAGAACTATGAAAGATTGAAGTCATAATCCTCAAGAAATAATTAATCACATACTATAAGTCAAATATAATTTCATATTTTTAAACTATTCAATTCGACAATTCAAAACCTTATATGCAGTGTTATTATTTCTTTCAACATGAAAATAATATAACGTACCACAAGACCTTTCATTGAATTATAGAGAAAGGTATTGCAATTGCGTTATACTGTATTCATGTAAGAAAAAAACAATGCATATAAGTTTTCGAATGAGTATTTTTGTTATGTGAACCTAGTGTTTTATGTTTCATCATAAGTCAAAAACTAATTCAAACAAATAGAAGTAGCACAAAGAAATGTAAGTAAATTGTCAATAACTAATTCGAATAAACATAAATGATAAATTGTATATCAAGAACTAATTAGCACAAAGAAATGTAATAATAGAAGTAGCATAAAGAAATATATGTAAATTGTCAATAACTAATTTGAACAACCAGAAGTGATAAATTCTATATCAAGAATTAATTAGCACAAAAAAATGTAATAAATTATATATCCAAGGAAGCTTATTGATTTCTTAATTAAGTTATTTCAAGTGAGAATAATAACAAAAACAATAACTTAATAAGAATAACTTAAATTGTCATGAATGAATGAAGTAAATTATTTATGTTATTAAATCCTAAGCCCAAATATTTATCCTACTGTTAAATCCAAAAAATGAAGTATATTATCCCAAAATCTATAACCCCTAGATAAACCAATAAACTGGTTAAATCAATTCATCATTTGTAAGCAGTCATCAAGATTTAGGAATATAACCCCTAAATAAACCAATAAACTGATGGAAAATGTTGAGCTCAATTAATTATTCGAAAGCCTTAATTAAGATCCAAGAATTTGGGGATTTGTATCAATTTACATTACCTGGTGTTGGACAGGAGCTGTAGTCTGAAGTTGCAGAAAAGACCCCAAATCTATAACTCCCAAATAAACCAATAAACTGGTTAACTCAATTAATCATTTGTAAGTAGTCATCAAGATTTAAACCAATAAACTGATGGAAAATGTTGAGCTCAATTAATTATTCGAAAGCCCTAATTAAGGTTCAGGAATTTAGGGATTTATATCAATTTACATTACCTAGTGTTGGACAGGAGCCGTAGTCTGAAGTTGCAGAAAAGAAGAAACTATTTTGTTTTGGCGAACACAGGATGTAGAGTGGATAGATTTCTGACATGTGTATCCTGGTGCTTCGGTGGAGAGTGTCTCGACAAGAAGCCATCTCAATTGGACATGTATTCTTGAGCATCGGTGTGGCGGTGAGAACAACATTTATCGAAGAGATGATGTAGTGAGAGGAAGAAGGATGTGGCGCCAGAGGAAGAAGGATGTGAGGTTCTTGGCTTATCACAAGACCTTGCTTTAGCAAGCATTTTGAGTTTATATATGATATGAAGAACTTTGATGGAACTTTAATAGTATCATAGGGGTACTTTGGGTATGAAGAAGTTCGACAAAAATAGTGTTGAAGTCGGTGAACTTAGCCATTTTTTTTTTTTTATAGAGGGTAGGATATATAATTCAAAACTTGACCAAGTGGATATGCGAATTCTTCATTGCACTCAGTTCTTTATTTTTATTTTTTTTCTTTAAGATCTATAGCATAAGTTTTTTTTTCCTATTTTTTTGGGTTTTTATTTTCAGCTTGGCCCTAGAATGGCATCTGGGATTGATGGTATGCCCACCATCTTCTATTAGCACAACTGGGATATAATGGGAGATCAAATATATAGAGCGGCTCTCAATTTTCTTAATGGAGGTTTTATTCTTCACCAGATGAATTGTAAGGGTTTAGGGATGTGAGAAGTCTCTCACATCCCGCCTCTTGCTTCAATGGTCCGGTGGGGCCTCTCTCAAGTGAGAGGTCTCAGGATTTAATCCCACTGAGTGATGATTTGCAAGAGCTCCAATCCTCAAGCTAATTAACCAATGGCCACTAGTCGTAGGTAAATGATATCCAAACAAAAAAAAAAAAAAACTGTACAAGTAAAAATCGGTAAAGGCACCTAATAACGACAACTGGAAGTCTGATCATCGTAGTCGACCCAATCCACTTAACAGATTTGAGGCAGAGCTTGGGTCGGAGAAGACACTCCCAACCTGACCCCCAGCTTCGAAGGACCAAGGCTAAGACATCTCAACATCCGAGTCGTCGAAAGAATAGTCCAAATCAATTCAATTATGAAGATCTCATACCAGATCATAGCAATCTCCTTCTAAATAGGGAATTCGATCTATAGCCTCACGGGCAGGGACAAACGTAAATGAATAGACTCCTATTCCATTAAGGAATGAGAATGGAAAGAAAAGTGGCCTGTAGAACCCCGAAACTTTTGTACGTGGTTAATGAATAGTATTTTCTTAACCAAATGGCCTTTAATGTATTTCGAGTTTAAATTAATGATAAAAAGGGTGGAGACAAACTATGTATGGTATAAAATGGGAGTTAACGCCCTAGGGATGATGGAAACAAGGTTGAAAGCACTCCAAGGGGTCTAAGGGTGTTAAAACGGAGAAGAAAAGAGAGTTACAATTGATCGCAGCATGGCGGCGATCGATCGTCGTCAGAGGAAATACAGGGCAAACTTTCGGGTTTGCTTGCGATCGATCGTCGCAGGTGACGATCGATCTTCCTGAACCCAGAATCTGAGCAAGCTCACTGGAAGTTGGACAATCGATCATTTTTTAGATTGACGATCGATCGCCCAGCCTAACGATCGATCGTCATCACGTAACTCTATTTTTTTGTAAGCACGTGGAAATAAGGGTTTTAACCCTTAGGCCTATAAATAGGAAGCCATTTGGGGGTTTTGGGTTAACCTAACACCTAAAAGGGACTTGGAGAAGAGAAGGAAGAGGATTTGGAGATTTCCAAAGAAGTTGTGGATTGAAGATCAAGTGGAGCTCAAGTCAAGCTTGGATCATTCCCATAAAGCAAAGATCTTCCTCCTCAAGGTTGCATAATCTTCCATCAAGCTTGGGGTTTCTTCTGAAGGGGTTTTCTTCAAGTTAAGAGTTAATCCTTAAGGTTAGTACACCCTCCTAGTTGGCTTAGTAATAACCTAGGTTTCCTTTGGAAATAATTGTAGATTATTATTGTCTATTTCCTTTTTCCTTGAAATCTAGCATGTTCCTTAAAAGATTAAGACTAAAATAAATGGTGATGGATGTGTGGAATGGTTGGATAGTGAGGCGATTGGATGCCATGTAGATGTGGATGTTGTTGTGTGATGGAAAATGGGAAGGGCAACATGCACATAAAATACACTCACAAGCTGTTCGATGAAATGCTTGACAAAGAAATTATGAATGAAATGCCTATACAAATGTTGAGCGCAATGTGTTTGATAAAATGCATGTATGGAATTTAGAACCAAGATTATGAAATATTATCTAGGAATTTTTCCCAATTTAGTAATTGTGATAATATGCTCTATGTGTTTCTTTAAATTCTCGCATGACTATGAAAATGTTAAAATGCCATATGACGTTCTTTTAATTGTTCATGCCATTATGATTGTCACAAATTATCTAGCACGAGCACGCATGCATGTATGAACCGAGGTTTTCTATTACATGTATACGGAAAAACAACCAAGTACAAGACATGTGATTTATGACACGAATGATAAAGCCGAACTTGGGTCTGTCAAAGATAGGATATATCTAAGGATATGTCATATCTGACTCACAAGAAAACAAGCAAGCATGATAATGCGGCCGGTCAAGGATGTTGGTGCACCTTTTCTATTTCGTTGAAGGGTACTTACGTACCAGGCTCACAAGTTGCTTTCTATTTTCGCTGAAGAGTATTTACATATCGAGCTCACAAGTCGTTACAAGGGCACTAATATTTGACTCACAAGTTAAGCATGACAAGGCAAATCAAGACAAGCATGACAAGACAAGTGCGATTCTAAACATGACAAGCAATATGAGACAAGCATGATTCCCACGAGATAAGAACAAGACAAAAATGAGTTTTAACACAACAAGCAAGTTTTGAAAACACGAAAAGATATTTTCAAGGGTAAGTATGAAATAAGAACACGGGTTTATACGGAGTTTTCGCATTTAGTTCCATGCATGTCATGATCATTGTATAGTTTCAATTTGATATTATAAATCGCATTATGTTATTGCTATTGTTAGGTAGTAGATCACTGTATTGTTTTAATTTGATATTATGAATTGCATTATGTTATTACTATTGTTGGTTAGTAGCTTGTACTCACCGTACATATTGATGTCGGCAGGTACATGGTTCGACATATACGCTTTGGGTCCTTGGATCGAGGAGGTTTACGGTGAGGAGGAGCCTCACGTGGACCCTATGGTGGAGGCCAGAGACTTAGATAGCTGTCCTTACTCGGATGAGTATTGAGAGAGAGAGAGAGAGAGAGAGAGGGTTTATGATTTTGTATTTTGATAGGTGGGATGTCCACCTTTACTTGTTACATTTTTGTATATGAACTTTGAATACATACCTTATATAGAAAAAAAAAGAGTTAGTTTACGCTTCCGTAGTGTTTTAGCTTCTGCACTCTATTTCATGTGCCTAATATAGATGTTGATGCCTTGTTCATTGCAGGATGGTTTGATAGGTAATGTATAGTCACACCTAAAGTCTCACTTAACTCCTAGGGGGATTTTTGGGCGCAACAAAAGTGGTATCAAAGCCCTAGGCATTAGATTCCCTAGGGTCATGTAGTACTTGATACCATGATTTAAACAAAGCATTATGGTTTAGAAATGTGTCGTATTCTAAGTATAGACTAACCACTTTGTCTTAGTCCATAACCGGTTGGAAACCGACCGAACTTAGTGTCGTGTTGTTGTGTATACCTTGGCGTGTTGTTACATACATAATAAATATTAAGTAATTGTTGAAATGATTATAGAGTGTGTGTCCAAGTTAGACTCATGTGGTACTATTGTTCTCAGGATTTAATAATGAGACGTGGTGCTCAGGGTCGCGGAAACAATACAAGGGGAAATGGAGGTGATGCTTCATTGGGTAATGAAGAACCTGACTTTGCTCAAGCTTTTGCGTCTATAGCTGGAACTTTGGTTATACTAGTGGCTAGGCAACCTGCTACTCCTGCTGCTGCTGCCGCACTTATAGCTGCTCCTCCTAATAGAGCACAAGCAGGGATAAAGGCTTTTAGGAGGATGAGGCCTCCTGTATTTTGTGGGAGCATTGATCTGCTAGTGGCTAAAGCATGGATTAGGCAGGTTGAAAATCTGTTTTCAATCTTGTTGCCTACTGAGGCGGAGAGGGTCACCTGGGCCACCTTTATGCTAGAAGGTGAGGCCGACCATTGGTGAAGGTTCGCGGTAAGGACTCGGGATTTGACCTGATAGGGTCAAGAGTGGACTTGGGGAGAATTTTTGGATGTTTTCTATAAGAAATACTTCTCAGTAGGAATGAAATAGAAGAAGGAAGTGGAGTTCATTACCTTGGAGCAAGGTAACCTATCTGTGGCCGCTTACAAGGCTAAATTCTCGGAGCTATCAAGATTTGCTCCTTATATGATAGCAACAGAGGCTATGAAGGCTCGAAAGTTTGAGAGAGGGTTGAAGGTTTACATCAAGGATAAAGTATTGATGTTTAGGCATGAGACATATGCCGAGGTAGTGGGCAAAGCCTAGCTAGCCGAGTCTAATTCTAAGGAATTCTTCAAGAGAAGAGAAATAGAGAGAGGCCAGTCTAGTGGCTCAGCAGAGAAGAGAGCCAGGACTACTTCATACCAGCCTTTAGGGCCAGCACAGTCATAGAAGCTATATTCGACACTGCAGGCTCCTCATCCTTTTGCTCCACAGGCTTCACACTCGACTACTATACAGGCTCCTCGCCCTGCATTATCTCAAGCCACATGATACATGCCCTCCTCATTCTCTTATGAGATTTGCACATTTTGCGGTAGGAGACATTTGGCTGGAGAGTGTAGGAAGATCTCGGGGGTATGGTGACCAGGGCCACATGATCAGAGATTGTCCCCGTCGTCAGATGCCATCTCATTCTCAAGGGAATAGGCCCCCAATCAGGCAGTCATCTTCGCAGAGCTCGTCACAAGCATCGAGGCCCTCATCGTCTACACAGCCGCTTCACAAAGCAAATCAGGGCTGAGTTTTTGCCTTGTCAGAAAGAGACGCACATGCATCTGATGATGTCGTGCAAGGTACGCTAGAATGCTAAAGTTTGCAAGTTGTGAATACTTACTATTATATGATATGATTATTTGTGTATGCAATATGTTACCAATACATTATGTATGTCCTTGCTTAAAATCCATTGATGTGAATTAATTAATTACACAGGCTCCTTATTAGTGAATGATTGCCTAGCTCGAGTGCTGATCGACATAGGATCTACTCATTCTTTTGTCTCGCCTAGTTTTGCAAAGGGATTTTTATCCGAGTCTAGTCGGTAAGATCATGACTTATCCATTTCGACTCTACTTGGCAAGTCAGTTGATGCGAACCGAATATACAAGGATTGTGTGGTTCAAGTGGGGGCAGAATGAGTTGTTGGCCGACCTAATCATCTTAGAGTTCCATGACTTGGACTTTGATGTCATTCTTGGAATGGATTAGCTACCGACTCACCACGGACATATGATATGCTTTGAAAAGATGGTGAATTTCAGGCTGGAAGGAGTTAAGTTATTTCACTTTCAAGGGTGTAGACCCAGGATTTTAACCCCACTCCCGATCAGGATTTTTCCCGAAGAGGAATAGTGCTAAAAATGTAATAAAGAGAGAGTCGTCACCTATTTAGATTGTTAGGGAAAATAGGTTCCCTTAAAAGGTTGGATAAGGCTTTGGTCTGGAAATAGAGTTCAAGGTAAGAATTCATTTGAGTCAGGGGAAGGTGTTAGACACCCCTAAACTCCCATCCAGAGATGGTTACCTACTCCCTAAGTCAAAATTAAAGTGGGGGAAACCATAATAGAAGCTTGTATTTCATATATATGCTGACAGATATTATATGAACAATAAAGTACATGTTAAAATAAGCAGGGATAGGACAGGGGTCTATCCTGGATGAGCTGAACCCGATCAGGGTTGCTTATGTATCCACTGTTAGTGAAATCAAGCTACACGTAGTTCTAGAGGGTAGTTGACGGTTTGATATGTTGAGTGTTTGGATTATGGGTGTTCGATAGGCTGAGATTTGTTTTTGGATGTTAGGATGTTTTTGAATGGTTTGGGCTCCTATTTAGGAGCGTTTGGGCCTTTTAAGCTCTTGTCGGGGAGTATCTGGACAGTTTTAGGTCATGTCATGGAACATGGGATTGGGTTAGGGTTTGATAGGATTTGAATCAAGGTTCGGACAGAGGTTCGGCTAAGGCAAGTAGGGTTTGAACCGAGGTTCGGACAGAGGTTTGGCAGGGTAGGCTATGTTTGAACCGAAGTTCGGACAGAGGTTCGACAGGGTAGGCTAAGTATGAACCGAATTTTGGGCAGGGGTTTGACTAGGTAGATAGGGTTTGAACCAGGGTTTGAAACAAGGTTCAGATAGAGGTTCGACTAGGTTAGGTTAAGTATGAACCGAAGTTCGGGCAGGGGTTTGACCATGGTAGGCTAAGTTTGAACTGAAGTTCGGGTAGAGGTTCAACAGGGCAAGTAGTCTAAGTATTTAAAAACAATAAAGTAATTAAAAATAATAATAAAAGACTAAAAAAAAGATAAAGTTTGACAAGATTTTACCATCCAGGAAACCCAAAAGGGTCTCTCAAATAAGTGCTCTCGAGAATGATTCTTCGAAATCAACTCCAGGGATCGCCAAACGCTAGAAGGGGTTTTTCTAAAGAGAAGAGAGAGAGAAAGGGTTTGGAAGTGAATGAAAATGAAGGAGAGGAGGTGAGGTATTTATAGGGGTCAAAAAATAGGGGGGTACTACTTCAAGTAGCGCCCCTATTCAGATATTTTCAAAACAGTAGGCGGCAATGAATAGTGAGGCGGTAAAACAGGGCAAAATCGTAATTTAATGGGGGTGTTGTTTGAAGTAGCGCCCTTATTTAGGGCTTATGGATTGAACCGCACACACAAAAGGTCGGCCGGGGGCATTCGTGTAAATATAGGGGCGGTTTTTGAAGTAGCGCCCTATTTAGGGGTTAAAAAATCAATTTTGTGACACTTGTCATGCTCCGATTCGTCGAAAAGCTATTTTTCCGTTTTGAGCACGTTATGAGCCTGAAAATAGTTAAAATTGAACTGATAAAATTCAAAAAAATATTTTAGATAAAACATGAATTTTTCAGTACTTTTCAAGGGCATTTTGGTCATTTTATACTCTAGGGGCATTTTGGTCATTTTCTACCATTTTAAGTTCAATTTAATCCCAAAATAGCCAAAATTCATCAAAAAATTTGTAAAATCATTTTTGGATAAAATAAAAACTTTTTAGCACTTTTTCAGGGGTATTTTGGTCAACTTTCACCCTAGGGGCATTTTGGTCATTTTTCACCTCTGGGCCGTTTTTGAAAATCGAAGCATGTGGGAAGAAGGTTTTAAAAGAGGGTTTTTGAAAGAGTTTTTAAGGGTACGAAAAGAGATTAGGTGGGTGAAAAATTGAGGTGTTTACAGTTGCCTCGCTTTGTCGGAGGGTACGGGCATGTAAACGACAAAGGCTGATAACGCTTCAATTTTGCACGTGTGAAGAAAAGCTAAGAAAAGATAGAGGAGAAAGTGAATTTCTACTTAGACTGCTTGCCTTGGTTTGGATGACAGAAGGGTGACGACTGAAAGGGAGTGTTTGTGCCCAATCGGCAATTGCTGGGGATTGGGAAGTCGATGGTGTATGAAGCCTTTTGGTAATCGATCACACGATCAAATAGCGGGGTGCATGATATAAGTGGGTGAGATGCAAATGAATGATGATTGTTGTAAAACTGGCTTCCCAAGAGGCCGCAACTGATGGTTGATCAGACAACCGTTTCAGTTACTCCTTGAAGAGTGAGCAAGTAATGCAGTGCAGTGCGGTGAAGTGTGCAAGACTGGCTTCACAAGAGGCTGCAACTGATGGTCCATCAGACAACTGTGTTAGTTACTCCTTTAAGAGTGAGCAAATGGTGCAGTGTAGTGTGTGAAAAATGCAATAAGGGCTTCACAAGAGGCCACAACTGATGGTCGATTAGACAACCATGTCAGTTACTCCTTTTAGAGTGAGCAAGTAGTGCAGTGCAGTGTGTGAAGAGTGCAAGACCGGCTTCACAAAAGGTCACAACTGATGGTCGATCAGACAACCGTGTCAGTTACTCCTTAAGAGTGAGCAAGTATTGCAGTGCAGTGTGTGAAGTGTGCAAGACCGGTTTCACAAGAGGCCACAACTGATGGTCTATCAAACAGTCGTATCAGTTACTCTTTTAAGAGTGAGCAAGTAATGCAAAGTGTGTGAAGAGTACAAGACCGGCTTCACAAGAGGCCACAAGTGATGGTCGATCAGACAACCGTGTCAGTTACTCTTTTAAAAGTAAGCAAGTAGTGCAGTGATGTACGGTGAAATGTGAACATGTGGTGAAAGATGCAAATGAGTGAAGGTTGGTTACACAACCAGCTTCACGAGAGGTTGCAACTGAAGGTCGATCAGACAACCATTCAGTTACTCCTTCAAAAAATGGGTAAGATGCCATTAGTGTTGACAACCACGCGGTTGCTCCACTGGGTACTAGGCCATGGTGTAGACAACTACATGGTTGCCTCACCAGGTACTATGCCATGGTGCAGACAACCACACGGTTGCCCCACCGGGTACTATGCCATGGTATAGACAACCACATAGTTGCCTTACTAGGTACTATGCCATGGTGCAGACAACCACACGGTTGCCCCACCGGGTAAGATGCCGTGGTGCAGACAATCACATGGTTGCCTCACCGAGTACTATACCATGGTGCAGACAATCACACGGTTGCCCCATCGGGTACTATGCCATGGTGTAGACAACCATACGGTTGCCTCACCAGGTACTATGCCATGGTGCAGACAACCACACGGTTGCCCCACCGGGTAAGATGCCATGGTGTAGACAACCACATGGTTACCTCACCGAGTACTATGCCATGGTGTAGAAAACCATACGGTTGCCCCACCGGGTACTATGCCATGGTGTAGAAAACCACATAGTTGCCTCACCAGGTACTATGTCATGGTGCAAACAACCACATGGTTACCCCACCGGATAAGATGTCATGGTGCAGATAACCACACGGTTGCCTCACCGAGTACTATGTCAGCAAGATGAATGAAGTCAGATTTGAAGGGATCGCATGATCACTCCAACACAAGTGAGCAAGCAGATGTATAAGTAGAGATAGCCGCACGGTTAGTCCACGAGCAAGTGTATAAGCAAGTAGAGTGTATGATGAATGGAGAGCCACATGGTTTCTCCATTTTACATGCAAGATGTATGAATGGGGACAGCCACATGGCTAACCCTTGAAAAAGCAAATTGTAAGGTTAGTGAGAATCGGTTACACAACCGTCTTCATCGGGTATGCATGCAAAGCTAGTGAAGGCTGGTTACACAACCCTCTTCACCATGTATGAAACAAGCAAGTAGATGTATAAGTGCACATAGCCACATGACTAGTTCATGAGCAAGCAAAATGTAAATGCATGAAAGGGGATAGCCTCGTGACATTTTCCATAAGCAAACAAATGAAATGAATGATGGGGTATGAGGGGTGAGAGAATGGAGCATGACCCTGAGCCTCTACCTGATATCTGCCCTCTGCCTGATGTATCAAAATTGCACTAAGGTTATGCCTGGATTTGTCCAACTGAAATAATCTGCAAGGATAATCTGTTTGAACCAGTCTCAAGTTTAGGAGAACCGATTGCACCACCGAAAGGATTAGCCAATTTTGAGTTGACTTGCACGAGGACACGACTTTGACTGACTGACATGACAGACAAATGTCTTGGTGATAGACTAAAATAGACTGAAAAATTGACATAAGTAACTTGAAAGATGTCTGATATTGCATGTTGATAGGAAGCCTAGCTAGAATTCTTTCGCCTTAGAATGGAATTGAATAAGTCTGGGTTGATTGCTTCTAAGATAGATAGGTAAATCTACTCCTGCATGTCCTCGCCACATGCCTGATGCATAAGATAGTGCTTGACTGTACTAGCTGATTGTTGTTGGTGGAGCTTGATTGTATGTTACTGAAAGCTTAAACTTTGATTTTCCCTTTTTACCCCTGGACCTTAACAGGTTTCACCAGGACTGGGTTCACATTATTTTTACACACTAGCAGGATTGATAATTCCATATTAAGCCCGTGAAATCAAAAATTTGCCTTTATCCCTTTTTTGCCATTAGAATGACCAAGTCTTGATCTGTCTTCTCCCATCATTGCCTAGTAAAATGGTAGAGATTAATGCTTCTAACCACTGGTGCTCAAGACCTTTCAAAGATCAAGGAGGGCTTAGTTAGTAGGATGAAACGTAGTAAGGGCAGAAATGATTGAGGCTCAAAATTTACTTGCTGGGGGTAGGACACCCTAAAATGTTTATTTGTTGCTGCACGCAGAGACAAAACCAGTTAGCTTCTTTTCATCATTTTAGAGATTTTCCATTTTTGCTCCTTTTTTTTTCTTTGCTTTTTTTTGTCGGCTTTTTGTGCTCTATTTAGAGACAGTTGTATGGTATTGATGAAAATTTGCCATAATGTGACTGAACCTATTTTTAGGTTGCCTACGTATCCATAATCAATGGAATCAAGTCATGCTGTAGTTCAAAATAAGCTTCGCTTTTGATTGGTTGGATTTTGCTATGCTGTTTTGTCATTCATAGGGTGCTCCTGTGTATGGGTTTAGAAAGAAAGGCTATTAGGCTAAATGGGCTAACTAGCATATGTTATTTCATGAGTACGAAGGAGATATTAAGGGTTAACCAAGGATGACCTCCTATCCTTTCTTTGATTGGTCAAGAGCATATGTGGTAATTGCATTATCCTTGTTCAAATATGTTTGATGCTTGATAGCTCGGGGAAGTCTTCGTCGCTCCTTTGCTTCTTGTCTTTTGATGGATTGGTAGCTTGCCTTGAAATCTTTGGGGAGCAGAGTACCTTTCTAATTTATGAGAGGGTCGTGAGTTTTGAGATTACTCACCCGATGATCATGCAATTGCCCTTTGCCGGGCTCAGAATCTAGTTCAGTTCCCAAAACTAGGCATCGCAGAGTAATAAGCAAGATAGATTTAACAAAAGTGGAGAATTTCATTAGAGTATGAAAGGATGTACAGACTCAAATGCGGAAAATAAAGACCGGTGGCCACTGGCCAATATGTTAACTGACAGAGAAGACTTCAATTTGGACCATTATGGCCATTTGCAAAAAGAGAAATTAAGGAATAAACCAAAAAGACAAAAAAACTTGTGAGACTGCTCAAAGTTAGCTATAGAGTGGCTCAGGTTGGTGCACCTCGGTTTCTTACTGTTGCATGATTTGGGAGAGGGGCTTGGTTGATGTCAGTGTTCCCTAGTTCAAATTGGATCTTTCCTGTTTCAAGCAGGTCTTGGATTGTATGCTTCAGATCAAAACACATATCAGTGGAATGCCCCAGGGCTTGATGATACCCATAATGTTGGTCGGCCCTGTATGTTCTTGGCAGCATGACTGGTGGGGGCTTGGGTTCTCTCAGCGTGACCAATTTCTTATCTAGTAGATAAGGGAGGAGTTGCGTCATGGTATATGGCATGGGTGAGAAGACTCTTCTCTTTTTCTCTTCAAATGTCATCTACTGCGAGGGAAGCTGTTGCTGAGTCTGCTCGGGTTGTCAAGGTCGTTGGGGGTAAATGGGGAATATGGATAGGCATTTCTGTCACCATTTACACCTCATCCTCTCTTCTCCGTGTATCTCTTTGTGGTGATTGAGGACGACTAGAGGATGACTCCCCCTTGGATCCTAAAAACATGTCAACTACTCCCACATCTCCCATTGTAGCCTCAATCCTGGCCCACATTTGGCCATAGTGCTGAAGTTGAAAATAGGTTGGGCTGCTAGCAGAGTCTTGAATAGATGCTTGAGTGTGCGGAGGAAAGTGGTCACTAACTCATCCTCGGGCAGAGGAGTGTTCATCTTTTCAGCATTTTCCCTCAATTGAATAGAATATTCGATAAATGATTTATTCTCTCTCTGAGTCATTCTCTCTAGATCTGCTCTCTGTGGGACCAAGTCAATGTTGTAGGAGTATTGAGCAACAAACACCTCACAGAGGCCTTCCCATGTGCGGACCTTGGTTGGGTCAACCTTGGTGAACCACTGTAGGGCTGGTCCCTTCAAACGTTTCTGAAATAGTTACACTAGCAGCTTATCACCGTGCTCTAGCTAGAACAACTCTCCACTGTAAACTTTCAGGTGTGTCTCTGGGCATCCTTTTCCGTTGTATTTCTCAAATTAGGGCATTTTGAAGTCTCGAGACAATTGAATCCCCGGATGCAGACACATATCTCAGAAGTCAATGGATGCTAAATTGTAGGAACCCTGGGCCCTCTTCACCAATTGTTCTCAATCCTGTCATTGTAGAAGTCTGGGGTGTGGGATGAGCTAGTTGATATGCCTGGCTACTCTATATCTGTGCAATCCTCACCTCCTCCTCATACTGGTCAATGTGTAGTGGCGGGATGTTGAAAGATGGTTGGTTCAACGGTAATGGATCGTGAGATGGTCGGTTTGAAGGTGATGGGTTGTGAGATGGTGGATTTGGAGGTGGCGGGTTGTGAGATGGTGGATTTAGAGGTGATGGTTGTGAGAGGGTGGATTTGAAGGTGGTGGGTTGTGAGATGATGGATTTGGAGGTGGTGGGTTGTGAGAGGGTGGATTTGAAGGTGGTGAGTTGTGATATGGTGGATTTGGAGGTGGTGGGTTATGAGATGGTGGATTTGATCAATTTAAGGTGAGTGGCTTGACGATCGGGATAGAAGAGGAGGACGGTTGCTTCCTATTCACAACATTCAAGATATCTTGCATGATGTTTTTCAGCTCTAGGATGCCTTGTTCAGTTCCAAATACCCTTGCCTCTAAATCAGGGATTTGTTGCAGTACATGTTGAGGAGATAATGGGTTGTCAGGGTCGGTTTCCAAACCTTCTACAACTGGCTCATCTCGATTAATCAATCTCGTACTTACCGGAGTCATCTCAAAGAGGGCAAATAGCTTAGTATCGCTTTTGCTCAAGATGCAATGAACTGGGTGGTAATAAGAGGTATGTACAGATGAGTCAGATGACGGTCAAGATGCTAAATGAAGACTGAATTAAGACAATGATGAAAGTAGTAATGTTACACACATATGATCTAATGGATGACTTTTTGACATGAGACGTTGTCCTTTGTCTGATCATGAATATAAGTATGCACAAAATGATGGATGTGGAAAGTCCTAAGACTAATATATGATTTAAAAAATATGATGATGGGCAAAATAATTGAATGAAGTTTTTGAATTGACTTAAATAAAATAAAAGATGCGTCAACTCAACGTGTGTGACCCAATGGGGTGAGTGGATAGAGATCCATTTCACTTATCTGGGTTGTAAGGAACCAGAGCTCATTGGGTTAAGATCAAAATGAATCAATGGGTTAACCATGCGATTCGTTTAGAGTCCAGGGTTTTAACCCTCACAACATCTTGTTGACTTAGAAAAGAATAGGGTTAGACCTATCTAGCAATCAAGGCTCACACAAGCTCTGAAAGTGGTTAAGTATAGGAATAAGATTGTCCCTATACCTGAATAAATGATGCAGGAGTGGCTTAAACCAGTAACAGAATAGGGATAAGGTAGTCCCTCCGGACGAGTGTTCTTGGTTTATGCCCAAACAAAGACCTATAGTCTATATACTTATGCTAGTGTATGCAAGGTTTTTGTTTGAAAAGTTGATGAGCACTTGACCGTATATACGACTCCTCGGTATAGAACATACCTGAAAATGGACGATTGGTTCAAGTGGGAAAGACCAGTTGCGTTTACTGGAGATAACCATCCCTCGGTCTATAACCAGTACTTTCCACAGATCTTTGGGCTTTAGCATCGGGGATAACCATCCCTTGATTGTAAGCTTACATCATCCAACTAGATAGGTGAAGTTTTTATTCTATTATGCAATGAATATGAATGCATATCCATCAATAGAAATCAAGCAATGAATAAAAAATGAAATCCTAGGGATGTTGTTAAGTTGGCAAACAAATGTCTGAGATTCGATGAATGATAGTAAAGTAAGAATATATACAAAATTAGCAGCATATAGATGAAAGTAAAAGTTTCTGATGTGGTTTCCCTTATTCGATTCAGCCTTAGATTTTGGCTTGATACTGGTCTGCGAAACCAGAGTCCCCAGCAGAGTCGCCAAGCTGTAGACCTAAGATTTTAACCCCACTCCCGATCAGGATTGAACCCGAAGAGGAATAGCGTTAAAAATGTAGAAAAGAGAGAGTCGCCACCTATTTAGATTGTTAGGGAAAATAGAGTCCCTTAAAAGGTTGGATAAGGCTTTGGTCTGGAAATAGAGTTCAAGGTAAGAATTCATTTGAGTTAGGGGAAGGTGTTAGACACCCTAAACTCCCATCCGAAGATGGTTACCTATTCCCTAAGTCTGAATTAAAGTGGGGGAAATCATAATAGAAGCTTGTATTTCATATATATGCTGACAGATATTATATGAATAATAATGTACATGTTAAAATAAGCAGGGACATGATAGGGGTCTATCCTGGGTAAGGTGAACCCGATCAGGGTTGTCTACGTATCCACTGTTAGTGGAATCAAGCTACACGTAGTTCCAGAGGATAGTTGACGGTTTGATTTGTTGAGTGTTTGGATTGTGGGTGTTTGATAGACTGAGATTTGTCTTTGGATGTTAGGGTGTTTTTGAATGGTTTGGGCTCCTATTCAGGAGCATTTAGACCTTTTAAGCTCTTGCCGGGGAACATCTGGACAGTTTTAGCTCATGTCAAGGAGCATGGGGTTGGGTTAGAGTTTGATAGGATTTGAATCGAGGTTCGGACAAAGGTTCGGCTAAGGCGAGTAAGGTTTGAACCAGAGTTTGAACTGAGGTTCGGATAGAGGTTTGGCAGGGTAGGCTATGTTTGAACTGAAGTTTGGGCAGAGGTTCGACAGGGTAGGCTAAGTATGAACCGAAGTTCGGGCAGGGGTTCGACAGGGTAGGCTAAGTATGAATCAAAGTTCAGGCAGGGGTTCGACGTGGTAGGCTAAGTATGAACCGAAGTTTGGATAGGGGTTCGACTAGGTAGATAGGGTTTGAACCAGGGTTTGAAACAAGGTTTGGATAGAGGTTTGACTAGGTTAGGCTAAGTATGAACCGAAGTTCGGGCAGGGGTTCGACTATGGTAGGCTAAGTTTGAACCGAAGTTCGGGCAGAGGTTCGACATGACAAGTAGTCTAAGTATTTAAAAACAATAAAGTAATTAAAAAAACTAATAAAAGACTAAAAAAAAGACAAAATTTGGTGAGATTTTGCCTTCCGAAAAACCCAAAAGGGTCTCTGAAATAAGTGCTTCCGAGAATGATTATTCGAAATCAACTCCAGAGATCGCTAAGCGCTAGAAGGGGTTTTTCTAAAGAGAAGAGAGAGAGAAAGGGTTTGGAAGTGAATGAAAACGAAGGAGAGGGGGTTGGGTATTTATAGGGGACAAAAAATAGGGGGGCACTACTTCAAGTAGCGCCCCTATTCGGATATTTTCAAAACAGTAGGCGGTAATGAATAGTGAGGCGGCAAAAGAGGGCAAAATCATAATTTAATGGGGGCTTTGTTTGAAGTAGCGCCCCTATTTAGGGCTTATGGATTGAACCGCACACACAAAAGGTCAGCTAGGAGAATTTTTGTAAATATAGGGGTGCTGTTTGAAATAGCGCCTCTATTTAGGGGTTAAAAAAATCAATTTTGTGAGATGTGTCACGCTCCGATTCGTCGAAAAGCTACTTTTCTGTTTTTAGCCCGTTGTGAACCTGAAAATAGTTAAAATTGAACTGATAAAATCCAAAAAAATATTTTAGATAAAAGATGAATTTTTTAGTACTTTTCATTTTGCTCTCTAGCATTTTGGTCATTTTCTACGGTTTTAAGTCCAATTTAATCCCAAAAATAGCCAAAATTCATTAAAAAATTTGTAAAATCATTTTGGACAAAATGAAAAAATTTTAACACTTTTTCAGGGGTATTTGGGTCACTTTTCACCCTAGGGGCATTTTGGTCATTTTTTACCTCTGGGCCGTTTTTGAAAATCGAAGCATGTGGGAAGAAGGTTTTAAAAGAGGGTTTTTGAAAGGGTTTGTAAGGGTATGAAAAGAGACTAGGGGGTGTGTTTACAGAGGGTTACGAGGAAGATATGTTGCTCGCTTCGTAGCTCAAAACTTAGCTAACCCAGAGGCACAAAACTCTTCCGCCTTTCCAGTTGTGAGTGAGTTCTTTGATGTATTTCTAGAGGAATTACCTAGATTACCTCCAAATCGAGTTCGCGATAGAGCTTGCTCCGGGCACAGCTCTGATTTCAAGAGCATCGTATAGGATGGCCCCAATAGAGCTGAAAGAGTTAAAAGAGCAAATCGAAGAGTTGTAACAACTTGGTTTCATCCGACTAAGTGTGTCACCATGGGGAGCTCTGGTACTCTTCGTGAAGAAGGATGCGTCGATGAGGATGTGCATCGATTACAGACAGTTGAACAAGATCATGATCAAGAATCGTTATCCATTGCCTTGGATAGATGACTTGTTTGACCAATTGAAGGGAGCAAGATTTATCTCCAAAATTGATCTTAGATTGGAGTATCATCAGTTGAAGATCAAGATCGAAGATGTTTCAAAGACTGCTTTCAAGACTCGGTATGGGCACTATGAGTTCCTTGTCATGCCTTTTGGTTTGACGAATGCACCGGTGACGTTCATGGACTTAATGAACTGGGTATTCAGACCCTATCTCGATCAATGTGACGTGGTTTTTGTCGATGATATCTTGGTGTATTCATAGACACGGGAAGATCATGATCGAGACCTTCGCCTTACTCTTGAGACTCTTTGAGAGCACCGACTATACGCTAAGTTGAGTAAGTGTAAATTTTGGTTGGAAAAAGTTGCATTTCTTGGGCATGTAGTATCCGTGGAGGGTATTTCAGTTGATCCGACAAAGATAGAGGCAGTTATACCGTGAGAGATACTCAGGAGTGTTACAGAGATACTTAGCTTCCTCGGTTAGCGGGCCACTATCAGAGATTTGTAGAGGGATTCTCAAGTTTAGCGGAACAACTCACATATCTTACTCGGAAAAATGCCAAGTTTATTTGGAGCGATAAGTGCGATGATAGCTTCAAGGAGTTGAAGAAACGGCTCACTATGGCTCCCGTCCTTACAGTGCCATCCAGGGGTGGCGGTTTTGCAGTATATAATGATGCCTCGCATGTTGTGCTAGGGTATGTTCCAATGCAACGTAAGAATGTAATTTTCTATGCTTCAAGGCAATTGAAAGAACATAAAAAGAACTATCCTACCCATGACTTGGAGTTGGCTGCAGTGGTGTTTGCATTGAAGATATGGCGGCACTATCTCTATAGGGAACAATTTGATGTGTTCACAGATCACAAGAGTCTTAAGTATCTGTTTTCCCAGAAGGAGTTGAAATTGAGGCAAGGACGATGGATGGAGTTCTTTAAGGATTATGAGTGCTCCATTCAATATCATCCAGGCAAGGCGAACGTGGTGGCCGATGCTCTTAGCAGGAGGCCTCCTGGACTCTTGACTCACATGATGGTATAAGAGTGGAAGTTGTTAGAGGATGAATCTAACCTTGACATCAGTTTCAGCCTTCCTACCTTTGGGCCGGTAATGGCTAATGTTACTGTTAGGCCTTATATATTGGTCAGGATTCGAGAGTTACAAGGATCGGATGTCGAGCTACTTGCTTACTGAGATAAGTTGATTAGCAGTGGCAACAAGGATTTCTCCATGAAGGGTGATGGGACTATCACATTCAAGGGAAGAATATGTGTGCCAGCCAATGAGGAGCTTAGACGAGAAATCTTGGACGAGGCTCACAGGTCCAAGTATACCGTACACTCTGGGGGTACAAAAATATAACGCAACCTCAAGGGGCATTTCTGGGGACGGAACATGAAGAGGGAAGTAGCGGAGTATGTGTCTCATTGCTTAGTGTTCCAACATGTCAAAACCGAGCATATGAGGCCAGCAAGTCTTTTGTAGCCCCTCCCTATTCCCGAGTGGAAATAGGAGAACATTTCTATGGACTTCATTGTAAGGTTGCCACGAACAGTTAGGAATTCTGATGTCATTTGTGTCACGCCCCAAAATACCCCCTAGGAGTTTAGGGATAATTTAGGTGTGACACTTCGTACCTGCCGAACCATCCTGTAGTAAACAAGATAAATAAAGTACTAAACAATGATAATCAGAGCGCGGAAGCTAAACATAATTTGCGGAAGCGAAAACTAAAATTTTCTTTTCTTTATAATGATCCAAAATGTAGTATTCCAAGTTAACATAAATACAAAACACGTCTAAGTCTAAGGTGGATAGGCCCACCTATCAAAATATCAAAATACATAAGACCCAACACTATCTCGCTCAATAGTCACCCCCGTGGGGCCAATGGTCTAAGTCTCTCGCCTCCGCCTGAGGCTCGACTACTAGATCTTCATACGGTTCTTCCTCCCCGTAGTCCTCCTCTATCCAAGGACCCTGATCACATATGTCAAGAGGGGCTCGCGCACCTGCTGACATGAAAGTACGGCTGAGCATGGAATACTCAGCGAGTACAAGCTACTAGCTAGCCATAACAATAATAACACACGTAATAGTCATACCATGCAAAGCAGTAATAGAAGCATCACAAACTAAACAGTGTTTGACATGGTACAATACAATCATAAAACCCAAAAGGGTCTCTGAAATAAGTGCTCTCGAGAATGATTATTCGAAATCAACTCCAGAGATCGCCAAGCGCTAGAAGGGGTTTTTCTAAAGAGAAGAGAGAGAGAAAGGCTTTGGAAGTGAATGAAAACGAAGGAGAGGGGGTTGGGTATTTATAGGGGACAAAAAATAGGGGGGCACTACTTCAAGTAGCGCCCCTATTCGGATATTTTCAAAACAGTAGGCGGTAATGAATAATGAGGCGGCAAAAGAGGGCAAAATCATAATTTAATGGGGGCTTTGTTTGAAGTAGCGCCCCTATTTAGGGCTTATGGATTGAACCGCACACACAAAAGGTCAGCTAGGAGAATTTTTGTAAATATAGGGGTGCTGTTTGAAATAGCGCCTCTATTTAGGGGTTAAAAAAATCAATATTGTGAGGTGTCACGCTCCGATTCGTTGAAAAGTTACTTTTCTGTTTTTAGCCCGTTGTGAGCCTGAAAATAGTTAAAATTGAACTGATAAAATCCAAAAAAAATATTTTAGATAAAAGATGAATTTTTTAGTACTTTTCATTTTGCTCTCTAGCATTTTGGTCATTTTCTACGGTTTTAAGTCCAATTTAATCCCAAAAATAGCCAAAATTCATTAAAAAATTTGTAAAATCATTTTGGAAAAAATGACAAAATTTTAACACTTTTTCAGGGGTATTTTGGTCACTTTTCACCCTAGGGGCATTTTGGTCATTTTTTACCTCTGGGCCGTTTTTGAAAATCGAAGCATGTGCGAAGAAGGTTTTAAAAGAGGGTTTTTGAAAGGGTTTGTAAGGGTATGAAAAGAGACTAGGGGGTGTGTTTACAGAGGGTTACGAGGAAGATATGTTGCTCGCTTCGTAGCTCAAAACTTAGCTAACCCAGAGGCACAAAACTCTTCCGCCTTTCCGGTTGTGAGTGAGTTCTTTGATGTATTTCTAGAGGAATTACCTAGATTACCTCCAAATCGAGTTCGCGATAGAGCTTGCTCCGGCACAGCTCTGATTTCAAGAGCATCGTATAGGATGGCCCCAATAGAGCTGAAAGAGTTAAAAGAGCAAATCGAAGAGTTGTAACAACTTGGTTTCATCCGACTAAGTGTGTCACCATGGGGAGCTCTGGTACTCTTCGTGAAGAAGGATGCGTCGATGAGGATGTGCATCGATTACAGACAGTTGAACAAGGTCATGATCAAGAATCGTTATCCGTTGCCTTGGATAGATGACTTGTTTGACCAATTGAAGGGAGCAAGATTTATCTCCAAAATTGATCTTAGATTGGAGTATCATCAGTTGAAGATCAAGATCGAAGATGTTTCAAAGACTGCTTTCAAGACTCGGTATGGGCACTATGAGTTCCTTGTCATGCCTTTTGGTTTGATGAATGCACCGGTGACGTTCATGGACTTAATGAACCGGGTGTTCAGACCCTATCTCGATCAATGTGACGTGGTTTTTGTCGATGATATCTTGGTATATTCCCAGACACGGGAAGATCATGATCGAGACCTTCGCCTTACTCTTGAGACTCTTTGAGAGCACCGACTATACGCTAAGTTAAGTAAGTGCAAATTTTGGTTGGAAAAAGTTTCATTTCTTGGGCATGTAGTATCCGTAGAGGGTATTTCAGTTGATCCGAAAAAGATAGAGGCAGTTATACCGTGAGAGATACTCAGGAGTGTTACAGAGATACTTAGCTTCCTTGGTTAGCGGGCTACTATCAGAGATTTGTAGAGGGATTCTCAAGTTTAGCGGAACAACTCACATATCTTACTTGGAAAAATGCCAAGTTTATTTGGAGCGATAAGTGCGATGATAGCTTCAAGGAGTTGAAGAAGCGGCTCACTATGGCTCCCGTCCTTATAGTGCCATCCAGGGGTGGCGGTTTTGCAGTATATAATGATGCCTCGCACGTTGTGCTAGGGTATGTTCTAATGCAACGTAAGAATGTAATTGTCTATGCTTCAAGGCAATTGAAAGAACATAAAAAGAACTATCCTACCCATGACTTGGAGTTGGCTGCAGTGGTGTTTGCATTGAAGATATGGCGGCACTATCTCTATAGGGAACAATTTGATGTGTTCACAGATCACAAGAGTCTTAAGTATCTGTTTTCCCAGAAGGAGTTGAAATTGAGGCAAGGATGATGGATGGAGTTCTTAAAGGATTATGAGTGCTCCATTCAATATCATCCGGGTAAGGCGAACGTGGTGGCCGATGCTCTTAGCAGGAGGCTTCCTGGACTCTTGACTCACATGATGGTATAAGAGTGGAAGTTGTTAGAGGATGAATCTAACCTTGACATCAGTTTCAGCCTTCCTACCTTTGGGCCGGTAATGGCTAATGTTACCGTTAGGCCTTATATATTGGTCAGGATTCGAGAGTTACAAGGATCGGATGTCGAGCTACTTGCTTACTGAGATAAGTTGATTAGCAGTGGCAACAAGGATTTCTCCATGAAGGGTGATGGGACTATCACATTCAAGGGAAGAATATGTGTTCCAGCCAATGAGGAGCTTAGACGAGAAATCTTGGACGAGGCTCACCGGTCCAAGTATACCGTACACTCTGGGGGTAGAAAAATATAACGGAACCTCAAGGGGCATTTCTGGGGACGGAACATGAAGAGGGAAGTAGCGGAGTATGTGTCTCATTGCTTAGTGTGCCAACATGTCAAAACCGAGCATATGAGGCCAGCAAGTCTTTTGTAGCCCCTCCCTATTCCCGAGTGGAAATAGGAGAACATTTCTATGGACTTCATTGTAAGGTTGCCACGAACAGTTAGGAATTCTGATGTCATTTGGGTGGTGGTTGACTGTCTAACGAAGTCCACCCATTTCCTACCTTATTGGACTACTTTCAACTCAAACCAGTTGGTGGCATTGTATGTTAAAGAAGTGGTTCATTTGCACGGGGTGCCGATGAGTGTCAGACAGGAATCCTAGATTCACTTTCAGGTTCTGGAAGAACTTTCATAGCGCCATGGGTTTCCGTTTGGACTTTAGCACGGCCTTTCATCTGTAGACTGATGGTCAGATCGAGAGGGTAAACCAGGTGATTGAGGACATGCTCCGGGCATGCATGCTAGACTTCAAAGGCAGTTGGGAAGATCATTTACCTTTGGTTGAGTTCACCTACAACAACAACTATCAGGCTAGTATCCAAATGATACCTTTTGAGGCTTTATATGGGTGAAGTTACAGATCTCCTCTATATTGGGATGAAGTTGGCGAAAGAAAAGTGTTTGGTCATAAGTTGATTGAGCAGATCGCGGACAGGGTCAATGTTATCAGGAAAAGATTGAAGGCTGCACAGGATCGACAAAAGAGCTATGCCGACAACCGTAGGAGAGACCTTGAATTTCATGTTGGCGATTTTGTATTTGTCAAGATTTCACCGACAAAGGGTGTTTTGAGGTTCAGGAAGAGAGGAAAGCTCAGCCCTAGGTATGTGGGTCCATTTGAGATCATCTCCAGAGTTGGTGAGGTAGCTTACCAGGTTGTTTAGCGCTCTCATATGGGGGCGGTCCATAATGTGTTTCACATTTCCATGCTCCAGAAATATATCCCCAATCCATCCCATGTTATTGAGCTAGATCTGTTAGAGATTTGGGAGGATCTCACACTAGTGAAGCTACCAGTTCAGAACTTAGATAAGCGAGATCAAGTCTTGCGCAACAAGACTATTCCATTGGTCCTAGTGAGATGGCAGTACTATTCTACAGAAGAGACTATGTGGGAGCGTGAGGCCGAAGTGAAAGAAAAATATCCGCATTTATTTGTCTAGTTCTCCTTGGTGATTGTATGTATGAGTTTTCTTGTATCGTCCTAATTTTGGGGACATAATTTTTGTGAGGGGGGAGGATGTCGAACCCCGAAACTTTTGTATGGGGTTAATGAATAGTATTTTCTTAACCAAATGGCCTTTAATGTATTTCGAGTTTAAATTAATGATAAAAAGGGCGGCGACAAACTATGTGTGGTATAAAGTGGGGGTTAACGCCCTAGGGATGATGGAAACAAGTTTGAAAGCACTCCAAGGGATCTAAGGGTGTTAAAACGGAGAAAAAAGGGAGTTATGATTGATCACAGCATGGCGGCGATCGATTGTCATCAGAGCAAAAATAGGGTAAACTTTTGGGTTCACTTGCGATCGATTGTCGCAGGTGATGATCGATCGTCCTGAACCCAGAATTTGGGCAAGCTCATTGGAAGTTGGACGATCGATCATTTTTAGATTGATGATCGATTGCCCAGCCTGACGATCGATCGTCATCGTGTAACTTTGTTTTTTTGTAAACACGCGGAAATAAGGGTTTTAACCCTTGGGCCTATAAATAGGAAGTCATTTGGGGGGTTTTGGGTTAACCTAAAACCTAAAAGAGATTTGGAGAAGAGAAAGGAGAGGATTTAGGGATTTCCAAAGAGGGTGTGGATTGAAGATTAAGTGGAGCTCAAGTCAAGCTTGGATCATCCCTATAAAGGAAAGATCTTCCTCCTCAAGGTTGGATACTGCTCAATCAAGCTTGGGATTTCTTCTCAAGGGGTTTTCTTCAAGTTAAGAGTTAATCCTTAAGATTAGTACACCCTCCTAGTTGGCTTCGTAATAACTTAGGTTTCCTTTGGAAATGATTGCAGATTGTTATTGTCTATTTCCTTTTTCCTTGAAATCTAGCATGTTCCTTAAAAGATTAAGACTAAAATAAAGGTGATGGATGTGTGGAATGGATGGATAGTGAGGCGATTGGATGCCATGTAGATGTGGATGTTGTTGTGTGATGGAAAATGGGAAGGGCAACATGCGCATAAAATACACACATAAGGTGTTCGATGAAATGCTTGACAAAGAAATTATGAATGAAATGCCTATATAAATGTTGAGTGCAATGTGTTTGATAAAATGCATGTATGGAATTTAGAACCAAGATTATGAAATATGATTTAGGAATTTTCCCCAATTTAGTAATTGTGCTAATATGCTCCATGTGTTTCTTTAAATTCTCGCATGACTATGAAAAAGTTAAAATGTCATATGACGTTCTTTTGATTATTCATGCTATTATGACTGTCACAAATTATCTAGCACAAGCACGCATGAATGCATGAATCGAGGTTTTCTATTACATCTATATGGGAAAACAACCAAGTACAAGACATGTGATTTACGACACGAATGATAAAGCCGAACTTGGGTCGGTCAAGGATAAGGCATATCCAAGGATATGTCATATCTGGCTCACAAGAAAACAAGCAAGAATGATAATGCCGAACGTCGAGCCGGTCAAGGATATTGGTGCACCTTTTCTATTTCATTGAAAGGTACTTATGTACCAGGCTCACAAGTTGCTTTTTATTTTCGCTGAAGGGTATTTACATACCTGGCTCACAAGTCGTTACAAGGGCACTAATATCTAACTCACAAGTTAAGTATGACAAGACAAGTCAAGACAAGCATGACAAGACAAATGTGATTCTAAACATGACAAGCAAGACGAGACACGCATGATTCCCACGAGACAAGAACAAGACAAGAATGAGTCTTAAACACGATAAGTAAGTTTTGAAAACACGAAAAGATATTTTCAAGGATAAGTATGAAATAAGAACACGGGTCTATACGGAGTTTTCGCATTTAGTTTCATGCATGTCATGATCATTGTATTGTTTTAATTTGATATTATGAATTGCATTATGTTATTACTATTGTTAGCTAGTAGCTTGTACTTGCTGCGTATTTCATACTCAGCTGTACATATTGATGTCGATAGGTACACGGTTCGACATATGCGCTCCGGGTCTTTGGATCGAGGAGGATTACGGTGAGGAGGAGCCTCACGTGGACCCTTTGGTGGAGCCTCAGGTGGAGGTTAGAGACTTAGATAGCTGACCTTATCCGGATGAGTATTGAGAGCGAGAGAGAGAGTTTATGATTTTGTATTTTGATAGGTGGGGATGTCCACCTTTACTTGTTACATTTTTGTATATGAACTTGGAATACATACCTTATATAGAAAAGGAAAAAGTTAGTTTATGCTTCCGCACTCTGTTTCATGTCCCTATTATAGATGTTGATGCCTTGTTCATTGCAGGATGGTTTGACAGGTTATGTATAGTCACACCTAAAGTCTCACCTAACTCCTAGGGAGGATTTTGGGGTACAACAACCAACCCTAATGCATCCTCTATACATACAGAAGGAGAGGATCGAGAAAATGATTAGCATCATGCCAACCTCAAGCATACTTTGAGTCTTTACCCTTGTAAAAACTTTGCATCGTCATCTTCTCCTCTCTCTATCCCCCTTAATCCTTCTTTGATTGACTTGATCATCGGAGTGTATTCGCAGTTTATCCTACCCAATTATTCTGAATGACAAGAAATGTAGCGGCTAACCAGAGGCATACACGTGGTATCAAAATCAACAGAGCATGTATTTCCCCCACAAAATTGGAGCCATCTCTCATGTTCGGCTGTCACACTATTATGTTTCCTGTTTCTATCCCCATAGTCCCCCTTCCCTCCCTCTTTCAACAATCATTGTAGACTATTTGTCTTATGCTCTATTATTTTTATATTTCTAACAACTAGAATCCTCATTTATTCTTCCTACAGTTATCTCTAAGGATGGTGCTATCAAAGTGCATCTTGATAATAGAGATTTGCAATTTATATGAATTACAGAGTCTCTTAATAAGGGAAATGCAACATATATAGATCTCATATTAGGAGGGTTTCTACTGTAAGGAGTTCATTAGCTGACCGCCTTAAGTGTCCATGGGGTCAATTGCCTCAAGTCACCTCAACAACCATGGTATAGAGCCAATGGATCTCATTGGTGACTTTCATTCAAAACTAAACCTAGACAATAGAGAGTTATCGTAAGTCTCGGTTCCCGATAAGCAATATTTCTCAAAGGGGGACTCTACGCTGAACACACAGACATGGGTGTTAGAGTTGAACTTTTCGTATAAAAAAGGATTTAAGGACACAAGAGGATATTTTTACTTTAAAAATTATAATAATTTGAATTTTAAGTAAATAATTGTAGATACCTGTATCATCAATAATCCTTCTCATGCAATTTCTTGTAGTTTATGCTAAGGTTTTGATGATAATTAATGTTTATGTTTCATGCTTGTAAGTTAAAAAAAAAAATGTTTGAGCAAACTCAATTTGACTAAAGCTATTATCAAAAAAAAAATTGACTAAAGCTAGAAAAGTTGGCTAGCCCCAATGTCGAGACCCAAAATCCCCCTTAGAAGTTTTGGTGACTTAGCTTGTGACCTAAATCATAGCATACCATCAAATACACAAGGCATACTGGTCGTTACGCAATTGAATTATTCTTTATTGTAACAATTCCGTAGAATAGTACTAGTAAGGGTGTTGAACCTCTGAGGACTGCACTGGTTTCGTTGTCTTTTATCAAGATTAATTCTAAACTAATGAGTAACAAGATCAATTGATTTAATTGATTTTAACCTAATTAAACTATCATATTTTATTTAACCAAATTACTAAGATCTTGTGGTTATATATCGGTTGGAGAAGATCTAGGGTGTTTGAATCCACCACTAGCCTCATAACTGATCATACTTTGATTTTATTAAAACTTCTCAAATTGTAAACATTACAGAGTGACGACATGTCCCCTCTCAACTAATCAAAAAAGATACAAGGGATCAAATCTTTGGCATATCGTATCTTCGGTTAGCACGAGTGATATACATGAAACTAGGGTAGTATGATCACTCGTCTTTCCTTAACATAAAATATCTTAAGATTTAATCTCTTGATATATTAAAATCATTGCATAAAACTTATATTAAAATTCTAATGAAAATTAACACAAGTGAGTTCAATTCTAATTTCCGAAAACAATGATAGAAATTCCATTGAAATCAAATTTAAATCCTATAAATCTGGTTGTTAACACAACATTCTCATTATGCAATCAATGTCATATAAATAAGAAATGTAAATAAAAACAAAGAACGACACAGTTACTTGGCTAGGGTTTTATTGAAACCCTAGAATGGAAAATTAGTTCATCGCAAGGGAGGAGCACACCGTCTTCATAAACAAAAACGAAGAACTCATCATTTTGGCTTCCTTGATATCTAGAGTTTCTTCTCTTCTTCAAATCTCAAAATCTCTACTTAATGATTATGGTCATCTCTTATTTATAGAGAAAGATAGAGTCCTTGTTAATTTAAGAGTTCTAAATGAGGTCAAACTCTTATTTTTCTCTCTCTAAACTCTTTTAGGGTTGAATGGGGATCACACTCTCACTTATGTAGGCAATAATAGAGTTGGAAAGTGTTTAGAAGTTTTAAAAATACTATTCATGAAACACTATTTACCTATTTACAATTTTGCCATTGAATTTTGAATAATTCTAGAGAGCTCAATTCTTATCGGATTGACCTGAAATTTGAAACATAGCTACTTTAGGTCATCTAAAATCTACCCGAAATGTTTCATAAATTTTGGAAAATTTCTAATAACATAGACTGTAATGTATTCCAAGTGCATAAGGTTCAACAATCAAAAGTAAAGTGGACATTCCCACTATAAAAATACATATCACTCCCTCAAAACTCTCAACAGTAGTCTAGGTAGGGCCATCTATCTAGAGCTCTATTCTCATGCGGGTGATCTATAGTAGGCTCTGACTCAGTACTCCTCCTCGACCCAAGGCTCTAGAGCAATATCGAATGGACATGCCGAAGATAACAGTTCAGATGGGTATGAAATACTCAACGTATACAAACCACTAGATAATGTGTCATAATATCACATGCTTTCACATAGGCAGTTCATCAGATACACATGCAACTGGCAAATACGGAAATCCCTTTTCAATACACATGTGTGATACTTTACAAACCACATACTCTTCAGTTATCTTTCAAAACACATTCTTCATTTCTTATACTTTAGCACTTGGATCATTTCACCTACCTTACACGTGACCTTTATGGGAGAGTACACATGACTTTGCCTAATGCTCTACCCAGATAGGTAGAAATCTATTAGCATTACACATACACATGGAGCATGCCTAATGCTCTACTTAGGTTGGTAGAAGTCCATTAGCATACTTAACCAACCTCGTCGTTGGTATCTTTGCACACAGTCTCCCTTAGAATCAGATGCCCAATGCTCTACCTAGGTTGGTAGAAGTCCATTTGCATCCTTCTAATATACATAGTTTTACTTGAGATCAGATGCTCAATGCTCTACCTAGGTTGGTAGAAGTCTACTGGCATCCTCTCAATAGACTTATCTTGTTTATCATCTTTTACCTTGCTCTTTTTCGATACACATACACATATGAAAACTCGATCATGCGATACACATGTTCATGCTTTCAATTGAAAACACATAAACCATGACACATGCTTTCAATTTCATTCAAAGCGATAACATAGGCATCACATAGGGTAACACACTTGAATTCATCATTACGTGGATTTCCATCATTTATTCTAAGTATAGAATACATCACAAGTCACTAGTAGGATTTCCTACTAGATCACATCGAAACACAAAGGTTTCGATCATGATTTTCAATAGGGATTATGAAAATAAAAGCTAGTATAGTGTATCTACCTTTCAAAGACTAAATCCCTTTAGTCTAGCGCTTTGGAAAACACCTAGGTAGCAAGAAGGACTCCTCGATCAAAAATACCAATCCAATAACAACTTGGCAAAACCCTCTTCTTTCTCTCTTTTTTTTTTCTCCCAAAATTGTATCTAAGAGCTTAGTGAAACTCTAACCCATAGTTAGTAATTCGACATACGACAAAAATCTGGTACGAGTATTATTGTGTATAATTCGGAGTAATTATTTAATAATACATTTTAAAATTCGGTAAAAAAATGTAAGACATCAGAAGTACAGTACAAGAATAATTCGAGTCAAGATTCAAAAAAATCATTGAAAAATTTGGCTTTTTATATAAAAAATGCAAGTATAAAATTATGTTTTACCTTAAACTTTAATTTAAATAGTTGAATAGATAAATAAAATCTAATAATTAAGTAATTAAATCGGAGTTAAAAGTATAGTTAAAGTGGTCTGGACTCATGGTGTTGTGGGGTAATGTAAGGGTCTCATCCAGATTGGATCAAAATCACCCACAAGTCAACACGTGTCCCCCTTAACCCTTATCAACCATGGTTAAGATTTACTGATCCTAGAGTTTAAAATATGACCTTGTTTTTAGAAAAGATATTTAACTCTAGTTAAGAATTTTTAACCTTTAAAATTAATATTTTTTTTCTAAACACTAAGGTTATATTGTTAAACCCCACATATAAGTGAATCTAAACCACAGTTAATAAGGGGTTAAAAGGGACACAAGTTGACCGTAAGTGCGATTGAACTCGGCGATAGTTCAATTGCAATTGACTAATGTGATCTCGGTCTCGTCTTGTCTTTTCTCCCTAAGTAGAAAATTTGAGCTTTGCTGGGTTGCAGTCATCTTTCAAATTTTGTTCTTTTCTTGCGTATTTGACGTGGGTTTTCTAAAGTCTCATGATTTTAAAATGCATAATCTGTTCTTTTATCCAAAATCCCGAGACTTTAAAAACCCATGAGACTTTAAAAGCTCATCAAAGTGGGTGTTTGAAGACTCAACCAAAAGGCCTGCACATTGGAACGCACATGTGCGTCTTCACTAATGGAACCCTAAATAAAAACTTGAACTCTCCCAAAAATTTTATTTTTGTATTTTAAAAAAAAAATCCAGTCACACAGTCTCAGGTACAAAAGAACATAGGACATTAGATGCTAAGCTTATGAAAAACCTAGATATTGAATGTCCCAGAACTTGTAAAGTCTCGAGCCTTTAAAATCGCGACAAAGAACACAACCTCAGTGAACTTCACCCACCTCAATCCCTTTGAGAACTTGTAATCAAGAAATAAGTTCGATCTCACCACCTCCTAGGAATTTTGGGGTCCTTCAACCCCACAACCAACCCCACCTCCAACGTATCTCAGATACGCCTCCACGGACTCTCCATCTTGCCATGGATTTCTAACCAACCAACAGCTAAAAACTCAATCGCATTTGAGAACTTGTGAGAGAGAGAGAGAGAGAGAGAGGGTCTAAGCTCTGCTTTGAGTTGTCAGCCGGTGATTGGTCTAGTGACCATTATGGTTTAGTAGTCGATGGTGATCGGGTGAGATAGGCCTGAATCTTAAGGGGATGAATGAGAGAGAGAGACAAGTTATCGGGGAGGCATGACTGAACTCGCGAAAACGAGAGAGAAAGACAAAGGGTTCAAACATACGCGAACTATTCCGAATCTTTGAAAAGAACGCTGAACAAAACGTTAAATGGGTCTTTACGTTCTATTCGCGTATTGAACACGAATTTACTAACTATGCTCTAACCCCACAAAATGGAGTTTATATAGACCTCAAGGGGTTTCTGAAACCCCTGAAAGGCCCCCCAAAATATCCATAAAGCATAAAGTAGGTTGGCCAAGCAAAATGACCTGAAAACCCACAATCGGTCAACCGACTGGGAGGGGCGGTTGATTGGCCAGTGTAAAACCCTTGAAATACGCCCTTCCATAGACAGTCGGTCGACCGGATGTTAGGTTCGGTCGACCGGCCAGGGTAAAAATCTATTGTGGCCCTATTTTGAGCCTACTGTCGGTCAACCGGCCAAAGGGGATGGTCGACTGGCCTCTGTGATTTTGCCTATTTTCCCCTGTTTTTCCCCTTTTTTGACACTTAAAGTGTTTCCACTCTTGGTCTTTCATACTTAGAGTGTTTCCACTCTTTCACCTTGGTTTTAACACACACATAACATATACACATGAAATCTAAGGCACCCTCATTATTATTTCACCACCCAAATTATATAGAGGGCCCCTTTAGTCCTTGAAAACACTATTCATAGATACTATTCACTGCACTGTTCATCGCACAATGAACCCAAGATCCGGGGTTCTACACCCGAGTTGAGCTTGCTCGATCGAGAATCCTTTGGCTTTAGCAAGAATATAATTATGAGCAATTGACAATTTTTTGAAAGTTAATAGGGGTTAGCCCCAAAATCGAGCTTGCTCGAACGAGAATCCAAGGTTGCAGTGTTGAACCCTAAGAGTTAGTGAATTTTAACCATAGTTAATAGGGGTTAAAAGAGACACGTGTTGGCCTGTGGGTTCGATTGAACTCTCCTTGAGTTCAATCACAATTGGTTGTCGATCTCATACTTCTAAGGTTCTAAATTTCTAATATATCGTTGTATCTAGCAATGGTTAACGAATCATGTTGCTTGTGAACAGCTCGAGCTTGGCTCTTTAAAAGCTCGCTCGAGCTTGTTTACTTAACAAATAAGCTAAGTCAAACTAGATTTACAAGCTTGTTAAATTAACAAGCCAATCTTAAGCATGCAGGTACTCGGTTCATTAAAATTATATATATATATATATATACTTAACATAATACAATATTTAAAATATATTTATTCCATTTAAATACTAAAATTAAATATATTTATTTTATACTAGTAAACATGACAAAATACCATTTATACAATTATAAACTTATACTAAAATATTAGTTAACATCGTAATTTCTTTACCTAGAGTAACAAAATAAAATTTTCACACAATATAAATAGAATATCTAATGAACCAAGCTGCTCGCGAACTACTCAAGCTCGGCTCAAGTTCGTTTACAAAAGCTCGAGCTTGTTTATATTTAATAAACAAGCCAAGCCGAAGTTTGATTTTTTTCAAGCTTGTTTAATTAAGGGTTTTTTTTTTTTTTTTTGCGAAAACCCCCTATTTTAAGCTAATTGTAAATACCCCTTGCCTTTTGTGATTTTGTATTATGCCCAACAAACTCTTGTGCGTTTGGATTTATGCAATTGGAATTGAGCCAAAGAATTGAATTCCATAAATTTAAAACCCATTGAATTAAATTTCACGAAATTTAGAATTCTAACGTTTGGATGCCCTATTAAATTCATGGAGAAATGAAACCATCGGACTTCTCTTTCGTTTTTAAATTCCATAGCACCGTGGATTTGTCAAATAAGACATTTTTACTCTGGAATTGAATTCCACATATTTGCCTTTAAAATCACTGCCCTAATTATCTATGGAATTAGAGAATTCTAATTCCACCATATTTATAATGTGTCCCAAACAATAAAATTGGAATTGTGTGATGGAATTTACAATTCTTTGGCTCAATTCCATAAATCCAAACATTGCACAGCTTTGCAAATTCACCCATCCATAACTTAGTTAACATATGTAAATTTTTTTAAGGAAATGACCTTCTTAACCTTTTTTATGATTTCAAGGAGATTTTTAAAAACTTTTTGCAAGAGTAGTGCTTGGAACCCACTAACTATGGTAAAGATTCACTCACCCCTAAGATTCTCCATCTAACATTGTGTTTTTTTTTTTTTTTTAAATATTAACTTTAGGTTGATTATGCTTAACGATAATTAAAATAGGCTCTACAAGCTGCCACATGTCCCTTTCAATACCCACTAACTGTGGTTAAGATTCACTTATCCTAAGGGTTCATCCATCTTAACCTTCAATTTTATAAAAAAATATTAACTTTAGGTTGATTATTCTTTGCCTTGTGGTATTGTTACTTTAGACCAAAAGGTTGATTATTCTTAACCACAATAAAGGGGGTTCTACAAATTGTCATGTATCCCTCTTAACACCCACTAACTGTCGTTAAGATCCATTCACCCCTAGGGTTCGGCTTTAAATTATCTCTGGCAGATGCCTAAGGTGGGCGCTCGAACATCCACACACCATCCCCACATGTGGTGATAAAAAAGGGGAGAGATATCAAATGGGGAGAAGTAAAAAACATGGGGAGAAAATGAAACGATTTCTCCCCTTTTATCGCCACATGTCAGATGGTGTGTGGATGCCCAGCACCCACCTCGGACGTCTGCCAGAGGTAATCCGATGCCTCTAGGGTTCTCACCTTGATAATAACCCTGATCACCCCCTAACATGGCCTCTGATTGTCTTTGGTGAAGCCAGAAAGGGCTCTCGGGCAACCATATAATAGGGAACATGTGGCGTTAAAAAGGGGAAAAGTCATTTCATTTTCTCCCCATGATTTTGACTTCTCACCAATTGATATCTCTTTCCCTTTATCTCAACACCTTATCGCCATGTTTCATATAGTGTGTGAAGAAGTCAAAATCATGAGCCTATGATTTTGACTTCTCCACCACTTGTCCCCTATTCCATGGTTGCCCGAGACAAGCCCTTTCAGGCTTCGCCAGAGACAATCCGAGGCCCCCTAAAATTGACAAGAAACTCGATAACACCCCCTGATTGTCACCCCCCTAAAATTGACAAGAAACATGCATTATTACCTCACGACTCGAAATATCGATGATAGCAGAACCATTTCTTCGCAAAGCAAAGGCGGCGGTGGTTCCGAATCGGGAGAAAAATGGCGTCTGTCACTGCTTCTGAAACTCTCCTCATTAGAAACCCTAACCCTAGCTTGTCTTCCCTGCACCACAGACCACCATGCTCAAACCATGTAAGCTTCTCTCTCCTCTCATCCCCGAAACCTCGCAGTTCAGTTCTCCACAGACCCAAACCCTATAATCTTCGATCAACCCAGAAACTTAGGGTTTCGGCCTCCTCAACATCCCCTGAATTTCCTACCAAGCCATCAAAGAACACCATCTTCGCAATTATTTTCTCGGTATCGAAATTGTTTGCCGATGCAATTCGAGGGTTTTCCCTAAAAATTCGTGGAATTTTCTTGAATCCCACACCTGAAGAGCTAGCGACGATTCAGAAAATTCGGGGAAACCTGGTTTACACAGTAGGACCTCTGTTTTTCGCTGCTCTTCGTGATCGTCCAAGTGGGTACCTGAACACTCCATTGACGGTTGTTGCGTCAGGCATGGCGAAGTGGCTTGACATTTACAGCGGAGTATTGATGGTTAGGGTTTTACTGAGCTGGTTCCCAAACATTCCATGGGATCGCCAGCCATTGTCGGCAATTAGGGATTTGTGTGATCCGTACTTGAATCTCTTCAGGAACATCATCCCTCCAATCTTCGATACTTTGGATGTGAGCCCGCTTTTAGCTTTTGCGGTTCTGGGTACGCTTGGTTCGATTCTCAACAACAGCAGGGGAGCTTATTGATGGATTTTCGCTCTGGTTTAGGAGTGAGTATAGATTAAACGGCTCCATATATGGAAGGTTAGTGGTTTTGGCGCTCTGTATATTTCAAATAAGGGATGTAAATATTAAAACCATTTCAGTGTGTGAATTTCGTTTTTTTCTTTCTATCTTTTGTATTCCATACCTTTCTAGTTCACTTTCTGTTGTTGATGTAAATTGTAATAGTAGTTTTGGAGCAGATATATCATAATCGTAACTGATGTAATAGTAGTTTTAGATGTTTCATGCTTCCTCTCTCTCACACACACACAAATTTAAAGTTCTTGTTTTTTCTTTTTTTGTTTTGGGGAAAAGTACGGAAATGGGCCCCTATTTTTTAAGAAACCTGGAAATAGGCTCCTTAAACTCGGGAAAAACCAGAGGGCAATGAATAATTAAATGGTCAATTGATTCCTTGTCTGCCATATACAAGAAACAACTGTTGATAAGGCCCTGGCACCTATTTTTAAGCGGTCTAAGGTGATAATCTTATCTAGAATTGCTGTCTAGAGGAAGAATGAAATCTCAGATGGGATACCAAGATTCCACACTACTATGATAAAATCAGGACCTACCAAGATTCCACACTACTATGATAAAATGAGGACCTAGCTTGACTGCCTAAGGTTGGATCGAAATATCTCATAGTAAACCGAAACCGATGTTTAGGACCTTTCACCCAGAGCCTAGCGTCATTTAAGCTCAAATTGGGGCTCTCGACGGAAAGCCTACTCAGCATTCTTAAAACATTTTATTCGTCCTAATCATTCAAGTTCCTCCTTAACCTAGGCGTTCAAATTATATTCTAATTCTTAGATTCAAAGCAAGAAGCCACAGGACATAGCCTATCCACTGCAAGAAAATAATGATCCCCAATTCAACCTTAGAACTAACACCATAGGTCCTCCCAAAATATTAACTCCATTCCTTACTTTTAATTTTACTTGACGTCGAACATCAATTATCTCCACAAGCTAACTCTACAAGTGGATTTCACAACCGACAGATCCTAGACGGAATCCTGGCTATACTTGGACACAATCACCATACGCCAAAGACTTTCCCTCTCCCCGAATCTCCTCCATCATTTACCTAGTAAATTGTAAGGCCCTTTTCTGTCAAAGATCTAATACCCCCTCCCTTATCAGACCGCACACTTCCTCCCTCTCAATTAGGTGATACTTTCTGCCTTCCTCGCTACCCTGCCACAAAAAATCCAGCTGCAGTCTCCCAAGAATATTAGCCCTCGGCACACCACTCTGAGGGCGCTGTCAACCTGAGGGCACTGTCAACCTCCCTTATAATATTTTTTAGGTCATCCTTAAATTTTCGGACTTCAGTCTGTAGTTTGTCCTCCTCAGTGTGGTATTATATATCTGTTGCATTGGTTTTTTGTGGGGCTTTGATTTCAATAGTTGCTCGTGGGTCGAATATTGGTGCCTTTACACCAATCAATTGTGTTATGCGGCATTTGCTGCTTTTACACCAATAAATTGAGCTGCTTGTGTTTTTCAAGATGAAGCTAGATAAAGTCAATTGGGAGCTGCAGTTGAAGTTTGAAAATGCAAAGGAGAAACTGGTGGTCTTGACTGATGAAGCTATTTATTTAAATCTTGAAGACCAAGAATTGCATGGTGTAATTGTGTTTGCCTTATCATGTGGAATGTCTAGATCTTGTACTTTTCCTTCTTCTGTCATCATCTCTAAACAGCCCATTGCTTATCCCAAGGCCTCTTTCCATCTGATGATTAGCTTCTTCTGCTTTCTGGTGCTACTACTGTGATGTTTTCAATGTCACCGAAAGTATTATGTTGAGGTATTGGTTCACTTTTGAAGCCGATTGTATCCTATTGGTGATAGGTGAGTCTGACTGGCACCCACATATTCGGGAAAAATTGCTACTAGTTGATGAGAATTTTCTTATCAGGACCTGATTCCAGGACCTCCCTTAATACCTTCGACATTTGTGGGCCGAGGGCAGGTGTTGGAAGGACCTCTTCATCAGGTTGAAACATGAAACTCACATTTAAGTGACTGATAAAAAAAGAAAAGTAAAAAGTTTAGCACTACAACGGGGAGAAGCGTTAAGTAGTCCTGAGGCATGGTGCGTTTGTGTTAAACTGGCACAAATAAAACTGAAATAGCAGAGCATTATATTGTTAACTGGCACAAATAAAACTGAAATAGCAGAGCGCAGAGGGCATAGATTGGTTGAGGGAATAAAAGGTGGGAAATTCAAATTTTGAATTTTTCTCTCCCAATCAACATGTGCCACATATGCAATTGAATTCTCTTGAGTTCAATTGCAATTGGCTGTGATCCTATCTCGTCAATGCCCATTTGAGAATCAGCAGAGCAGAGGTGGGACAACAATTCTTATTAACTTGAGTTTGTCAATCCAACAGCTCATCCCTATGCTATTGAGCGGTTAAACAGGAAATAGAACAGAAGTAGTAAGTAATAAGTATACCCAGAAAAATGAGCAGCAGCGGCTTCATTTTAATTTTTTTTCGGGTAGCAATATTTCTCTGGGAAAACAAGCTCTAGCAGGCTGTAGTTGTGTTCTGACTAACAGTGGCCCTGCCGTTGACAGTCCAACGGCTACACTGACAACCTCTAGTGGTTTGATAATCAGAAAACAGGCAGATATTGCTGTTGAGGCATATACATGTAAAGATCATCTGAGAAACAGAAAATGTATATGGTGATAGATATATAAGTTACTTTATAAAATAAACTACTCTTTCTAAATCACAGTTGAGGAACTCAGTGTGAAGTCCTAAGATATTATTGATCAAGTTTTCTGATGGAAACTTTAGAGGAACTGGGATAATAGTCCTTAAAAGTTCTTTAAACGTTATTCATTAATACATACTGAAGATCAAGCGAGGAACGCAACCAAGAACCTTATAAAACAGGAACTATGACTTTATTCACCTTTCCATGAAGACAGGTCAGGAGTTTCTGATTCCCTCCAAGTCGCTGAGGTTCCTCCATATCTATCTCCTTTAACGGCGTCCACGGAAGCTAGGGATTCAAGCTTGGCCATTTCTTCTGATGTTAGTTTCACGGACAAAGCTCTGAAGTTCTGCTCGAAATTTTCAATCTTGGTTGTGCCAGGTATCAGACACACATGGCTTCCTTGGTGGTGGACCCAAGCCAATGCAAGCTGAGAGTGGGTGCATTCCTTCCTTGTAGCCATTTCATTTACTAGCTCAAATATAAGTTTGTTATGTTCAAGATTCTCAGGTTGGAACCTGGGTAAAAACTACAATAAATGAAAGTTATTTCAGTAGAAAAGAATGAGAAACAAACATAATTACATATTCCTGTGATAAACATAAATCATAATTCAGTAACACCTTAAATTTGAGTTTGTTTGATGATGGAAATTAAAGAAGAATGTCACGTGCCATGGTGTTATGACTTATTGAGCCATGTGATATCGCCATGTACTGTCATAATTCTCCATGACTCTCCGTGACTCACAATGATTCTCCATGATTCGCCGTAACACTCCACGATTCTCCAATTTCTAATTCTCCTGCATAGGCTCTCATGAGCTATTATGAATGACAATCATATCCCCACAAGCATGGCGGTACGATACCCCATGAACTCTCGGTGGTATGCTAGTATCCTGAACATAGGCGTTTTGTCAGGGGTCTATGAGTAGAATCTTGGCCACCATTTATCCTATAGGGATGGCGGCATAATCCCATTTGCTATCTTGGTGTTATGAACACTCTGAGCTGATGGGTCAAGAGGGCGATAATGGGAATTCACACAAATCCCCATTTCCTCTATAAGTTATGGTGCAGTATCATAACTCATCCTTGTGGCATGTGTACCACGGGCCTGAAGGAGGAAGATGAATTCCCGCCTATAAATGCTTCTCCAATAGAATAGATCACGTCGCCAACATAACTATCGACGGGATATATCTCCAATAGAGACGTTAGTAGTAATGTTGCTGATGAAATTGATACCGCCAACAAAGTGTGCCGTTAATATAATGGACCGCCGATGACCAAATTTTCCATTCAGATTATCTCTTCTTGCCGCCTTAGAAGACTCAAGGGAGGCGTATGACCAGCCACCCGTGTGTTTGGCTTTCTTCACAGGGGGTGTGCTGGGACTCGTGGTTTGGAGGGTGTCGAAGAATGTGTTGTGCAACGGCACCAGGATGGGTGACTCAGAGCCTTCCTTAGTATACGAATTTTTAAAAATAGTTTCACTTATTTTGTAATTTCTTATATTCTCATATCAAGCTTTGTCCATGACGATTATTACAATACCCGTGAGTAAATTTCACAAGAAATAAATATAATGTGCCATGGCAGTTATAGATCGACATAAGACTTACCTAAGACTTACCCGAATCCCGGGATTCCATAATTTGATCCGAAATTTTCGAAATCCTGGCCAAAATCGTGTTTTCTTATGTTGCATCCATATCATTGGGGTTGGACAATTGGGATTTTAAACCTTGCTGCCATCTCCTCAATCCCTGAATCTTGTACATAGTGGTGGTTGGAAAATGCTTAGCATATATAGGTGGTTGCCATTATTTAACGAAATGGCCGATCTACGCCCCACTTTTAATCACTCACCAATTGTGGTTAAAATTTACTCATTCCTAAGGTTAAGCAATCCCACCTTGATTTTTAGAAGATAAAAAAAAAAAGCAGCCGAGACGCTAAAGAGGAGGTGATTATTTTCCTTACCCAAAAAAAAGAAAAAAAAATAGGAGTTTTGTACCAAAAAAGACAGGAAACCGTCAATTCCATCAGACCAATTTCCAAAATCCTGGCCAAAATCATGTTTTCTGAGATCTATGTTGTATCGATATCATTGTGGTTGGACAATCTGGATTTTGTACCTTGCTGCCATCTCCTGAATCCCTGAAATTTATGTTGTATCGATATCATTGGGGTTGGACAATCGGGATTTTAAACCTTGCTGCCATCTCTTGAATCCTTGAATCTTGTACATAATGTGGTGGTTGGAAAATGCTTAGCTTATATAGGTTGTTGCCATTATTTAACGAAATGGCCGATCCACGCCCCACTTTAAACACTCATCAACTGTGGTTAAAATTCATTCACTCCTAAGGTTAAGCAATCCCACCTTGATTTTTAGAAGATGAAAAAAAAAAGGGAAAAAAAAAAGTAGAGCCAAGACACCAATGAGGAGATGATTATTTCCTAATCCAAAAAACAAAAGGAAAAAAAAATGTCCTTATCCAAAAAAACAAAAGGAAAAAAAAAAGGAGTTTTGTACCAAAAAAAAAGGAAGCCGTCAATTCTAACAGGAAGCCGTCAATTCCATCAGGACCAATGTTACCTGGTTCGCTCGGATCAAATTCAGGTTTACGGTTCACAGGTTGCCATTCTAGAATGAACCCGGTTTGCTAGGGGTAGGACGAGATAATTCGTTTTTCGGTTTACTTAGATTCTTTAGTTTGATTCGCTAGCTTGGTTCGCTACTTAAGCATGTAAAATAATATATATATATATATATATATATATTAAGAAAGTAAACATTATATTGGAAATACTTATTTGGAAAAAAAATTTGTGAACTCAAATTAAAGAAAAATATAAGGGAATTTGAATAAAAAATTTGACAAACTAAGATTATTTTGAAACCACTGTGGTTCGCTAAATTTCACGAATTAATCCAAACCGAACCACGAACCAAATTGGGTTCACTTTCGTACGTAACGAACTTGGTAACCCTGATTGGGACTTCCAACTCCACAGGATCACATCTCCCCAGAGAGGCAATTTGAACCACCAAATTGAATTCATGTTCATTACTGTGGCCCCGCCTGTTAACAGCTCTACGCTAGTGTCCTAGTTAGACTCCTAAGATACATAGAAAAAAGAGCAGCAGCAGCAGCAATAGCATTATTTTAATTTTTTTTCGGGTAGCAATATTTCTCTGGCAAAACAGGCTCTACCAGATTGTAGTTGTGTTCGGACTAACCATGGCCCTGCCATTGACGGTCCAACCCAACAGCTACACCGACAACCTCTAGTGGTTCAATAATCAGAATTCAGGCAGTTAATTGCATTACAGATACTGCTGTTGAGGCATATACATGTAAGATCATCTGAGAAACATAAAATGTATATGGTGATAGATATATAAGTTACTTTATAAAATAAAGTACTTTCTCTAAAACACAGTTGAGACTTGAGAGGATCAGTGTGAAGTCCTAAATTATTATTGCTCAAAAGCCTGTCAAGTTTTCTGATGGAAACTTTAGAGGAACTGGGATAATAGTCCTTAAAAGTTCTTTAAACTTCATAACACACTGAAGATCAAACGAGGAAACGCAACCAAGAAACTTACAAAACAGGAGCCACGACTACACCACAACAAAAGGCATGTGTCTTTATTCACCTTTCCATGAAGACAGGTCAGGAGTTTCTGATTCCCTCCAAGTCCCTGAATTTCCTCCATATCTATCTCCTTTAACAGCTTCCACAGAAGCAAGGGATTCAAGCTCGGCCATTTCTTCTGACATTAGTTTCACGGACAAAGCTCTGATGTTCTGGTCGAAATTTTCAATCTTGGTTGTGCCAGGTATCGGACACACATCGCTTCCTTGGTGGTGAACCCAAGCCAATGCAAGCTGAGATGGGGTGCATCCCTTCCTTGTAGCCATTTCATTTACTCGCTCAAATATAAGTTTGTTATGCTCAAGATTCTCAGGTTGGAACCTGGGTAGAACCTACAATAAATGATAGATATTTCAGTACAAAAGAAAGAGAAACGAACATAATTACATATTCGTGTATCACATAAACCATAATTCAGTAACACCTTAAAATTGAGTTTTAAAATTTTAATTCAGTTCCAAGGTATACTATTTTCTGTAAGATTTCAATTTCATATTGAGTTCTGAAAAATCAAGATAGAGATGAAACAATGCTGAAAATTCCAATTGCACTGGAAAATTTTGCTACATGAGAAAACAGGGTATGGTACTTTGATAAATAAATATTGATAGTTTTCTCTAAATAAATGCATCTACATGCTGAAATGATCTTTCCTATATTAAGGTTATGGAGTTTGAAGATAACAATTTCATTTCGGGTGAAGATTTTCTGTCTGGACATAGGTTTCCTACAGTACATTCGACTTTCCCATGTGAACAAAAGCAGTTGAATTTTTATAAAAATATTTTTAAGTTTAAAAAAAAATAAAGAAATAAAGAAAAGTGGCTCTCTTTTGGCCTGATGGAGGAGGTCCCTCGACTCAAACTTATCATGTCGAGAGGGTGAGGGGTCGAAACCGGTTGATCCTTTTGGACCTACCATCTCAGCTGCCACATGTATACTTCCGTGTCACAGTAAGAATGCAAGCTACAGTGTCTCAATAGGCCAACCGGCCTTGTAATTTTTTTAAAATCAAAGTAAAAATAGTCTGAGAACATAGAAAAATCTAAAACTAATAGAACATTTGCCAGATACTGTATTTAACTGGAATGTATTTCATTATAACGACTGCACTGCGTGTTATGCAAGCTACTGTGTCTCAATAGGCTAACCGACCTTGTAATTTTTTTTAAAAATCAAAGTAAAAATAGTCTGAGAACATAGAAAAATCTAAAAATAAGAGAACATTTGCCAGATACTGTATTTAACTGGAATGTATTTCATTATAAGGATTGCACTGCGTGTGAACAGAGGTATTCGTACAAACCTTTCGGAAGTCATTGTTTGACAAGTTCTCAACCAACTTGGCCCCCAATGAAAAGAAGCCCCTTCCCAGAGGACTGTATGCAACAATCCCAATGCCAAGTTCTCTGAATAATTATAAGAAAATTGAAATTAGAAGTTGGTGCAGCAGATGCAGAGAAGTTGGTGCAGCAGATGCCTCACCTGCAAGTAGGAACTATATCTTCCTCTACATCTCTTGTCCACAAGGACCACTCCAACTGCAGTGCTGTTATTGGGTGAACAGCATGGGCTCTCCTGATTGTCGAAGCAGAGGCCTCTGATAGACCTATGTACTTTATCTTTCCCTCTTCGACTAGTTTCTTCAGCTCTCCCATCTAGCGTACAAATGGAAAGAAATAAGAAGTAATTAGGAAATTAGTGATCGTGAGGCCCCAATTCTTGATGAAACAAGATTTGTATTGCCAACCCCAAATAAATGAGATAAGGCTGATGATGATGAGTTTATTTCGCATGCACTTTTCTCGACTTCTTCTATATAAAAAGACTATCAGATGATATTATAATTGGTTCTTCTCTTGCATGTACTGAATTAAAATCCATGACTTCGGTATAATTGTGTGCTATCAAAATTTTCCACTCTCTCTCCATCCATGTGCTTTTTGGCGTTCACCTTTACCCTTTTAGATCCTTCATCTTACACTAACTCACACCTACTCACATACTATAGTATAATCACTCAAGTAAAGTTAATAAAGACTATGTGCAAAGCCAAAATATAAATAGAAGTTATTTATGTGGATCACCCAAAGACGCTATACAGAATATAGCTTCTCCTGAAGAAACTGTGTTGCCTAAACAAATAATACTCTTTGATCACAATCTGACTAGTGTGAGGAAATGCGTTTATGAAAAAATAATGCATTATTAAATGATACTGATTTCCATTCAATATATTTAATGATTGTTCCTTTCTTTCAATTTTGTCAATTTTGACGCAAACTACTCAACAAGCAACTCATAGTAGTAGTTTACGTAGGGATGCTGGTAGACATAATCAAGAATTTCCACACCCAACAATATCAGATTTTACTTATGTTAACACATCTACTTATGGAGATTCATTGTAATAGTAAATTTTCTTTATGGATGAAGGGACCAGAAGTAAAACGTGGTGTGTTATGAATCTCCCCAAACATACTATTTTTGAATTTTCTAATACATATTCAAGTTAGACAGTTCATGGGGCATAATGTCTGATTACCTATATAATACATACACATTGGATGAGGATGATAACTATTGGCTTTTGAGGTGAACTACAAGTGCTCTAACACCCAAAGAGTAGCTGTTACCCTCAATTAACGATGATCTTGTCAAGATGAATTGAAAAACTCTGCCACATGCAGTGCCACTAGATAGTGACAACAGGCCTAATGAAAACACCTTGCCAAGCAGGGAATATAAATGTATCATCAAAAGAGTTCATTATGAATAAGATGAACCCAGGCTCCAATCCGGTCAATGGCTCCCACACGGGAGATTAACCTAAAAATCCATTGTTGTTAAAATCTTACAATTTGAATTCTCTGATTCAAATCAGTTAGCCAAAAGATCTCAATTTTAGGTCTAAATCCTTTTGAGAAAAATCTCATGATTTTCATTTGAATCTTATGATACGTGATTTGAATATGAATTTTTATCAAATCCTATGATTTGAGTTGATGATAATCTGCTTTGAGAAGCTGCTAGAAATCTTTTTTTTGGATTAGATTCTTGGTTTGCACACGAAGTATACTTACCTTTATGACCATATATGTTGTTACTTAGTGGTGAAAATGAAATGCACAAAATATGGCTTTAGAACATGGAAGATAAAAAATTTGTAAATATTTAGATTAACTTTTAAAAATTTTCACATTTGTTTTCCAATTTAAAAGAAATTTATCCAAACCATATGACATCAGCATAGTTACCAAGTACGGGTACGGGTACGGGTATAATATGGCAATGACCTGTTCGGGAAGTAGGGGTGTTATATGGCAAAAACACAACAAAAGAACAGGAAAACCAAAAAATAATTTGTAATTATAGATAAATAAAAAATCATGATATTAGTTAATAACAATCATTTAATACGAAATATGCATTTAACACGGTAAAAGTATGACAAAAATTCGCATATTGTACATGTTTAATACATAATTCGCATATTAAACGGATATTATACGGCGATATGGATATAATACGTAATACGACAAAAGTATGCAGTTTTAAACGACGACCCCCTCTAAAAGTATTATACAGGTACTATACGGGTATAATACGGGTGTTTGGTAACTACGGACATAAGAGTCAATTTACAATTCGTATCAAATATAACCCCTTGCACATTTATAATTTGATTCCAATTTTGGCAACATTGCTCATCATAACTTAACACACTTCATTTAGTAGTATGTAAGAATGTATCTTGAATGGAAAATCTCTTCTTTATTTCAATTTAACATAAATGCATGAAATTAGGTGGACACATAGTTACCAAATCGAGAAGCGAAAGCGAGAAATGAAGCAAAAGTGAGAAACGAGATGCGATGCTTAAAAAATCTTTAGGAAATGAGAAGCGAGAAATAAATATAGGTGCTTCATTGCCATTATATTAGGATAGTCAATCATACCTTAAATTGTATCTTACATGAGATATTTGTGGAGAATTAGAGGCTATACAGCCATAGATTTCAATCAAACGATACTTGTTTAGGATCTATGTGTAGGCTTTAGAATCAGGTATATCCCATTTCTTCCTAGATATATAGCCCCCTTTGACACCTAAATGAGACATGATGGAAGCGAGTCTGGGAAATGAGCTTCCCACTTAATACATAGCTTCCCTACAACTCTGTGGACAATTGATAATTATGTTAATTTCTGATTTGTTCCCAATTTTTTCCATGTTGCATATATCGGACACAGGTGTCAGAGCCTGACTTGGATGCCAGGTGTTGGATTCGGTGAACCACATAAAATAGGATTCAAGGACACGAGGGAAATATACTGAGAAATGCTAACCCAATATGCATACTTCTAAACTCTTACTGAGATAGACATGTGTCGCTACTTTTCTCTGTTACCTCTATAATCGCTTAAGCTTATAAATTTCTCATTTGAAATAATTGTTGCTTTAATCCTTTGAAGGAGTAGTAATGATGCCCCCACAATGAAAATTTTGAAATATGCGTGTGGGGCTAGCACTCCTTAATATATTATTTTGAAAATTATTATGTTCTAATTTTTGGAAGAATGCTGCAAGGAGAATAAATTAGTTACAAAGCCTAATTATTGCAAACATTGTGAAATGAACGAAAAATTATATATGTATATCTATATATATATATATAGGTTGATGTTCTAGTGGGCGAAACCTTTCGTGAATGCCCCCTAAAAACTCGACACATGGCAGGTTATTTTTTATTCCAACCATTGGTGGTCAAGGTGGGTCACTTTGGAGGGTGGAAAAACAATAATCAATTGGACATTTCTAGACCATCCTATCAAAGGTCAGAATATAAGAGATTTCTACACCCTAAACAGGGTCTAATGAACCCTAGGGGTTAATGCTTACGAACTAGGGTCTAATCAGATTGGGGCTAATTTTTTGACCCATAATTTGCAATGTTCATATTTTTGTAAGTCACTAGAAGTTCTAGTGAGCTGGCTCTCTAGAAAACCCCTTTGGAGATCCTATCGATTGATGATCGCTATATGTGCAACGACTAACTAAGTGTGGCTTTAATATTATCAGAAAGACAAAAGCAAAGAAATGAAAAGGGGGAAAAAAAGGAAGAGGGCAAACCGTGACTTCGATGGGAATTCGGGTGTCGATGCGGTGCTGGTAATAGAGATCGATGCAATCCATTTGAAGCCTCTTCAAGCTGGACTCGCAGGCAGCCCTCACATAGCCTGGATCTCCTCGCACTTCCCTCTTCCCATCGGCAAAGCTGATCCCAAATTTCGTAGCAAACTCAACCTTTTCTCTCTTTCCCTCTAGAGCCTGTTCATGATCCAATACCCATCTCAAAATAAAACCAGAGAAATCAAATGAAGAAAGAAATAAAGAAACCCAAATGGATATACCTTTCCGAGGAGGACTTCGTTAGTGTGGGGGCCGTAGATATCGGAGGAGTCGAAGAAGGTGATGCCGCTGTCGATGGCGTGGTGGATGAGAGCGATCATGTCCGACTCAGGTTTGGGAGGGCCGTAGAAGGAGGACATGCCCATGCAGCCCAGTCCCTGCTTTGAGACCTCCAGTCCCTCAGAACCAAGCTTCATCCTTCCTACTCCACCCATGTTTTTCCTAACCAGTAAGGTCTCTTGCTTTCCCAGTAGTTATTGAGAATAGCCTTCCAAGTTTCAGTGATAAAGAAAAATAAAATAGAATAAACGAAAAAAATGGTGGGAGTGGGGTAGGTGAATAGACTAGATGCAAAGCTAACGTAATGGCAAACGTTTTCCAAACTTACAAGTCAAAGTGGAATCCGGACTAGGGGGTGTATGCCAACCGGGATAGCTCGAAGTTGTGTTCGGCCGATCAAGTCCGACTTGAGCTCAAAAAATAGCCTCGATTGAGCTGAACAAAGCTATTTTTGAGTTTGAAAATATATTCAAGTCGAGCTCAAGCCAAGGCCTATTTGATTCGGCTCGGCTCGAAGCTCGAACCGATCAAGACTCTATTAAGCTTGGCTTGAATATTTTATATATTTCTAATAAAAATATTATTATTTTTATTTAGAACTTATTGTTTAACCATTCAATCCGAGCTCAAGCCAAGTTGAGCTTAGCTCGAGCTCAAATCAATTTGATCTCAAGCCGAGCCTGAGCCTACCGAGCAGATTTGAGCCGAGCTGAGCTTGAGCATAGATGAAAAAATTTCAAACCAAGCCAAGCTTGAGTATAGATGAAAATTTTTCAAACAAAGTCAGGCTTTGCCCGGCTCGAATACATCCCTAATCTAGACCGAGGATATGCTACTCCAGACAACATGTTTTTGTAGATTTTAGGCTTAGGTGCCGTTTGAAATGTCTAAACTTCAGTTTTACTTGTCTGTATGTCTATTGTGGGTAGATGTTTTCACGTTCAGGAGTGTAACCAGGTTTCTCTTGCAAGGGTAACAATGGAGGTTTGGGGGCGTAGGCCTCAAAAAAAAATTTGAGGGTCAAGTTCATGGGCCATCGCATTTATTTGTGTAAGTTTGTAAAGATTATATATTTTTTCTCAGAAGTTTAGGGGGGCTTTAGTCCCACTGGGCCCCCATGTGGCTCCGCCCTTGTTCACGTTTTAAATTGTTTGGTAGCGCATCTACTTGTTATGGAAAATAAGACAAAAAAGACATAAAATGTCTAAAATAGATTCAAGGTTTTGGTATTTTTGGGGAAGAAGTGCACATCTATTTCTGATAGACGACAAAATTGAGATTTTTGTCATATTTTGACCATTTTGCCTATTATTATTATTACTACTAATAATAATAATAATAATTACTATTATTATACCAGTTGTAATTATTAAAATTATTATTATTATTATTTAAATATGACATCAATTACCTCTACAATAAGATGATATAACCAAATGCAGTTTTACAAAAAAAGCTCAGTCTATTATTGTGCTTTGCCAAACGATTTTATTGTGTACAAATTCAATTCTTATAAATCTTTTTGTCACAGATTTATTTTAGCTAGATTTTTCCGAATTAGACAAGACTTACCAAACGAGCCCTTAAGGACAGTTTGAATCGCATGAATTGAGAAGTTTTTGGTAATTATAATTAGAAATGAAATTGGAGGAAATTTTTAAAATTGGAACTTATGTTTTTAGGCTGCTACACATGTGAAAATTTTCTAAAATTATCCAAAACAGTAGTACCCCCATCTTGAGTAGAAAAAACAATGCAATAACATCTCTTTGATGTCCACAACCTCCTCCTCCTGATACAAGAGTTCTAGCGTCTGCATCATTGATAACGTCTCCTTTACCGGGCATTAGTTCTCTTAGCTCCAATGTCTACATAGTTGATAACGTCTCCTTTATAGGGCATGAGCTCCATCTGCAAATTATGCTAGCGCACCTTTCTCAATGAAAGGCTCAAAATAGGAAAGTGATTCTCTCCCTTTTGGAAAATAAGATTCTTCCCCATTTTTTTTAGGGAAAAGGTCTTATCCTCCCATATTCCCCAAAAAAGGAAACCAACTCGAAGTCCTTCAAGAAAAAAGGACTCCTAGACGTACCAGATTTTCCAAGATAAGAGAAACCAACTGTTTTGGACAAATGACCCTCTCTAAGGAAAGTTAACCTCTTTTGATTCTCTCAAAAATAGGAAGTCAAAGGAGAGATAAAAAAGACTCTCAAAAACATATAAAAGGAGGGTTCCTCATAAAAAACCCTCATGAGCCTAACACAAAAAAAGCGGACTGAACACGAGAGAGAATCAATAGAATTTTACACAGCAAAAATCCGAAAAGAGGAGAAAGAAAACTTTTCTTTTCTTTTGCAGGAACAAAGCAAGCAACCGGTGAAGAAGAAGAATCTCCCATTAATGGAGACCATTAGGTGAATCCCTCAATATAGTCACCTTTTTTTTTTTTTCCCTTTTCTTGACACAAAGACCTCCATGAGGCATCTGTAACGCCAACATGAGATTTGGGCAATCTCTTTGGATAAATAAAATATTTTATTCAAATATTTTTTTTTCTTTAATTCTTCTTCTTAATCAGAGGTTATTCCCCAAATCGGAAAGATAATTAACAATCCGGGTTTACTCAGATTGGAAGAATAGTGCCCCACACAAATAATAAACTCCACACAACAGTTGAGACAATTTGACACGCATGAAATTTGCATGTTACAGACTCAATCTTGGAAAAAGGAGGAATAGGAGAAAGATGCAAAATGTCTTGTCTGAAACCTCATCTGAAACGGTTAATGACCAAAGAGTCAATTAAACATCTTAAATTGTTTAGGGGAGAAAGGATGTAGAGCCCTAGAATTTAGGTTCACTCTTCATGTGAATAGTGCACTTGCCTAATGTATGTAAAGGCCTAAAGCATTTCATGTGTTCTTGATTTGGGGGAAATGTCTCAAAATAAGAGTATAATAATACGCTAAGTATATAAAAGCAGGGTATAAAATACCCTAAGTGTCGATGTAGAACCTCGGAATCCAAGTTCACTGTGCTCTGAACAGTGTTAGTGAATAGTGCCAAAGGCTTAAGACCTTCCATTGTGTTCTTGGTATTATGATGAGTTAAGTGAGGGTTTTAGATGCATGTTTTGAGTCTCAAAAAGAGAGTATAAAGAGACTCTAAGTGGGTAAAAGCAAGGATATAAAATACCCTAAGTGCTTAAAGGGTTGTAAGTGAATAGTGCTAGTGTGTGAGGCGCGCATAAAGAGGACGGGGCCTCTCATGCATATTGGTATGAATTCAATGATCACCTAGGTGGGTTACAAACCTATGGGAGGATGAGTCATGAAGTGTGAGTAGGGTGTTGGACCAAAGGTAAGAGAGTGTGAAAGTACTCTAAATGTTCTAAGTGTTAAAGAGAGATGTCTTGACATTACCCTTAACTTTAAGGAGCTCTAGATTTCTCACCGCTGATCTGAATCAAATGATTCTTGAATTTGCAGAAAGATATTGAAACCCTCTTTGAGGTTCATGTTTACCACTTTTTCAGATTTTGAGTCAAAGTTGGGTCAAACGTCAGATTTCCGAAAACTGGTCTACTGTAAAATTTGGTCTGCTGAAATTCATCACAAGACCAATCCACTTGTGGGTCCATTTCGACCATTAAGAACTCATAGTTAGGCTTTGTACAACACATGAAAATTGTTCCCCTTTGAATGGAGATTCCAACCCAAGTTGAATTGCCTAAATCCGATAAGTGAGTCAAAGTTTATGGTCCAAATACCAAAACAAGAAAAATAGAGCACCATCCAGCTGACTGGATGACGCATCCAGCCGACTGGATGAACCATCTAGTCAACTAAATGAGTCAAAAAGTGTTTAGAACATCCCAAACCGACCCTGAACTTTGTCGCCGACCTTGGGGGATATTTTTGAAGGGTATTAACGGGTTTTGGCAACCCATGGCCTATAAATAGAAGAGGAAATTCGTGGATTTGATTTACTCAAACCCTAAGATTAGATTTGAGAGAGAAATTGAAAGAGAAGAAGAAGAAGAACTCTGTGATTTTCAAAGTGTTCTTCTCAAAGTTGAAGCTAGGTTCCATTCTTGTTCCAAAAGCTAAGGCTTCATTCCTTGAGTGATTTTAGACTTGAATTTCATACCCATGGTGATTCTCAAGCTTGGATTTCTCAAATTCAAAATACTGTTCATGTCTTTTGAGAAAAGGTTTTTGACTTCAATTTTCTCAAAGCTTCAACCAAGTTTCCTCAAGCTTGATTCTTGTTCCTCATAAGTGTAAAAAACTTCATTTTTAAGGTAGATACACTCTACTATCTACCTTTGGCTATTCTTTAAATAAAACCATATTTTGCAGTGTGTTCTTGGATGAATTGAAATGATGGATTCTCATGGTTTATAAGCTATCACTATTCTAAAATTCTATTACTATGCTTCTATGGTTTAAGCTTCCTAAGTATAGTATGATGTTCACAAGTACTCTATGCACTCTATGTCTTACATTCTCGTATGATTGAAGGTTTTCTCATAAGTCGAGTTATCGAAGCATTCATAAGAAATTCTAAGAACTCATAAGCTACAATCTCAAAAGCATTGATAAAGTCAAACTAAGGATTAGTCAAGGATAGGGCATATCCGAGGATATGTCATATCTAGCTCAAAGAAATCTCATAAGAAATTGAATAAATCCAACGGGAAGGTTGGTCAAGGATCTTGGCAGCCCACTTCTATGTATTCGATGAAGGGTATTTATATGCCCGACTCTAAGTCTTTTCACAGGTGCTAAGGTCTGGCTCTAAGTTATACTCACAAGGATCTCATAAGATCATAAGTGAATCTCAAAGGCTCTAAGTGCTCTAAGTGGATCTCATAAGTGCTCTAAGTCTCTAAGTTCATATGAAATCTAAGCTCATAAGAACTCTAAGTTCACAAGAACTCTAAGAACTCTAAGGCACGCTAAGAACTCATAAGACTTGATTCTCATATGCTCGTAAGACTCATAAGGTTTTGGATTTCATAAGAAATTCATAAGGAAATGGTTTTGGAACTAGTATGGGGTTTTCACGGATTTTTACGCTCTTGTTCTATGTCTTTGCATGCTCCATGATATTATCTCATTGTTAGCTAGTAGTTTGTAGACACTGAGTATTTCATGCTCAGCCGTACATGTTATGTCGGCAGGTGCAGATGGTCCCTTCAACATCTGTGCTCCGGAGCCTTGGATAGAGGAAGAGTACTACAAGCTGGAGCCTACCATGGACCACCACTAGGATGATGGATCAATAGATAGGTGGCATGATCTAAACTTCTGCTGATCTAGCATTCGGGAGATATTTTGTGTATGTTGAGAGTAGGACTTATCCACTCCATCTTTTTGGATATATTTTGTTGGTTCAAAGTTGAACCTAATGATAGGAGTATTCTGTTATAAATAGTTTCCGCTTTGCTTCCGCTATATGTTATATCTTGTGTGCTCTGACAGGATGGTATGTATGTCTTATGTGTCATACATGGTGGTATGACATGTCGGTCACGAGCTAAAGTATCCCTAACTCGTAGGGGGTATTTTGGGTCACGACAGACTTGGTATCAGAGCCTAGGGATTTGTTTCCCTTGGGCTAAGTGGTCTTCTAAGCGGAAGCACGTTCTCAGAGTTGAACTTAGAGCTCTGATGAACTTTAAATTTTAAGTTTAATACCGTGACATAATGAGTATCAAGCAAGGGTATTAGGTCCGTATAGGAAATGATATTCCAAGTATAGACTACTTAATAGTCTTCATCTTAAACCAGTTGATACTTCAACCAACTTGATTCCCAGTTCACTAAGTTATCTAGGAATCCCTATTGTGAGTATACTATATGTACTGTGTTGTTGGGTGTTACTATATGTAGGTGTTGTGTGCATACTATATGTTATAAATTATTGGAAACCAGTTCATCAAGCATACGATTCTAACAAAGTTGTGGTTTCCCAATTAGACTCATGAGTTGTTGTGATACTCAGGTTAGAGTCTTGCCTAAGTATTGGTTGACAAGGGATTGATATGTCCTTTGTCATGCATTGCGTTATTAGATTTCTGTAGGGATTTGTCTTCCGAGAGAGACTATAGGATTCTTTCATCTTACAAGTTTAGTAGATTCAGAGTCATTGCTGAACTAAGGACTTAGGTTTCGATATATATGCAACTATGTGTATCCTATGTAATTTCATCTGCTAAATTATGCTTAATGCATCTCTTATCACAAACAAGCACAAGTCGCACATCATGTTATGATGATAAGTTTATTTGAGTTCATGTATACCCATGACTAGTAGGAACTCTGGAAGAAAAAAATAATAATAAATAAATATAAATAATTTTGGACAAGCTCATGGATGTTGATGCACATTTCTAGATACAGATGCGTGTTAATTCTACAACACATTCTAGACCAGTGCTCAGTCTAAAGTGATAAATATATTATAAACTCAAGAATAGTTTTGGTCTCAAAGTACAAAAGCATCATACCTAGCATAAGCATCGTATATAGCATAAGCATCATACATCACATAAGCATCACAAATAGCATAAGCATCATGTACATATCATAAACATCATACACATTTCATATGCATCATGCAGATCTCAAAAGCATCATACATGCCTCAAAGTTTCAAAGAATTTTGCTTAAAGAACTCAAATGTATAAACTAATCATTAGTCTTAGTCTTAAGCCGGTTAACGTCTTAAATATGTAATCAGTTAATACCTTAACCGAGTGTGAGAACTTAGCTTTGTTAGGAAAACCAATTGTATGATTATACTATTATGTGTGACTTGGATGTATACGATGCGCTATATAAGCACTATATGCTCATTGAAATATTCAAAAAAAAAACACCTTGATTTTGTGTTATTGCTCTCAGGATTATCATCATGAGACGCAGTAATCAAAGAAGTAGGGACCTAGTGTGAAATTCTATGATGATTGTAAAACAGCTATTATACAAATATATGTTCAATATATTGTGATGTATGAACTTACGTGTGCTTAATGCAAAATAAGAACATAGTTAGGTATTGTACTTAGGCACCTTGTTGATAAGAGAGTGCCTAGCCATGTGTTGCTCGTTAAGGGATTAGTATGTTCTTTTTTTTTATAACTAGGGAGTTGTATTCCGAGCATAGACTGATTAGTCAGTCTTAGTCAAATAGGTTGATGTTTCAACCGAACCCCGTGTCTTAGCTTCGTTAAGAGCTTTATGTGTGTATACTTCCTAGTGTGTGTATAAATGCTCATATGTGTACTATACCCTAGAGTGTGAGCTAGCAACTATGATAAGACCTATTGATACTATGGTTTCCAAGATAGACTCAAATTTTGCTATTGTTCTCCAGATTATTATCATAGGGCGTAGTGGAGTAAGTTATAAATATGGTTGAACATGACTTGTTTCAAAATCAGATAGTGATTTGGAAATTGTGTGCATGTGCAAGGATGCCGAGGATGTATAGAATTCCCACTAAGCAGGAGTGGGTGATTATGAGAGGATGAGAGTCATATTGATGTGACGTTATCCGAAGTGGATCGGTCTAATCCAACAGATTCTGTAGGCCATTAGACCTAAGGCCATTTGGATAAACCCGAATGGAACTGCCTGGATAACTTCGCCTCCGAAGAGGCTTACGGCTCGAGAATACTGTGAGATCTTGAACACCCGTAAGCAGGCCAAGAAGAAGTTGACAGGGGAGGTGAGGGATCGCATGTTGGCGAGCTGGATGGTGGGCCTATGCTTGGAGGATAAGATATCCCAGGAGGAAGCTGGGTGTAGTTCGTCCACCTTGACTGAGGTGTAGATACCTATGTTTTGTATAGGTTCATGACGAGAGACCATAGCGCATCTATATCATTGTGGAGTATTAAAGATGCCCTAGTCGGTCTTTTGATTAGTTGGCTTATCTTTTATAAATGTACAGTGTTTATGATGTTTTGTTATACTGTGATGTACACGGTTTCAATATTGTATATAGTAAATAAGAAATGAATGAAATGACTCTCTTGGGCATAAACCTTATATTCTATGGATATTGTTATACATTGCTTGCCTTAGTTATAAATAATAAAGAGTGAGAAAAAAATTATATATATATATATATCCCCGCATGTAGAGCCCCGGAATTTAGGTTCAATGTCCATGTGAATAGTGCACTTGCCTAGTGTATATAAAGTCCTAAAGTCTTTCATGTGTTCTTGATTTGGGGGAAATGTCTCAAAATAAGAGTACAATAATACGCTAAGTATATAAAAGCATAGGGTATAAAATATCCTAAGTGTCGATGTAGAACCCCGGAATCCGAGTTCACTGTGCTCTGAATAGTGTTAGTGAATAGTGCCCTTATATGGTGTGTGTAAAGGCCTAAGGTCTTCCATTGTGTTCTTGGTATTATGGTGAGCCAAGTGAGGGTTTTAGATGCATGTTTTGAGTCTCAAAAAGTGAGTATAAAGAGACTCTAAGTGGGTAAAAGCAAGAGCATAAAATACCCTAAGTGCTTAAAGAGTTGTAAGTGAATAGTGCTAGTCTGCGAGGCATAAAGAGGATAGGGCCTCTCATGCATGTTGGTATGAATTCAATGATCACCTAGGTGGGTTACAAACCTATGGGAGAATGATTCATGAGGTGTGAGTAGGGTGTTGGACCAAAGGTAAGAGAGTGTGAAAGCACTCTAAATGTTCTAAGTGCTAAAGAGGGATGTCTTGACATTACCCTTAGCTTTAAGGAGCTCTAGATTTCTCACCGCTGATCGGAATCGAATGATTCTTGAAATTTTAGAAAGATATTGAAACTATCTTCGAAGTTCATGTTTACCACTTTTTCAGATTTTGAGTCAAAGTTGGGTCAAACGTCAGATTTCCGAAAACTGGTCTACTATAAAATTTGGTCTGCTGAAATTCATCACAAGACCAGTCCACTTGTGGGTCCATTTCGACCATTAAGAACTCATAATTAGGCTTTGTACAAACATGAAAGTTGTTCCCCTTTGAATGGAGATTCCGACCCAAGTTGAATTGCCTAAATCCAATAAGTGAGTCAAAGTTTATGGTCCAAATACTAAAGCGGGAAAAACAGAGCACCATCCAGCCGACTGGATGATGCATCTAGCTGACTAAATGAGCCAAAAAACGTTTAGAACGTCCCAAACCGACCCCGAACTTTGTCACAGACCTTGGGATATTTTTGAAGGGTATTAACGGGTTTTGGCAACCCATGGCCTATAAATAGAAGTGGAAATTCGTGGATTTGATTTACTCAAACCCTAAGATTAGATTTGAGAGAGAAATTGAAAGAGAAGAAGAAGAAGAACTCTGAGATTTCAAAGTTTTCTTCCCAAAGTTGAAGCTAGGTTCCATTCTTGTTCCAAAAGCTCAGGCTTCATTCCTTGAGTGATCTCTGACTCGAATTTCATACCCAAGGTGATTCTCAAGCTTGGATTTCTCAAATTCAAAATACTGTTCGTGTCTTTTGAGAAAAGAGTTTTGACTTCAGTTTTCTCAAAGCTTCAACCAAGTTTCCTCAAGCTTGATTCTTGTTCCACAGAAGTGTAAAAAACTTCCTTTTTGAGGTAGATACACTCTACTATCTACCTTTGGCTATTTTTTAAATAAAACCATGTTTTGCAGTGTGTTCTTGGATGAATTGAAATGATGGATTCTCATGGTTTGTAAGCTATCACTATTCTAAAATTCTATTACTATGCTTCTATGTTTTTAAGCTTCCTAAGTATAGTATGATGTTCACAAGCACTCTATGCACTCTATGTTTTACATGTCTCGCATGATTGAAGGTTTTCTCATAAGTCGGGTTATCGAAGCATTCATAAGAAATTCTAAGAACTCATCAGGTACCAAGCTCAAAAGCATTGATAAACCCAAACTAAGGGTTGGTCAAGGATAGGGTATATCCAAGTATATGTCATATTTGGCTCAAAGAAATCTCATAAGAAATTGGATAAAGCCAACGGGAAGGTTGGTCAAGGATCTTGGCAGCTCACTTCTATGTATTCGATGAATGATATTTATATGCCCGGCTCTAAGTTATACTCACAAAGATCTCATAAGATCATAAGTGAATCTCAAAGGTTCTAAGTGCTCTAAGTGGATCTCATAAGTGCTCTAAGTCTCTAAGCTCATAAGAAATCTAAGCTCATAAGAACTCTAAGTTCACAAGAACTCTAAGGCACGCTAAGAACTCATAAGACTTGATTCTCATACGCTCGTAAGACTCATAAGGTTTTGGATTTCATAAGAAACTCATAAGGAAATGGTTTTGGAACTAGTATGGGGATTTCACGGATTTCTACGCTCTACGGCTCTATGTCTTTGTATGCTCCATGATATTATCTCATTGTTAGCAAGTAGTTATTAAACACTGAGTATTCCATGCTCAGCCATACATGTTATGTCGGCAGGTGCACATGTTCCCTTCGACATCTGTGCTCCGAAGCCTTGGATAGACGAAGAGTACTATGAGCCGAAGCCTACCATAGACCACCACCAGGATGATGGATCAATAGATAAGTGGCCCGATCTAGACTTCTGCCGAGCTAGCATTCGGGAGATATTTTGTGTATGTTGAGATTAGGACTTATCCACTCCATCTTTCTGGATATATTCTGTTGGTTCAGACTTGAACCTAATGATAGGAGTATTCTGCTAGAAATAGTTTCCGCATTGCTTCCGCTATATGTTATATCTTGTGTGCTCTGACAGGGTGGTATGTATGCCTTTTGTGTTATACAGGGCGGTATGGCATGGCGGTCACGAGCTAAAGTATCCCTAACTCCTAGGGGGTATTTGCAGCCGCGACAAAGGAAGACCATAAGGGCTTCACTTAGCCCATGCCTGTCATAGCCTAGGGTTACTATTATTGTTCTATCTTGTCCTAGTGGTATACTTTTTGTGTATATTAGTAGTTTTATTTACTAGTTGTTATTTGTTTTAGTATTTTTATTTTATTTTATTTATTTTGAAAATTTCAAAAACATTGAAAAACTATAAAATCCAAAAATATTTTTGTCAAGTTGCTCTTGCTTAACTTGCATGATCTACATTCCTTGTGTGATCTTTATTTCTATACTTGTCCAAGGTTGAACATGAGTTTGTTGCTGATTGAGGATATATCACCTTTATAGTCTCTTGATTGGGCTGAAAGTTAGACTAGTTTTATCTTGCACGGTTAGAGTTATTCATGTCTGTTGAGAGGTTTAATTCTCAATCTATAGGTGAATGTCTTATCCCAAAGTGTGTCCTATGATGACCAATCTAGAATGACCATATTGTTAGTCATCTCCATTTTGTGTATCCTCTATGAGTAAAAAGTGTTGCAATAAAATTGACTATCTATTAGGCTAGTGTGAAAGCTACTATTGTGTAGAGCCACGGAACTTGAGGGCACTGTTCATGTGAATAGTGTCAGTGCACAGGGCTTATTAAAGCCTAAGGCCTTCCAAGTGTCCTTGGTTTGAGAGAAGTAAAGTGAGGGTTTTATTGGTGTATGTTGAGTCTCAAAAGAAGAGTATAATAATACTCTAAGTATCTAAAAGTATAGGGTATAAAATATTCTGTATGTATGTAGAACCCTGAAACCAAGTTCACTAGGCTATGAATAATGTCGGTGAATGTGATTTTAAGGCTTAAAGGCCTTCTAGGTAGTTTGGGGTGTGATGAAGGAATGAAAGAGTTTGAAATCAAACCAGAGATGTTATGTGAGTGTAAAGCCAAGGTAAGAGAGTGGAAATACTCTAAGTGAGTTAAGGGAAGAGTGGAAACACTCTAAGTGAGAAAAATGGAGAAAACATGGGAAATGGTCAGGTTTTGGTGAAGGCCGGTCGATTGACTGTCTACAACATGCCCAAAAATGGGATGACAGTAGGGTTGTGTTCAAGGCCAGTCAACCGCCCCTCCAACCGGTCGACTGACTGTATGAAATTTGGTCGGAACAAGGGTTTTCCAGCCTCAGTCGGTCGACCGCCCATCCTAGCCGGTCGACCGACCATTAGTAATTTGGGGGTTTTCCCTTGTGCGTGAATTTTTGGGAAAATTAGGGTTTTAAACCCTTTTGGCCTATAAATACGCTCCCATTTCGTGGGTTTTGGGATATACTAACCTAAGGGAAATTTTAGGAGAGAAAGGGAGAGGAAACTAGGGTTTCAAGAAAGAATTTCTTGGGTGAGCAAGATTGGAGCTTGGATTGTACTTCTCAAGCTTGGATCTCTGTTCCAATGTGTTTCTAAAGCATTGGAGAGTGGGGATTCAACATTTTCCCTTCTCAAGCGCTACACTTCAGAGATTTAATCTCAATTAAGGTAGATACATTCTATTAACCTTCCTTACTATACTCCATTAATAAGTATTGCTATAATTGTGCTCATTTTAGTAAAAGTAAGATGTAAACTATGTTTTGGGATGAAGCTAAGGTGTATAGCCTAGTATGAGCATACTAATGAAATGAATGAAGTAAAATCAAGGTATAGGATCTTGTTTTTAGTAGTGTAAGCTTTGATTTATGTGTTTGAAGGCAAGTAAAGCATATAGCCTAAGGCATATAACCTTGTATGTGTATACAATTGTAAAGCATGAAATGAAATTGAGGTTTATATTGTCCAAGGTTTAGAGCCTAGAAAGGGGGGGGGGGGGGGGGGGAATAGGGTCTATGGCAAATTAAAATGCTTCCTAATTCCTTAAGTAGAATTTCAACTATATAAGTTAAAAAGAAATAGAAATTTAGCAATTTTACTTGTTGCGACCCAAAACCCACCCTAGGAGTTAGAGTGAATCTTGGACTACTTATCATGACTTATGTGACTTGCTTGACAAACCATCCTACAAAATACACCAAGCATATACAAATAGAGGACAAAAGCGGAAGCATAAATAACATAGCACAGCGGAAGTCTAACCAAACCTCTATATATATACAGTGATCCAAGTTTGTACAAAATGCATTCACAAAAGAAAGTGCGGACATGCCCGCCAAAATACATAAATGTAATCTCTCAAGCTCACCCACAACCACTCAGAATCTACCACCTAGTAATACTCGTCTACATGAGGCTCCTCCGTAGGTTCCTCGACGTACTCCTCTTCTACCCAAGGGCTAAGGGCACAGATGTCGAATGGAGCAGTAGCTCCCTCGTTACCTGACGACATAAACGTACAGCTGAGTATGTAATACTTAGCGTGTACCAAATACTAACCAACAGCCATAACATAAATATAACAGATTAAAGCAGGAAACAGTTCATATAAATAACAGGAAAAGTAAATAGTTGATAGTTCATGCTTGTATCGTATCGAAGTCGGAAAACTCTTAAAATTCATCTTGTACTGTACTTGACTTGAAATACTTAGTTCATGCATGAAAACTTGTCATGTCAGTCTTGCTAATCTATCATGCGATTCTAGTCATGTGTGTCATGTCATGCGTGCTTCCTTAGAATTTAAACATGTTCATGCACTTGTGAGATACACTTGAGAGGGAAGGGAGACCCTTCTTTCAATGACATGCACTTGCGAGGGAAGGGAGACCTTTCTTTCATGTGAGATGCACTTGCGAGGGAAGGGAGACCCTTCTTTAATTGAAATACTCTTGAGAGGGAAGGGAGGCCCTTCTTTAAATGCAATGCACATGCGAGGGATGGGAGGCCCCTCATTCAATGATATGCGCTTGTTCTTGTCAAAAAGCGAGGCAAAACATATCGTAAGATATGTCCTACATTCGTGCTCGTGAAATCGTGTATATGTTGTCATTTGGAATTAAATATGACATTTGGGATTTCAATAATACATAGAACATCATTAATTAAAACAAGTAGCTATTCATGCCACTGGGGAAAGCAATTAAACATACTATCATAAACCCTAGCAATTTCCATACACTTAAAAATGTGTTTTTCTTAATTTATAATTCATTTTCTTCATCTTGGCATTTCATCAAACATGTGGTGTGTACATTATAGTTAAAACCTATCTCATGCTTTTCTAGATGGGTTTACGTTCACAACATACATGTTTGTTCATTATTGATACAATACCCTTCCCATTCATTCATCACAACACATACACACGGCATCCATCACCCATCATCCTCCATTCATTCATCCCTTAGCATTTACATACTTAGATAGTAGAGAAAATCACAAAAATGAAGAGAAGAAGGAGTAATATGAACTAGGAGGATAGCATAAGGTACCGACTTTAAATAGAGGAAGAAAACCCTTGAAAGAGTCGAGGTTGGACGCTGCCCTAGCTTTGGAAAACGAGCTCCTCGCGTGTTTGAGCCTTGGATTGAAGGATCCAAGCCTTAGGAGTGATCTTGGGTTTTCAAAACTCTTGATTGCTTCAAGATGATGCCCTAGGGTAAAAACCCCTTTCTCCTCTTCTCTAAATCTCTCCAATTTGGTCTTAGAGGGTTTATGAAACCATTTCTCATGATTTTTGGGTATATATAGAATTTGGGGTGGTCAAAGACTAACATACCCTTAATGATTTGGCTTAAAATCGACCAAAACAAGCCAAAATCGCGAGGATCGGTCGACCGGTGGCGCCCATCGGTCGACCGGTTCAAAATAATCTCTCTAGAAATATTTCCCATACAAAAAAAGGCAGGTTCGGTTGACCGGTAGTGAGGTTCGGTCGACCGGATAGAGGTTCGGTCGACCGGATTTGTGTTCGGTTGACCGATTGCTGACCCAGTTTGGTATTTTAGTCATAACTTTTGACTCCCTTATCTGATTCTAACAATTAAAGTTGAGTTGGATTCTTCTTTGAAAGGGAAATAACTTTTATGTTTTATATAACTCCTAATTTTGAGTTTTACTCAGTCTAAATGGGCCCACAAGTTGGCTGATCCAACATAACTGTTGAATCGACCACAGACCACATTTCGGAAACCTCACGTTTGACACAACTTATGCTCAAAATCAGAAAAAGTGTAAAGTATAAACATTTAAGAGGGTTTAAATAATTTTCTAAAAATTCAAGAATCACTCAATTCCGATAAGCGATGAGAATTCTAGAGCTCCTTAAATTTGAGGTATGTTATGGTATCCCTCTTTTTCACACTTAGGACTTTTACCACTTATGTTTTACTCTCACACACATTAAATTGAAACTCCCTTGACACTTTAAAACATTAATAATACCATGAACATGAATTTGGAATCCAAAATCTTGTTTCGCATAGTAACACCACTGTTACAAAATCGAAGGTTTTAAACCTTAACACACTATTCACTATTCACAACCCAATGAATTCGGTTCCGGGGTTCTACATTACCATTAATGCAAAACAATTAGATATAGAGAAGAGTTAGAAAGATGCAAACACAATGACACATGATGTTGTTCATGAGGTTCGTTAACCCGCCTATGTCCCCACCTCAAGCTATACCCGCTAGAGGATTCACCACAATTTATTCACAATCGTCAATTTTCTTCCCGGTGAAGATCAAACCTTGCTAGGAAACAATCCTCCCTAGACTTAGTCCACTTTCCAGGTAGTAACCAAACCTTTACAAAGCTTCTGGCTTCACGGACAAGACTCTCACGGACGTCTTGATTTTACAACCTCTTTGACAAGAGTAGTTTTGCACTCGGATAATGCTCCTTACACAAGCTGATAAATGCCTTTAACACTCTCTGGAAATCTTCCAAAGATTGGAGTTGAAAAGCTCAAGAACTTGGATTTGGGGATTCTAGGTTATAACTCAATAGATTTGAAATATAAGCTTTTGGAGTAATGGATTGAATGATTAGAAGTATCGGAGTTCTTAATTTCATTCATAAATCAATCATATTTATAGCAATTGAGAAAATATAGTCGTTGGAGGCTTCTAGGGAACTGAAAGAGTTGCTGGGCATTTCCCACAAGCAGTCGTTGACGAGTGCACCAGAGCAATGCTCAATCGTCGACGAGTCAGGCTGAAAAAAATAAAATAGTAGCTTCTGCTACTTCACTCGTCGACGAGTGTTAGTTACTCAAACCCACTCGTCAACGAGCCCTCTGATTTTTCATAGAAAACTCAACTTTGCTTAACCAAATCGATTGTCATGATTTTCATGGTCTTATACCTTATCTTTAACAAGATATTTATCATGTTTTAAGTCCTTAGATTAATATTCAATGGGTCTTAAGGCACCTATGGTCAATCTAAGTATTGAGCAATTCAACCGACCAAACTTTGAGGATTTCTTACATAAATTCTAAGTACTCTTAAAGACTAAATAATAAACTATAAGACCTTTTTGAGAGTCTTCAATCTTGATCTTGAGTAGATCTGGCTTTAGCTTCAAGATCCGACTTGGACTTTAAACATATGATCTTCAATGTGCTCAAATTGATCCAATTGCTTTCTTATGGCTTGATGGAGAATCTTTCTTACTTGGTTGTTATTTTCATCTATTTGCCTTGGATGATGTGCTAATGCTCTTTATAAGCTGAATTACACTTAAACTCAATAGAACATTAGACAAATATCATTCTATTATTGTGTTATCATCAAAATCAAAATGTTACCTTAGGTCAAAAACGTAACGGCTAACAGTTTATGGCCTCGTATGTGTAGCTACTTGCTACTAGCTATCCTTGTTAGGATTCGTATATGAAAAAGCAAGATTTAAAGTGTTGTGACGTATATAGTATAGATACACTCTATCATCTACCATGTTCTGATATCAAGTATTGAGGCATGGTGTTTAATTAGAAATATTAGATGCCCTTCACTCATTAATAAGGTCATTATTCATTAATGAAAAAGGAAAGCGAAGAGGGATGGGTTTTGATAAAGAGAGTGTAACTACTCTCTCCTAGATGGTCTTGTTAGGTTTCATGTAGGTTAAGTAAGATTTAAGAGATGGGTTTTTATGGAAAGAGTGTAGACACACTCTACCAAATTAGTCTTGTGCAAACGAAATGAAATCAAGGAATAGGACCTCGTTCTTTGTAAACTATGGTTATGGACTATGTTAGATTAAAGGGTGGTTGTATTAAGTATGAATCGTAAAGTATGTTGTGCAAGAAATAAAGGGTGGTTGTGCAAGAAATAAAGCTAAGCAACCCATGTACAAGTATGTCCATGCTATGAATGAAATTTCATGCATATGTGTCCATGTTTTAAATGCTTTCTATGATGTTCACAATTACGCCATGATGCTCACAAACACTATGCACATGTATGAGTGTATTCTTAAGATGTCTCATAAGTAAAAAGATCATAAGAAAAAGTTTATAAGAAATGAGAAATAAAGTTGTAAGAAAAGAAAAGAAAATTCATAAGAAAGGAAATGCAAGCTCACAAGAAAAGAAGTAAGAAATGTAAAGCATGAAAGGATGTTAGTGTACTATGACCAGGTACCGGTACTAGTATCTATCTCCAAGTAAAATAAAGAATATGAAAGGATCTAGTGTACTATGATCAGGTACAGGCACTAATATTTCTTTCCAATAATTAAGAAATGATGTTAATGTACTATGACAAGGTATGGGCACTAACATCTGTTTCCAAGTAAGCAAGATAGGATGCTAGTATACTATGACCAGGTACGGGTACTAGCTTCTGTATCAATGTAAGTACAAGATAAGTGAAAGAATGATCTCATAAGGTACTCATAAGCTAAGAATTTAATAAGTTGCATAAGGAACTCATAAGACTTATATGACGCATACGAAACTCACAAGACTCATAAGATATTCGAAATATGTTTTGTTAAAGCACAAACTCAAAGTATGATTTAAAGTATAATTTTTGAGATTATACATTTGTTATCTTGTTGTAACTTCCACACTCTGATTATGTATATGTTCTGATGAACTGTATCCTATATGACATATTAATGTGTTGTAACATGGTTAATTAATACTTTGCATATGCTGAGTATTCAATACTCAGTCAAACTGTTATTCTGGTAGGTTCCTCGTTGGACAGTCGTGATCCAGAGCCATGGGTCACGGAGGTTCATGGAGAGCAGGAGCTTGCTTGGGATTATCATACTGATGTTAGGGGCCTTGACATGTGGCCTTATGGGAGAGTTTAAGTGAGAGAGACATGTATTTTGGGATTTTGTTTGGGGATTGTCATGTAGGCTTGAGTTAGTAACTCAAGTGCTGGATCTTGTGTACAGGTTGTAGTTTTTATTCAATCTTTTGTCTATGTTAACACTTGAAAGAACTTTCATACAGAAGAAATTTGCAGGTTCACTATTTGATATGCCTTGTATACTCTTTGACAGGAAAGTTTAAGTATAAATCTCGACGCTAAAGTCTCATTTCTCTTAGGTGGGATTTTGGGTCACGACATATTGGATGCAATAATAGCAATGACTACCTATGTTAGCAAGTTAGGTATTTTTCTGGGTTGCTAATGTGAAAGTCCTTACTACCAAAAGAGAATAGCTACCTACTTAGATAGTGTGAAAGCAAGCATTGCATGAAAAGAAATATTTAGAAAAAGAACATCAAAATAATTCTTACAAACTTTGGAGGTATTTGACCAAAAGTAAAAGATTATTATTTAGTCAAATAAAAATTGATAAACCTAGTTAGATCAGCATATCTGGATCTAAATAGGGTTGACTTCTTAGATTTGAGTCTCCAGGAGTCCCCTTAGTGGTTAATGTCATATCCTTGAGAGGGGAAAGAAACCTTGATTTAGTATCTAGTCAGACCATCACTACACACAAAGCTTCACTTTTGAACTATTCACTAAATGTGACTAAGTGAAGTGGCTATGTTTTAGCATTCCATGAGATTTAGTTAGATGTGTATCCTCAGTTGGACTAACTAATCATGTTCTTCATTGGATTTGTAATTTTAAATTACTACTGCTTGGAATGCTTATGATGAATGTTTGTGTGACACATGATATTTTTTAGTATTAGTATTATTATTATTATGTGTTTTTATTTTGTAGTTAGGATGAGCCCTTCTAGCTTTAGTTGCCCTATCTTCTTGGTGTTGTCCTTGATCTTAGGGAGAGAAGATAAAGTTGAGGTATTGAGGGGGAGTTTTTGCTTTAATATTGTTATATTGTGTTCTCCGCTCGATAATCTCCACATTATCTGCATTTGTTTGGTTGTGTTGTGGTTGCCTTGATATTTCTTGTGCTATAAATTTGTATATTTTTGTGATATTGGCTTCCTGCCTACCTTTGCCTTTTTGTGCGAAAAGGGGGAGAATGTTAGGGTATTAGTTCCCTAGTTCAGTACATTCCTTATAATACATGTGTTTATCTATTTTCATATTCCATATATGCTTCACTGAGATTTTTGTTAGCATGTGCAGGTGCAGGTTTGCAACAGACAAATCTTACATGACAAGAGCTTCAATGTCTAAAATTTAGTTTGATTTCCATTTGATGTCATGTAACTTATTTGGAGTCATGTAATGACCTAATTCATTATTTGATATGTTTGAGTGAGTTTATGTCGAGTCATGTACTTCAATTTGGTTTTTCACGGAATTGTCAAAGGGAAAAGTTGTAAGTCCATATTTTGGTATTGGCTTATTCCATCGTCAAATCATAGTGAGTGTAGTGTGTCTTAAGTCATTGCCTTCAAGCATTCAAGACTAGTGAAGATGAAGATCGAAGAAGATCAACTGAAGACATTCTGATCATCATCTTCATTTCACTTCATAGGATGGTAAGTGACCTAGATACCATATTACCTTAGGTGGATTGACATAGAAAAGTTTTTTTTTTACCTTAGATGGTTAATGACTTGCCCTTGGTTGAAGCTTTCGAGTCAAAATAAAAGAAATCGTATCTCTATCATCAGAGGTGTATTTTGGTCATTTTATTAATCCAAAATTTATGAAACTTGTAAGGTATATTCTAGATGACCAAAACTAGTCATGCTTCAAATTTGAGCTTAATCCAATAAGAATTGACCTCTCTAGAATTATTCAAAGTTCAGTGGCAAACCTGTAAATATGCTGAATAGTAATCATGTGAATAGTACCATCTGAATAGTGTTTTTAACAAATCTAAACACTTTTCAACTATTTTATTACCTATATAAGTAAGATTTTGATCTTCATTCATCCCTAAGAGAGCTTAGAGGATTTCTATTGAGATATTTTGGGTTTCCCAAACCCATTGCTTGCTTATTTACTCTCATTGTTGGGAATCTACTAGGGTTTGTTTGAATTAACAACCATCGACCCGTTCTTTCAAGAATAACTTGGTCAGAGTAATGTGAAGCCTTTGCGAAGGAGATCGAATTGATGAGGATCATAGTTATTTGAAGACACAAGAGAAGAACAAATTGTTGCGGTTGATCACGAGACTTGCAAGTTCATGATGGCTTATTGAGGCATGGAGGACTGAGTACTGAGGATCGTTGTGTTGAGTACAATTCAAATCTTGTAAGGTTCTGTTACTTTATCTTAGTGATATCTTTAGCTGGACTAGGTCCCATGGTTTTTCCCGGAAGAGTTTCCATGTAAAAACCTTTGTGTTGTGGTTTGCTTGTCTTCTTTATTTCCGCACTTGATTGTTATCCTCCATCAGTTGATAATTTGATTTCATAATTTAAATAAGGTAGATAGACTTTTAAGGAGACCTAGCCACCCCCTTGGGTTTTGAGTTCTCAACTCAAACATTGTTTTGCAGTTCACTGGATTTCTCAAACCTGTTATTGAGCAACTGCTGAATCTACTCATTTAGCTCTTTCAACTTTGATGGAGCCATTCTATACGGTGCCCTGAAATGGTGTAGTATCTGAGGCTAAATCAATTGCAAACTCGATGTCCCTATTTGGTGGCAAACCAGGTTAGTCTTTGGGAAAGACATCAATGAATTCATTTACCACGGGGATACTCAAGGAATCCGATGCTTCCAAGGTAGCAAGACTCAGTGCTGCAAATCGAGCTAGATCTTTATTCTTTAATCCTTGGAAACGGAAATGAGGTTCACTAATCAGCTTAAAGTTGACAACTTTCCCAAATTAATCAACGTGCCCTTGGTAAGTGGAAAACCAATCCATGCCTAAGATAATGTCGAAGTCTCAGAATTCGAGAACAATCAGATTAGTTGGCATTTCTCATTATCTAATCTGGATCACACAAGTGTGATAGACCCTATCTGTGATGATTGAACTGCCAACAGGAGTGGTAATGGATAGTTCGCAATCTAATTGACTTGGTTCCATAGGGAAAACTTATGCAAAGCTAAGGGTAACAAAAGAATGAGTCGATCCGATGTCAATCAATACATGAGATAAATAGTCATTTATCACCACGGTGCATGAATTTTTATACATCACTAGAGTATGTCAAACAAGTGCACAACATATATCAAATATGTAACACATCATTTTATAAACAATTATCAACCAATCATAGAAATTATGCACTTAAGATAATTTGTAAGGGAACGTACTCTACACTACGTCGGTTGACGCCTGTGCATCCTATTTGGAGGTAGTAAACACCCAGCTCTGAGCTGTTTGGCAGGACTGCTGGGGAGGTGGCTGAGGTCTTTGAACCTGCTGTGGCTCTATGCTGCATCGACTGCCTAGCTAGTGGTCTAGCTCCCTGAGGTCATGCTTGTGGGGGCATCTGCTGATTATGACGGGGCAATCTCTAATTTGGTGCACAAGGTCTCCACAATGGAAACATCCTCCCGTGACTGCTTGGCACACACCAAGCGTGTGCCTCTTGTTGCATTGCTGAAAAACTTCAAACATTGGCGCCCATGGAGTAGATGGGGTGGCTCATGGTACCTGAGAAGTAAAACAAGGAGTGGCAGGTGCAAGTGTAGGCATCTGATACGGGGTTGGCCTGGCAACTGGCGTTGGGCCTGACTTCCTTGGTCTTTTATCATGTTGGCCAAACCTGCTCTGTTGAACTCTCTCCCTCTTCCTTAAAAACTCTTCCAAACTTCTTTCTACTCTCAAGGCCTGCTCATTCACCTCTTTGCAAATTTTGAGTCGCAGAATCGAGACTTTATCTCAATCTCTCAACCCTATCTCAAACCTCCTTGCCTTTATACTCTCTTTGATGATCAGGTGAGGTGTGAACCTGGAAGCTCTACAAACATGGTCTCATATTCCGCAAACCACATACTCCCTACTGTAGAGTGGAGAACTCTATCTCCTTTTGCTCCTTTACAAATGCAGGAAAGTACCGCTCGTAGAAGATATCGAGGAAATCTCCCCATGTCCATCCCTGTCCAGCACAGATTTCTTAGCCTCAGGGTTACAACCATGGGTACCCCTAATAATTTTGATAATAACATAATAATGAAATGAAATTTTTGGTACTAATAATCTTGTTTAAGTGCTTGATCATTTCAGAATATAAAGTTGATAGCACTCCAATCATGAAAAAGGATGAAAGTTTACCCAAGAGGAAGTTCAACTCAATGTATTCAAGTTAAAGATTCAAGATAAGACCATAGTCCAAGTCGGGTCCATTAAAGACAAAGGCAAATCACAAGACCCAAGTCAAGTCAAGATCAACTCTCAGGTAGCTTCATATGTAATTTTTAATTTGTTTGAGAGTACCTAGGACTAATGTAAAAAGTCCTCAAAAAGTTTGGTAAGTTGAAAAGCTCAAAGATCATAGATTGACCATAGGAGCCTAGGACACTTTTTTGAAAATCATTCTAAGGCCCTAAGGGATTATAAAATCATGTTAAAACATAACTAAATGACCTAGGAAATCAATCTCATCTCTTTGGTTTGATCCTAGATAGAATTCAGAGTTTTTGTTCTGAATTCATCGACGAATTCTCAGGATAGGCTGAATTCGGCGACGAAGTCATGACAGTATTTTTGAAATTGCATTTTGTCTTCTACATTCAACGATGAATTCAAGTGGAAACCCCATTTTGTCGACGAAATCAAGTCTGGAACAGAAAATTCGTTATAACGGCTAGTTTTCAACGGACTAAAAGGTATTAAATGTTTCTCCAACGACCTTATTGGATCAAATGCTATAAAAAGAGTTCATTTATAAACTAATAACAACTCTTGATCACAGCAATAACTTCTATTGATCACTCATTCATTGCTTTTGATTCCTCACTCACTCACATACGTAGAAAATCCCCAAATCTCGCTTGAGCTCATTCAACTCCAATTTCTTTTGAGAGACTTTATTAGAGTTTGCATTTCACTCTTATCCAGCTCATTCAAAGAGCCTTTATTTCGGATTTTCGAATCCAAACTCATTTACTGAGGTCAATCAAGAATCTAAGATTCTTGCACTGAAGCTATTGCTTCAGTTTTATCAAGAGAGGGTAGTGCTCTTGAGAGGTTTCAGCTCGACCTAAAGGAGAGCTTGTAAAGGTAATATCTCGATCTGTAAAAAAGATTGTAACGGTTTGGACTCCACCAGTGAAGGAATCTGTGCGATTAAGGAATCGTGGTGAATCCTCTACTGAAAGCTTGAGGCGGGGAGTAGGTTGTTTTACTGAACCTCATGAACAAATTCTGAGTTTGTACTCTCCTTATCTCTTCTCTTTCTCTTACAATATTTTTATTGTTTCTGCTTACTGCATATTTAATTTATTCCGCATTTTGAACATATAGTGCATACATTTTTAAATCTGCCATAGACCTTATTCACCCCCCCTTTAGGGTCATTACCTAGCCAACAATTGGTATCAGATCCTAATATTCTAGATAGATCTACAAAATCTGAGTAATCGATTTCAAAATGACAAACAATATTTTTGCAACAAGCCTAGGAGAAGGACAGTCCACCACTAGACCTCCATTATTTAATGGAGAAAATTATAACTATTGGAAAATCAGAATGATGTATTACATCCAAGCTCTAGATTATGAGTGTTGGAGAGTAATAGTCAATAGCCCTCATCTTCCCACAAAACTTGTGGATGATGTTAGAATACCTAAGGTAGAAGAAGAGTGGAATGATGCTGACATTAAGCTCATTCAAATTAATGCCAAGCCATTAGCAACCTCTATTGTGCCTTAAGTCCTTAGAAATTTAACAGAGTTTCTGGATGTGAATTTGCTAAAGAAATCTAGGATAAACTGAAAGTAACCTATGAAGGGACTAATCAGGTTAAAGAAGAAAAGATTAGCATGCATGTTCATAAGTATGAATTATTTAAAATAGAAAAAGAAGAATCCATTGGTGATATGTTCACCAGATTTACTAACATTTGAAATGGTCTAAAATCTTTGGGTAAAGTGTATTCAAATGCAGAAAATGTGCGAAAGATTCTAAGATTACTATCCAAGGAATGGACTCCAAAAGTTACAGTAATCCAAGAAGCTAAGGATCTCACCAGGCTACCTATGGATGAGCTGTTGGGATCTCTAATGACTCATGAAGTTATAATGAAGGATCAAATGCTTGATGAACCAAGAACCAAGAAAGGGCTGACCCTCAAGACTACTCAAGTTCAAGATAGTGATGAGGAATTCAACAGTGATGATGAAGACATAGCCTTGATGGCAAGAAGCTTCAAGAGGTTTCTCAAGCATAAAAAAAACTTCAAAAAGAGACCATACAAGAAGGAGTTCTCAAAAGAGGTGAACAAAGCTGAATCAAGCAAGAAGGAATCCCTCACTTGCTATGAATGCAAGAAGCCAGGGCACATAAGGACTGACTGCCCTCAACTCAAGAAGAGCCAAAGATTCAAGAAAAATGTTATGATGGCTACTTGGGATGACTTAGAAGGAAGCAATTCAGAAGACTCTAGTGATGAAGAGGTGGCTAATATGTGCCTCATGGCAAATGAGAATGAGGTAACTTCTTCATCAAATGATTCTCTTTTATATGATGAAATAAAAGTGTCGCGACCCAAAATACCCCTGGGAGTTAGGGATACTTTGGCTCGTGATGTGCCATATCCGATACCAAACCATCCTGTAATAACATCCAAGTCATGACAAACATAATCATGAATAAGGCGGAAGCTTAAACCAATGTGCGGAAGCGTAATCCAAAAATTTCTTTTCTATACATGCTGTGTATTCCAAGTTTGTACATACATCACAAAAGTAAAGGTGGACATGCCCACCTATCAAAATACAAAATGATAATACTCTCTCTCTCTCTCTATGTAATCACTCTAAAAGGGCCAGTGGTCTAAGTCATTTGCCTCCTCCTGAGGCTCTACATATGGCTCCTCCTCGCCATAATCCTCCTCTATCCAGGGCCCCTGATCACAGATGTCAAATGGAGTCCGTGTACCTGCCGACATAACATGTACGGCTGAGCATGAAATACTCAGCGAGCAAAATCTACTAGCTAACAATGCTATCATAATCACAATATTTTATATAGTGCGTAAAAGAATACAAATCACCAAAATCCATGCTTAAAACCCGTCGGGAAAAACCTTTCATAAAACTTGTTCTTTTCATGGAAAACAAACCCTCTCATGTATGCTTATGAGTTCTTATGAATGCTTGTGAGCCTCGTGTTTTCTTATGAGTTCTTGTGAGCTTAGAGTTCTTGTGAGCTTGTGAGTACTTGTGAGCTTCTTGTGAGCTTCTTGTGAGCTTATGATCCTTGTGAGCTTGTTCTCCTTGGAGACATATGCAAGATCTTAGACTTGTGAGTTTCTTATGAGTTCTTGAAAAGCCTTGCGAGACTTATGATCCGTGGAGTTCATGCAAGATCTAGACTTGATCCTTGTGAGCGTGGAGTAACCGATCTTAGAATGCCAACCCAAAGTTTGGCTTAGTCTATGCTTATGCATGTATGCTTCTTACTTATGAATGCCTTTGAAAATCCTCTTATGTTTTCTTGAAAATTCATGCTTATGAGAAAAACCACGGTCGTGCAATACTTATCATGCGTAGAGTGCTTGTGAGCATTATAACATCTATGTGGAAAGCTTTAACTAATTAAACATGTTTATGCAAGGCATAATGATCATTATAGTATACTTGAAGACCTTAAGTAACTCATATGGATCATACAAGGTATATTAGCATCATAACATACTTAAACAATTCTAGAATGTAGAACATTTCATTCATTGCGTCACATCATAACAATCATGGCTTCTAAGCCTAATTCATCATATCACACTTAAAATCATGGTTCCTTGGAGGATATTAACACTTACTTGCACTTATAGTCATATTCACCATTTTATTGGAAAACCCCCAAAATCTTAAATCCTTATTTGCTTATTTGAACATAATCAAGTTCCCAAAATCCCTTGTTTGTCATTGCATCATAGTATACTTAAAATCATGGTTCATTTAAAGGTATTACAATTTTCTTACAAGTTTAGCCATATTCATCCTTGTTATTGAAAAACCCCCAATTTTTAAAACCCTATTTGATTGTTTATTCATGATATAGTTCACCCAAATTTCCACACTTCCTATTTGTATCATAATAGAATTAAAATCACCTATTTGAATCATCTTTGTATGATAACAAGGCTAGATAGTAGTTTACTAACCTCTTTGGATCAATTTCTAGGTTGAAGAAACCCCTTGAGAAATCCTCACTTGATTTGAATGATCCAAGCTTGATTTGGGAAAGATCCAACCCTTGATTGAAGCTCTTCTTGGTTTCAAGCAAAACCCTCTTTGGAATGCTCAAGATCCTTTCCTTCTCTTTCTAGGAACTCTCCTTGGTTTAGGGTAACCCAAAAACCCTCCTAAAGTCTTCTATTTATAGTGTAAGGGGTGAAAAACCCCTAAAAAATCGCATCCAAGAAAGTAAAATCGCGTATCTACGATCGTTCATAGCGATTTACGATCGATCGTAGCCTTCTACGATCGATCGTAGCTTCCTACGATCGATCGTAGTTTCACCCGAGAGTTTCCAGCATTTCTGGGGCTTTACGATCGATCGTAGCAACTCTACGATCGTTCGTAGCTCCGCTACGATCGTTCGTAGGGTCCCTACGAGCGATCGCAACTTTTGCAGAAAGCTTCAGCATTTTTGCGTTTTCGTATATCGGCCATAACTTTTGACTCGCTTGTCCGATTTTGACGATTCAACTTGAGTTGGATTCTTCTTTCAAAGGAGAACAACTTTTATGTTTTTTTATAACTTCCAATTATTCCTTTTTCTTAGACCATTTTGCCCCTAAACCTGACTGATCCGAAATTGGGTTTCGTTAATCCAGATTTTAAACCGACCCGACTTCAGAAATCGGTCTTTTGACCTAACACCAACTCAAAACCAAGACAAGTGATCAACATGAACCCCGAAGAGGGTTCAATTAACTTTCCAAAAATCCAAGAATCGCTTGATTCTGACGAGCGGTGTGAACGCTAGGGCTATTTAGAGTCGAGGGTATGATAAGGCATAACCCTTGTCAATACTCAAGAGTATTCTATACTCTTGCCTATTTCATTCCAAACACCCATACACCATAAATACATTCTTACATGCTTTAATATATGATATCATTCATCGTACATGGCCATCAAGATCCGGGGTTCTACATCCTCCCCCCCTTACAGAAATTTCGTCATCGAAATTAGAACGATACATAGAGATTATAAAGAACAAAATTACGTAAACATCACTCAAACAAATTAGGATATTTTTCCCTCACTTCCGCTTCGCGCTCCCATGTAGCTTCTTCTCGTGAATGGTGTTGCCATCGAACAAGAACCAAGGGGATGACCTTATTGCGCAAGACTTGATCCCTACGGTCCAAAATTTGAACCGGCTCTTCCACCAAAGTGAGATCCTCTCGGACTTCTAGCGTATCAAGGTCGATCACATGAGAAGGATCCGGAATATATTTCCGAAGCATAGATACATGGAATACGTTGTGAACCGCCGCCATGTGAGTGGGTAGAGCAACCCGGTATGCAACTTCACCAATTCGGGTGATAATTTCAAATGGACCAACATACCTCGGGCTGAGCTTTCCTCTTTTGCCAAACCTCATAACACCCTTTGTCGGTGAAACCTTCACAAATACCATATCGCCAATACGGAACTCAAGATCTCGTCTACGGGTGTCGGCATAGCTCTTTTGCCTGTCCTGAGCCGTCTTTAATCTCTCTCTGATGATCTTGACTTTATTCGCGGTTTGTTCAATCAATTCCGGGCCCAATATCTTTCTCTCTCCAACTTCATCCCAGTATAGGGGAGATCTACAACTTCGACCATACAAGGCCTCAAAAGGAGCCATTTGGATGCTCGCCTGATAGCTGTTATTGTAGGCGAATTCCACCAATGGCAAGTGATCCTCCCAACTGCCTTTGAAGTCCAACATGCAAGCTCAGAGCATGTCCTCTATAACCTGGTTCACCCTCTCGGTCTGTCCATCTGTCTGAGGATGAAAGGCGGTGCTAAAGTCCAAACGGGAACCCATAGCGCTCTGAAAGCTTTTCCAGAACCTGGAAGTGAATCTTGGATCCCTGTCTGACACGATACTGACTGGCACCCCGTGCAACCGAACCACTTCTTTGAGGTACAAGTCTGCAAGTTGGTTCGAGTTGAACGTAGTCCGATAAGGTAAGAAATGGACGGATTTTGTCAAACGATCAACCACTACCCATATTGCATCCGATTTCTTTGTCGTTTTTGGTAACCCAGTGATGAAATCCATGGAGATGTTCTCCCATTTCCACTTGGGAATAGGGAGGGATTGTAAAAGCCCTGCTGGCCTCATATGCTCGGCCTTCACTTGTTGGCATACCAAGCATCTTGACACATACTCGGCAACTTCCCTCTTCATGTTCCGCCACCAAAAATGTCCTTTGAGGTTCCGATACATCTTTGTACCGCCAGGATGCACAGTGTACTTAGACCGGTGAGCTTCATTTAAGATTTCTAATTTGAGCTTCTCATCGGCTGGAACACATATCCTTCCCTTGAATGTGATTGTCCCATCACTTTGCACTGCAAAATCCTTACTGCCATCGCGAATCGACTTGTCTCTATAGGATAGTAGTTCGGCATCCAACTCTTGTAATTCTCGGATCATGGCCCATATGTAAGGCCTAACTGTGACATTAGCCATCACTGGCCCAGAGGTAGGAAGGCTAAAACTAATATCAAGGTTAGAAACATCTTCCAACAACTTCCACTCTTGCACCATCATGTGTGCTACAAGCCCAGTGGACTTCCTGCTCAAAGCATCTGCCACTACATTAGCCTTGCCCGGATGGTACTGGATCGAACACTCATAGTCCTTCAAGAATTCCATCCATCGGCGCTGTCGCATATTCAACTCCTTTTGGGAAAATAGGTATTTTAAGCTTTTATGATCCGTGAAAATATCAAACTCTTCCCCATAAAGGTAATGCCGCCAAATCTTTAATGCGAAAACCACCGCGGCCAACTCCAAATCGTGAGTAGGATAGTTCTTTTCATGCTCTTTTAATTGCCGGGAAGCGTAGGCGATGAAATTCCCGCGCTGCATAAGAACACATCCTAGCCCAACATTCGAGGCATCACTGTAAACCACGAAACCTCCACTCCCAGACGGCACTGTGAGAATGGGGGCAGTAGTAAGCCTCTTCTTCAACTCCATGAAGCTCGCTTCACACTTATCGCTCCAAGTGAACTTAGCATTTTTCCGTGTCAAATACATGAGCGGTGCCGCTAAGCTGGAGAATCCCTCTACGAATCTCCTATAGTATCCTGCTAAACCAAGGAAGCTGCGTATCTCGGTAACACTTTTGGGTCTCTCCCATTTCATCACCGCTTCTATCTTTGCTGGGTCTACTGAAATACCCTCGACAGATACTACGTGGCCAAGAAACGCCACCTTCTCCAACCAAAATTCGCACTTACTCAACTTGGTGTATAGTTTATGCTCTCGAAGAGTCTCAAGTGTAAGGCGAAGATCTCGATCATGATCCTCACTGGTCAGAGAATATACTAAGATGTCATCGACAAAGACGATAACACATTTGTCGAGATAAGGCTTGAATACCCGGTTCATCAAATCCATGAACGACGCCGGTGCATTTGTTAGGCCAAAAGGCATAACTAGGAACTCGTAGTGCCCGTACTGAGTCCTAAAGGCAGTCTTTGGCACATCTTCGGCCTTGATCTTCAACTGATGATAGCCGGACCGCAAATCAATCTTGGAGAAGAACCTTGCTCCTTTCAATTGGTCGAACAAATCATCTATTCGTGGTAAGGGGTATCGATTCTTGATGGTGACTTTGTTCAACTGTCTATAGTCGATGCACATCCTCATCGACCCATCCTTCTTCTTCACAAAGAGTACCGGTGCTCCCCACGGTGACACACTTGGTTGGATGAAACCAAGCCGTTGCAACTCTTCTATCTGCTCCTTTAATTCCTTCAGTTCAATAGGGGCCATCCTGTACGGAGCCTTAGAAATTGGAGCCGTTCCAGGAGCAAGCTCTATTGCAAATTCTATCTCCCTATCTGGAGGTAACCCTAGTAATTCCTCGGGAAACACATCCAAATACTCACTCACAACCGGTATGGCTGAGGAGTCTCGTGCCTCCGGATTTGCAAGAATTAGAGCTGCTAGACGGGCTATATCTCTCCTCCGAAGTCCATGAAAGTGGAATGGCTTGACGCCTTCTGGCTTGAACTTCACCATCTTCTCAAAACAAGCCACATGCCCGTGGTGTGCAGCTAGCCAATCCATCCCGAGAATAACATCGAAGTCCAAGTCCTGGAACTCAAGGATGATTAGATCAATCGGCAATTCATACTGCCCGACTTGAACTATACAATTCCGATATCCTCGGTCTGTGTCAACTGACTTGCCAAGCGGAGTCAAAATGGTTAACTCGTGACGTAGGCGACTCGGCTTAGACTCAAAACCTTTGGCAAAGCTTGGCGATACAAAAGAATGTGTCGATCCCGTGTCGATCAACACACGAGCTAGACACTCGTTCACTAGCAATACGCCTGTGCATTGTAATTAACTATATCAGCGGGTTTCAGCAACATACATAGAGTATAGGTAGCATGACATACAAGTGATTATACGTATACTTATAGCACTCATCATTTCATACTTGAACACTTTAGAAATTCTTGCGTACCTTGCACAACATCGTCTGATGCCTGTGCGTCCCATTCTGTTAAGGCAAAGACCCAGCCTCTGTTTGCCTGGCGAGGCTGCTGTGTGGTCTGAGTGGGCCGTGCGGGTCTAGATGCCGAAGCTTGTGAAGACCCCTGCTGAGAAGTCTGCCGAACTGGGGGCCTGCTCCCCTGAGGCTGAGCCCGTGACTGTCGATGTGGGCAATCTTTAATTATGTGGCCCTGCTCGCCACAATGGAAACATCCTCCCAATGCTCTCCGACACTCTCCAGCCGGGTGTCTCCGACCACAATAATCACACTCCTCAAAGGATGAAGAGGGTGACGGCTGTACATATCTGGTGCCCTGAGAAAAAGCGGGGCGAGGTGCCTGCGAAGTAGTCGGGCGAGGCACTGGTGATGCAAACGAAGACCTCTGTGTCTGTGTAGGCCTAGGAGGTGGGTACTGGGAAATCCTGGCCCTCTTCTCCGGTGGTGCTGAGCCACTAGACTGACCCTTCTGCATGGCTCTCCTGAAGCCACCCTCTCTTCTTTTAAGAAACTCCTCTGAGTTCTTTTAGGCAATCCTTGCCTTCCCCACAATCTCTCTCCAAGACTCCACTTGAAGAATGGAGACTCGATCCTTGATGAAGGGCTTCAACCCATTCTCAAATTTCCGGACTCGCATCTCCTCCGTCGTGATCAAGTGTGGTGCGAATCGGGACAATTCAACGAATTTGGCCTCATACTCGGCCACACTCATATTCCCTTGCACTAGGGACATGAACTCCATCTCCTTCTGTTGCTTGACAATCTTGGGAAAGTATTGCCCATAGAAGGCATCAAGGAATTCACCCCAAGTCCACGGCTCTCCTACCCTGGCGGTGTCTCTCTGTCTCAACGCCGCTCTCCACCAATGGTCGGCTTCTCCTTCCATCATGAAGGCAGCCTAATCTACCCTTTGCTCATCGGTGCAACGAAGAGCACGGAATATTTGCTCCAGTTGCATAATCCACGCCTCTGCAACCATGGGGTCGGTGGTCCCATAAAAGGTAGGTGGATGTAGCCTTCGGAATGCCTCGAGTCCCGAGGTGTGATGTGGAGGAGGTGGGTGTCCCAACGCAGTAGTAGCAGCGGGCTGTCGGGCTGCTAACATGGTGATGGTCTCCACCATAGTATTTAACAACTGAGATATATCGGGTTGATCATCACCCGAGGGAGGGTCTCCTCCATTACTGTTGCCCCGAGTTTGGTAACCGCGACCCCGTCCACTACCACGTCTCATGTTAATCCTGAGAACAGTAGCAGAACATGAGTCTAACTTGGAAACCAACTTCATCTCAATCACAATTTCAAGCTCATTTCAAATTCATAAGGTAATTGATAGTAATACATCAAGGTATACATTGTAGTAGATAATCATACAATGTGTGGTTCTAGCATAGGGTACTAAGTTCGGTCGGATTCCAACTGGTTATGGACTAAGACTAAAGATTAGTCTATACTTGGAATACGACTCTTTCCTCAATCCTAATGCCTTGTTTCGATCGTGGTATCGAGTACTAAGTGACCCTAGGGACTCTAATGCCTAAGCTCTCATACCACCTCTGTCGCGACCCAAAATACCCCCTGGGAGTTAGGGATACTTTGGCTCGTGATGTGCTATATCCGATACCAAACCATCCTGTAATAACATCCAAGTCATGACAAACATAATCATGAATAAGGCGGAAGCTTAAACCAATGTGCGGAAGCGTAATCCAAAAATTTCTTTTCTATACATGCTGTGTATTCCAAGTTTGTACATACATCACAAAAGTAAAGGTGGACATGCCCACCTATCAAAATACAAAATGATAATACTCTCTCTCTCTCTCTATGTAATCACTCTAAAAGGGCCAGTGGTCTAAGTCATTTGCCTTCTCCTGAGGCTCTATATATGGCTCCTCCTCTATCCAGGGCCCCTGATCACAGATGTCAAATGGAGTCCGTGTACCTGCCGACATAACATGTACGGCTGAGCATGAAATACTCAGCGAGCAAAATCTACTAGCTAACAATGCTATCATAATCACAATATTTTATACAGTGCGTAAAAGAATACAAATCACCAAAATCCATGCTTAAAACCCGTCGGGAAAAACCTTTCATAAAACTTGTTCTTTTCATGGAAAACAAACCCTCTCATGTATGCTTATGAGTTCTTATGAATGCTTGTGAGCCTCGTGTTTTCTTATGAGTTCTTGTGAGCTTAGAGTTCTTGTGAGCTTGTGAGTACTTGTGAGCTTCTTGTGAGCTTATGAGTACTTATGATCCTTGTGAGCTTGTTCTCCTTGGAGACATATGCAAGATCTTAGACTTGTGAGTTTCTTATGAGTTCTTGAAAAGCCTTGCGAGACTTATGATCCGTGGAGTTCATGCAAGATCTAGACTTGATCCTTGTGAGCGTGGAGTAACCGATCTTAGAATGCCAACCCAAAGTTTGGCTTAGTCTATGCTTATGCATGTATGCTTCTTACTTATGAATGCCTTTGAAAATCCTTTTATGTTTTTTTGAAAATTCATGCTTATGAGAAAAACCACGGTCGTGCAATACTTATCATGCGTAGAGTGCTTGTGAGCATTATAACATCTATGTGGAAAGCTTTAACTAATTAAACATGTTTATGCAAGGCATAATGATCATTATAGTATACTTGAAGACCTTAAGTAACTCATATGGATCATACAAGGTATATTAGCATCATAACATACTTAAACAATTCTAGAATGTAGAACATTTCATTCATTGCGTTACATCATAACAATCATGGCTTCTAAGCCTAATTCATCATATCACACTTAAAATCATGGTTCCTTGGAGGATATTAACACTTACTTGCACTTATAGTCATATTCACCATTTTATTGGAAAACCCCCAAAATCTTAAATCCTTATTTGCTTATTTGAACATAATCAAGTTCACCCAAAATCCCTTGTTTGTCATTGCATCATAGTATACTTAAAATCATGGTTCATTTAAAGGTATTACAATTTTCTTACAAGTTTAGCCATATTCATCCTTGTTATTGAAAAACCCCCAATTTTTAAAACCCTATTTGATTGTTTATTCATGATCTAGTTCACCCAAATTTCTACACTTCCTATTTGTATCATAATAGAATTAAAATCACCTATTTGAATCATCTTTGTATGATAACAAGGCTAGATAGTAGTTTACTAATCTCTTTGGATCAATTTCTAGGTTGAAGAAACCCCTTGAGAAATCCTCACTTGATTTGAATGATCCAAGCTTGATTTGGGAAAGATCCAACCCTTGATTGAAGCTCTTCTTGGTTTCAAGCAAAACCCTCTTTGGAATGCTCAAGATCCTTTCCTTCTCTTTTTAGGAACTTTCCTTGGTTTAGGGTAACCCAAAAACCCTCCTAAAGTCTTCTATTTATAGTGTAAGGGGGGAAAAACCCCTAAAAAATCGCATCCAAGAAAGTAAAATCGCGTATCTACGATCGTTCATAGCGATTTACGATTGATCGTAGCCTTCTACGATCGTAGCTTCCTACGATCGATCGTAGTTTCACCCGAGAGTTTCCAGCATTTCTGGGGCTTTACGATCGATCGTAGCAACTCTACGATCGTTCGTAGCTCCGCTACGATCGTTCGTAGGGTCCCTACGAGCGATCGCAACTTTTGCAGAAAGCTTCAGCATTTTTGCGTTTTCGTATATCGGCCATAACTTTTGACTCGCTTGTCCGATTTTGACGATTCAGCTTGCATTGGATTCTTCTTTCAAAGGAGAACAATTTTTATGTTTTTTACAACTTCCAATTATTCCTTTTTCTTGGACCATTTTGCCCCTAAACCTGACTGATCCGAAATTGGGTTTCGTTAATCCAGATTTTAAACCGACCCGACTTCAGAAATCGGTCTTTTGACCTAACACCAACTCAAAACCAAGACAAGTGATCAACATGAACCCCGAAGAGGGTTCAATTACCTTTCCAAAAATTTAAGAATCGCTTAATTCCGACGAGCGGTATGAACGCTTGGGCTATTTAGAGTCGAGGGTATGCCAAGGCATAACCCTTGTCAATACTCAAGAGTATTCTATACTCTTGCCTATTTCATTCCAAACACCCATACACCATAAATACATTCTTACATGCTTTATTATATGATATCATTCGTCGTACATGGCCATCAAGATCCGGGGTTCTACAAAAAGAGACATTTGATGAGCTCTACATTGAATTTGATAGAATAGCTAAATTAAATAAATCTTTTAAAAATGAAATTCACTCTCACACATTCATGTGAAATTCTACAAAAAGAAAAGAGTGTGTTAGTGAATGAGAATGAAGAATTGAAGAAGAAATTAAATGAAATTCAATACTCTCCTCATGACTAATCTTGTGAATGTGATGAGTTAGAATCGAAAGTCAAAGACTTGACTAATACTATCCTCACATTCACAAATGGTCAAAAGAACTTAAAAAGACTCTTAGGACAACAGAGATGTGTTTTCAACAAAGCTGGACTTGGCTATGACACCTTTTCAAAACAAAAAGATTATTAAAACTTCTTTACAAAATTAAGTAGTAACCAAACTCCACCTTCTACTTCATTCTATAATGGTAAAATAGTTAGAAAAGTTTGGGTTTCAAATGGATCATCTTCTTTTTCAAAAATTGACCACAAAGGACCAAGAATGATATGGGTTTCTAAGGGAACTAATCCTCCCAAATCAAAACCCAAATCAATTTGGGTTCCATCCAAAACAGTTTGGGTATCGGGGGAAAAGTATCTTGGAGTTACTTGAATTAGTTGTGTAGGTATGCTTCAAATTAAGAACATCCAAGACAACATGGTTCTTGGACAGTGGATGCTTAAGACATATGGCTAAGAACAAGAAGTTGTTTGCATCTCTCACTCTAAAGGATGGTGGACAAGTTACTTTTAGAGACAATGCTAAAGGCAAGATCATTGGAATATGTAACATTAATAAAAATAAATCTGTTTTTATTGAAAATGTATTGCTTGTTGATGGTCTTAAACATAATCTTATTAGCATTAGTCAACTTTGTGATAAGGGATTAAATGTCTCATTCAAATCAAATATTTGCATGATTAAAGACAAAGATAATCTAAACACTTTGTTTGTAGCACATAGAAATGAAAATGTTTACACCTTAGATTTTGATGAACTTAAATCTCAAAATATGATATGTTTTTCTACTATAGATGAAGCTACTAGGTTATGGCATAGAAGACTAGGACATGCTAGTATGGATCTTTTGTCTAAATTTTCTAAAAATGAATTAGTTAAAGGATTACTTACAACTAAATTTATAAAAGATAAAATCTGTGATGTTTGCCAACTTGGAAAACAAATAAAATTTTCATTCAAAACTAAGAAAATAATTTCTATTACTAGGCCTTTAGAACTTTTACATATGGATCTTTTTGGTCCAAATGAAGTAGTTAGCCTATCTGAAAAAACTTATGCTTTTGTAATTGTGGATGATTATTCAAGGTACTCTTGGGTACTATTCCTATCTCATAAAAATAAAGCACCTTCTCTATTTAAAAAGTTTTGCAAAAGAGTTCAAAATGAAAAAGGTTATTCTATTAACAACAGAAAAAGTGATAGAGGAGGTAAATTCAAAAATAAAGAACTAGAGTCTTTTTGTGATGAAAATAGTTTTAATAATAATTTTTCAGTTCCTAGAACTCTACAACAAAATGGTGTAGTAGAAAGAAAGAATAGATCTCTTCAAGAAATGGCTAGAACTATGCTTAATGAAAATAAATTACTAATTATTTTTGGGCTGAAGCCATTAATACTTCATGTTATGTAATTAATAGAGTTGTTATAAGAATAAGTTGAATAAAACTTCCTATGAGCTTTGGAATGGAAGAATTCCTAATATAAGCTATTTTAAGGTGTTTGGATGTAAATGCTTTATACTCAATGATAAACAATATCTTAAGAAATTTGATGCAAAATTTGTAGAAAAAATCTTCCTAGGATAATCTACAAATAGCAAAACTTATAGAGTGTTTAATAAGAAATCTTTGGTTGTTTAAGAATCAATCCATGTAGTATTTGATGAATCAAATCCATTTAAAAAATCTTCTAATAATGATGATGAAATTGAAAATCTTTCAAAAGAAATATCTAATTTAGAAATCAATAAAGAAAATAATGATGATCAAGAGAAAGAAACATCAAATGATAAATCTATTGAAATAGAAAATGAGGAAGAAAATGAAGATGAAGAATCTTATCAACTTCCCAAAGCTTAGAAATTAATAAAAGATCATCCTAAAGATTTAATTTTTGGTAATATGGAACAAGGGGTTAGAATAAGAAGAAATCTAATGAACCTTGCATTCCTAAGTCAAATTAAACCTAAAAATGTCTTAGAAGCTAGTGAAGATGAATCTTAGGGCATTGCTATGCAAAAAGAACTAAATCAATTTGATGGAAACCAAGTTTGGGATCTAGTGCCTAGACCAAATGATAAATCTATAATTGGTACAAAATGGGTCTTTAGAAATAAAAAATGATGAAAATAGAAATGTAATTAAGAATAAAGCAAGACTAATAGCTTAAGGTTACATCCAAAAAGAAGGCATAGACTATGATGAAACTTTTGCCCCGGTTGCTAGACTAGAAGCTATAAAAATGTTACTTGCATTTGCTAGTCATAAAGAATTTAAATTATACCAAATGGATGTAAAAAATACATTTCTTAATGGATATATTAATGAAGAAGTATATGTGAATTAACCACCTTGTTTTGAAAACCATAAATTTCTAAATCATGTATTCAAGCTAACTAAAGCCTTATATGGATTAAAGCAAGCTCCAAGAGCTTGGTATGATAGGCTAAGTAGTTTTTTAATTGAAAATGGATTCATAAGAGGTAAAATTGATACAACCCTATTCATAATGACCAAAAATGATGATATGCTAATAATTCAAATCTATGTAGATGACATCATATTTGGATCAACTAATGAATCTCTTTGTAAAATGTTTGTTAAAACAATGCAAAAAGAATTTGAAATGAGCATGATGGGTGAACTAACATTCTTCTTAGGACTTCAAATTAAGCAAACCAAACAAGGAACATTTGTTAATCAAGCCAAATAAACTAAAGAATTACTTAAAAAGTTTGGAATGGAAAATACCAAGATAATGGATACACCTATGAGTCCATCAACCAAACTTGATAAGGATGAAAATTGTAAAAATGTTGATGAAAAACTTTATAGAGGCATGATTAGAAGTTTGTTGTATCTCACTGCAAGTAGACCTGACATTATGTTCAGTGTTTGCATTTATGCAAGATTCCAATCCTGTCCAAAAGAATCTCACTTAATTGCTATGAAAAGAATTTTTAGATACTTGTTTGGCACAATATGTCTAGGTTTATGGTATCCTAAAGACACAAATCTAGATCTAATAAGCTATTCAGATACAGACTTTGTTGGATGCATAGTAGATAGAAAAAGCACTAGTGAAACTTATCACTTTTTAGGACATTCTCTTATTTCATGGTTTAGTAAGAAACAAAATTCAGTGGCCTTATCCACAGCTGAGGTGGAGTATATGGCAGCTGGACTTTGTTGTGCTCAAACTTTGTATATGAAACAACAGCTAGAAGATTTCAAATTTTTCTATACTAAAATTCCTATTAAGTATGATAATACAAGTGCAATTTGCATGACTAAAAATCTCATTCAACACTCAAGAACTAAACACATAGAAATCAGATATCGCTTTATAAGAGATCATGTGCAAAATGGAAATGTTATCTTAGATTTTGTGGATACAGATAATCAGCTTACTGATATCTTTACCAAACCCCTTCAATCTGATAGGTTTAGTGCTTTGAGAAGAGAATTAGGTATGACAAGTCTAAATGAGCTAAACTAATCATTCTTTTATGAATAAATTTGATCAAAAATTAAAATCTTTTAATTGATATGCTATAATTTGTTTGATTATATTAGAAGAATGATTTGAATGACTTATGATGTTTTTGGATGCTTTAATGTACCAATGGTTTCAAGAAAAATAGTTGAAAAATCAAATTAAAATGAATTTCTCAAGTTTAGTACTAAATTCGGCGACGAATTCAGTCTGGAGTTTGAATTCGGCAACGAATCTTTGGGTAAAATAGAAAACAGAATGTTTTCTGTACCCATTTCAGCGATGAATCTGGAAGATTCATCCATTTCGTCGACGAAGTCAATCCGAATTTGAAAATAGTAGGTTTCCTGACTCAATTTCGGCGACGAATTCAGGACTAAAACCCAATTTGGCGACGAAATAGGTCGAGGGTATAAATATAAACCCCCAAATCCGATTTTTAAAAAGCCTAACTTCCCACCTTTTCCTATTCCATTACTCTAGCACCCAAAATCCTTCCAAATCTCTCCAAATCTTTCTCAAATCGTGAAAGAATGCCTCCAAGAATGAAGAATGCATCAGTGGAGCCCTCTAAGAAAAGGCCACACATAGACAAAGGCAAAGAGCCTGCTTCGAGTTCAACTCCAGCTTCAGTAAAGTTCAAAGAGGTCAAATTCGAGAAGATCTTCAAAGAAAAATTTCTACCTCGATCCCCTCTGTATGGTAAAGTGGTCAACTTCCTTAATCTCTCTGCTTTCAGATTAGAACCAATAAAAACCCTCTTTTCTGCCCTTAAATGGGACTGCTTCCTTGAATCCAACGAGATAATGTTTCCTGAGTTAGTTAGATTGTTCTACACTCACTTCAATTTTAACCAATCTAAATCCATCATTACCTCTTTTGTTCTAGGGAAAAACATATCTTTTCACCTAAACCAATTGCACACAATTTTAAAAATCCCTCAGTGCACTCTTCTGACCTTTGTGAATGGTCAGTGGACCAAGCATGAAGGGTTTGATGTAGTAGAAGCACTTAAAATGATGTGCATTAGGCAAAACTTTTCGACCCCTTTCCAACCCAAGGTCAAAGACCTAACCTTGACCTCTAGGCTAATTCAACACATCATCACCTACAATTTAGTGCCTAGGGCTGTTGGTAGGGAGTACCTTACCTATTTTGATGTATTCCTCATGTGGTGCATCTTAACCACTACACCCATTGATTTATCGTACATCATTGCACACTGTATGGATGATGCCTTTAAAAGGAAATCAGGGTGTCTTCCTTTTGGTTAGGCCCTGACAAAAATCTTTAGACATTTCAATGTCTCTTTCTCTTCCCAAACAGATTTTGTCATTGCAGATGACTCCTCCATCTATAGCAAAAAAACCATTCAAAGAATGGGCTATATTTGGGATGAAAACCAGAAGGTTTGGACTCCCAAACCCTCTGTCTCTCAGTCCTCCACTATTCCTTCCTCCTCTTCTCCTACCATACCACCTCCAGTCTCAAATTCCACTCCATCTATCCCTCCTACCATCTCTACTCTAGCACCTCCTCTTTCTCCTCCTGCTTCTGTTCCTTCTGTTGATCCTCTCATGGATCAATCTCCTGCTCTATCTCCTACCAGTGCTCCCTTCTCTCTTCCTTCTCCTTTCAGAGCTTCACCCCCTTACTTTGAGGTTGGTGGCTCTTCTGCTCAACCTGAGCACCCTCTTAGACCCTCTTTCTCTGATGATGTTCTCAGCCTCATGATGGGGAAATTGGATTCTCTAAGCTCTGGCATAGTGAGCTTCCAAGCTGAAGTGAGAGAAAGGTTGGACAACCAAGAAGCTCAAGCTACTAGTCTGCAAATAGAGATTAGAGACAGATTAGCATACTTAGAGGGGTCCTCTGTTGATTTTAGAGCTGAGATGAGAGAGAGGATGTCCTCAGTAGAAGCCTCCCTTGCTGCTATCCACACTGATCTAAAGGAGAGAGATGATGCAGCCTACTCTGTCTTAGGGAATATGAGCATGGACACCTCAGTGGTCAAGAATAGAATTGACACTGTAACAACTCTTCTTCAAAGATTAGAGGGAGATCAAATGGAAGAATTTCTCAAGCTTGACAAGGCAGCAGCTATGATCCAAGGTCATGTAGAATCTTCAAGCCTCCAATTGAAGACCCAGGGAAAGCTGTTGTTGGATATGGCTGAGCAAGATTCTTTGTCGGCCACCATTACTCTTAGAGCCATAGAGGAAATCAAGAAGATCAACCACTTCCTAGTCAGCTTAGCTACTAGAGCCCCCTCTTCTCAAACCCCACCTTTTCAAGCTCCACCTTCAAAATCCAAGGGCAAGCAGCCCATGAAGACCAAAGCAACCCCTTCTAAGGGTAAGTCCAAGGGTGATCCAATCATATCCCTTCCTTCCTTAGATGAAGATGAAGCTATTCAAGACAATGAAGATGAAGACCCTCTGGAAGACATCTACACAAAGGTTGCAGATCTTATCAAGAAACAGAAGAAGGATAGACTATAGTTTTTTTTAGGGTGTTTTCTTTTTTTTAGATGTTGCCATAGGGGGAGAAAAATAGAATGTAATGAAATTCTTGATTCATGTATACCTTTTTATTTTATTGAATGATATTACTTGATACGTTTTTACTGAATGAATGAAATCATTTTATATCATTTTTTTTGCATCTTTGGCAGTACTAACACAAACCTTAACTTATTAAAACATGGAACTTCTCTTGATTCACAATTTAGTTTGATCAACTTTTTTTCTTCGATTAGTATATCTTGATCAAATTTGTTGTAAATAAAAATTAAGTTTGATACTTACCTTTGTGGAACTTCTCTAGGTACTAAAACATAGTGATATGTCCTATGAACCATCTGAAATATGCATCCAAGTAAAAATTGTGATTTTTTTTAAATGCATATGTTTAGGGGGAGCTTTCCTCAAAAATTTTAATGTAAAGCATGTTATGAGGGACTCAAACCCATTTCATTACATTGTTACGTCATCATCAAAAATGGGGAGATTGTTAGCCTCAGGGTTAAAACTATGGGTACCCCTAATAATTTTGATAATAACATAATAATGAAATGAAATTTTTGGTACTAATAATCTTGTTTAAGTGCTTGATCTTTTTAGAATATAAAGTTGATAGCATCCAATCATGAAAAAGGATGAATTACCCAAGAGGAAGTACAACTCAATGTATTCAAGTTAAAGATTCAAGATAAGACTATAGTCCAAGTCGGGTCCATTGAAGAAAAAGACAAATCACAAGACCCAAGTCAAGCCAAGATCAACTCTCAAGTAACTTCAAATGTAATTTTTAATTTGTTTGAGAGTACCTAGGACTAATGTAAAAAGTCCTCAAAAAGTTTGGTAAGTTGAAAAGCTCAAAGATCATAGATTGACCATAGGAGCCTAGGACACTTTTTTGAAAATCATTCTAAGGCCCTAAGGGATCATAAAATCATGTTAAGACATAGTTGAATGACCTAGGAAATCAATCTCATTTCTTTGGTATGATCCTAGATAGAATTCAGAGTTTTTGTTCTGAATTCGTCGACGAATTCTCAGGATAGGCTGAATTCGGCGACAAAGTCATGACAGTATTTTTGAAATTGCATTCTGTCTTCTGCATTTGGCGACGGATTCAAGTGGAAACCCCACTTCATCGACAAAATCAAGTCTGGAACAGAAAATTCGTTATAACGGCTAGTATTCAACGGACTAAAAGGCATTAAATGTTTCTCCAACGGCCTTATTGGATCAAATGCTATAAAAGGAGTTCATTTATGAACTAATAACAACTCTTGATCACAGTAATAACTTTTATTGATCACTCATTCATTGCTTTTGATTCCTCACTCACTCACATACGTAGAAAATCCCCAAATTTCTCTTGAGCTCATTCAACTCCAATTTCTTTTGAGAGACTTTATTAGAGTTTTCATTTAACTCTTATCCAGCTTATTCAAGGAGCCTTTATTTCAGATTTTCGAATCCAAACTCATTTATTGAGGTCAGTCAATAATCTAAGATTCTTGCACTGAAGCTATTGCTTCAGTTTTATCAAGAGAGGGTAGTGCTCTTGAGAGGTTTCAGCTCGGCCTAAAGGAGAGCTTGTAAAGGTAATATCTTGACCTGTAAGAGAGATTGTAACGGTTTGGACTCCACCAGTGAAGGAATCTGTGCAATTAAGGAATCGTGGTGAATCCTCTAGCTGGAAGCTTGAGGCGGGGAGTAGGCTGGTTTGCTGAACCTCGTAAACAAATTATGAGTTTGCACTCTCCTTATCTCTTCTCTCTTTCTCTTACAATATTTCTATTGTTTTTGCTTACTGCATATTTAATTTATTCCACATTTTGAATATATAGTTCATAAATTTTTAAATCTGTCATAGACCCTATTCACCCCCCCTTTAGGGTTATTACCCGGCCAACAAGATTGCATTCCTTTGCCTAGCCGCGGCCCTCCACCAATGTTTGACCTCGCCATCCATGAGGAAGGAGGCCTATTTAACTCTCTGCTCGTGTGTGGGTTCAATCACCGAGAATATTTTCTTCAGCTATATTATCCATGTCTCGGCACTAGATCTAAATTGTCAAAAAAAACGTTGGGGGACCCATCCTCCTGAAGGCCTCCACTCCATGTTGTTAGGGTGGGTGAGTATCAGTTTGACCTGCCTGCCTTGCCTGCCCTGCTCCTAGCTAGGATGATAGTCTTCTATGTGATAGCAGTGGCAAGAGTCTCTAGAATGCAGCCCAAATCTGGTTGGCCGACACCATTTGAAGAACCTTCATTAGTCCTACTACCCCTTCTGTTTCGGTTAGCCCTCGTGCCTAGCCTCATGACGGTATTCCTGAGAGCAAAACATTTCATCTTTAATCACACATGACAATCTTAAGCTTAAGCCTAAAAGAAGAGCTAATCCCGTAGTCTTGATATTGCTTTTCTAGGTTGAATATATCCCCTTATTCCTAATGAATTCTAATGTCTTGGCTCCAACTCTGGTATTACGCTCAAAATATCATAAGTCCGACTCGGAGGACGACTTAAACCTAGGGACTCTAATGCATTGACTCTAATACCAACTTTGTCACGCCCCAAAATTCCACCTTGGTCAAAATGGGACCTTGGGCTGTGACACTGCTTATACCTGCTTAATTCTATAGCATATAAGGCATTACTAAAGTGGAAAATTTACAAAAGTGCCATAGTAAAATTTTGATATAAATTGAAACCATCCTGTATAATCCTAACCAAGTCAAACATGACTCACTGTGTGATCAAAATAGCCTGATATTTATAAGAAACATAAACCTAAGCAACATCATAAAAATCCCAAGTATCTATTACAATTCCTTTTCAATAATGACAACAACCCAAGTCTAATAATATGTTAACCGATCAAGGTCCTTAACTCCCTCTGCAAAGGGATCACCTTCTTCCTCCTCTTCTTGGTACTTCTCTTCTACTCATAGTTCGACAGTATGCTCCTGCTCTAAACTTGCCGACAATAATAATCGACTGAGCATTGAAAACAATTAGCGGATATAAAGTCTAGGTAATAACACAATATCACTTGTACATAATCCATATCATAATTCATGACATATTTACATAATAAGAATGCGAAAAACATGTGAGCATACCATATCCACATCTTGACTTGTGTGACCCTTGGCCTTGTATGTGTGAGAAGCATGTGCATGATAAGATGCATGTTCATGATAAGTTGTCAGTTCCACAACGCATGATAAAACTAACCTCACATTCACTCATCATGATAAAACAAGTGTCACCTTCACTCATCATGATAAAACTCACCTTCACTTCATGATAAAACAAGCCTCACCTTCACTCATCATGATAAAACAACCTCACCTTCAATCCATGATAAAACTATCCTCACCTTCAATCATCATGATAAAATAATCTTCACCTTCACTCGTCATTTCATAGTCATATGCATATTCCGGATAAATGCATGTTCTTGTGAGACCTGTGTACTCATGACTTTAAGCTTACCGTGCATGTGAACAGGTGCTTAAGTGTAGTAATTAATATTCATGTAGGTCATTCCTTAGATTCCGGTCATCCACAATGGAAATTCCGCCATGGTCCATACCATGATGGTTAGAGAATGCCCCCCCCCCTAATATTGATCACCATACAAAATAAGTAGGGCATAATTTACCATGGTAATCATAAACAATACCTTATCATAATTTCACAATTTCCTTAATATAACTCATAAGTATTAAACCCATTCCACCTCCATTTATTCATAAAACACCATTCCTCCATTATATCAACGCATGCTCCATTCACAATTATTCACAAACTTTAGATATTCATCCAAACCCATCCATCATAATTTCTAATATGTATGTCATTATGTTAATAATTGCTTCTTTATTTACATTTGTTAGTTTTTATTTTGTCTTATTGTTCTAATTATAGCTTTTTTTTTTTACTTTTATGTAGGAGTTTGAGAGAGTTTAACAGATTTGAGCCCAAATTGAAGAAATTTAAAGTTAAAAGCCCATTAGAGAGAAAAGCTATACAAGGCTCACTAATCTAATTGGATCTAATCAAGGAGAAGATAGGGTTGTTGAAATTTGGCAACCAAATCTACAAGAAAAGCAAGTAAATTTCATGGGTATTGTTATTGAGCAAACAAATCCCCGGAAAAGGAAGATTTCTTGGATTCCCGCCTAATTTGACCATGACTCACTAATTAGGTCATAAATTTTGATTTAGATATTGGATTAAGGCAAGATTTGAGGCATTGGAAAGAAGACTCAATGAGGAACAAAATTGGATTTCATGAGAATATTCTAATTTGGACGTTTAAGGGTCAAAATATTCAGTCAAGTAGAGGCTTATGCATAGAGGATAAGGAAATCAGGGTTAAAAACAGTTTTTTGCTCTCTCCCTTGGTCTTTTTTCTCTCATCTTCCTTACTCTTTTGACTAATTTTATTGGAGATTGAGTAGTGTAAAAGGATATACTTTCTTTTAGTCTCTAGTTCTTTCTCTCACCCAAGAGACTCTTTCTTTTATTTTATTTTTCTATTTTGTAAAAGTGAAAAAGGGAGTGGTGTAAAAAAGTCAATTAAACATCACTACAATGCTCGGCTAACTCGTGATAAAGGAAGAAGGAAACCAAAAACCCGGTAAGATTTATCCTTATTTTAGTTTTTAAATGCTCCAAAATTATATTTTTATGAAAATATTAAATCTGGATTTTAATTAAAATTTTCATAAGATTTATCTTCTGATCCAAAACATTTGCTTGCTTATTGGATCGTGTTTAATTGGAGAATTTAGAAATTAATTTTAGGATTAATCTTATTATATTTTTGGTGAAATCCAGATCCCTATTCTCTTTCTACTTTAACAAAAGATTTATATGAATAATTAATTATATTTTATTTTTAATTATCATTTTAGCATAAAATTTTTAAATCGGTTTTTATTAAATCTATTAAGAAATTCCAAATTAATTGTAATACCCATTTAACAAGTCTCTGTGGATCGACCCCGTTTTACCGCTATCTTACAATAGAAAGTGTGCATTGGGTTAATTATATTTGAGTACACCAATTTCCCTTCATCCATAAGATAAAACATTACATTACAACCCATAACTCCCAATCAAGCTCATAACATCAAGGTAACACATATAAAAATTCCATCCATGCTCCATAGTGCACCATCAAACCATAATCATGCAAATGACCCAATATCCCTAACTTATTCATATTAAATCATTCAAAATTCATAATAGAGTTAGGTTAGAAAGTATATTGACCTTAGGGATTGTTTCCCTACGACCTAAATCGCTCGAGGAAGGCTTCCGGGCGTTTCCAAGCTTGAACTCCTCTCCAAGCAATCTCCTTTGAAACCTAGGGTTTCCCTCTCTTCTCTCTCTCTCTATTAGGGTTTAGGGTTCTAATAAACCCTAACTCACGAAATAGAAGCCTATTTAAGCAAAATTACCCAAATTCTCGAAATCCGGTCGACCGGTTTTGGGTGGACAAACCATGTTCTCCATTTTTCCACCAGTCGGTCGACTGGTTTGTTAGAGGGGCCCCTGTTTTTGTTTTAGTGCTAGTCGGTCAACAGACTGTGAAATCTGGTCGACCGTTTTGGTTGGTCTTTCTCTTTTTCCAGATTTTTCCTTCTTTCTTCGTTTAATTGATCGTTTACATATTTTAAACACTCATAGACACTAATTAGCTTTAAACACACAACACATAATTAATTTGACTAATTTACCCTTATTAAAACAATAATGACATAAAAAAAAATGATGGTCTCTACAACACCATGGTTACGAATGGATTATTTAAGCTCCATAAGAGTCTTCTCAAATGAAAACATCACATATGTCAGTTATTTTTAAAATAAAGTACCCTCTCTAAAACATAGTTGAAAACATCACATATGTTTTGAGTTATTTTTTAAAAAAAGTACCCTCTCTAAAACATAGTTGATAAACTCAATATGTAGTTCTAAAATATTGAGGGTTCGTTCTTTTGGTGAGACTTATAGTCTGCACTTTGCAAATTAATAATATAAATTTTCGTTTGTGAACTAGATGTATCTTGCCTTTCTTTTCATGGGTTACAATTCCGGTAAGACTTCAAATGCAACAAAATTAATGATTTTAAATCTCGTAAAAATGATAAGACTTATAATCTCATGACGGTAAGAATTAATTTTGTTAGAATCCTTGACGGAAACCTTGACGAATTGACTTATATTTCCTAACAACTACCATGCCAAAGTGCAAAGTGCCAAGCTTTACAAGTTTCAGCCAAAGAATAGACCCTCATTGAAAAACAAATAAAGAAAAAATGCCTGTTTGGTTCTCGGGTGGAAATGTTGGGAGGAACTAAGATTTTGATCCTTAAAAGTTCATTAAACTTCATTAAAACACACTGAAGATCACAAACAACGAGGAATCGTAACCAAGAAACTTATGAAACAAGAGCCAAGACTACAACACAACAAAAGACATGTCTTTATTCATCTTTCCATGAAGACAGGTCGGGAGTTTCTGATTTCCTCCAAGTCCATGAGGAAAAGGATGCTCCATATCTTTCTCCTTTGAAGGCGTCTGCAAAAGCTAGAGATTCGAGTTCGGCCATTTCTTCTGACGTTAGTTTCACAGACAAAGCTCCAATGTTCTGGTTGAGATTTTCAATCTTGGTGGTGCCAGGTATCGGACACACATCGCTTCCTTGATGGTGAACCCATGCCAATGCAAGCTGAGAGGAGGTGCATCCCTTCCTTGTAGCCATTTCATTTACTCGCTCAAATATATGGTTGTTATGCTCAAGATTCTCAGGTTGGAACCTGGGTAGAAACTACAACAAATGACAGATATTTCAGTACACAAGAACAGGTGAATGCACCAGACAGAGACGAACATAATGATATGTTTGTGTGCAGTAACACCTTAAAATTGGTCTTTTAGTACTTAAATAGTTCTCCAGTAAACCATTTTTTTGAAAAAAAAATTTAATTTCATATTGAACTTTCAAAAATTAAGGTAGAGATGAAATAATGCCAAAAATTCCAAGAGCACTTGAAAATTTTGGATACATGAGAAAATGGGGGTATGGTACTTCGGTAGATATTGATTGTTTATTTAAATAAATATATATACATGCTAAAATGAACTTTCATCTATCTAGATTACAGAGCTTTAAAGATAACAATTTAGTTTCTGGTAAAGGTTTTCTGTCCGGATATTTGTTTCCTATCATGAGAATATGTGTAAACAGAGGTATCAACAGAGATATCAGTACAAACCTTTCGGAAGTCATCATCAGACATGTTCTCAACCAACTTGGCCCCCGATGAAAAGAAGCCCCTTCCCAGAGGGCTGTAGGCAACAATCCCAATGCCAAGTTCTCTGAGTAATTAGAAGAAAGTTAGGATTAGAACTTTGGTTTACTAATCTCCTAGTAAACGGAGAAGTTGGTGCAGCAGACCCCTCACCTGCAAGTAGGAACTATATCTTCTTCTACATCTCTTGTCCACAAGGACCACTCCAACTGCACTGCTGTTATTGGGTGAACAGCATGTGCTCTCCTTATTGTCGAAGCAGAAGCCTCTGATAGACCTATATACTTTATCTTTCCTTCTTGAACTAGTTTCTTTAGCTCTCCCATCTAGTTTAAATGGAAAGGAAAAATAATGATAATTAGGGAATTGAATTAAGGCAAGTACATGAAAGAGAACAAGCAGTTATATTATGATCAAATAGATTTTTCATATAAAAGAAATCAAGATGTGTAAGCAAAATAAACTCATAATCATCAGAAATGCCTTATCCCAGATATTTAGGATTGGCAACATGAATTCCATTTCGTCATTCGACTCTATTAAAAGCCAAGATTCGGTCTGATAGTGTGCTATCAAAATTTTCAACACTATCTCTATTCATGTCATTTTTGGTCTTCCCTTCACCCTTTTAGATCCTTCAACCCACACTATTACTTACGTCTACTCACATACTATATCATAGTAGTACTATAATCAATCAAGTTTGAGTAAAAAAGGACTATTTACTAAGCCTAAACATATAAATAGAAGTTATTTATGAGGATCACACTAAGAAAATATACAGAATATAGCCTCAGCCTTCACCTGAAGAAACTGTGTTTGGAAAAGACATGATTTGAATCTTAAATCCTATCAGATCCTACTATTTGAGTTGATGATAGTCTACTAGGAGAAAGCTATTAATTCTTTTTAGATTAGATTCTTTCTTTTGCATACAAAGTAAACCTACATTTACAACCATAATATGTTGTTAGTGGTGAAATGCACACAAGACATTTACTTTTTATATTTTTGGAAGACATTTATCCAAACCCTAAGATTTAAGAATCAATTTACCCCCTTGTGCATTTATAATTCGATTTCACTTTGGCAACATTGCTTGTCCTAAATGAACACACTTCATTTAGTAGTAGAATGTATTTTTGAATGAAAAATTGCATTGATTAATTTAAAATTAATATATATGCATGAAATTAGGTGGACAATTGATAATTATGTTAAGTTCTAAAAATTATTCATTTTTTTTCTATGTTGCACAGATACAAACAAGGATGTCAGAGTCTAACTCGGATGCAAGGTGTTGGATTCGGTGAACTCCATAAAATAGGAATCAAGGACATGGGGGAAATCTATTGAGTAATGCTAGCCCCAGGTCAGAATTACAAACTTGCCCTGAGATAGAGACATGTGTTGCTACTTTTCCCTGTTACCTCTACAACCGGTTATGCTTATAACTTCCTCCTTTGAAATAATTGTTGCTTTATCCCTTCGAAGGGGTATCAACAATGCTCTCCCACAATGAGAGTTTTGAATTTTTTAAAAATTTGCGTCACTGTGTGTGGGGCTAATACTCCGTCAATATATTATTTTGAAGAATTATTATAGTTATAATTTTGTGAAGAGTATTACAAGGAGAATAAATTAAATATATGAAAATATTACCGGTAGTAACATAATAATTTGTTAAATAAAAATGGTAGGTGAACAAAAGGGACATTTTTAGAATATTAAAAAGGGTAAATGAAAGGGGAATTTTTAGTATATTAAAAAAGTAAATGAAAGTAATATTTTTGAAATATTAAAAAATTTAACATGTGGGATTGTAGAGCCCCGGATTTTCTACAAGACTGTTCATGTGCAAGCACTGTTCATGTGAGTGAATAGCGCCGAGAGCACTAGTATTAGAAGGGCCAAAGGCCTTTATTATAAGTTGGGTTTGGTTAATGAGAGTGAGGGTTCCTCATGGCCCGAGTGTGAGGTGAGTTTGGTGGATGAATCAAGGGATGAGAGATGTCTTTGAGAAAACAAGCAAAAAGTATAAGACATACCCTAAGTGTTAGGGTGTTAGGCCCACATGAATCTTGATGTTCATGGGGGCTTTTGCCTTCCGTGGATGTGTTAGAAATTATTTTAGGGTCCTATGGACCTTTATGAATAGCTTAAGGACGTTAAAACAAGAGTGTGAAACACTCTAAGTGATCAAAATATGATCGAAGTTGAAAAGAAAAAGGTCTTTGCATACCCTCAACTTTGAAAAGCTCTAGTTCGCTCATAGATGATCGGAATAGAGCGATTCTTAAATTTTTGGAAAGGTATTTAAACCCTCTTCGAAGTTCATGTTGATTACGTTTTCGGATTTTGAGTTGGAGTTAAGTCAAATGTCCGATTTCTGAAACCGGGTCTGCTGCAAATCTGGACTGTTGGAGTCCATTTGCAGACCAGTCAGCTTTAGGGGCAAATTCGTCCATGAAGAAGGAATAATTATGGCTTTTGTAAAACATGAAAGTTGTTCCCCATTCGAAAGACAAATCCAACGCAAGTTGAATCGTCAAAATCGGACCACCGAGTCAAAAGTTATGGCCGATTTACCAAAGCGGGATTTTGCAGAAGAACTCGCTCGAGCAAGATCCAAATCCGCTCGAGCGAGATCGGCGAAAAATGGGTTTTTGAGGCCAGTGAGCAACCCGCTCGAGCGAGATTGGTGAAAAATGGGTTTTTGAGGCCAGTGAGCAACCCGCTCGAGCGAGATCACCCAGAAATGTTTTTTTAGGGTTTTTCCCAACCCAAACACCTATATATACCCTATTTTCGGGGGACTAAGATTTCTAACACCCAGAGAAGGGTTTTTTGAGAGAAAAATGAGGAAACTTAGGTTTCCAAAAGGGGGTTTCTCTCAAGATCAAGGAAACCCCCAATTTCAATCTTCAAACTTCTCAAGACCAAATAGGGGAGCAAGGATCGTGCAAAACCAAGGCTTTTCTCACGAGCTAAGCCACGAGGAAAGCATCACAGAGGGGATTTCGTGAGAAGAACAAGAGGAGCTTGAATCCTTCATTCTAAGGCCATTCAAGCTTGGATCTTGGGTCCAAGGCATCCTCAAGTGGAGATTTGATCTCCTTAAGGTATAACACTCTACTAGCTTTTCATGTGGTGATTCTTCCATAATTTCTAGTATGATAAGCCCTTGTTTGGATGATTGAAGGATAATAATATACCACCTAACTTAGTTATGATTCCTCTATGCATATTAAGTTTTGATGCATGATTTTGTTTAAATAAGATGAAAGGGAAGGGTTTAGACAAAGAGAATGTGAATGCACTCTCTAAATGGCTAGTTAGAAATTCTTGATATTAAGGAGGAATGGATGGGTAAGGATGAGAGAGTAGAACATTTTACTCACTCTCCATTTTGTGCAAAGCTCACAAATAAAATCATGCTAGATCTAGGGTGGATGAATGTTTTGGTTGATCTATGGCCTATGGCCTTGTATTTGTAAAATGAATGCTATGTATGGTGTATTGATAAGATTTCCTTGTTTTCTCTAAATTGCATATGTATTTCGATGACTTATTAGTTTTCCCTAATTATGCATGAGGACTTGTATGATTCCTTGTTTTCCTTAACTGTACACCAAGCATATGCACACACCCACTACTATGTGTTTGACATTTCCTTGTATATGATGTCACTCAAACATGACTTCTTAAGATCAAACCAAGTATGATTTATCACGCACGAGAACAAACATGATGTTTCAAGACGAATATCAAACACGATTTCCCAAGGACAAGAATATGACATGAATCTCCTAAGATCAAGAGTAAACATCATTCCCCAAAAACATGAACGAGCATGATTTCTCACGATCAACACGAGTATGATAAATCAAGAACAAACATGATTTCTAAGATCAAGAACGAGCACGAATCACAAGAAAGAATAAGAAAGTATGTTAGTGTACTATGACTAAGGTATGGGCACTAACATACGTTTCCAAGACAAGACAAATTAACAAGAAATAAAAAGAAAGTTCACAAGCAAGAATAAGAAAGGATACTAGTGTACTATGACCAGGTATGGGCACTAGTATCTGTTTCCAAGAATTGAGTCTGTTAGTGTACTATGACCAAGTACGGGCACTAACACACATTTACAAGACAAGAATGAAGGGATGCCAGTGTACTATGACCAGGTACGGACACTGTCATTTGTTTCCAAGACAAGTAATAAATAATGTTAATGTACTATGACCAGGTACAGACATTAACATCAGTGACAAGCATGAGAGGATACTAGTATACTATGACCAGGTACGAGTACTAGTGTTTGTCTCCAAATATGAAAGTATGTCAGTGTACTATGACCAGGTATGGACACTGGTATAGGTTTCCAAGTCAAGAAATAAAATGTGCTAATGTACTATGACCAGGTACGGGCATTAGCATACGCCTCAAGATAAGTAAGAAAGATGTTAGTGTACTATGACCAGGTACGGGCACTATCATCTGTTTCCAAGCAAGCAAGATCATAAGAAACTCACAAGCAAGTTAACGAGAATACAAGAGAGGATGCAAGTATACTATGACCAGGTACGGGTGCTGGCATCTGTCTCACAGCAAGAACAACACAAGACAAGAAACACGATATAAGAAATATCAAGTAAACATGAAATGAACAAGACAAGCACGAACTAGACATGACAACCATGATACACGGAGAATAAGAGGAGACAAGCATGATCTACGCAAGAATGAGATAAAACAAGCACGAACTAGACACGCAATGTACACATGACAAGAAAAGATGAATAATGATGATCCTGACACGACAAGAACTAAGACAAGACTATTATGATCCGCTCAAGGGCAAGACAAGGTAAAATGAGTTCCACTAGTCAAAGATCAAGACAAGAAACAAGGCTTATAAAATTGTATTATGCTTCCGTACTCTGATTATTATTATTGATTATGCTATTTGGATTGTGAATTGCTTTAATACATATGTAATGTGAAGTTCATAACATGGTTAGTTAGTAGTTTGTAGACGCTGAGTATTCCATGCTCAGCCGTACATTTTATGTCGGCAGGTTCATTCGACGTTGTATCCCAGGGCATTAGATCGAGATGAATTATGGAGGGCAGAAGCCTTCTTGGGATGTTCTTGAGGATGATAGGGGTTTGACTTATGACCTTATGGTTGAGTGATACAGAGGGAGAGACATGTATTTTGGGTTTTTATCTCTGGGGATATTTGTATTAATTGAGTTGGTGACTCATGTTAAGGATTTTTGTGTACATGTCTTAGTTATATTCAGTTATTGTAATAAATTGCGCTTGGAATATAGTTAAGTCATTAAAGAATTTTTCAGTTCACTATTTAGCTTGCCTTGTATACTATTGCAGGATGGTTTGAAGGATAAGTCACGTCGCCAAAGTATTTTAATTCCTACGGGGTATTTTGGGGCGTTACAGGGATTATTTGTGAAATATGGAAAATTGAAGGTTAACAAATGGGGGTACTTTTGGGATATGAAAAAGTTGAACAAAAGATGGCGATAACTACTTTCTCCTTATATATATATATATATATATATAGAGAGAGAGAGAGAGAGAGAGATTTTTGATAAAAAGAGAGAGAGATAGATAGTCACATAGAACATGTTAATTATTTATAAAAATAACTCCAATGATTAGTAAATTAAATTATTAGCCTTTCAAGTACTAAACAAGCAATGTCACTGACAAGACTTATAAACTGCATTTTTTTTTTTTAATACTTCTCGTTATGTGTCTCTATATGTAACGTACTCTTTTTTCGTTGGTAGAATATATGACATGAGGTATGTAACACGTAAAGATAAGTATACATAATACAATATAGTGTGTCAATATATTGAAAGAGAAAGGGTGTGGATGTCATACATGTTGTTACATGCTTAATGATCAAGATCATTGTCACAAAAAACTGCGCTTTTTTGAAAAAAACCCGTTTAAAACGCGCATTAATACCCTGTTGTAGAAAACGACGTTTAAAACCCCTTTTTTGAATAAAACACGTATTATAGTTTTAAACCCATTTAAAACGAATAATACGAAAAAAAAAAACACGTTTAAAACAAATAATACGAAAAAAAAACAGATAATCTTGAAATTTTTTGGGAATGAAGATTATGCAGATATTGATGACTTTGATGCTCTTTTGAGGGATTGATGAATATAAATGGATGGTTTTATTAATATACGTATTTTAGTCTTATTTTTAATCTTGATAATTGATGTTTTAATAAAATTTAATGCTTTGATGGAATGAATTTAATGTTAAAATGATGTTATGAACTTATTATTGTTGATTATAGTTACTATTTTTTGTATATTATCTCACGAAATTGTTAGATATATTAATTAGTATCGTTTCTAACTTTTATAATTATAAATTTTTTCCCTTTTTTCCCCGAAGTTTTACCGTATTTTCTTCATTTTTTTCGAATTTTTCCGTACTTGACCTTTGTCAAATTATTCCCGAACCCCGACTTTGCGACTATGATCAAGATTACACCTTTGATTAATTAATGTCCTAAACTAAGATTTTTATGACATATTTTAACAATCAGATCAAGAGCCTCTATTTGGGCAATGATATAAATAAATGTTTCAAAAATTCATTCACATAGACGTGTTTGTATATTAAATGTGAGTTTTATACTTGTCAAATCTAAGAACTGGTTTAACTATAAGGTGATAAAATTAATCACACATATTTGTATATGTGTCACACACAGGAATATATAATTTATTGTATACACATTAGGGGTTGTTTGAAAACTCTAAAAATTAGAGCTTATTTTACAAAAATAAGAGTTTTTGGTGTAATAAGAGCATTTGTTTAGGAAGGAATAAGAGCATTTATTTAGGAACAAGTAAACATATGAAAAATAACTAGCAATTTAAAAGTATAAGACTATTTTAAGTAGCATTTTAAAGTTTACGTGTCCATATCCGAGTCTTCATTTGAGTCCTGAGATACGAACACTGGCTATTACTAGAGTTAACAGTCGAGTCTTTGGTGAGTCCATGTACACACGTATGGACATGCGACTCACTTGTGGACTCGAGTCTACACAATATAGTGTTTCTTTTTGTATATCAATCTGTCAAAAATAAATAAATCCTATGCTTTACAGTTTGAATTGATTCTATATTCTTGCGATTTTGCAATCCAATTTAGATCTAAGAACTATGATCCAAATATATGGGTTTCTTTTTCTTTGTCCGACATTTCTTGACCTTCCAAAAGACAAGATCTTCAATTTGAAATTGGGAAAAGGCGGTTCACTCTCTTAGGTTAGATCAACCCGTACGGACTAAGAGTGGTAATTGTTTACCCGACCCTTCAACCCACATTATGTATTTTAGGGTTTGATGTTTTGGACCAGTTGGTTGGGTTTTGTTTTTTCAACCTATTCTATATTGGATTGGATGTTTCAAACCCATTAGTATATATATACTAGTGGACAACACATGTAATGTACGTGAGAGAGAGAAAGGGGAGTGAGACCCTAGTGAAGGCATTTCGATATAAAAAAATTAAGGTATATTTTAGGTATAAAAACTTGAGGGACATTTTAGATTAAAAAAATTGTGAGAGACATCTTGCTTATTGAAATATGATGTTAGGGAAATTTTAAGAACCAAAAATCTTTAGAGACATGCTGGATATAGCAAAAAAAAAGGGCAGGTGGGACCTTGGCGAGACGTTCTTCTTTTAGAGCATTTTTCCAAGAGAGCAAGGAGTCTAGGTCGCCATGTGTCCCTTTTAACACTACTTAACTGTGATTAAGATTCACCCACCCAATAGTTCACCCACTTATCCTAGATTTTTAGAAAAAAATATGAAAAAAAAATTTAACCCTTGGGAGTTAGTGAATTTAAATCAAGGTTTAAAAGAAATTAAATTTTTTTTTTCTAAAAACCAAGAATAAGTGGTTGAACCGGGTCGGTGAGTCTTAACCACAATTGGAGTCCTGTTATGCCCTTGAGGTTGCCATGTCTCTTTTGACACCCCTTAACTGTGGTTAAGATTCATCTACCCCTAGAGTTTACTCACCTATCTTAGGTTTTAGAAAAAATATTAATTTTTTAAACGCTAGTTAAAATTCACTAATTCCTAGGGTTGAATTTTTTTTCTAAAATCCAATGATAAGTGTGTGAACCTTAGGAGTGGGTAAATCTTAACCACAGTTAAAGAGTATTATAAGGGACACATGGGAACTTCATTGATGTAACCGGACTCTAAAAAGTCCAGTTATAACCATATAGAATTTCAAGCCTAATTGATAGATGAGTGAGGGGTAATATGGGAACCAAGCAAACATTTAATTAAATGATTGACTTATATAATAATTATGATTATGATAAGGGTAGTTTAGGAATTTTACAAAATTTCGTCTACATTTTCAAAGGCTCATTATGCAAAGGGTAGTTTTGAAATTTTGCAAACTTTCATCATGTTTTCAAGGGCTCATTATGCAAAAGATAGTTTTGGAATTACAAAAGATTCAATCAAAGTTTTGAACATGAGGAATTCTCTTTATATATACTAGTGGAACGCATGTGCGATGCACGTGAGTGTACAATCTTAATAATTGTAAAATATTTTTTTCTGATCGGTAATAATTGCAAAATATTAGAACAAATGAAAACTAAATTTTTTATATGAATTCTCATGGAACAAATAAATTCTAGTGCAAAATAAATTACGAAACATAAAAATGTAATTAGTTAACAATATGATATTATCATCAAATAGTTTCCGTGAGTGTTTTCATGACCGAATCGGACAGTTCGGGTGGCTGGGTGAATTGAGAAGAAAATCGGGAACCGACAAAGTCTACAATTCCGAAAAGGGTCATTATCAGGCCTGATTCAAAACCATCTATTTAGCCATACCAATGTTTTTATAACCGGACTGGACCGGCCGGGTGGATCAGAAAAACTGAGAACTGACCAAGTATACGGTTCTCAAAATGGTCATAATCGGGCTTAATTCAAAACCATCCATTTAAGTCATAACTGGTAGAATCGGCCAGTTCAACTGGTAAAAATATACTTGGAAAATTGGTGTTGGCAAAACCAGAAAATCGGTTGAATTGGCCGGCTGATTAGAAATTCAATTGGCCAATTTTTTGCCCATTGTGTTTTGTGGGGTTCCTAGTTTCCCCACTCACTAAGTTGTAGTGATATATGCCTTCAATCTCGTTAGGAATCCGACCATGGATGTCAAGGCGCTCCCAGTGTAGACCGTTTGTGGAAGCCATATGTGCAACGATTAGCGGGGGGGAAATAAAAAGAGGGAAGAGGGCAAACCGTGACTTCGATGGGAATTCGGGTGTCGATGCGGTGCTGGTAATAGAGATCGATGCAATCCATTTGAAGCCTCTTCAAGCTGGACTCGCAGGCAGCCCTCACATAGCCTGGATCTCCTCGCACGTCCACCTTCCCGTCGGCAAAGCTGATCCCAAATTTGGTAGCAAACTTCACTTTTTCTCTCTTTCCCTCCAGAGCCTATTCATTCAATACCCATCTCAAGAAATCAGAAAAAGAAACAGAGAAATAGAAATGAATTGAAGAAACCAAATTGTTCTTTTTTAGTATGCACCTTTCCAAGGAGGATTTCGTTAGTGAAGGGGCCGTAGATATCGGAGGAGTCGAAGAAGGTGATGCCGCTGTCGATGGCGTGGTGGATGAGAGCGATCATCTCACACTCGGGCTTGGGAGGGCCGTAGGCGGAGGACATGCCCATGCAGCCCAGTCCCTGTCTTGAGACCTCCAGTCCTTGAGAACCCAGCTTCATCCTTCCTACGCCATCCATGGTGTTCCTCCTACAGTAGATGCTATGCCCACCGTCTCTTCCTCTCCCAGTATTTCTAGGCGCGGATACGATCAAAAACAAATTTCAGTCATAAAGATAAGGATCAAAGAAAGGATTAAAAAAAAACTGAAAAAAAAAAAAGAAAAAAAGGGGGATAGGAGAGATTGTTTCAAAGCTGACGTAAGATCATTACCAGCCGGACCAAAATAACCAAAACTTACAAAAAGTCATATTTTATTTTTTATTTTTATGCTCTAATCATTTATCTAACTATGTCGGGGTTAGGATCAGCAGGGTGATGGTGGGCGCCAACAGCCAAACATAAAGATTCAAGAGTTTCCACTCCCCCCAAAGGGAGATACACTACCACGGGGACAAACCCAAAAAGTCATGTTAGTGAACCACTTTTTTAAAACACTCCTAGTAGCCTTACCAAAATCCACAGTTAAAAAAAAAGAAAAGAAAGTGAAACCTTTATTTTATTTGTGTGAGCCCACAAAGAAGGAGGAAAAAAGAGAAATTTAATTTTGGTGAGTAGACAGTGACTCATCAAAGTTGGTGAATACTATACACTTACCAAACCGAAAACATCAAATTGATAAGGCAGTTGAGGGCGTTATTTAGCATTTTTTAGCTATCTAACTCACCAAAATCACCAAGCCAATGTTTTGAGGAGTCCTAGTCCTACTCTCAATCAAACTCTACTCTCATCATGGAACAACACCTGTCCACTTTTTTTTTTAATGAGAGAATGCTTTAATCGGCCTCGGATTGTCTCTAGTGAAACCAGAAAATGGTCTTGGGTGTCCACACATTATGTGACAGATGACATAAAAAATGAGAGAAGTCATTTCATTTTCTCTCCATGATTTTGATTTATTTTCCCATTTTTTCTCACTTATCATCACATGTCTCATTATGTGTGGAGAAGTCAAAATCATGGGCCCCATGATTTTGACTTCACCACCACATGTCCCCTATTCTATGGACACCCGAGACATGCCCTTTCTGGCTTGGCAGAGACAATCCAAGGCCGCTTTAATCATTATAGAGTGGAAGGTAATGTGGAAGGTGATTGGTGAATGTTGAGAGTAGAGTTTTACTAGGAGTAGAACTAGCATTCCTCGTTTTCATATCTTAAATTCAACATGGAATCTGGACCGGAGTTTTGGATCTTAATATACAAGTTTATTTATTTTTGGTTAGGGCGGCTCCATTTTATATGTGCAATGATGTTGTGACTTTTGAACCCCATAATTAGATTGACTCATTCAAATGGTAAGGGCTGTGGTTAGCAAACCAAGCATTTGACTATGTAGTTTAATGCCATGTCCACGTGTCCCTTTTAACACTCCTTTAATCATGGTTAAACTTAAGAAAATTAAAATTAATATTTTTTTAAAATCAAGATTAGATTGCTTAACCCTAGGAGTGAGTGGATCTTAACTACAGTTGATGTGTGGGTATATTAGTATAAACCAATTCAAATGAGCTTCCCTATTTATTAGTAGTAGGGCACACAAAATTTGTGCCAAGTTGCACACAGAAAATGGACTCACAAAGGGCACACAAACTCAGTGCCAAGTTGCGGGGCAAGGGCAAGTATGGGTCAGGGTAAGGGAGGGTAGGCAGGATTGGGTTTTATTAGGCTTGAAGCACTACTCGTGGGAGGGAAGGAAACCTTGAGTTGAGTCATGCAATGAACTACTCGCTAGGAGGAACAACTAAGCTTGCTCCGTAAACAGAACTCACTGCTCTAGTAGTTCGATTAGTTCCGCGGTTGATGGCATCGGGGATTGAATCAAATTGGAAGCCAGAGAGGGTCAACTCGATCAATCAGATGTGGGAAACAGCCGGATTGGGTTGGTAATGAACTTGAGTGTGTGAGGGAAAGGGAATCGGGAGACAAACTTTTGTTGCTAGGGAGTTCCCTTCATCAGTGGAAAGTTATTGGCATTTGAAGTTAATTCCACAGGCTAGCCCCTTCTACCGATTCTAAGGGCTTATCCACCAAGACATAGAATGAAACTCAAGATGTGGGCGAAGGATAGAAGGGAAATGGAAAGATCAAGACTTGCTTATGTTATGAATAGTATCCACGCCTATATTAAGTAAGGGTGGCATGAGAGACTTCTATGAGACTTCGATCTGTATGGCTTGACTTTCCTACTGATTAGAAAGGCTAAACAACCCTAATGCCCCCTCAATCCTTCTAGTCTATAGTTCTATTCCTTACATCTGGTTGGCCCCTTGAGCGGAGCAAATCTTTCCCAAAGTATCCTAATCATATTGATTAGATTATAAGGATGATAGAGAACCTTTAGTCCTATCCCTTACCACCTGATATGTAGAGCCCCAAAACTCGAGGGCACTGTTCATGTGAATAGTGTCAATGCACAGGGCTTGTCAAAGGCTAAGGCATTCCATGTGCCCTTGGTTTGAGGGAAGTGAAGTGACAGTTTTATAGGTGTATGTCGAGTCTCAAAACAAGAGTATAATAATACTCTAAGTATCTAAAATCATATAGTATAAAATATCCTAAGTGTGTATGTAGAACCTTAGAACTGAGTTCACTAGGCTATGAATAGTGCAGTGAATCATGAATTAAGGCTTAAAGGTCTTTTATATATTTTGGCATGTGATGAATGAATGAAAGAGTTTGAAATCAAACTAAAGGTGTTGTGTGAGTGTAAAGCCAAGGTAAAAGACTGAAAACACTCTAAGTGATGATGATGTGTAGATACAAAACATTTATGCGCCCATGGACACAAAACTAACAAACTAACCCTAGTGGAGTCCCAAGCTTGACTCATTGGCCCAAGACCCATTTAAACCCAAAACCCAAACCACTAGGGCCAAAACCTGTAGCCAAACATGGGCCCATAAGCCAAGCCAAACCTTGTAGGTGGCCTAAGGACCAAAATTTTGAAATCTCTGAATGTCAATAATCTATTTACCGACATTCCTTTGGTGGAAAAAAGTCATACCGCATGCAAGACATTGTCAATGGGCCAGGCCTATTTTTGATAAAATCCCAATAATGGCGGTAGATTTTCTACCGCCATTATCAATTTAGCCTTACAGGGAATGGTTGTACTAGAATTACCACCACTCCCAGAGTTTGCATAAAAGCAAACTCAGGGAATGGTCCCCCTGAGCTACCTGATCAGCCTCCCACGCCTCCTAAGCCTTCCACCAACCTCCATATGATTTCCCCCCATGTCCCAGGTCCCTCCTCCTATAAATACCCCCCCTTATCAGGGCTTCTGCCCCATGCCAAAAATTCCAGATTTTCTAGAAATCTCATAGACAAACCCTTATCTCCACACTGTATCAGCCCATTGCCAATCTAAAAACCCTCTTCCACAAGTCTAAGGAGTCTCGGATCCCCGGTGTTGAGCTGAGCTTGAGGGGAAGACCTTGGTCCTCCCTCTCTCATAAGGTCTCTCACATCTAGTCGATTACTCCCTCCATCAGACCTCGAAGAGCAAAAAGGGTAAGGGTAGAACCTCCCCTTGCATCTCTCATCTCACTTTTCCACTATTTGGAGTCCCTGGTCCACTTCCAGGGACTTGTTCTCATTCTCAGAAGCAGCAGGTCCCCTATCCCCCCCTCCCCATGTATGGTGTAAGGGACCCTATATAGCCAATAAATCATGGGCTTTTCCCCCTCATCATTTTTGATTAAGCATGTAGAACCCTGAAACTCAATCACCTAGTTGGTGAATAGTGTCAGTGAATAGTGAATTGTGGAACCAAAAATATATATATGTGTGAGGGGAAAAATACCGGACGGACACGCGTCAGCAGCAGCTTCTTCCACGTTCTGGTTTACTGGCAGAAGGTTGGAGCGGAGGGTGTGGCACCCTGACCTGTACTCCGATGGTAAAGTCAGTAGGGGTAGAAGATGATGAATAGTAAACGCAAGAACAATCACTGAAAAATACGCAAGACACTAAAAGCCCTGAACGCGTCTTCTTGGATCTGGGTTTCTGAACAACTGTCCTGTGCACTAAAAATCACGGGGTTTATATAGGGCAAGGTTGGTATGGCCATCGATGACCATGGATGGCCATAGGTGTCCATACCACGTGTCTTTGCACTCATTGCCAAATATCTTGCACATATCTGCCGCCGGTTGCATTACACGTGAGAGCCTCCTATAAGTCCAATCGGACGGGATCGGACGGTACGCAGAAGTGACCAGCATTAAATGCCAAGACAGTGCTTTCGGCACGAAACGACACGTTCGGCACGCTTGTCGGAATTATGGATCGCCTCCTGATCACTTCCTCCTACGAGCCGGTCTCGTTGTCGACTTAAGCTCAGTTACGACGTAGATGCCTTAAAACACAGCACGACATCGTTGTCAGTGAGACAACGGACTCGTTGTTCGCGTAACGACAATCGACGTTGTCAAGAGCACAACGCTCACGTTGTGCTTCAGACAACGAGCTCGTTGTCGAGACCACAACGGAAACGTTGTTCTTCGTGAGAACAAAGATATCGCAATGCGCACAACGGGAACGTTGTACGTCAGACAACGTGTGACCCTTATATTTTAAGCACGTGGCCCCAACTCGTGAACACGTGTCACTTTCGTGAACAAAACGACAAAAACGAGCTCGTCCCACAACGCTGAGCTGGTACACGAATTTTATCCGTTACAATTTGCCCCTTTATGATGCTTGGAACGTAGTTCGAAGCGTCATAAACGAACAAAAAGATCATACCTGGCACCACTCCGGAAGGCGAAACGTTGCGTGCTTTAAACGCTTATTGAGAAGGTCGACCGTTCACGCCAGCTGGCCACGCGTGCGAACCGTCGCGTCTCTTCAATGCGGACAGGCTGTCATCATCACCGATTTAAATTTCGAGAATGCTTTAATGACCCTGACGGTTATCATACTCGGTGAAAAGACGATCTTGCCACTGCTCTTAATTCTGTAGATACAGGTGTACGCCTCAGATGAAGGGTAATGGTGTACTTTCGCAAACCAGAGACGTCTATAAAATCCCATCGAATCCTCTCTCTCTCCCACCCTGTTTCATCAAGCACTGTTACTCTGTCGAATCTTCTTCTTGCCCGAAAGTTCATCTTCCTCAAGCTCTTCAACGATCTTTCTGAGTTTTTCAGTTCGGTACGCCCTTCACCCCTATCTCTTATTCTCTCTTACTGTTTTTCCATTTCTCTCTTCTCTGGTTCCCAGTGTGGTTTTGCTCCGCGCATACTCTTTTGTTCTTGTCCCTCTTTTCGATTTCTCCTTACCACCATGGCTGCCAATGTCCCCGTAGAACCTGCTAGGATAGAGGGAGTTAGAGGCCCTTCTGATGACGAGGCCAGTTGCACAGGTAGCGCACCTCATGGTGCCTACATTGAAAAATCTTCAGTTCTGCGCCAATTCCAGTTGGCGCATCTGAACCGTTACAGGGAACGTTTCGACTTCCCTGCCGATGTCAATCTCCATTTCATGCGAGATGATGCCATCATAGACAGGCGCTCTGCCTGTACCGTTGTCTACCTCTCCCAGCTTGAGGCTGGCCTTCGCTTCCCTCTTCATCCTGTCTTGGATGAAGTTCTGTCCACCTTGCAACTTGCACCGGGGCAAATGCACCCGGGCTTCCACAAATACATGTCCATGATGATCAAATTCATCAAGGACGGGTACCCCATAGAGGCTAGGCATCTATTCCACTTCTGCCATGCCGTCAGATGCCGAGGCAATGACGACGGTCTGTATTCCTATTTCTCGTGGAACAAGAAACCCTACTGTCCAGAGCTCGTCTCGGGCATCCTTGACAGAGAAAGGAAATGGAAAGCCACTCCATTCGTCGTCTCTGGCGGCTGGAAGGCAGAGAATTCCTCGGTCCCCAACGTCTTCCGAGTGGAAGCAGGTATACTACTAGTCATCCGTTGTCCGTTGTGCGCCATTGTCCTGACTACGTTCTCGTTGTACACTGTATCTTCTCGTCCTGCTAACTTCCTCGTTGTACTCACTTTGTTTTCTCTTGTGTGCAGTGGACCCAAAGAAATTTTCCATACAAGAAGTTGACCTCAGAGGAACAAGAACTTCTTACTGGTATCCGCCGTGCTCGAGGCGGGGAATACATTAGGTGGAAACCACTCGAGCTCGTCAGGCGGGGCTCCTCCAGTAACCCAGCAACTACTCAACAACAACCACAACAACAGCAACAGGGCGCCTCCCCCTCCGTACCTTCACCGTTCCCTCACCTACCCGAAGAAGAGGAAGAAGCAATGGCCGACTCAAACCTACCGCCGCTGAGCAGGAAGCCGAGGTCCGCTCGCCCTGCAGTCCAGCCGCCTCCACCTCCATCATTGCCGAAGAAGAAGAAGAACCATTCTTCCAAGGGTACAGTGCCTGCTGACCCGAAGAGAAAGATGGCCGCCCCGGCCGAGCACGAGGCCAGGAAGAAGGCCAAGGCGGACAAACGCCTGGAAAAAGAGGTCGTGGTCATTGCTGCTCCTCCTCCAACAAACCCAGGAGCCGAGGCGACATCGGCAGTGCCCGAGGTTAGCTCAGCGCCTGCCCCTCCTCGAGCTGCTGCTCCCCCAGCCGGTACGAGCTCCGCTGTCGTTGCCTTGGCTGCGACGGAAACTGGCACGACAAGTCTCCCGGCCAGTATGCTGCCGACCTCCGCTCCGGACTGGTCACCCGACTTCACTCGGTTCGGAGTGCCGACCGTGATTGAATCGGCGAAGAGCTCGGGGACGGTTGCCCGAGCTCTAACTTATGCGATGAGGCTCCCCAGGGACATCGCTGAGGTTGGCCAACTCCACTTAGCCGACCTGTCCTACGCCGCCTGTCAGTCCGTGGCAACAGTAAGCTTTCCCTCCTTCGTCTTCTACCTCAATTGTTTTGAAATACTACTTCTTGTTGTGCTGACGCCCAGACATCTCTTTGCAGATGAACGCGCTCGTGCAAGAGCTCTGCGATCGCAGCCAGGAAAAATACACTCAGCTGCGAGACGGGATCAACTACTGGAGAGACAGGACGGAGACGCTGGAGAAGACTCTTGTCGAGGAGAGACTCAAGGCAGACTTCGATCTGTCTCAAGCCAAGGCTGAAACGACTCGTGCTGAAGTAAGGCTAGGCACTGCCACCAAAGTTAGGGAAAAGGCCGAAGCTGAGGCACGAGCAGCAAAGGAGGCCGAAAAGAAGGCCAAGCAAGAGACAGAGAACGCTGTTGTACGCATCAGCGAGTTGGAGCATGTCTCCCAAGCTTTGGGTAGACAACTGGAGGAAATTGAGGCAGCCAGGTCGGCACTGGCGGAGGAGCTCGAGGCGGCCAAGAAAATTCAGGAGGACACCGAGAGGTCCGTGACCCTGAGACTGCAGCAGCACTACCAGTCTCAGCTGGACACGCTCTTGGATGAAGATCGTGCTGAGACCGAGAAAGAGGTTCTCGAGTCGCTTCGCCAGCAAGGCCGCCTGAAGGAGGACAATGAAGAGGACGCCACCACGTTCTCCGAGCTTCCGAGCAAGGAACTGATCGAGCTCGACAACGAGCCCGAGGTACAAGGCGTCGAGCTGCCTCACTTTCTTGAAGGTCCTGCACTCCTTCCTACCGAGTCATACTCCGAGCTTGCTGCCCCAGAGCTTCCTCCTGCTGCCGATGAAATTACTCCGGTGGAAGCCCCTATCGCTGAAGCCTCCATTGCTGCGCCTGCTACAACGGCAACAGAGCCTGACCTTGAGCTCGTCTGACCTGCTGTCTCTCCGATCTTCTGTTCTTCGGATCCTTTGCCCCTTCCTATGCTTCTGCTTCTCTTTTATGTTGATGTAAATTCTCTTTTTTTTTTTTTTTTTTTGAAAGGTTATCGCTGAAATAGGTTTCCGATATGAATGGATCACTCTTCTTTGTCAAGTTTGCACTTCTTTTCACCTCGTAACATAGTATAACGCATACACACAGAATAAGAAAGAACACATCATGAGTAATTGAATCAAAACACTACGAGCAGAACACTATGAGTAGAGCGCTACGATTAAAGCACAACGAACAAGCACTGCTAGTAGAGCACTTCGATTGAGTACTTCGATCAGAGCACCACGAGTTACCACCACGGATAAAGCACTACGATCGTTCACTACGAACAAAGCACTACGATCGTTCACCATGATCAAAGCACTACGATCGTTCACTACGAGCAAAGCACTACGATCGTTCACCATGACCAAAGCACTACGATCGTTCACTACGAGCAAAGCACTACGATCGTTCACCATGACCAAAGCACTACGATCGTTCACTACGAGCAAAGCACTACGATCGTTCACCATGACCAAAGCACTACGAAAAACTACTTATGAACAAGCATTGTGAGCAAGCACTGATCCAGACACATCATTCGCGCGATTCACCGTGAATGCAATCTGACAAATAAAATTCATGAGACGAACGCAACGTGACTCAGTTCCGAAACACATGCTCAGAGGATGTCATTAGGTTAAGCCACTAGATTTGCTCAGATGACATCCTTATATAAGCCACTCGTGTTCGTTGTGAGTACGTTGTTCAGTCAGAACTTTATTTGAATTACTTGCAAAACATTCACAATATTGCACTGATGAACTAAATAGTGAACAATGTAAACAACGATCGAGCACACTACGAGCAGGCACATAATATAGCGAATCACATGCTGAAATATGAGCATTATGATTATGTAAGATCACTGAAAAAAAAACTTGTAAGCACAACGATGCGTGTAAACAGCACATCTCAGATTCTATTGAAAGAATTGCCTCAGATTCATGATGTTCCAAGATTTTGAGATGAGATTACCTTGCAAGTCTTTCAAGTAGCAGACTCCAGGACTCCCCAATCGTTCTACGATATAGGGCCCTTCCCAGTTTGGTCCCAACTTGCCACTGTTAAGCTCTCTCGTATTCTGGAACACTCTTCGGAGGACGAGATCACCGACCTGTAGCACTCTCCGTTGTACTTTCTTGTTGTAGGCTTTCCTCAATCGCTGCTGGTACCTCCTCATCTGAATGTTGGCATCTTCTCGCTTCTCTTCTAGCAGGTCAAGATGAATAGCCATGAGTACTGTGTTCTGATCTTTCTCTTCACCCTTCTTCTTGCTGTGCCAAGAACGCACTGTAGGCAAACTGATCTCTGTAGGGATGACAGCCTCCATGCCATACGCTAGAGAGAAAGGAGTTTCATTGGTAGGATTCCTCGGAGTCGTTCTGTACCCCCACAAAACGTTGTGCAGCTCGGTGGTCCACTTCCCCTTCGAATCTTCTAATCTTCTCTTCAAGGCATTGAGAATATTCTTGTTGGCTGCCTCGGCCAATCCATTCCCTTGAGGATAGTAAGGGGAAGAGAAGACGTGCTTGATCTTCAGCTCGCTGCAAAAGTCGGCAATCAGTCGTCCTGAGAACTGCTTCCCGTTGTCGGTAATGATAGACTGCGGTATGCCAAATCTGCAGATGATGTGCTCCCACAAGAATTTCTTCACCTCTTGCTCTCTGATACGTGCAAGGGGAACGGCTTCAATCCACCGCGAGAAGTAGTCAGTTGCCACCAAAAGGAAGATCAGATTCCCTGGAGCCCTCGGGAAAGGTCCCACGATGTCAAGTCCCCACCGCGCAAATGGCCAAGGTTGGGATATAGTGCTGAGTTCTTGAGCTGGAGCATGAATCAAGCGAGCAAACCGCTGGCATTGGCTGCACCTCTTCACGTACTTCTGAGCATCGGCCTGCATATAAGGCCAAAAGTAGCCTTGCCCCAGAGCTCGATGGGCAATGGTTCTCCCGCCCGAATGAATGCCACATATACCTTCATGCAGCTCAGCAAGTATCTTCTCCACGTCTACAGGATGAACGCACTTCAGCAAGGGACCACCAAAAGATTTCCTGAATAATTCTCCTTGCACCAAGGTATAACGAGATGCCTTAAACTGAATGCGTCTTGACTCCTTCACACTGATAGGGAGAACTCCGTCCTTTAGATAAGCCACCAACCCTGTCATCCAGCTCGGGACTGGATTGACAAAGAACACTTCTCGCTGTGCCTGAAGAGCTATTGAAGGATATTCTTGAAATTCCATCAGAATAGCCCTGGGCTCGCCAGCCTGCACCATGGAAGCTAAATATGCCAAAGCATCAGCATGCCTGTTCTCATCCCTCCGGGTGTGCCTAATCTCCACAACGGCGAATGCTTCACACAACGAACGAACGAGAGTAGCATACTGCTTCATCCGATCGTCCTTGCATTCATAAACACCATTCACCTGATTCACCACGAGCTGTGAATCACAAAACACTCTCAACGTGGAGATCTGCAGCTCCCGAGCGCTCTCCAACCCAAGGAGTAAGGCTTCGTACTCGGCTTCGTTGTTGGAGGCAGTGAACCCAAGACGCGACATTTTCTGCACCTTGATGTTATCCGGGCTTACAAGCACAACGCCCAGTCCTGAGCCACTGAAATTGGAAGATCCATCTACGTATAACAGCCAACCGCTCCACTCCGACGACTCGGCCCCTTCCACAACGGCATCTTCGTTGTCAACTTCAATTGGGAGCTCCCGTAGATCAACAACCGTGTCCTCTGCCTCCTCTTCCACAGGGAAATCAGAAAGAAAACCCGCCATCGCTTGCCCCTTCTCTGAACTCCTGGCTCGATACTGGATATCGAACTCACTCAGAGCTACCGCCCACTTTGACATCCTTCCTGCCAGCTCGGGTCGTCCCAGCACGACTTTCAAAGGATACGTTGTGATGACAACGACAGAATGAGCATGGAAGTACGGACGAAGCTTCTCTGCAGAAAAGACAAGAGCCAGACACACCTTCTCGAGCTTGCTATAGTTGCTCTCTGCTTTGAGAAAGGTCTTGCTGATGAAGTAGACAGGCTTCTCCACGCCATCACAGCTCCTCACCAGGACGGAACCAAGGGCTTGCTCTGAAACAGACAAATAAAGATATAAGATTTCACCTGGCTCTGGCACTGAGAGGATAGGAGCTGACCCTAAATACTCTTTCAAGGCAAGGAAAGCTCGGGAACACTCTGGAGTCCACGCAAAAATGGAGTCCTTCCTCAACAGCTCGAACAGAGGCTTGCAACGATCGGATGACTTGGAGATAAATCGGTTGAGCGCAGCAATCCGGCCTGTCAGCTTCTGGATCTCCTTCTTCGACTTAGGCTCTGGCATGTCCAGTAAAGCACGGATTTGAGCTGGATTAGCCTCAATTCCCCGCTGACTCACAAGATAACCCAAAAATTTCCCCGAGGTGACTCCAAAGGTGCACTTCTCTGGGTTGATCTTCAGATTGAAAGATCGCAGCACAGAGAAAGGTTCAGCAAGGTCTGCCACAAGAGCACCTCGTACTCGACTCTTCACAACGATATCGTCGATGTACACTTCAACCGTCTTGCCAAGGAGTGACCCGAACATGAGATTCATCAGACGTTGATAGGTGGCACCTGCATTCTTCAATCCAAAAGGCATCACCCGATAACAGAACAAACCTCGCTCTGTTATGAAGGTGGTCTTCTCTCGATCTGCTTCCGCCAGTAGGATCTGGTTATAGCCCGAATAACCATCCATGAAGGATAACATCTCATGGCCGGCAGTAGCATTGATGAGCCTGTCTATCCTTGGCATGGGAAAAAAGTCCTTGGGGCACGCCTTGTTGACCCCAGTAAAGTCAATGCAGACTCTCACCTTCCCGTTTTTCTTAGGTACCGCCACAACATTGGCTATCCAGTCAGGATACTGCACCTCCTGAATGAACCCGAACTGGATCAGCTTGTCAATCTCCTCATTCACTGCATCATGATAAGCTGGAGCAAGCCTCCGAGGTTTCTGCTTCACCGGAGGGATGGCAGGATCAGCATTGAGGTGGTGGCAGATAACACCCGGATCGATGCCAGTCATGTCTTTGTGAGACCATGCAAAGACATCAAGATTCTGCCTAAGAAAACTCAGCAACTCGAGCTCCTCCTCCGTTGTCAAGCTCGTCCCGACCTGCAACACCTTTGGCTCTTCTTCCGTTCCCAAATTGACGGCTTTCGTAGGCTCAACGGAAGGTCTGCACAACGATGCCTCCGAGCTATCTTCCACAACGGGGACGACCTGTAACTGCTACGAAGGCACAACGGAAGCTGGAAAATCGCACCTCTGCGAAGCCAACTGATCACCTCGGATCTCCCGAGGCCCGTCCTGCGTTGGATACTTCAACACCTGGTAGTACGAGGACGGGACAGCCTTCATCTCATGGGTCCACCAGCGACCCAAGATGGCGTTGTATGGTGATGGCGCATCCAGAACAGAAAACCTGGTCAGGAGGACAACGGGTCCAGCCACAACGGGCAAGACAACGTCGCCTACAGGCTTCATCGAGCTGCCATCAAATCCATACAAGGGAGTCTGAGCCGGGATGAGGACGGAAGGATCCAGCTTCATCTGAGTGAAAGCATGAAGGTACAAAATGTCTGCTCCGCTCCCCGAATCCACGAGCACTCTCTTGATGTCGAAGTCTCCTATTCTCATGGTGAGAACAAGAGCATCATAGTGAGGTTGGATCACTCCTGCCAGATCACGATCAGCGAAGGTGAGTGCCTGCTCAATGCTCCTGCTAGGCACTTGCACCTGGCACACTGCGGCCTCATGAGACAGCTTTCTGGCCTTCGCCCTGAAGTTCCTCTCCACATCAGCTTCAGGCGTTTGCACGCGGCAAATGACATTGATCGTGCCCAAAGAAGCTCCTCCACTGGTACTGGGATTGTTGGCGGGTTCTCTTCCACGAGATTGGGACATCGGCTCCCTGGTACGCTCCGCACCGCCGTTGTCAGGAGCGAGATACTCTCCCAAGTACCCCTCCTGAACAAGCCTCTCTAAGTATTCCCTCAGAATACGGCATCGGTTGGTGAGGTGACCACGACACTTGTGATAATGACAGTACTCATGCACCCGTGGTCCCGATGTGATATCCGGCACCGCCCTCGCCGGCCACTCAAAGTATGGCTGATCCTCCATTGATTTCATGATGGTCGCCGGACTGACCGTGAAATTGATGCGTGGGACTCGATCTGCAAAAGATCGCCTCTCACTAGGCTGCAAGCCTCTCTCGTGCTGTACTTGAGGCTGCACCTGGCGTGGCTGATACTGCTGCCTCGCCTGCTGGTCATTAGGACGTCTCTCCGTCCTGCTCTGATACTGGTTAAAATTTCTCTCCAGCGGGCGCCGATCCGGCTGATCCTGCTGGGTCACATACACAACTTTCTCTTTCCGCTTCCTTGGTGGCGAGTCCTCAGATGATGAAGACTCGTGCTGCTGCTTCTTCTCCTTCCTCTTCGATGATCGGTGTGCCCTCTCCACGACATCCACCGCTCTCACCCTGGGCTTTGGTGCTGACACAACGGATACGTCCTCCTCGTACCTCCCGTACTTGGTGGCACGTACCAACAACTCGTCCATCTTGACAGGATAGTCAAGAGCTAAGGACTTGTAGAGCTCAGAATGCTTGGGGATAGCATTCTTGAAAGCGGTGATGCAGCTTGCTTCGTCAACCTTGTCAATATCGTGGACTTCATCGGTGAAACGCGAAATGAAGTCCTTCAAGGATTCGGCCGGCTTCATCCTCAAAGAGAAGAGAGTATCTGCACCTGCCTTCTTCTTCTTATTGATGATGAAGCGATCAATAAAGGCCGACCTGAGCTCTGAGAAGTTGCTGATGGAGCCAGGAGGTAGGTTCCGAAACCACTTCGATGCCGCTCCCGACAGGCTGCTAGGGAAAGCCTTACAATAAAGATCATCATCTGGGTTGCGAACAGCCATCGCATGCTTGAAGTCAAACAAATGCTCCTCCGGATCGGTCCTTCCAGTATACATGGAGAAGGTCGGAGTTATGAACTTGGAAGAAGTGTAAGACTGGTTGATAGCATCCGTGAAAGGAGAGTTCTCAACGTTCTCCTTTGCTGACTGAGCAAAGTGGTCAGGAACCCCTCCCTTCATGCTCTTAACACGAGCACCGATTAAAGCCTTCACCTCCTTGGCCGTTACCCAAGTCTTCTGGGTGTCTGCACCCCCAGTACCCACTCTCAGGTCCTCTCTACCTGCTCCTTCTCCGAAATCCACACGATCCGAAGGGATGCTCTGCTCTGCCCGAACCGGAGGTTGCCTTGCATCCCCTTCAGTAGGAAGAAGCACAAACCTGGTTTCACGGTTCTCCGGGGCAGATGGGGAAGAAGAGAAGTCAAACTGACGTCTCAAGGAAGGCCTCTACAGTGGCACTTCCTCCACCTCGAGCCTGCTATGCTCGAACGCCTCCAGCCTTGCTTGCATCAACTGTTGCTGCCTGGTGATTTGATCCAGAACAGACTGTTGCACTTGCAGCATCGCCAAGACGCGATCTGAAACAGAGAGCTCAGCAGGGGGAGGCACGGTCCTCTCTGGCTGCCCAGACGAAGGACTGGCTCCAGGAATGTGCACGACAGAGGGTATGAAAGAAGTGGAATGAGGGGTCTGATCCTCATGCCCGAATACTTCTGACTGATCAGCCATGACCTCAGAGAGCGAAGGGGGGTCCGTTTATTATCTTCCCACAGACGGCGCCAATTTTGTGAGGGGAAAAATACCGGACGGACACGCGTCAGCAGCAGCTTCTTCCACGTTCTGGTTTACTGGCAGAAGGTTGGAGCGGAGGGTGTGGCACCCTGACCTGTACTCCGATGGTAAAGTCAGTAGGGGTAGAAGATGATGAATAGTAAACGCAAGAACAATCACTGAAAAATACGCAAGACACTAAAAGCCCTGAACGCGTCTTCTTAGATCTGGGTTTCTGAACAACTATCCTGTGCACTAAAAATCACGGGGTTTATATAGGGCAAGGTTGGTATGGCCATCGATGACCATGGATGGCCATAGGTGTCCATACCACGTGTCTTTGCACTCATTGCCAAATATCTTGCACATATCTGCCGCCGGTTGCATTACACGTGAGAGCCTCCTATAAGTCCAATCGGACGGGATCGGACGGTACGCAGAAGTGACCAGCATTAAATCCCAAGACAGTGCTTTCGGCACGAAACGACACGTTCGGCACGCTTGTCGGAATTATGGATCGCCTCCTGATCACTTCCTCCTACGAGCCGGTCTCGTTGTCGACTTAAGCTCGGTTACGACGTAGATGCCTTAAAACACAGCACGACATCGTTGTCAGTGAGACAACGGACTCGTTGTTCGCGTAACGACAATCGACGTTGTCAAGAGCACAACGCTCACGTTGTGCTTCAGACAACGAGCTCGTTGTCGAGACCACAACGGAAACGTTGTTCTTCGTGAGAACAAAGATATCGCAATGCGCACAACGGGAACGTTGTACGTCAGACAACGTGTGACCCTTATATTTTAAGCACGTGGCCCCAACTCGTGAACACGTGTCACTTTCGTGAACAAAACGACAAAAACAAGCTCGTCCCACAACGCTGAGCTGGTACACGAATTTTATCCGTTACAATATGTATATGGGTGTCAAAGCCAAGGTAAAAGAGTGGAAGAGGGGAATCACTCTAAGTGTGAAAAATAAGAAAAAGAAATAGAAGAAATGGCCAGATTCTGCAAAGGCCTGTCGATCACCCCTGTAGAACCCCAGAATCTGAGTTCACTGTGCTATGAATAGTGTTAATGAATAGTGCCCTTGTATGGTGTGTGTAAAGGCCTATGACCTTTCATTTTGATCTTGGTAGTATAGTGAGTCAAGTGAGGATTTTAGGTGCGTGTGTTGAGTCTCAAAAAGAGAGTATAAATATACTCTAAGTGGGAAAAAGCAAGGATATTAAATACCCTAAGTGCTTAAAGGGTCGTAAGTGAATAGTGTTGTGAACAATGCTTGTGAGGCCCAAGGTCCCCTATGTGCTTGTGATTTATGTGAGAAGTTTATTAACAAGTAGTATAGGTTTTATGGTGTGTGAGGGTACTAAAGAACCCTCCTTGATGTTTATGGGTGTTAAAATAACAAAGGGGAAAGTTCTAAGTATTAAAAGAAGAGGGATGTCTTAACATACCCTCAAATTTAGGGAATCATAGTTTGGTGACTGCTTATCGGAATCGAATGATTCTTGAACCATTAGAAAGGTATGGAAATCTTCTTTGAGGTTCATGTTTATCATTTTTTTATATTTGTAGTCGAAGATAGGTTAAATGTCAGATTTTCGAAATTGGGTCTGCAAAAATTATGGTCTACTGCAACCATCCCAGACCATTCAGCTTTAAAGCCCATTTAGACTATTAAGAACCCAGAATTAGGATTTGTCTATTAGAGAAAAAATTGTTCCCCTTTGAATGAAGAGTCCAACAAAAGTTGAATCGTCAAAATCCAATAAGTGAGTTAAAAGTATAGTCAAAATACCAAAGTAGGAAAATGCAGGATAGTCAGAGTGCTCAGACATCGAGGTTTGAAGCCATACGTCGACGTTTGGATGCCAGACGTCGACGGATTCATGCGCAGAAATGCCAAAAACGACCTGTAACTTGTCACCGACCTTGGGAGATATTTTCTTAAGATATTTTTGGGTTTTTGGCAACCCTTGACCTATAAATAGAAGGGGATTTCGTGGATTTGGAATCATCAAAACCTAATGATAGCTTTTGGGGATTTTTGAGAAAAGGAGGAGAAGAAGAAAGCTGCGATATTTTTGGGTGTTCTTGAATTCATGTTTGTCATCAAAAGAAGAGTTCTTCTTGCTTTCTTGGGGTTCTAACACCTGGATTTCGAATCCAAAGTGATTCCTCAAGCTTGGATTTCTCCAAGGTTAGTTTGTGGTTGGTGTCTAGGAGCACAAAGTGAAGCCCTGTTCTTTTTTCCAGATTTCCCCAAACTTCTTGAATCTTAGATCTTGATCCCTCAAGCTTTATAAATGCTCTCGATTGAAGAAAATCAATCATTCAAAAGGTAAATAAACTTCACTAGCTAGTTTGTTATAAACCATATTGTAAATCAAGATAAAAGTGGGATTTGTGATGTGAACTACATTGTGATGCTTCTATGCCTTAGACCATAGAATGAAAAGTGTATATTATGATTCAAAGATGAAAAGAATATTAAAAGACATAAGTTTTCAGGGAAACCCAAAAGGAAAATCATATATTTTGCTGAAATTGGAATTGTGTGGGCTATGTGTATATTGTCGTGACCCAAAATACCCCCTAAGAGTTAGGGATACTTTAGCTCGGACCACCGTGTTATACCATCTTGTATGACCCATAAGACACATATACTTACCATCCTGTCAGAGTACACAAGTTATAAAACATAGCGGAAACGATTTATAATAAAATACTCCTATAATTCAGTCCAAGTCTAGACCAACAGAACATATCCAAAAATATGGAGTGGACAAGTTCCACTCTCAACATATGCAAAATATCAGTATCATTCCTCTAAGCTTCTCAACATAAATCAAAATCGATCCGCTTATCCAGTGATCCATCATCCTGGTAGTGGTCCATAGAGGGCTCCGGATCATAGTATTCTTCCTCTATCCAAGGCTCCATACCACAAACGTCAAATGGAACACGTGCACTTGCCGAGTCAATAATTGGCTGAGCATGAAATACTCAATGATATACAAACTACTAACTAACAGTGAATAATATTATGAACATGCATAAGCTTAGAGAATAACATTCGTAAAAGTAGTTACCAAAATCTTTTCTTAACAGTTTTCGCGTGAAAACAAAACCAAGTAATTCTTGTCATGTGATAATCATATTATTGTGATTTCTAGTGAATTCTTCCGAAAGTTGGGATTCCTTGTGAGCATGCGAGGATCTGAGTATGCATGATTACTTGTGAATTTGCGAGCTTGTGAACTTGTAAGCTTGTGAGCTTGTGAGCTTGTGAGACATGACTACTTGTGAGTCTATGTATAGTGGGATTCCTTGTGAGATTTGAAACGATCTTAGAACTTGTCACTTACCAACCCATAGTTTGGCCTTATTACTTGTGAGCTTATGAGAATTCTTTTAATCAAAACCTGGCTTATGAACGTTTAGAAATACCCTTTTCTTGTGAGAAATCATCGGATCATGCGAGACTTATAAACATCATGCTAGATTTGTGATCATAAGGTGCATAGTACTTGTGAATCTCATGGTGAACTTAGAAAGCTTGTAAACATATAATTATATTCATAAAATTTCAATAGTAGTGATAGTTTACATCCCATGTACAAATCATCATCCACGAAATATGCTGTGCATCATGGTTTTCTTAAAAAGAATAGCATAAGGTTAGATAGTAGAGTGTATCTACCTTTAAAAAGGAATTTTTTACACTTCTGTAGACTGAATCAAGCTTGAGGAAAGCTTGGTTGAAGCTTGGGAAAATCTGGGTTTGAAAACCCCCTTTTCAAGAACACGCACAAAATTTCTTTGGAGAAATTCCAAGATTGTGGAATCACTTTGGATTCAAAATCTAAGTGTTAGAACACCAAGAAAGCAAGAAGAACTTTTCCTTTGATGGAAAAACATGAACTCAGAACATCCAAACAACTCTCAGCTTTCTTCTTCTTCTTCTCTTCTTTAATCTTTCAAAAATCCAAGCTTAGGATTTGAGTAGATCGAACCCACGAAATCCCCTTCTATTTATACTCTAAAGTTGCCAAAAACCCAAAAATTCCTTAAGAAAATATCAACCAAGGTCGGTGATAAGTTATAGGCTGTTTCTGGGCATTTTTGGCTTTTTCTGGGCTGAATTCGTCGACGAACTTCGGCCCCCAACTCAATTCGTCGTTGAAATGGCACTCTGCTTGGGCCTTGTTTTCTTGCTTTGGAATTTTGACAATAACTTTTGACTCGCTTATCAGATTTTGACAATTCAACTTGTGTTGGACTCTTCTTTCAAAGGGGAACAACTTTCATGTTTTGCACAAAGTCTAATTTTGAGTTCTAAATGGTCTAAATGGGCCAACAAGTGGACTGGTCCTGGGATGACTTTCAGCAGACCAATTTGCAGAAATCTGACATTTGACCCAACTTTTACTCAAAATCAGAAAAAATGGTAAACATTAACCTCAAAGAGGGTTTCAATAAATTTCCAAAAATTCAAGAATCACTTGATTCCAATAAGCGGTGAGAATTCTAGAGTTCTTCAAAGTTTAGGGTATGTTTAGGCATTCCTTTTTCTTTCAAACTTATAACTTTTACAATTTATGCTTTAACTCTCACAACATTAATTACAACATTAATTGAAATCCCTTAACAATTTAAAACATTCATAATTCTATGAACATTCATTAGAAACCAAAATCCTCTTTCACATATAATACCACAACCATTACCTAACCCAAGGCTTTAAGCCTTAACACACTATTCATAGCACTATTCACTTACAACCTTTAAGCACTTAGGGTATTTTATGCCCTTGCTTTTACCCACTTAGAGTATTGTCTTTGCCCTTCCTTTGCACACTAACACCACTCAATTTCTTCTAGAGTCCTTTTAATCTTTGCTTCATCACCCACAAACCTTGAGTTATGCATACTCTTTGTTTAAACTCCCAAGGACTTAGAGCATTTCATACTCTTGGTTTCAACACACCGACATACACCAGACATATTTCTATTCAACAAAACTCCAGGTAAAAACCCTCGTTATCATTTTTCTATAACATCATAACAAAACAAGAAGGCTTTTGGCCTTCAACCCCAATGCTCTGACACTATTCACAGCACTGTGAAATTGATTCCCGGGGTTCTACATTCACACTTTGGCTATTTTATACCCTACGTGTTTAGATACTTAGAGTATACTTATACTCTTGTTTTGAGACTCAACATACACATATAAAATCCCACTTCACTTTCCTCAAACGAAGGACCCATGGAAGGCTTTAGGCCTTTACATACCCTATGCAAGTGTACTATTCACTGTCCTATTCACATGAATAGGGAACCCAAATTTCGGGGCTCTACATATATGGGCTATTGCTATGGATGAAAAGGTGAAATATGGGGTATATGTAAAGTGTTTTCTTTTTATCTACCATGCTACTCACACTTGCTTATGTGCACGTGTATTGCATGATCGAGATTTACCATGTGTATGTGTCAAGTGTAAAGTGAATGTGTGAACCAACTAAGTGTGTGTGTGCCATGATGATGTTAGTGGACTCTTACTCCATGCAGGGTAAGAATTAACCATGAAAGTGTTGGGAGAATATTAGTGGACTCTTACTCCTTGTAGGATAAGCATCAGTATCTAATCTCAATGCCAATCGGATGTTGATGAACTCAAGTGTATGTATATGTGAGAGGAAGACAATGGTAGGCATTAGTACTAGTGGCCTCTACTCCTTGTAGGATAGGCATTAGTCAAGTGCAAGTGTATTCTAGTGGCCTCTAATCCTTGTAGGGTATGCATTAATCATGTGCAAGTGTGCTCTCCCATAAAAAAGATATGTGTAAAGGCTATGTAAAAACGATAAGTAAGAAGAGTATGTGTTTTGCAAAGTATTGCACTTGTGCATTTTAAAAGAGGTTTTCCTTATGTATTTCAATGTATGTGTATTCTATGAATGACCTATGTGAAATCATGTGATATTATGACATATTATCTAGTGGTTTGTAGATGCTGAGTATTCCATGCTCAGCCGAAATTGTTACTTCGGCAGGTGTTGTTGATGAGCATGCTTCTGAGCCTTTGATAGATGAGGAGTACTACGAGTCGGAGCCCACAATGGATCATCATCATCAGGATGATAGAGTACTGGATAGGTAGCCCTATTCAGATTATTGGTGAGAGTGGTGAGGAGAGTCTGTATATACTGTAGAGCCCCGGAATTTGAGTTCACTGTTCATGTGAATAGTGCCCTTACATGATGTGTGTAAAGGCCTAAGGCCTTCCTTGGTGTTTTGGTTATCATGGTGAGTCAAGTGAAGGCCAAGGTACGTGTTTTGAATCTCAAAAGAGAGTATAAAGATACTCTAAGTGTCTAAAAACAAGGGTATAAAATACCCTAATTGTTTAAATGAGTTGTAGGTGAATGGTGCTAGTGCATGATACATAAAGAGGTCGGAGCCTCTCATGTATGTCGGTGTGACTTTAATGATCATTGAGGTGGGTTAAAAACCTATGGAGAATGATTTATGAGGTCTAAGTAGGGTGTTGGACCCAAGGGGAAAGGAGTGTGAAAACACTCGTAGTGTTCTAGGTGTTGAAAAGGTATGTTTCGGCATTTACCTCAATTTTTAAGGGCTCTAGTTTAGTCATCGTTGCTCGGAATCGAGTGAGTATTGAATTTTTCAAAAGGTATTAGATCCCTCTTCGAGGTTCATGTTTACCATTTTTCTAGATTTTGAGTCGGGATTGAGTCAAAACTCCGATTTCCAAAGTCAGGACTGTTGAAAATCTGAGCTGTCGAAACCCATTTACAGACCAGCCAGCTTTGGAGACATTTTTGATAAATTAAAACTCAAAATTTGGAGTTGTACAAAAGATGAAAGTTGTTCTCATTCGAAAGAAAAATCCAACGCAAGTTGAATCGTCAAAATTGGACTGCTGAGTCAAAAGTTATGCCCAAAATACCAAAGGACAGTTTTGCAGACAAACTCGCTCGAGCGAGATCCAAACCCGCTCGAGCGAGATCGACCAAAACAGTGTTTTTGAATCCCGGGAGCAACCAGCTCGAGCGAGATGGAAGCCCACTCGAGCAAGATCGCCCAGAAATGTTTTTTTTAGGGATTTTCTCAACCCAAACACCTATAAATACCCCATTTTCGGGGAACCAAAGTTTCTAACAGCTAGAGAAAGATATTTTGAGAGAAAAAGGAGGAAACTTAAGTTTCCAATAGGGGGCTTTGTAGTAGATCAAAGAGGAGCTTGAATCATCACTTCCCAAGCTTCCTCAAGCTTGGATCTCATCCTCACACGCCATTGGAGCTTGGATCTTCATCCACAACCTTGGGTTTCATTTCTATAACCTTCCTCAAGCTTCTTCAAGTATTGGATCAAGGGGATTTCATCCCAAAAGGTAGATACACTCTACTAGGTTCTAATTTCATAAACCATTATTGATAAATATGATTTTCTTGATAAATATAGATATAGATAGCCTTATACTTGTGTAAATCAACTTTCCTAGCCATCGATTTCATGGATCCCTTTCTATATCAAGATAAAATCCTATGAATGATGATGTGAGTTAAACGTGATGATGCTATGCTTTCAACCAACAAATAAAAGATGTTAATCATTGAGATGTTTTATATGTTAGTATCCAAATATGAAAAGCATGTTAAAAGCCACAAGTTTTGGGGAAAAACAAGTAGAAAAACCTTATTTTCAATGTGATTGGAATGATGTGATGATATTGTATATGGATTATTGTGATGGGTGAATTATGTTTAAGTATTGGACGTATGACTATACGTAAAGTGTTTCCTTTGATGTCTACGATGTTATATCACAATTGCTACACGGACACATATGCATATGCATGATCGAGTTTTCTATATTATGGGTATCCAAAGGAAGAAGTACATGTAAAGAATACGAAGAAGAAGAGTATAAGATGCAAATGAACCACATGAAAAGTATAAAATGCAAATGAACCAAATGAATAGTACAAGAAGTAAAAGATGTATACGGAAAGTATAAGAAGCACAAGATACATACGGAAAGTACAAGAAGCACAAGATGTTACAAGAAATACAAGAAGATGGAAAGTATACGGAAAAAGCCGACGGAGATGTGACGATAGCAGGCCACTTGAAAGGGAAAGGGATACTGGCATCGAACTGCGATGATAGCAGGCCGCCCGGAAGGGAGATGGATACTGGTCGTCTACCCCGAAGGTAGCCGAAGGTGAGGAGAACATTAGGCCACCCAGCTTACGTTGGTACGGTACTAGTTGTCCGACTCCGGAGGTAGCAAATGATGAATACCAAGGTGTTTTAAATACCCGTACAGGATAATAAAAGATAAAAGCCAAGGTATTTTAAATACCCATATATGCAAAGGTACAAGATGATAAAAGATGACAAGAAGATGTTTTTGATAAAAGATGATAAGAAGATGTAAAAGACAAAAGATGATAAAAAGATGTTTTCCGATAGTATTTTCCGAGATATATACATATGATATGATTTTGTTTTCCTTGCTCTGATTTCAGGAATGCATGTGAGATGATTAAACTGTGATTGTAGCACCCCGGACTTTTTCATCCTTAATGAATAGCACCTTCGTAGCTAATTGGTCGTTTTTGTAGTCTAATTAATAAATAAGGGAGAAATTAGAAATTTTGAAACGTTAGAAATGTTCCTTTTCGAAGTACGAACCCAACGCAAGTTGAATCGTCAAAATCGGACGAACGAGTCAAAAGATATGGCCAAAATAGTCTGGACCTACAGGCAATCGTAGCTAGGAAGACACTAAGGACGTAGCTCGGAAGGCACTAAGGACGTAGCTCTGATAACGTGCTCTGACAACGTGCTCTGATAAGGCACAGGCAACGCATAGACAACGTACTCTGATAACGTAGCTCTAGCTCTGATAACGTATACGTTGTGCATCCGTTGTGCAGCAGACAACGTGTACGTTGTACAGCAAACAACGTGTACGTTGTACAGCTCACGACGGGCACGTTGTACATAAGATAACGGACAACGAGCTCAGCACTATGCATAACACAACGTGACAACAGGTTCGGCACCCTTCACAGCACAACGTACTCGGCACTATTCACAGCACAACGTGTTCAGCACTATTCACAGCACAACGTGTTCAGCACTATTCACAGCACAACGTGTTCAGCACTATTCACAGCACAACGTGTTTGGCACTATTCACAGCACAACGTGTTCGGCACTATTCACAGCACAACGTGTTTGGCACTATTCACAGCTCAACGTGTTTGGCACTCGTGTTTTTGTAGAAATTTCAATAAGGGTATTATGGTCTTTTGGTCATTTCACTCTTACCTTAAGAGTTTAACCCGAGCCTTTAGGGCTCATTCTCAACACTTAGAGGATTTGGGGGATTAGAAGAGAGGAGAAAGGGTGTCGCGACCCAAAACCCACCCTAGGAGTTAGAGTGAACTTTGGACGACTAATCATGACTTGCTTGACAACCAACCTGCAAAACTCACAGAGCATATACAATAGAGGACATCATAGCGGAAACATAACTATAAAACATAGCGGAAGTCTAACAACCTCTAAGTATATACACATGGTCCAAGTTTAATACAAAGAAATCAAAACAAAGAAAGTGCGGACATGCCCGCCAAAATACATGGATATAATCACTCATGCTCACCCACAGCTAATCCACTCAGAATCTAACACCACCTACTGATAACCCTCTACGGGAGGTTCCTCAAAAGGCTCCTCGACGTACTCCTCCTCCACCCATGGACCAGGAGCACAAACATCAAATGGAGCAGCAGCTCCCTCAGAACCTGTCGACATAAGAAGTATGGCAGAGCATGGAATACTCAGCGGGTACTAAATACTAACCAATAGTCATAGTATACAGATAGCATACATAAAGTAGGAAGCAAGTTGCATATATAGAACAGGAACAATTTATATCATACAAGAAAGTAAAAAAATTTATATTCATGCTTGCATTCAGAAAGACTGATAAAACCCTTGAAAACATCGTGCACTTGACTTGACTTGAAATATACCTTGCGTGATTGGGAACTTGTTAACCGTGTCATGCTTGTCATGCTTGCATTTTCATAATTTAAACATGTTCACATGCCTAGTTGCCGTTCATAGTCCGTCGCAACTAGTACCCTATATGCAGATGGGTATGCCTAGTTGCCGTTCATAGCCCGTCGCAACTAGCATCCATGCGGAGTGTGAATGCCTAGTTACCGTTCATAGCCCGTCGCAACTAGCATCCATGCGGAATGTGAATGCCTAGTTACCGTTCATAGCCCGTTGCAACTAGCATCCATGAGTGTAATGCCATGCAGAGTTATGCGTGTCATGTGATGCTATGCTATGCGTGTCATGCCATGCTATGCTATGCGTGTCATGCGATGCTATGCATGTCATGCGAGGAGATGGGAGACCTTTCCCTATGAAATGCATGATTGTCTTGCCCTTGTCAAAAGCGAAGTGAAACATATTTTAGGATATGCCCCACCTCTACATCCCATACTTAAAACATCGGTAAATCACGTCATTTCATGCGTGCTCGTGAGATTGTGTGCATACTTGCATTTGGAATTAAATATGGCAATTTGGGGTAATTCACAAAGCATAGCATATAACAATTTAAGTGAGTAATAATCTACGCATTTTAAGGAATGTAAGAAACACACTATCATGAACCCTAACAAATTTCAAGAGCAATTAAGCATGGGTTCCCTTAATTTATCATTTATTTTGTTCACCTTGGCATTTCATCGAACATGGGGTGTGTTCATTATTCACTTAAACCTAGATCATGCTTTTCTAGGTGGGTTATGCTCACATCACACTTGTATGTTCATTATTGGTACAATGCCCTTTCCCATTCGTTCATCACATCATCCACACGGCATCCATTCGCCAACATCCATCTCCATTCACCATTCATACCACCAAAATCTCATAACACATATATAAGTGAAGGAAAACAAGGAGAAACAAAGGAAAAAGGGAAGCTATAACTAGGAGGGTAGTAAGAAGTACCGACCTTGACCAAGTGAGGAAGAAATCCCCTTTCCAAAACGACCGTGAGTTGCTGCCCTAGCTTGAGGAGAGTGCCCCACACGAGCTTGAGCCGAGATCTTGAAGAAAATAGACTTGAGGTGAGTGTGGGTTCACAACCCTTTGATTTCTCCTCCAAAATCAAACCCTAGGTTAGGGATCGCCTTCTTCTCCTTTCCTAAGCTCTCAATCTTCTAAGTATTGTAAATAAGCCCTAAAGGCTCGGGCAAGACTCTTAAGGTAAGAGTAAACCGCCCAAAAGACTAAAACACCCTTACTAAATTATCTGCAAAAACGCGAGTACCGAGCGATCGGTGTTAATGACCGATCGATCGGTTGCCTACCGATCGATCAGTTTCATAACCGAGCGATCGGTTAAAATTTCACTCTCTGGAAAATTTCCCCATACAAAAATCTTGACCAGTCGATAGCCTCCGAGCGATCGGTTTTGGACCGATCGATCGCTCCATGGACCGAGCGATCGGTTGCTTGCAGGTCCTGACTGTTTTGGCCATAACTTTTGACTCGTTCGTCCGATTTTGACGATTCAACTTGTGTTGGGTTCGTACTTCGAAAACGAACATTTCTGACATTTCAGAATTTCCAATTTCTTCTTTATTTATTAATTATACATCTTTAAAGGCAAAATGACAACGAAAGTGTCATGCATTAAATGTGAAAAGGTCCGGGGCTCTACAAAGGGTTTCCTAAGCTAGGGTTTTGCTTTTGGAGAAGAATCAAAGGAGTTTTGAGACCCTAGATCACTTCAAGTCCGCTTTTTTCTCCAAGATCACGGCTCAAGCACTCGTGGAGAGCGTTCCCTAAGCTAGGGCAGCAACCCAAGCACGTTTTTGAAAGGGGTTTCTTCCCCAACTCAAGTCTCCTTCAAGCAAAGGTGTTCTTCTTTCAAGTTGGAGCTTCAATCAAGGTTTCTACCAAGGATCAAGCCTTGATCTAAGGTTAGTACACCCTACTAACTTACCCTAGCAAAAAAATCTAGGTTTTCTATATAAAAATGTCATTCCTTATATTATGTTTTCCTCCTTATGAAAAGTGTTATCCCCCATTAAATATAAACAAGATAATGGAAAAGGTGTGGATGTGTGGATGGAATGTTGGATGTGGCGATTGGATGCCGAGATGTATGTTGTGTGATGAAAATGGTGGATGGGTATTTAATGAACTTACCTTGATGTTTGGATGGAAAATATGCGCTAACAAGAACAAGATAAATTATTAAGAAATATTGCATGTGTTGTGTTTGACAAAATGCCTAAACTATGAATAAATGACTTAGATGAAGAAAATGGAAATAGGTTTTATGCATGTGTTCTTATAGACGATGAATTGATCCAATGTCATGTGAATTACTTAAGTTACCTATGCTAATATTATGAATTGAATTGTAATGCCATATCTCTTTTGTTAAGCGCATTCCCACGATTGTTATTATTGGCACGCACATGAGCACGCATGATAGCATGAACCGAGATTTCAAGAGCATGTGCATATAATAAACAACAAGAAAATATTGCATGTCAAGGAGGTTGGTAGCCCAGGGAGAATTCGGGTACTAGCCTCTGGCTCACAAGATAACCCCTAAATCACCTATTGTCAAGGAGATTGGTAGCCCAGGGAGATTCGGGTGCTAACCTCTGGCTCACAAGAAAACTAAACAAGTAATAAAAATCACCTATTGTCAAGGAGGTTGGTAGCCCAGGGACATTCGGGTACTAACCTCTGGCTCACAAGAAAACCTTGCATTTCATAACAAGGAGGTTGGTAACCCAGGGACATTCGGGTGCTAGCCTCTGGCTCACAAGTGCATTGCATATCAAGGAGGTTGGCAGCCCAGGGAGATTCGGGTGCTAGCCTCTGGCTCACAAGTTACGAGATGGAGGTTTACAAGATGATGATCATGCATTCATGCATGCACGCATACATGATTTCTACGAGGCATACCGGGACATGACAGGGGTTTTCAAGCATGAGTTTTATCGGCGTTTTCGCATCCATGTACGTGTGTCAGGATGCTTGTATTGTATCATGCCTTATACTGTTTCTTTTGTGATGTTTCTATTACTGCTTGTATGATATTACTATTGTGTGTTTCTATTATTGTTATGGTCTGCTAGTAGCTTGTACTCGCTGAGTATTCCATGCTCAGCCGTACTTTCATGTCGGCAGGTACTGAGGGAGCCCTCGACCTGGAGCCTTGGGTCAAGGAAGAGTATATAGAGGAGAGAGAGCCGGCTATTCCATTACAGTTTCAGGCGGACCGAGACCTCGATGTGTGGCCATACCTCGACTACTGTTGAGGGGAGAGTATGAGAGGGTCTAGTGTATTTTGACATTTTGATAGGTGGGCCTGTCCACCTTAGACTTAGACATGTCTTGTATTTATGTTAACTTGGAATACTATTTTGGATCATCAGAAGAAATGAAAATTTGTTTACACTTCCGCATATATGTTAGCTTCCACGCTCTGATTATCGTTGTTAGTACTGTATTTTATCTTGTGCATTACAGGATGGTTTGATAGGTACGTAGTGTGACACCTAAAATATCCCTAAACTCCTAGGGGGGTATTCGGGGTGTTACAGTGATATTTATGCTGTATTCTTGTTTATGATATTACGATCTAGTGGTTTGTATATGCTGAGTATTCCATGCTCAGCCGTACATATTATGTCGGCAGGTCCTATTAATGCACATACTCAGGAGCCGTGGATCGAGGAGTCCACTCCTGCTGAGCTTCAGGAGCATCAGAGGTTGCTCGAGAGGTGGCCTCATGTTTGAGTGATGAGAGAGAGAGACTTGTATATAAATTTTGTTGAGCGAGTATGTTTGCTCTTTATTTTGGGTTATGTATAAACTGAGATATAGTATGAATAGAAATTTTATTGTACGCTTCCACTACCAGACATAGATTCGTATTACGCTTCCGCTATCACATGTCTTATACGTTGTACAGGATTTACAGGTTATATGGAATGAATTGGTAATGAGTTCACGTCACCAGAGTATCCTAACTCATAGGGGTATTTTGGGTCGTGACATATACATTTGGATGAGCGAGCATGTTCGCTCTTTACCTTTAATTTTATGTATACACTTAGAGTATAGTATGTATAGAAAGGAAAATTTGTATTTCGCTTCTGCTATAGCATGTCTGATATGTTGTATAGGATGGTTTGGTAATGAGTCGATGACACCAAAGTATCTTAACTCCTAGGGGGTATTTTGGGTCGCGACAGCCCCTCAAGGCCGGTCGACCGACTATCATGAAAATGGCCAAAATAGGCTTACAGTGAGTTGGTTATGCAGGGCCGGTCGACCGATTGTATGGTTTTTGGCCAAAATGGGTTAATAGTAAGGTTTCTCCCAAGGTCAGTCGATTGGGCAACCGAACTTTTGCCCAATTTGGTCTATTGAACCATTTTATTAAGGGTAGGATGACCTTTTGACCCCCCCTTTTCCTAAATAATCCCTAAATTCATGGGTTAGGGTTTTATAAACCCTCAAAGCACCTAAGGGAGTTCTGTTGCCCAGATATGAACCCTAGAGGGGGGGGGTGAATAGGGTCAATGGCAGATTCTAAATTAGATTATCCTTTTAATGCGGAAATTAAAAATCAAAGGGAAATGCAGCTAATAAAAAGTACAAAAATTTAAGAGCAAGTTATACTAAGGGATAAAAGAGAGAAAAGAGAATGCAAACTCAGTTTGTTATCGAGATTCGGCTATCTTCAGCCTATTCCCCGCCTTTGCAACCCGCAAGAGGTTCCACTACGATCCTTGATCGTATAAGCTCCTTCACAGGTAAAGCTTAAACCTTTTACAACCTCTCTTCTAGTTGAGGTGCAACTGTACAATCCCTCTTGAGGTCAGGATATAACCTTACACAGTCAGAACACAACCCTCTCTGACTTAACCGAAGTAGTGGCTTCACTTTGCAAGAACACACAGGTTCTTGACTAAACAAAGAATAGAGAATTTTTGGATTCAATCAATCTGAAATAAAAACTCCTTAAGAGTTAAATTTGATTGGAATAGCTCACTCTAAGAAATCTCTCAAGAAATGATCTGGATTTTAGCTCAAGGAGAAAAACAGAGTATCGTTTTCTCAAGATTGAGATTTTTAGCTTAAGAGAATGATTGATCAATAGAATAGTGTAAAAGTGAGTGTTATTATTCTTGGATCTTCAAAAATCATTTGTATTTATAGTGATCTAGAGTTTATTACCGTTGATGAGCATTTAAAGAAAAATCACCCATTATAAATATAGTCGTTGAGCATTTAATACGATTTTCAGATTTTTTCTGAACTATCCAGTCGATCACAAGGGTCATCTGATCGGCTGGATGGTTAGCGGATCACCTATATCAGTTTCTTGATCGGCTGGATGGAAAAAACCAATTTTTGTGAGTTTTGTACTATCCAATCGATCACAAGGGTCTTCTGATCGACTGGATGGACGTCCTGATCGACTGGATGGTCCACCAGATCGGCTGGATAGACCAAAAAACTTTCAGTTTTTGGTTTTCTTATACTTTAATGAGTTTTCTTAGACTTTAATGATTTGAACGATTACCAAAGTCTTTTGATATATAAATAAAACATGATTAACATCTCATAATGATCTTTTAAATGATCTAAAATGGAGTCACAAAGAGTTTCAATTTGATAAAAAAAAGCAGAAAAATTTTGAAAAAATTTGTTCATTCCTGTCGATCACATGGTTTGTCTGATCGACTAGATGGTCTTCCTGATCTGCTGGATGGTCTATCTGATCGACTGGATAGGCCATTTTTATTTACAGAATCCATTTTCAAAACCTTTAAGATAGGATTTGATTCCATGGTTTTGTACTTAATCTTTATGAGTAAGTTGATCATATTTAAAGTCCTTAATCATATTTTTATATTTTTTCAAGGGACCTATGGTCAATCTAAGGTATTTTGAGCTTTTTCACCAAATCACTACTTGAGGATTTTTACAAGAAATCCTAGATAGACCACTGACTATCTAAACTTAGACCTTGATGGAATTGATCATTTTGCTTCTAAGGTTTTCAGTAGCAGTGCCTTCAAGACAATCTTCCAGAATCCTTTTTGCTTATAGTTGAATATCTTCTTGAAGCTTTGATTTGGAATTTTCATCAAGCTTTGACTTTGTCTTTTTCATTGAAGGTTATTTGGTTTTGCTTGAAATCTCTTTTTTAATTCTTGAATACTGTGGAAAAAGTTGCTCATGGAAGATATTAGTATTGCAAGAGTCATTTCATTATTTATGTTATCATTACAACTAATTGAGGGTCATATAGTTGTAACCTTTAGGCTAACAATATCCTCCTTTTTGATGATGACACAAATAATGGAATGAGATGGGTTAAGCTCCCCCTCAACATATACTATTCATAAATTTTTTGAGGAGAGCTCCCCCTAAGCATGTGCATATAAGTAAAAACAGTAGGTTAGAACCAAGAGAAGTTCCACAAGGGAATTCTTTTAGATTTTTCTATTAAATACCAAGAGAAGTTTCATAAGAGAATTTATTTCAATTTTAAGAATCAAGAAAAGTTCCATGATATTCTAAATTGAATTCAAGTATGACAATATAAAGAGAGATATATAAAAAAAAATCATGTATTTCATATGTTGAGAAAAAAAAATTACATCCATACATTTCAAGACATCTATACATTCATTCAATATTTTCTCCCCCTTGTCAACATCAAAAAATCATCAAAAGAAAACATAAAAAAAGTAAAATAAAATAGAAAATAGATCCTATGTGGTCTTCTTCTTGTCCTTCTTAATCTTCTTCTTGATAGCCATGAAGAGAGAGTCTTCATCACTGCTAGAGCTGGCTGGGGAGTCATCTAAAGAGTGAGAGGAGGAAGTTTGAGCTTTGTCTTCATCTGAGGAGGGAAGAAAAGTGATAGGGGCACCCGTTGACTAACCCTTGGAAGGGGTTTCTTCTGTCTTCATGGGCTGCTTGCCTTTAGATGATGAAGATGGATCTTGAGAGGGGGGTTTGAGAAGGAGGGGCTCTAGTAGCCAAGCTGACCAAGAAGTTGTTAAACTGCTTGAGTTCATCTATGGCTCTTAGAATAATGGTGGCTGACAAAGAGTCTTGCTCAGCCATGTCCAACAGCAGCTTGCCCTGGGTCTTCATTTGGAGGCTTGAAGATTCTGCATGTCCTTGGATCACAACTGCTACCTTGCTAAGCTTTAGAAATTCCTCCATTTGATTAGCTTCTAACCTCTGAATTAAGGTGGTGACTGTGTTAACCCTGTTCTTGATCATTGAGGTGTCTATGCTCACATTTCCCAAAACAGAATATGCTTCATCATCTCTCTCTTTCAAATCAGTGGGGACAGGAGCTAGGGAGGTTTCTACTGTGGACATCCTCTCTCTCATCTCAGCTCTTAAGTCAGCAGAGGATCCCTCAAGATATGCAAGTCTATCCCTGACTTCAGTCTGCAATCCAGTAGCTTGGGCTTCTTAGTTCTCCATTCTTTCTCTCATCTCAGCTTGAAAACTCAGCATCCCAGTGCTTATGGAGTCCAGCTTACCCATCATTAAGCTCAAAACATCATCAGAAATGGTAGGTCTAGAATGGGGCTCAGATTAGCAGAAGAGCCACCAACCTCAAAGTGAGGGGTGGAAGCTCTGAAGGGAGAAGAATGAGGAGAAATGGGAGAGGCTCTGGAGGGAGACTGAACAGGAGAGATGGAGTGGAGGTGTTGATCCATGGGAGGATTAGCAGGAAGAGATTGATCCAGAGTAGGATCAGAATGAGGTGGAACAGTTGAAGGAGCAGGAGCAGAGGCAGTGGATTTGGGAAACCATTTTTGCAATTCTTTGTTTCACTGGTATCCCATCTTTACCAAGGTTGTGAGACTGTAAAAGTCATAATAGGTTGGATGAATTACTTCAAGAGTGGAGTTGAAAGATAATTCAAAGTGATTGGAAACTACAGTGAGAAGTTGTCCATATGGTAGACAGGCAGTCTTCTTAGAGACACACACAACCATGTTATGGAAAACAAGATAACATAGGTTAAATGATTGAGTGGTCAAGACACACCAGATGAGAAATATATCAAAATAAGAGAGGTAGTTTCTGCTACCTTTCTTAGGAAGAATGTTATAAGAAATTATGTGGTGAACCAGTTTGGCATCCAGAGTCAGAATGTTGAGAGTTGGAAGGGAGGCTTGGGTAATTTTAGAATTAGAACAGGTAAGTTTCAAATCCTCAATTGGCTCAAATCCAAGGTGGATTGGCCAATCTTTGGAAGCAAAAAGTTCAATGCTTCTAGCTGCAACAGATAAAATGGAAGTAAGAATTTCAATGGACAAGGTAATGTAAGACATAAGAGGTGAATGAATTTGTTGAAGGACTGAAATGAAGGTGTGAGTAAAAAAATTTAACTAATTCAGGATACATAGGTTCCTTGAATTGGAGGAGATGGAGCCATCCTAGAGCTTTAAAGAGCTCACAGATGTGACCTAGGCCCCATTCTTCTGGAATTAAGGAATCAAGGACCTTACCATAGACAATAGGGCAAGAGTGGATGATATCTCTATATTTCTTGGCAGCTTTTCTGGTCTTGAAGCAGGAAGCTTGAGGTTCTTCTTCAATAGGAGCTTTCTTTGACCTTCTTTGTCTTTTAGGACTTGAACCTTCCTCAACTGTCTTCATCCTTGCCATTTGAATAAGATGGAATGAAATGGAGTTGATTTTGGAAAGATTCAGAGAGATTTAGAGGATTGGAGATGGTGAAATAGGTTAAAAAGGTTTTGGAGGGAAGAGTTGGATGAGAGCAGCAAACAGGAAAATTTTAAAGTGGATAGAAGGATCGGGGATTTCAGGGGTTTTAATAAAAAAATTTCTACAAAATTTAACTATCTAGTTGATCACAAGACCTGTCTGATCGACTGGATTGCCTATCTAGTCGATCAGAACACCTATGTAATCGACTAAATAGAAGAAAATGCAGTTTTAAAAAGATTTAGTATAAAAATCACTATTTGCACTATCTAGTCGATCACAAGCCTTGTCTGATTGCCTGGATCCATCATCCAGTTCATCAGGACACTAAAGAGATCGACTAGATAGAAGAAAAATTCTGAAAATTTTCTAGATTTCTTCTAAATTCAACTGTCCATACCTTAAACATTAAGAAAGCATTCCAAAGCATCAATAAATCATTCTAAATCATTTTTAATCATTTAAAAGTATATTTTAATAATTTTTATTGAATTTTACAGATTCTTACCTTTTACTTTTATAATGATTTTAGTTGAGTATTAAGTTTTGGTTTCATACAAATTTAGATTATAAGATTTCAGATAGCTTGCCTATGCCCAATTCTCTTCTTAAGGTACTAAACCTATCATGTTGAAGGGGTTTTGTGAATATATCAGCAAGTTGGTTATTTGTATCAACAAACTCTAACACAACATCTCCATTTTGTACATGATCTCTAATGAAATGATATCTGATTTCTATATGTGTAGTTCTTGAGTGTTGAATAGGGTTTTTAGTCATACATATGACACTTGTATTGTCACATCTAATTGGAATATTAGAATAAAAGAGTTTATAATATTCCAAAAGCTGTTTCATGTATAGATTTTGAGCAAAACAGCTTCCAGCAACTATATATTCAACCTCAACTGTAGATAAAGGTACAAAATTCTGTTTCTTGCTAAACCATGAAACTAGGGAACATCCTAGGAAGTGACAAGTACCACTAGTACTTTTTCTATCAATTTTACATCCGGCAAAGTCTGCATATGAGTAGCTTATTAATTCTAATGATGTATTCTTTGGATACCAAAGTTTTAAATCAGTTGATCCTAGTATCTAAAGATTCTTTTAACAACAAATAGGTGGGATTCTTTTAGACATGATTGTAATCTAGCACATAGGTATACACTAAACATAATGTCAGGTCTACTTGCAGTTAGGTACAGTAGACTTCCTATCATGCCTCTATATTTCTTTTCATCAACACTTTTACCATTTTCATCCTTATCTAATTTGGTTAATGTACTCATAAGAGTATCCATTGTTTTAGTATTTTCCATACCAAACTTTTTAAGAAGTTCTTTAGTATACTTACTTTGATTTATGAAGGTTCCTTGTTTAGTTTGCTTTATTTGAAGTCTAAGAAAGAATGTTAGTTCTCCGATCATGCTCATTTCAAATTCTTTTTGCATAATATTAGCAACCTTTTTACATAAGCATTCATTGGTGGAACCAAAAACAATATCATCAACATAAATTTGAACTAATAGCATATCATTAGATTTAGTTTTTACAAACAAAGTTGTATCAATTTTACCTTTTATAAATTTATTATCAAGCAAGAAATTGCTTAATATTTCATACCAAGCTCTAGGAGCTTGTTTTAATCCATATAAGGCTTTTGTTAATTTAAACACATGATTAGGTAGATTATGATTTTCAAAGCAAGGAGGTTGCTCTACATAGACTTCTTTAGAAATAAATGCATTTAGAAATACACTTTTTACATCCATTTGGAATAGCTTGAAGTCTTTATGACTTGCAAAAGCAAGTAGCATTCTAATGGCTTCAAGTTTAACAATCAGGGCAAAGGTTTCATCATAGTCTATCCCTTCTTCTTGGTTGTAACCTTGAGCTACCAACCTAGCTTTGTTTTTAATTATATTTTCAGATTCATCATTTTTATTTCTAAGAATCCATTTAGTACCAATAAATGATTTATCATTTGGTCTAGGCACTAAATCCCAAACTTGGTTTCTTTCAAATTGGTTAAATTCTTCTTGCATTGCAATGCCCCAAGATTCATTTTCAATAGCTTCATGGGCATTCTTAGGTTCAATTTGAGAGAGGAAAGCTAGATTATTACATATATTTCTTCTTGTTCTAACTCCCTTTTTTAAGTCACCAAGGATTAGGTCTTTAGGATGATCTTTTTTTAATCTCCAAGCTTTAGGTAATTTAATTGATTCTTAATTTTTAATTTCTTCCTCATCTTCATTTTCAACAAGATTATTATCATTAGGTTCATTATGTTCTTGTTGATCATTTTCTTGATTTGTTAGTTCAAGATTAGAGATTTCTTTAGAGAGTTTCTCAATTTTAGTATCTTCATCATCTTCAATTAGTTTAGTCTTTTCAAATGGTTTAGCTTCATCAAAGACTACATGTATAGATTCTTCAACATTTAATGATTTTTTATTAAATATTATATAAGCTTTGCTATTATTTGAATAACCTAGGAAGATTCCTTCATTAGCTTTAGAGTCAAATTTCTTTAAGTGATGTTTGTCATTTAGAATAAAGCATTTACATCCAAACACCTTAAAATATCCAATATTAGGGGATCTTCCTTTCTATAGCTTATAGGGTTTTTTTTGTTAATTTGTTTCTTATTATCACTCTATTAATAACATAACAAGAGGTATTGATGGCTTCAGCCCAAAAATAATTAGGAAGTTTATGCTCATTTAGCATTGTTCTAGCCATCTCTTGAAGAGATCTATTCTTCCTTTCAACAATTTCATTTTGTTGTGGAGTTCTTGGAGCTGAGAAGTTATGGTTAAAACCATTTTCTTCACAATATAGGTCAAGCTCATTATTCTTGAACTCACCAGCTCTATCACTTCTTATGTTATTGATAGTATATCATTCTACATTTTGCTCTCTATTACAGAATTTCTTAAATAAATTAGGTGTTTCACTTTTATGTGATAAAAATAATACCCATGTATATCTAAAATTGTCAGCAACAATCACAACGGTATATATTTTACCACGTAGGCTAACTACTTCATTGGGTCTAAACAAGTCCATATGAGGAAGTCCAAAGGCCTAGTGGTTGAGATTATTTTCTTATTCTTGAATGAGAATTTTACTTGTTTTCCAAGTTGGCATGCATCACATATTTTATCTTTGATAAATGTGGTCTTTGGGAGACCTTTTACTAAATAATTCTTAGATAATTTAGAAAGAAATTCCATACTAGCATGACCTAAACGCCTATTCCACATCCAATTGGCTTCATTAATAGCAGATAAACACATCATGTCTTGAGCAGTTAAATCATCAAATTCAAGAGTGTAAACATTCTGATTTTTATATGATATAAACAAAGTGTTAACATTATCTTTATCTTTAATTATGCATAGATTAGATTTAAAAGAAACAATTAATCCTTTATCACAAAGTTGGCTAAAGCTAATCAAATTATGTTTAAGTCCTACTAATAAAACATTTTTAATAAGAGTAGAAGAGTTCTTACCAACACTACCTATGCCGATGATCTTCTCTTTCGTGTTGTCCCCGAAGGTCACATGTCCTCCATCTTTAGGAGAGATAGATATGATTAGCTCTTTATTTCCACTCATGTGCCACAAACAACCGCTATCCAAAAATCACACTGTTTTGGAGGATTTTGACTTGAAGCATACCTACAAGATAAGTTCAAATAACTTTCTTTGGTACTCAAATCATCTTGGGTCCTCTATAGTTAGTCTTGGAAGGGGAAGTCTCTTTTGGAACCCAAACTTTTCTTACTAACACCTTTTTGTTAAAATTATAAAAATCAGTTGAAGGGGTAGTTGAACTACTAGGGGGTTTTGAAAAGAATTTTTGATAGTCTTTTTGCTTTGACATAGGGTTATACCCAAATCTAGCTTTTCCAAAAACACAAGTTTGTTGACCCAAAATTCTTGCCAAATTCTTTTCTCCAGTTGAAAGTCTAAAAGCAATTTTGGTCAAGTCCTTAATCTTTGCTTCATTCTCATCATAATTGCATGTGGGGATTGGAGATGATTGATCATTTTCCTTCATCTTCAATTCTTCATTTTCTTTTAGAAGATTTTCTTGTGATGTGAGAAGCAAAAGATTTTCCTTTTTAAGAGATTTATTTTTAGAAGCAAGTTTTCTAAATTCAGTATAGAAATCATCAAATTCTTCTCTTATTTCTTCATAGGAAAGAGAGTTATTAGGGGAAGAGTTTACCTCATCATTATCGAGTGCCATGAGGCATAGATTTGCAGTTTCTTCATCACTTGATGTTTTAGAGTTGTTGTCTTTTGAGTCATCCCAAGTGGCCTTTGAAATTACCCTGATCAATGATCTCTATGACCTAGAGGGGGGGGGGGGTGAATAGGTCTATCTAAGAACTTCTAACCAATTTTTAATTTTTTAAATAATTAGACTAGAAATCAATAAACAATTCACATAAACAATCCACACAAATCAAACACAGCAGATTTTTACGTGGAAAACCCTTACGGGAAAAAACCACGGGACCTCGTCCAGCAACAAACTTCACTATAAGAAGAATTCAAGTACAAGACAAGACCTTACCCAAACCGGACTCGATGTTCCTAGGTACAAAATCTTACTCTTGATTTCCACGAACCAGCAGGTTCGATCTCCGCCGTAGCAGCTTCGGTTCATAACCGATTAAATCTTCTCAAGCTACTTCAATACCACGATCACATACGATCGATCTCCTTCTATGAAGGCTCCGGATCATACACCGGACACACACACAAAGTGTAGGGTTGTGAATCAATTTAGAAAGCTTCAAACCCTAGAGGGATCTTATACAGATCTGAGATCACACAATGCAAGATCAAAAGAATAGATCTATACTTGCATTCTCTAGGATGATTGAAAAAGGAGGGATCACTAAAGATCTATGAGGAACAATGGAAAAAGCCCTAGAAGGGTTTCTCTGACCCCTACTCTTTCCAAAATAAACAAAGATACGAATTAGGTCTCCAAAAAGTTGTTTATATAGGGTTTAGAAAAGAGTCCAAAAAAATAAAATTATGTTTACGAGGACCGATCGATCGGTGCTTATAACCGATCGCTTGGTCCAAAACCGATCGATCGCTATTTTCACCGAGAGGTCAGTTAAAAATTGTCTCTTTGGAAAAATACCCCATACAAAGTTTTTGACCAGTCGATAGCCACCGATCGCTCGGTAGGCCACCGATCGATCGGTCGCAACACCGAGCGATCGGTTGAGACAAAATTTCAGCCTAAACATTTTTCTTTTGTTTTTGTTTGATTCAAATAAGATCAAAACTCTTTGGTAGGCTTAAAACTATCATCTTAGGTATGTTTAGAGTTATCTAAGTCAAACCCAACCTAGGTTGGGGTCTCTAAGTCCATTACCTGTCTAGATCCAGAGTAGAAGCTTTTTCTTCAATATCTTCAGTCTTCTTGAAACTTTAACTCTTCTGACAAGTTGAACAAGACACAACACTCATGACCTATCTAATGATCACGGAATTCGCCAACACCTATTTCTGGATTTACAATCTCCCCTTTTGGCAATTCCGGGACAAAACAAGACTAACTCACATACTAGGTTCAAATTTTCCCAAATGATTCAAAAATGGAAAATTGAACCTTTACATGACTCAATAAAAAAATGTCATGACATTCAACTTGTCATGTTTCAACAATCTTAGAACCTGTTTGCCTGCACAAGCTCAACCAAAAACCTGTGAAGCATGGGAAATAAAAATTTCATAATAAGTTCATCTATATCAAGTGCATCCATAACAAGTTCTAACTAGTTCATCATCACAAGTTCATCATGTTCAATCATATTACTCACTTCCCCTTTTTGACGCGAAATGCCAAAGGTAGAATGGAAACAAAAGAATGTAGGGAAAATCAGAGTAAAAGTGAAAACAACACCTCATAGAGAATAATCAACATCCAAGTCAATATCATCCATAAACATCCAAGTTAATATCATCCATGTGTGGTATGTACTGAGTACAACCAAGACAAAAAACATCCAATGTGTCAAAATAAACTAGGACAAAGTAAACTCCTAAACATAAATACATGAAACATAAGGAGTATCCTAGTACATCAAACTATCACTCCTCATCATCAAAAGTGAGATGGGATTCATAATATGCTCTAAAATCATGAACATCCCGCTGGACACCCAGCACTGCTGCATCAAGTGATCTAAGTCGACCTCGGATCTCTGTAGTGAATTCCTGGTAAGATGAAACATGAGTCTGGAGATCCATCTGCATCTCCCTCATCATTCTGGCAAGATCATCAATCGAGGCAGGAGGTGGATGAGAGGATCCGGTACCAACTTCAGCTTCCTCCTCAATATCTCGAACTGAGGCATGTGAGAAACTCTGTGCTAAGGTCTTTTTGTTGATTGGACCCTTCGGATTACGAGTAGGAACACCAGGAGGAGCAATAACCCCTTGAGAACCAAGGAGTTTAGTAATCAGGGAACCAAATGGAAGAGCTCCAACTACAGTTTGAGTTTGATGGGCTTAAATCATCAAATCAATTATGTGTGCTGCAAGATCAATATCATGTCCACGAAGGACACTGAACAAAAATCGGGCTCTATCTTCCCTAAGGTCAGCAGTATGAACCTTTGGGTGGATATTGGCACTCATTACTAGGTTTACAAGTCTTGCATCCCTAGTGAGTTTAGACACTTCAATGAAGGAACCAACCCAAAGTGTAGGAGCACCACAAAGAAAGGTGACTACATTGTTCATAGATTCTTTATCCTCATCTTTCTTATATTTATAAGGATAATAGGCATCTGGAACTCGAGGACAACCAAGAAATTTAGCAATGACATTAGGATTTATCAAAACAGATTTTTCTAAAGATCGAGATTTAAAAGACCAGGTTTTAGAGTTGATTTCAGAGAAATTTGAGTAAAATTCCTGGACTAACTGAATAGGAGCAGGACCGGATAAAGTGAGAATACCTTCCCATTGACGATCGGTAATAAGCTTAGGAAGGTGATAATCACCAAAATCAGAAATTCTAATGCCCCTTTCAACCATAACAACATTTTTGCTAAAATACTCACTATAAAGACGAGCAGCAGTAGGGCTAATGAAGGGACCCAATAGAACATTCGAAGATGAACTAGCTTTTCCATTTTGTTTCCAGGTTTTATCTGCCAAAGACTTTTGGCGATTTTCAGTAGTAGAATCAATCATTCTACGGATTGGTCTATCCCTTATTGAAATCCCATGACCTATTGGAGTGAAAGAGTAGGGCTCATTTAGATCTCTTCCTCAAGAGGGTCCTCTTGGTATTTGAGGACCAATCTCCGACGTTTAGAGACACCGGACATGAGGAATGCAAGAATAACTAAGGAGTATGAGAAAATCATCACGAATTGTTTATGTCCTGGATGTGAAAAGTAAACCAAAATCAAGAAAAGGAACAAAGTTTACCTTTTTAGATGCTTGGAAACCTTTGGAGTAGAAAGAAATGACCGTAAGAGAGATTTGGAGGAGAAGGAACCGAGAGATCGCTCTAGAGTTCGGAGAACAAAAGAATAGGAAAATGAGAAATGAGGGTTTTATAACCCTGTTCACGAAAGACCGATCGATCGGTCATTAACACCGAGCAATCGGTGGTCTGGAAAATTTTTGAAATTTTTTTCTTAAAACCATTTTTCTCCCCCTCAATCAAAGCAAGATTTAAAATCATTTTCACCTCAAAATCACCTAATAACAATGCACTTATGCAAACATTTATGTCATCAAAATCATAAAGAATATTCAACCAAGAATGTATATTACAGAATAGTTATGAATAAGGATTATGTAAATAACTTTTAGTTTCCATAAGTGATTAATTTTGATTTTTGCATCTAATCCACATTTAGAGTAAAGAAACGCTCAGAAGTAATGTGTGTGTAATATTAAAAATTCATAACATGACTCTGAGGATTGGTTTCATCCACAAAACAAGATTTTGACATTATAGCATAAAAGGTACTCTAGAATGTTCAAAAACTAGAATTAAAACCAAGAGACATCCATAGAATTACGATGAGCAATGTTTACCCCAAATTTGATCAATAAGGTCATTTTATTTTATAATCAAATTTTACACATTATCTGTTCTTTGGACACTGGTGACTTTCACACAAGTGAGAAGGTAGCCCTCTTTAATGACAGTGGGGGCTTTCACACTGGCAACCCATATAGATACCTACTGTTTGTCTAGGTAGCCATTACTCACTGTTTGCATTCACTAGAAGCTATCACACAAACTCATAGGTAGTCATTTCCATGTCAATAATTTTTTAAGACTAGGGGGCTCACCTTATGGAATTTTAATCACTTTGGTTATACTAGATTTGATTAAACTATGGAACCATATGATATAATATTAGAATCTATAATTAGGAACTATCTCAAAAATCAGTTAGAGTGCATGTGCAACACATAACATCTTTGCTTACTCAACTCTAACTGAGATTGGTGATCATGACCATGTTAAATCACTAGATAGAACTAATAGTTGAACTATCCTTATTTACTCAATCCTATGAAAAATTTAACCTTGGAATTAAAATTCAATTATGATTTCAAGGAAATAAATTTATGCATAATGATAGGAAAGAAGGTCATACGAACACACTATTTTTTGCAACATTTTTCAAATTTTTTTTCGAATGTTTTTGGATTTTTATTAATTAAAGAAAACAAAAAATAGCTCTATGACTTAAATGAAACAAGAAGAACACATAGGCTATGAAGAAAGCACACCATCACTCAACTCCACACAAACCGATGGATTTCCTAAGGAACTCAAACCTAAGGGAATCTAAGGATTTTGTGAGAATGTCTGCAAATTGTTTCTCTGTTTGGACATACTCAATACACACAACATTTTGCTCAACTAAATCACGAATAAAGTGATGCCTAATGTCAATATGTTTTGTGCGAGAATGTTGAACGGGATTTTTAGAAATATTGATAGCACTTGAATTATCACAATACACAGTCATAGTGCCTTGTTCAATCCCGTAATCATGCAACATCTGCTTCATTCACAGAAGTTGAGTGCAACAACTGCCAGCTGCTTTGTACTCAGCTTCGGCAGTGGACAATGAAATTGAATTCTGCTTTTTACTAAGCCAAGCAACTAAGCAGTTTCCAATATAGAAACACCCTCCGGAGGTGCTCTTCCTATCATCAGCATTTCCAGCCCAGTCGGCATCGGAATATCCAACTATTGTGGCATTGGTATCAAAAGAATACCAGAGGCCAAATGATGGAGTTCCACTTACATATCGAATGATACGCTTGACTGCAAGTAAGTGAGACTCTTTTGGGCTCGCTTGATAGCGGGCACATGCTCCAACACTAAAGGCAATGTCTGGTCTAGTGGCAGTTAGGTAGAGTAAACTACCAATCATGCTTCTGTAAGAAGTTTGATCAACATCCTTGCCTGAAGTATCTTTACTAAGTTTTGTTGTAGAACTCATAGGAGTCCTAGCATGCTTAGCAGAACTCATACAAAATTTCTTCACCAGATTTTTAGCATATTTGATTTGCGATACTGAGATCCCAGAATCTAATTGCTTGATCTGAAGACCAAGGAAGAAACTCAGCTCACCTACCATGCTCATTTCAAATTCATTTTTCATTTGTTCAGCAAATGATAGAGCATGTAAGTCTAATGTGGAACCAAATACAATGTCATCAACATATATCTGGGCAATGACAATATCACCTTTCACATTTTTTATGAAAAGGGTTCTATCTACTCCCCCTCTCGAAAATCCCTTTTCCAAGAGATAAGTAGTCAACCTCTCATACCAAGCTCTTGGAGCTTGCTTTAAACCATAGAGGGCCCTTTTTAATCGATATACTTGATCAAGGTGATGTGGATCTTCAAACCCTTCTGGTTGTTCCACATAGACTTCTTCTTGTAGAATGCCATTCAGAAAGGCACTCTTAACATCCATTTGAAACAGCTTGAATTTCATATGGCAAGCCACAGCTAGAAGAATTCTGATTGATTCTAGCCTGACAACAGGAGCAAAGGTCTCATCGAAGTCAATGCCTTCAATTTGGGTGTTTCCTTGTGCAACTAACCTAGCCTTATTTCTTATGATAATACCTTTTCATCAGATTTGTTCTTGAAAATTCATTTGGTACCTATCACATTTGTAATGTTAGGTCTAGGTACTAAATACCAAACATCATTCCTAGTAAACTGAAGTAACTCTTCTTGCATTGCATTGATCCAATTATCATCTGCAAGGGCTTCAGCTACATTCTTGGGTTCAAAAGATGAAGTATAGCAAATGTAGCTAACTTCATTTTCAATTTGTTTTCTTGTTCTCACTCCACTTTCAAGATCACCAATAATATTTGTGGAGGTGTGAGGACTTATGACCCTTGGATGTGTAGGTTTTAATGGAGATGATTGCTTAGTAATAAGTGGAGTTGAAGAAGTTTCAACATTTTCATTTCCAGCACTATCATCATCCTCAAGTTGCACATTTTCAACACCAGAGTCATCCACAATTACATTGATGGACTCCATAATTGTAGAGGTTTTCAAGTTATACACTCGATAAGCTCTACTGTTTATGGAATACCCAAGAAATATCCCTTCATCACTCTGGGATTCAAATTTGCCCAGTTGCTCTCTATCCTTAAGGATATAGCATTTACTTCCGAATTCTTGAAAGTACTTGACACTGGGTTTCTTTGTTCCAGGCCTTAGAAAACTCGATTAACTATATAACAAGCAGTGTTAACTGCTTCAGCCCAGAAATGAGAAGCTAGATTATTGCTATGGAGCATAACTCTAACCATCTCTTAGAGAACCCTATTCTTCCTCTCCACAACACCATTCTGCTGAGGTGTAATGGGTGCAGAAAATTTATGTTTGATACCCGACTCATCACAAAAGTCGTTGTACTTAGAGTTTTCAAACTCCTTTCCATGATCACTTCGAATTCGAGTGATTGGGCATCTTTTCTCATTTTGAATTTTCAAGCAAATACTTTTGAAATTTTCAAAAGCATCGTATTTCTCTCTTATAAATGCTACCCATGAAATTCTTGAGAAATCATCAACCATGACTAGGATGTATCGCTTTCCACCTAAACTTTCAGTTCTTGTAGGACCCATAAGATCCATATGAATTAATTCCAGTGGATATGAAGTAGCAATACTTAAAGTCTTCTTATGTGGGGTTCTAATTTGTTTACCAATCTGACATGGCCCACACACAGCAGTAGAAGGCTTTCCTAGTTTGGGCACACCTCTCACAAGTTCTTGCTTTGAGAGTTTGCATAGGTCTTTGAAGTTCATGTGACCTAGCCTTCGGTGCCACAAATCAACTTCCTCAATTTTAGCCCTATTACAAATATTTGAGAAATTAGAACTAGGGATTAAGCCGTAGCAATTGTCAGTGGTTCTCAACCCTTCTAGAACACACTTACCTTTACCATTAATGACTAAACATTTATTTTGATTAAAGTGCACAACATGGTTATCATCATATAGTTGACTTATGCTAATCAAATTAGCTTTCAGTCCTTCAACAAACAAGGCATTTTTCAATTTTGGTATGCCTGGTGAATCGATGATACCCTTCCCTTTAACTAATGACTTGCTTCCATCACCAAAAGTAACAGTCCCATCTGGACAGTCCTCAAATTGAGTAAATAGGGACTTGTTACCTGTCATATGCCGAGAATACCCACTGTCGAAGTACCACATTTCTGTGTTTTGGGCTTTAAAGGCAGTATGAATGACAAGGCACTTAAGGTCATCCTTTCTCACATACACAGTTTTTAAACTTTGTTTAGACATTTGAATATTGTTCTGTGTAGTAGAGACCTTTTTCTTTTTAAACCTTCTAGATCTCTTTCTGTTCTATTCAGTTCTAGCATAATGATTTGTCACATTCTTTCCTCTTGAATAATCATAAGGAGTGAATGGACCATTTTCATTTCTAGACATTTGAGTAATCCTATTGACATCTTCGCTCAAAATTCTAGATTTTTCAGCCAGAACTTGAATTTGCATTTTAAGATTCCCTTGACTTTGATTTTGGTTCCATGAACCATTTCGGGGAGCTCTTCTAAACTCATTACAGTTTGGTCGTATGTGACCTCTTACACCACAAAAGTGACATGTGGGTATAAATCTAGAAAGAGGAGGAGGATTTCTTCTAAAAGGAATTTGATTCCTCAAAGCATTCACCCTAGGAGCTGCATTTCTAGGCTTTACAACATTTGTATAAGCCTTAGTACTTGATGTGGAAGGTACATTCACTTTGGGATCAGAATGTATTGGTTCAAACACAGCACTAGCCATTGTACCAACAGCTAAAGGACCAGCTGGTGTGTCAGCATGTCCTATCCCAGATCTATTAGAATTTGATCCATATTTTCTAACTAATTCATCTAGGCAGCTAGTATTTCCAAACATTCTTACTGCTTTCTCAAGAGTATAGACCTTCTGAATCAAGTCAGTCTTGTCTTTAAGGGTTATATGATGTTTTTTTTCAAGAAATTTCACCTTATCGACAAGAGAATCTTTTAAAGATTCTAGCTCCACTAATAGAGTCCTTGACTCTCCAACTTCTTTCAAGGAAGTGTCTCTTTCAACTTCTAATTTTCTGACAACATTAGTCAATGAGACCTTTTCTTCCAAAAGACATTTAACTTTTTCAACAAAAGTTTCTTTCTCATTTTCAAGCTGACTAACTAGAGCATTCATCTCCTTTGCTCCTAGTTTACAAGTATCTCTTTCATTTTTAATGATTTTGAGTTTTTTGCTCAAAGAGATTTTTGCTTTAGTCAGTTTCAAACTTTCAGAATACAACTTATCATAAGTTGTTTTCAAATCTTCATCACTTTCAGAGTCAGTATGACTCTTCTCAGTGTCTCCACTAGACTCAGTGTGACTACTTTCATCACTTCTATCCTTCTCATCAACCACCGAGGTAGTCTCAAGAATCCCAGAAAGGGATACAGTAAAAGCAGTATGATTATCAGTTTCTTCACTTGAAGAAGAACTGTCTGATTCTTCATTCTCCGAATCACTGTCATCCCAACAGGCATTCATTACCTTGCCCTTACTTTTCTTCTTGTTAGGACAGTTAGGTGAAATATGACCGAAGCCATGACATTCATAACATTGAACACCTTCGGGTTTCTTGTCGCCACTCTTGGAATTTTTCTTGATTTCCCAGGGCTTAGACTTTGACTTCTCAAAAGATTTTCCTCCCTGTTTAGGATTGAACCTCTTTTTCGTTCTAAAAAATTTTCAAAATTTTTTAACGAAGAGAGCCATTTCTTCCTCATCCATCTCTCCATCACTATTATCGTCATCCAAAGATTCCTTTATTGATTTCAAGGCTAAAGATTTGGTTTTCTTGGATGGTCGAAGATTGAGTTCATAAGTTTGGAGTGAACCAACTAATTCTTCAATCTTCAGAGAGTCAACATTTTTACTCTCTTCAATAGCAGTGACCTTGGGTTGAAATCTCTCAGGTAGAGATCTAAGGACTTTTCTAACTATCTTGGACTCAGTTAATCTTTCACCTAAGTTGAAACTAGCATTGACAATGTCACTAAGTTTTGCATAAAATTCATCAAATGTGTCATCGTCTTCCATTTTCAAATATTCAAATTTGGTGGTTAACATTTGGAGTTTTGAGATTTTAACAGTGGTCGTACTCTCATGGGTAATCTCAAGAATGTCCCATACCTCCTTTGCTGTTTCACATGAAGAAATTCGTCTGAATTCCTCAGCTGTGACTGCAGTAAAGATAGCATTGAGTCCTTTAGTATTCCAACCACTTGTCTCAAGCTCTTCTCTGGTCCATTCATTAGAATATTTGAAGAGAGTCAAATCACCTAGAGTTTTCACAAGCGTAGTCCACCTATTTTGAATAGACATCCAAATTCTCTCATCAATTGATTTGAGAAAGGCTCTCATATGGGCTTTCCAATATGCATAATTATTCCCATTGAACAGTAGGGGACGAGAGACTGAACCGCCCTCTCTTAGAATACTCATGATCACAAAGTAAGATATACAGGATTACACTAAAGGGTTTAGTCTTAAAGGTGAACCCGCTCTGATACCAATTGAAATTACCCTGATCAATGATCTCTATGACCTAGAGGGGGGGTGAATAGGTCTATCTAAGAACTTCTAACCAATTTTTAATTTTTTAAATAATTAGATTAGAAATCAATAAACAATTCACACAAACAATCCACACAAATCAAACACAGCAGATTTTTACGTGGAAAACCCTTACGGGAAAAAACCACGGGACCTCGTCCAGCAACAAACTTCACTATAAGAAGAATTCAAGTACAAGACAAGACCTTACCCAAACCGGACTCGATGTTCCTAGGTACAAAATCTTACTCTTGATTTCCACGAACCAGCAGGTTCGATCTCCGCCGTATCAGCTTCGGTTCCTAACTGACCAAATCTTCTCAAGCTACTTCAATACCACGATCACATATGATCGATCTCCTTCCACGAAGGCTCCGGATCATACACCGGACACACACACAAAGTGTAGAGTTGCGAATCAATTTAGAAAGCTTTAAACCCTAGAGGGATCTCATACAGATCTGAGATCACACAATGCAAGATCAAAAGAATAGATCTATACTTGAATTCTCTAGGATGATTAAAAAAGGAGGGATCACTAAAGATCTATGAGGAACAATGGAAAAAGCCCTATAAGGGTTTCTCTGACCTCTACTCTTTCAAAAATAAACAAAGATACGAATTAGGTCTCCAAAAAGTTGTTTATATAGGGTTTAGAAAAGAGTCCAAAAAAATAAAATTATGTTTACGAGGACCGATCGATCGGTGCTTATAACCGATCGCTTGGTCCAAAACCGATCGATCGCTATTTTCACCGAGAGATCGGTTAAAAATTGTCTCTCTGGAAAAGTACCCCATACAAAGTTTTTGACCAGTCGATAGCCACCGATCGCTCAGTAGGCCACCGATCGATCGGTCTTAACACCGAGCGATCGGTTGAGACAGAATTTCAGCCTAAACATTTTTCTTTTGTTTTTGTTTGATTCAAATAAGATCAAAACTCTTTGGTAGGCTTAAAATTATCCTCCTAGGTATGTTTAGAGTTATCTAAGTCAAATCCAACCTAGGTAGGGGTCTCTAAGTCCATTACCTGTCTAGATCCGGAGTAGAAGCTTTTTCTTCAATATCTTCAGTCTTCTTGAAACTTTAACTCTTCCGACAAGTTGAACAAGACACAACACTCATGACCTATCTAATGATCACGGAATTTGCCAACACCTATTTCTGGATTTACAGCCTTCATGGTTCTCTTCTTGTACTTCTTACTTTTGGCAAGTTGAAGACACTCCGATCTCATATGGCCTAGCTTCTTGCATTCATAGCATGTGATTGGTTCCTTCTTGCTTGATTCTGCCTTTGCAATTTCTTTGGAGAATTCCTTCTTGTATGGCCTCTTCTTGAAGTTCTTTTTATGTTTCAGAAATTTCTTGAACTTCCTTACCATTAATGAGAAGTCTTCATCTTCCTCACTCTCTTCTTCTTCTTCACTCTCAATAGACTGAGAGGCTTTCAAGGCCAATCCTCTTCTCGCTCTAGGTTCATCAACTTGATGTTCCTTCATTATGACTTCATGAGTCATAAGTGAGCCTAGCAGCTCATCCATACTTAGTTTGGTGAGGTCTTTGGCTTCTTGAATAGCAGTAACTTTGGGGGACCACTCCTTTGGTAGGGATCGCAGAATTTTCCTCACAGTTTCTCCATTAGTATACGTTTTACCAATAGATTTTAAACTATTAATAATGTTAGTAAAACATGTAAACATATCAGCAATGGATTCATCTTTCTCAATTTTAAATAGTTCATATTTGTGAACTAACATATTGATTTTTTCATCTTTTACTTGGTTAGTTCCCTCATATGTAACTTGTAACTTATCCCAAATTTCTTTGGCTGAATAACAACCAGATACTTTATTGAATTCTTGGGGACTAAGGGTACAGTAAAGGGTGCTAATGGCCTTAGCATTAATCTGGATTAGTTTAATATCAGCTTCATCCCACTCTTCCTCAACTTTAGGAACTTGCACATCATTGATGGTTTTGCAAGGAAGATAGGGACCTTGGACGATTACTTTCCAGCATTGGTAATCCAAAGCCTGGATGTAATACATCATCCTGGTTTTCCAGTAGTTATAGTGTTCTCCATTAAATAGGGGTGGTCTAGTTGTGGATTGTGCCTCTCCTAGGCTAGCTGCAAAATGGTTATTTGCCATTATAAAAGATCTTTGAACTCTAAGACTTTTTAGATAAGATAAGAGTTTCTAGCTCTGATACCACTTGTTGCTCAGATATGGACCCTAGAGGGGGGGGGGGGGTGAGTAGGGTCAATGAAAAATTCTAAATTTGATTACCCTTTTAATGCAGAAATTAAAAATCAAAGGGAAAAGCAGCTAATAAATAGTATATAAATTTAAGAGCAAGTTATACTAAGGGATAGAAGAAAGAAAAGAGAATGTAAACTCAGTTTGTTATTGAGGTTCGGCTATCTCCAGCCTACTCCCCGCCTCTGCAACCTGCAAGAGGTTCTACTACGATCCTTGATTGTACAAGCTCCTTCATAGGTGAAGCTTAAACCTTTTACAACCTCTCTTCTGGTCTAGGTGCAACCGTACAATCCCTCTTGAGGTCAGGATAGAACCTTACACTGTCAGAGCACAACCCTCTCTGACTTAACTGAAGCAGTGGCTTCACTTTGCAAGAACATGCAGGTTCTTGACTAAACAAAGAATAGAGAATTCTTGGATTCAATCATTCTGAAATAAAAACTCCTTAAGAGTTAGATTTTATTGGAATAGCTCACTCTAAGAAATCTCTCAATAAATGATCTGGATTTTAGCTCAAGGAGAAAAACAAAGTATCGTTTTCTCAAGATTGAGATTTTTAGCTTAAGAGAATGATTGATCAATAGAACGGTGCAAAAGTGAGTGTTATTGTTCTTGGATCTTTCAAAAATCATTTGTATTTATAGTGATCCAGAATTTATTATTGTTGATGAGCATTTAAAGAAAAATCACCCGTTATCTGATTGGCTGGATGGTTACTGGATTGCCTAGATCAGTTTCCTGATCGGCTGGATGGTAAAAACCAATTTTTTTGAGTTTTGTTCTATCCAGTCGATCACAAGGGTCTTCTGATCGACTGGATGGACGTCCTGATCGACTGGATGGTCCACCAGATCGGCTGGATAGACCAAAAAACTTTCAGTTTTTGGTTTTCTTATACTTTAATGAGTTTTCTTAGACTTTAATGATTTGTAGGATTACCAAAGTCTTTTAACATATAAATAAAACATGATTAACATCTCATAATGATGTTTTGAATGATCAAAAATGGATTCACAAAGAGTTCCAACTTGATCAAATTATCCAGTTGATCACAGAGTTTGTTTGATTGGCTGGATGGTCTTCTTGATCGGCTGGATGGTCTATCTGATCGACTGGATTTATTTGCAGAATCCATTTTCAAAACCTTTAAGATAGGATTTGATTCTAAGGTTTTGTAGTTAATCTTTATGAGTAAGATGATCATATTTTAAGGTCCTTCATCATATTTTTATATTTTTTTAAGGGACCTATGGTCAATCTAAGGTATTTTGAGCTTTTTCACTAAATCACTACTTGAGGATTTTTACAAGAAATCCTAGACAAACCACTGACTATCTAAACTTTGACCTTGATGGAGTTGATTCTTTTGCTTCTAAGGTCTTCAGTAGCAGTGCCTTCAAGACAATCTTCCAGAATTAATTTTTGCTTATAGTTGAATATCTTCTTGAAGCTTTGATTTGGAATTGTCATCAAGCTTTAACTTGGTTTTTTTCATTGAAGGTTCTTTGGTTTTGCTTTAAATCTCTTCTTTAATTCTTGAATACTGTGGAAAAAGTTGCTAATGGAAGATATTAGTATTACAAGAGTCGTTTTATTATTTATGTTATCATTAAAACTAATTGAGAGTCATATGGTTGTAACCTTTAGGCTAACAACTTCTAAGAGGAGAATTAGAGAGGGAGAAAGGGGAGAAGCTAGGGTTTCGATTAGAGGAACAAGGTGGAGCTTGGGTTCCTTCTTCAAAGCTTGGATCCCTCTTTGAAGCTTGGATCACACTTTCTCAAGCCTTCTCAAGCTTTTTCTCCAATCCAAAAGGTAAGTACTCCTACTAACTAACCTTATTACGAAATAAATAGTAAAAAGAGGATTGATTGTATGATTTTGAGTCGGATACTCTCTACTAGATGACTTTATTATGATCCAATGAGTAAATAAGGGTTTTTAAGATTGGGATTTTCAATAAAAGGATAAATATTAATATGCTTGTATAGGGTTAGGATTTTCCTACAACAAACTATGATATGATGAAATAGGATTAATGACAAAGATTGTTGTGATGTAATGCCATGAATGATGGTATTCCATGTTTAGGAATTTTCCAAGCATACGATGATGTTAATATGTCTTGTATGAACATATAGTGGATGTTTAAATCTTTCCATATATATTATGATGCTCATAAGCACTTCATGCACGCTATGTTTTACGTAACCGAAGTTTTCTCATAAGCATTGTATTTCAAAAATAGAAGGGTTTTTCAAATGATATTTCATAAGAAGAAGCATAAGTGCATAAGCATTGACAAGGCCAAACTTTGGGTTGGTATTTCTAAGATCGGTTACCTCATACTCACAAGGATCAAGTCTAAGACCTTGCATAAACTCCAAGGATCGTATGTCTCGCAAGGCTTCTAAGAATTCATAAGAAATACATAAGTCTGAGATCGGTTACAAGCCTCACAAGGTTATAAGGCTCGTAAGTACTCACAAGCTCCATGGATCATGTCTAAGATCTTGCGTAAGTCTCCAAGGATCATAAAGCTCACAAGGCTCATAAACTCACAAGGAACTCATAAAAACTCGTAACCTCACAAGGAACTCATAATAACTCACAAGCTCATAAGGAACTCATAAGAATCACAAGGCTCATAAGCATTCATAAGAACTCATAAGGCATGTACAATGTGTTTTGTTTTTCACGAAAGATAAGATTTAACGAAAGGTTTTCTATTGTAAAGTCCATGTTTTAGTGTTGGCTTATCCGGTGTCAAAACAAGTGAGTCTAGTGTATCTTGTGTCATTGCCTACAAGCGTCCAAGACAAGTGAAGATGAAGACTGAGAAGATAAGTTGAAGACATTCCAATCATAGCCTCTGTTTTACTCATAAGATGGTAAGTGACCTAGATACCATGATACCTTAGGTGAAAATTGACTTAGAATAACTATATAAACCTTAGGTGACTAGATATGTAGCCTTAAGAGTGTTAGAGGATCTTAAAAACCAAGGTTCCTTATAAGAGGCATATCTCACAAACCGTAGCTCCGATTTTGCTCCATAATAAATCAAATCTACCGTATCGAAAAGATCTACAACTTTCATGAAGAAAGCGAGGGTAAAAAATGAATTTTTGAAAGTCGTTCGACCAAATCTTGTTTGGGTTGACCCAGTCCTCATCAAATTTTGTATGGGAAAAATGGCCAGAGAGCAACCAAGATTTGGGTCGACCCAAAGGGACAGTTTGGTCGACCTAACTGCCACTTTAGGTCAACCCAATCCCAATTGGGTCCACCCAATGCTTTAGGAAGTTTCTAAAATCAATTTTTCACCTTATAAAAGCTTGTGTTGGCTTCTCTATTTAATAGAACCCTTCTAGTCCGTGAATGTGGACTTTGGGAGAGTGTTGAGAGGGTATTGGGCTATCTCTAGAGTTCATAGAAACTCTAAATTTATTTTCTCTCCTTCCCTTGATTAGTTTCTCTTTCATCCTAGAGTTTGTAAGCCATTTTTTCATTCTTGCTTGCTTGGACTTTCCCATTGATGGAATCCATCTAGGATTTGATTTTAATTAAACCATCAACCTATTCTGAAAAGGACATATTGGCCGGAGTATTTCAGAGCCTTTGCGAAGGAGATCGATCCGAGAAGGATCGTGGATATTTGGTCGGTGGAATCCGAAGCCGTTGTGGATAGAGATCGATCTTTGGAGATTGTGGTTGTCAGGACACAAGAGAAGAACAGGCTACTGCGGTAGATTGTGAGTCTTGCAAGATTGTGATTACTTATTGAGGTGTGTAGGACTAGCCATAGATCGAGGAAGTTGAGTCCTGTTTGGGTGAGGTTCGAGTCTGTAAGTATCTAGTACTTTGTCTTAGTGGATTCTCATTGCTGGATTAGGTCCTGTGGTTTTTTCACGGAAAAATTGCTTGTGTTGTGGTTTGCTTGTTTTCCTTATTCCGCACTTTAAGTTCATCATCCCTTAATTAATAATTTGATTGCATAATCTTTAAACTAGTAGATAGACTTCTAGGGAGATGTAACCATCCCCTTGAATTTGTGAGTTCTCAACTCAAACATTAGATTTGAGGTTCACCGGATTTTTTAACTATGATGGGTTTAAAGCATAAAGTTTATAATTGGTGTTCCTTTAAGTATTTGCATGTGATATTATTATCATTATAACATAGTTAGCTAATGGTTTGTGCTCGCTGAGTATTCCATTCTCAGCCATGCATTTTATGTCGGTAGGTCAGTTTGACATCTGTGATCCCAGTCCATGGGTCGAGGAGGACTACGGTGAGGAGGAGCTGGTAGAGGCTCAGCTAAAAGAGGATAGGAACCTTGATAGGTGGCTTTATCCTGGATACTATTGACAGTGAGTGAGAGAGAGAGACTACATTTGTATTTTGATGAGTAGGCCTGTCCACTCTTGTTTTGAGTTATTATTGTACAAACTTGGAATAGTGATCATGTATAGAAAATAAATTTTAAGTTTACGCTCCCACCTCCTACACATCATACTTCGGGACTCGAGGCGTTCTGAAGGCTCCATCCACCTACCTTCTATGGGACTACAGACCCCATGGTTGTAGAGGTGTGGATTATGCAACTAGAGAAGATCTTTCATACTCTTCGATGCACAAATGAGTAGAGTAGACTGGGTTGCCTTCATGATGGAAGGGGAAGCCGATCATTGGTGGAGAGATGCATTGAGGCAAAGACACTACCAGGGCAGGAGAGCCATGGTCTTGGGGAGAGTTCCTTGATGCCTTCTATGAGCAGTATTTTCTCAAGATTGTCAGACACCAGAAGGAGATGGAGTTCATGTCTCTGATACAAGGAGAGATGAGCGTGGCCGAGTATGAGGCCAAGTTCATTGATTTATCCCGATTCGCACCGCACCTGATCACAATAGAGGAGATGCGAGTCAGGAAGTTTGAGAATGGGCTGAAAGCCTTTATCAAGGATTGAGTCTCTATATTCTAGGTGAAGTCTTGGAGGGAGATTGTGGGAAAGGCAAAGATCACCGAGAGGAACTCAAAGGAGTTTCTTAGGAGGAGAGAGAGCGGCTTCGGGAGAGCCATGCATAAGGGTCAGTCCAGTAGCTCAGCACCACTGGAGAATAGGGCCAGGATTCCCCATATCCAGCTCCTAGGCCTATGCAGACACAAAGGTATCCTTTTGCACCACAAGCGCCTCATCCGACTACTTCGCAGGCACCTCGCCCCGCTTCTTCTTAAGGCACTAGATATGTGCGCCTGCATCCTCATCATCATTCGAGGATTACGATTATTGTGGCCAGAGGCACCCGACTGGAGAGTGTCATAGAGCATCAGGTGGGTGTTTCCATTGTGGTGAACAAGGCCACATAATTAGAGATTGCCCATGCCGACAGTCGTGGGCCCAACCTCAGGGGAACAGAACCCTAATTCGTTAGACTGCTTAGCAAGGCTCTTCACAAGCTTCTGCCTCTAAACCCACACGACCCTCACAACCCACACAATAGCCTCGCAAGATGAACCAGGATCGGGTCTTTGCCTTGACGGAAAGGGATGCCTGGCATCTGACAATGTTATGCAAGGTACACAAAAAATTATAAATTCTTCAAAGATGAATTGATGGTTATTATATTGTGTATGTCTGCTTACGTGTATATCATTTTACCTATACTCTATGGGTGTTCTTGAAATAATTAACTTTAGCTAATTATAATGTAGAACCCCGAAACCAAGTTCACTAGGCTGTGAATAGTGCTGTGAATAGTGCTGTGAATAGTGCTATGAATAGTGTTGTGAATAGTGATGTAAATAGTGTTTTTCAAGGCCTAAAGCCTTCATGGAATTATGGCTTCATGTTTTATAATGAAAGGAGGTTTTGAATGAATCAAAATATGTATGGAAAGTGTTTTTGGGGGTTTGTGATAAATGAAAAATGAGAGTATAACGTACTCCAAGTGTCAAAGAAATGGATGCCTAAACATACCCTCAACTTTAAAGAGCTCTAGAATTCTCACCGCTGATTGGAATTGAGTGATTCTTGAATTTTTAGAAAGGTATTGAAACCATCTTCAAGGTTCATATTTATCACTTTTCAGATTTTGAGTCGAGGTTGGGTCAAATGTTAGATTTCGGAAGCGAGTCTGCCGAAAATCTGGACTGCTGAAATCCATTTTCAGATCAATCCGCTTCAAGGGCAATTTGGTCCATGATGATAGAAAATTTGTAAAACATGAAATTTGTTCCCCTTTGAAAAACGAATCCAACACAAGTTGAATTGTCAAAATTGGATAAGCGGGTCAAAAGTTATGGTCAAAATACCAAAGCGGGAAAACGAGGCCTAGGCAGAGTGCCATTTCGGCGACGACGAAGTGTGCTAGGGGGTTGATTTCGTTGACGAATTCAACTCGAAAATGGCCAAAACGTCCAGTAATGAGCTATAAATCATCACCGACCTTGGGGGATATTTTTCTATGATATTTTGAGATATTTGGTAGCCTTTAGGCTATAAATAGGGTTTGAATTTCGTGTATAAGGGTTACCAAACCCTTGAATGTAATTGAGAGAGAGATTGAAGAAGAAGAAGAAGAAGAGAAGCTTTGTTCCTTTCCAACTGTTCTTCCCCAAGCTCAAGTGAGGTTCCAACCTTGTCAAGCTTCCTTCCTTTAATGTTCTCAAGCTCACAAATCATCACTAAGGTAATTTCAAAGCTCGAAATTTGTCCAAGGAAATTCTGTTCGTGTTCTTGAAGAAGGGGGTTTTAAAAACCAGTTATTCCAAAGCTTCAACCAAGCTTTCCTCAAGCTTGATTCAGTACACAAAAGTGTAAGAACTTCCTTTTTAAGGTAGATACTTTCTACTAGCTTTTAATTTCATAAACCGTCTTATAAATTCAAGATAAAATCCTTTGTATGGTGTTATGAACTAGTAGGGAATCCTACAAGCAAATTGTGATACTTTTATGCTTTCAACTAACGAATAAAAAGTGTAGCAGTTCCTATTTTATTATTTGTTCTTGATGTTAAAATTCAAAGATGAAAAGCATGATTAAAAGCCTTAAGTTTTGGGGAAAACCAATGAGAAAACCATATGTTCTACTTGTGCTTGGATGTGTATGACTTTACTTATACCTTGGCTATTACTATAAATGAAAAGGTGAAATATTGTGATATGTAGAGTTTCCTTTTTATCTACCATGTTATTCACAATTGTTACACAAGCACATATGTTGCATGAGCGAGATTTTATCAATTATGGTTATCCAAAGAAGTAAAGGCAAAAGTAAAGTATAAGATGTAAGGGGAAAGTAAATGGAAAGTATATAGAAAAGTGATGGTACAAGATGATTCTAGTCATCTATCTCAAGTTGATAGAAGGCCCGCCCATCTCCTATGGGTTCATGGGTACTAATCAATTGAGTAATTGCTAATCAGGGAGGCACGATAGCAGGCCGCCTGGAAGGGAAAGGGATACTGGTCATCGGATTCCGACGAATAGTAGGCCACCCAGAAGGGAAATGGATACTGGTCATCGGATTCTGACGAATAGCAGGCCACCCAGAAGGGAAATGGATACTGGTCATCTACTCCGAAGGTAGCCGAAGGTGAGGATAATAGTAGGCCCGCCCAGTTTATGTGGGTACATGGGTACTAGTTGCCCGACTCCTTTGGTGGATCTAGGGTATTTTAAATACCTGTAGATGGAAAGTAATGGAAACTAAGGTATTTTACAATACCCGTAATGCAAAGATGTAAAGAAATGTAAAGTAAAGATAGTAAAGCAAAAGAAGATGTTTCTTCGAGATATATGCACATGATTGTTTTCAAATTAAGTTTTCTGCACTCTGATTAAAGTAATGCATGTAAAATGATTTGAACTACGATATATATGTTGTATTCATGTTTATGACATTACTATCTAGTGGTTTGTATACGCGGAGTATTCAATACTTAGCCGTACATATTATGTCGGCAGGTGCCTTCGACGTTGGAGGTGAGCGTCCTTAGGAGCCTTGGGTCGAGGAAGAATACGTTGAGGAAGTGCCTACTCCAAAGGAGCTTCAGGAGTATCAGAGGATACTCGATAAGTGGTGGCCCCTTAATGAGTGAGGATAGGAAGAGGCAGATACATGTATTTTGATGAGCGAGGATGTTCGCTCTTTATTTTGGTTTATTGTATAAACTTGGATATAGTATGTGTAGAAAATTTTGTATTCCGTTTCTGCTATAGTATGTTTCATATGTTGTATAGGATGTTAAGTATGCCTTATGTGTCATACAGGATGGTTTGACACGGCGGTCACGAACTAAAGTATCCCTAACTCCTAGGGGGTATTTTGGATCGTGACATATAATGTATATGCGTTTTGCTAGTGAACGAGTATTTAGCTCGTGTGTTGATCGACACAGGATCAACACATTCCTTTGTGTCACCTTGTAGAACCCTAAAACTTCATTGCACCTTGTAGTGAATAGTGTATGAATAGTGTTCAAGTGTAGTCTTGTACACTAATGGGTTTTATGCTAATATACGTATTTGGATATATGGCGTGCATGTGTTGATAGGTCTATATAGCCCTAAAGGAGTGTGTTTTGGGTGTATAAGGTGTTAGAATTGGATTGGAGAAGGTTCAAGTAGTGGAAACAGGGTTTTGCATCAAAAGAGGGGAGCACCGATCGCTCGGTGATAAGCACCGATCAACCGGTCTTCTCCCGATCGCTCGGTAGCTATCGACTGGTTAACTAATTTGTATGGGGAAAAATTTCAGAGAGGGTGTTTTTAACCAATCTCTCGGTTGAAACCACCGATCGCTCGGTCTATACCACCAATCGATCGGTTATACGCAGTTTTTCTTCATTAAGGGTTTTTAAGTCTTTAACCAATACCCCTTTGCCTATATAAGGCTTGGTTCCTGCCTTAGGGTTTCAAAAACCCTTAGTACATTAGTTTGAGAGAGATTTGAGAGGAGAAGGAAGGAGAAAGCTAGGGTTGCTCAAGGCTTGAAGTAGAAGATCAAATCTTCCCTTCTTTGGTGTTTTTCATCAAAAAACGTAAGGTTCTCACTTGTTTCAAGCGTTTGGAATCGAATTCCTCAATTTCACCAAGGTAGATATACTCTACTACCTACCAAGTGCTATTCCTTTTAAGAAAACCATGATTTGAGTATGTTCTTGAGTTGATTGGATGTTGAATTTGTACTTAAATGTAAACTACCATTATTAGGCACTCTAAGTGTTTGATTTAATGCCTCTAAGGACTTTTATGCTTAAGTATGCTATTAAGTTGCTATGAGAAGTAAACTATCACTAGTATTGAGCTTTATGAACATGAGGTTATGTTTACCAGCTTTCTAAGTTCACTATAATGTTCACAAGCACTCATGCACCCTATGTTCACAAGCCTCGTATGCATCGATGATTTCTCACAAGAAAGATGTTTCCAAAAGTTCGTAAGCAAGGTTTTGATTAAAAGAATTCTCACAAGCTCATAAGTGACAAGGCCAAACCTTGGGTTGGTAGTCTAAGATCGTTTCAAAGCTCACAAGGAATCCCACTATACATGGACTCACAAGTAGTCATGTCTCACAAGCTCATAAGTTCACAAGAAATCATGCTTACTCAGATCCTTGCATGCTCACAAGGAATCCCAACTCTCGCAAGAATTCATAAGAACTCACAAGAAACCTGATTATCATATGACCTCACAAGATTTATCGGTTTTGATTTCACACGAATGAGGTTAAGAAAAGGATTTATGAATTACTTTCACGATCATTATACTGTAAGCTTTTGCATGTTCATGATATTACCCACTTTTAGCTAGTAGTTTGTATATCACTGAGTATTCCATGCTCAACCAACTATTGACTTCAGTAGGTGCTTGTGTTCCCTTTGATGTCTGTGGCACGGAGCCTTAGATAGAGGAGGAGTACTACGATCCGGAGCCCTCCATGGATCATTACCAGGATGATGGATCATGGGTTAAGCAGCCTGATTTTGATTTCTGTTGAGAGATAGAGAAGATATTGATGTTTTGTATATGTTGAGAGTGGGACTTGTCCACTCCATATTTTGGATATGCCATGTTGGTTCTCACTTGAACAGAATACTAGAAGTAATTATTATATTTTGTTTATGTTTATTTCCGCTGCGTATATGCATGATGTATGTTTCAGGTTGATACGAATGCCTTATGTGTCATACGGGATGTATGATACGATGGTCACGAGCTAAAGTATCCCTAACTCCTAGGGGGTATTTTGGGTCGCGACACACCTAGCTTCACCAAAGGTTTTTCTTCTAAGTCGAGTCGTCTATGTCAGGAGTTGACCATTTCCACTCCGCTTGGCAAATCGGTTGATATAGACCGAGGATACCGGGAGTGTATAGTCCAAGTTGGGTAGCATGAATTGTTAATCGATCTGATCATCCTTGAGTTTCAAGATTTTGACTTTGACGTTATTCTCGGGATGGATTAGCTCGCTACACACCACGGGCACGTAACTTATTTTAAAAAGATGGCAAATTTTAAGTCAAAGGGCGTCAAGCAATTCCACTTTTGTGGACTACGGAGGTGAGATATAGCCCATCTAGCGGCTCTAAGTCTTTCAAATCCAGAGGCATGGGACTCCTCAGCCATGCCGGTTGTGAGTAAGTATTTGGATGTATTTTCTGAGGACTTGCTGGGGTCGCCTCCAAATAGGGAGATAGAGTTTGCTATAGAGCTTGCTCCAGGCACTACTCCAATTTCTAAAGCTCCATACAGAATGGCCCCAATTGAACTTAAGGAGTTGAAGGAGTAGATAGAAGAGCTGTAGCAGCTTGGTTTTATCTGACCAAGTGTGTCACCGTGGGGATCCCCAGTATTCTTTATAAAGAAGGATGGGTCGATAAGGATGTGTATCGACTATAGGCAGTTGAGCAAGGTTACGATCAAGAATCGTTATCCATTGCCTTGGATAAATGACTTGTTTGACCAACTAAAGGGAGCAAGATTTTTCTCCAAGATTGATCTCCAATCGGGTTATCATCAGTTGAAGATCAAGGCCGAATACGTTTCCATGATTGCCTTTAGGACTCAATACAGGTACTACGAGTTCCTAGTTATGCCTTTCGGTCTAACGAATGTACCGGCAGCATTCATGGATTTGATGAATCGGGTGTTCAGACCTTGTCTCGATAGGTGTGTTATTATCCTTATCGATGACATCTTGGTGTATTCCCAGACATGGAGGGATCATGATCGAGATATTCGCCTTACACTTGAGACTCTTTGAGAACATAGAATGTATGCCAAGTTGAGTTAGTACAAATTTTAGTTAGAGAAAGTGGCGTTCCTTGGCCATGTGGTATCTGCTGAGGGTATTTCAGTAGACCCAGTGAAGATAGAGGCAGTGATGAAATGAGAGAGACTCAGGAGTGTTACCGAGATACGTAGCTTCCTCAGTTTGGCAAGATGCTGCAGGAGATTTATAGAGGGATTCTTCAGCTTAGCGGCACCACTCACATACTTAACAGAAAAATTATAAGTTCGCTTAGAGTGACAAATGTGAAGTGAGCTTCAGGGTGTTAAAGAAGTAGCTTACTATGGCCCTCATTCTCACAGTGCCATCTGGGAGTGGCGGTTTCATAGTTTATAATGATGCCTCGAATATCGGGCTAAGATGTGTGCTTATGCAGTGCGGGAATGTCATCACCTATGCTTCTTGACAGTTGAAGGATCACGAAAAGAACTATCCTACGCATGACTTGGAGTTGGCCGTAGTGGTGTTTGGATTAAAGATTTGGCAGCACTACCTTTATGGGGAACAGTTTGATGTATTCATAGATCACAAAAGCTTGAAATATCTATTTTCTCAAAAGAAGTTGAACATGCGGCAGTGTCGATGGATGGAATTCTTGAAGGACTACGAGTGCTCTATCCAGTACCACCCAGGTAAAGCTAACATAGTGGCGAACGCTCTGAGCAGGAATCCTCCTGGACTTGTATAAGCGCAAAATTTGTCTTTGCTTATCAAATTTCATCTATTGTTGTATGGATATTATTGTTTCGTGTGAGGGACTATCCTTCTAATCTGAGTAAACTCAGACTATTAATTACCTTCCCTATTTGGGGAAGAACCTTTGATTAAGAAGAAGAATAATAAGAAGAACAAGATATTGAATAAAATATATTTATTTATTCAATAGGGTTACCCAGATCCCATGTAGGCGTTACAAGATACCTTATAAAGGTTTTAGCATCAAAAAGAAAGAAAAGAAAGAGAAGTGGTCATATTGAGGGTTCACATGGTATTCTCCATTTGAGGAGATCCTTCTTCTTCCTCCTTTGTTGTTGTTGTTCCTATAAAAAGAAAGCTCTGCTGTGTATACTTTTTTTTGTTACTGGTATGTGCCCTCGGGGTTTCTTGTAAGAAACTCCTTCTTTTATATCTTTTGGAGAGTCCTTTTTAGACTCCCTTTGATTTCCTCTTTTTTAGGAAATCAAAAGAGGCCAACTCTCCTTAGAGAGGGCCATCTGTCCAAGATAGTTAGTTTCTCTTATCTTAGCGAAACCATACGGATGAGAGTCCTTTTTGAAAGACTACAAATTGGTTTCATTTTCTGGGAAACTTGGGAGGATCAGACTTTCCCCCCCCAAAGAGGAAAGAGTCTTATCTTTCCAGAAAATGGAAGGGATTACTTCCCCTTTCGGATAGGGTGCCATATGGCAATCTCTCATTAGAGAAAGAGAGGGGATCTTTATCTTGGGATCCCCCAAAGCTGGTAGAGAGCCCTTTTTGTTAAGGATTCCTTGTTACATGGCAGTCAAATACTGGATGCCATTTGGGAAAGGACTGCCCTTGGTTAGTCTGTACATTAAAGAGGTGAAACCATGGGTCTCACCCATGGTCTAGGTCAAGTCTAAGCATATTTGGATTGCAGACTAGGGTCTAACCTTAGTCAATCCACAGACAAATGCAGGGTGGGACCATAGGTCCAGCCTTTGGTCTGGGTCAGGTCCATGGCCTTTTATGGTCACAGACTGGGCTAGTCATTAACTGGCCCGGGGATGGACTCATAAAGTCTGTCCGCAAAGCTTGAGTGAGAGTCTGTCCGTGAGGGCAAACCCTAAACTTATGTCAGTCCCATTAACTGATAGACAATGGTGTCCACATGATTAACTTTTGAAGTCTGTCTGTGGACTAACTTATGGAGTCAGTCTGCAAGGGCTTAATTAGAGATTGGCAGTTTAACCGGTCCGCAGAGGTTTGTTTGACCAAGTCTATCTGCGGGGATAAACCAAAGCCACTTCGTAATTTTGCTGCCCATAAATGCCCCTTTGAGATTTGTGCAACGAGATTTAGTTGAGCTGTGTAAAACTCGATCCTGACAGCGTTAGAGCACATGCCACTTTGGCTTCTATCATGATATTTCCCTTAGGCTTTCGATCAATCGAGCATTTTTCTTCTTTTCCCTCTTTGTCAACTGCAGTTGAAGGAGGGTGTGGATAGTCTCTGTTCATATCCAAGAAGGTTCATTTTGGTGAACGACTTTGACCTATGTCAAGGAGCCCTCGAGGGCATGCTAAACATTTTTAGCTTTTTTTAGAAGCCTGTCAATTTTTCTCTAACTTTTGCCTGGACCTTGATCCAGTAAGCATCTTTTTTTTATTCAAGTCACCTAATATTAGAAGGTGAGAATGATAATTTCATATCCCAGGGGATGAAGTTCTTTTAGAAGAACTGACTAAACCCAAGTTAATTTTCTCAGGATGCCTACGTACCCATGATAGGATCAAGTCAAACGTAGTTCAGAAGGGGGATTGAGATTCGCATTTTGAGAGTGAATAGGTAGTTTTCGTTCATATCTAGGAGGGTTTGACTTCGGCCTTGTATTTGGGGGGCTTTTGAAGCTTTGATTTGCAATTTGAGAGCGAATAGGCAGTTTCTGTTCATACCTAGGAGGGTTTGGACTTCGGTCTTGAATTCTGGAGACATTTGAAGCGCCGTGAACAGTTTTAGCTCGTATTCAGGAGCCTATCAAATCGCTCTAATTTTTGCCTAGACTGACTCTTGGAGTGTTAGTCTAGCGAGCTATTTATTGTTCTAATTTTGCCTTCTTCTTGAAGTTTTGATCTAGCGGGCTTTTTATTTTGACTCAATTTTTTTGTTTAAGCCACCCCTTAGGGTTTTCAACTTAGTGAGTCATTGTCGCTCTAATTTTTGCTTAAGCCGCCCCTTGGGGCGACTTATTGAGCATGATTTTGACTCTAAGTTTTGCCTAAGCCGCCCCTTAGGTTTTCAACTTAGCAAGTCATTTTGTGCTCTAAATTTTGCCTAGACCGTTTTTTAAAGTTTTGGTCTAGCAAGCATTTCGATTCCTAGAAGTAATATTGCTTGAGAAATCTTACATTGGTTGGAGGGATAATTTACTCTCCATCCATTGAAGTCAACAGGTATGCTCCATTGGAATATACCTTCTCGATGACGTAGGGCCCTTCCCACTTTGGCTTGAGCTTTCCCTTGGTTTATCGAGTGACGATGATTGGAGTCCTGACCATTAAGACCAAATCTCCTTTTTTGAAAGACCTTAGTCTTATTTTTTTGTTGAAGGGATTAATTAGCCTTTGTCTATACATCTCTAAACTTTGTTGGGCTTAGAGACGACGTTCATTAAGAGTTTCGAGCTCTACAAGACGAACTTTAGTTGAGTCTTCTTTTGTGATAGACTGCTGAATTACCACCCATAGGGAGGGAATTTGAATTTCTAGGGAAAGAACTGCTTCACCGTTGAAGATCAGGGAATATGGCATGGCCTATGTTGGAGTCCGATGAGTAGTTTTGTATGCCTAGAGGGCTTTGGGTAGGCATTCGTGCCAGTCCCTTTTGCTTTTATCCACAACTTTCTTGAGGATTTTGCGTTGAAGGCTTTAGCGAGACCATTCGTGGCTGTATAGTACCGGGTGGAATGATTCTCTTAGATACCAAATTTGGCATACAACTTGTGTATAGGGGTGCTTCAAAAAGGTTGTCCATTATCCGTGATAATACTTTCTGGAATCCCAAACCAATATATAATGTTGGTCCGGGTGAAGTCTGCCACAGAATGGTGTTTGAACTCTTTGAGAGTGAGTCTGTCACAGCTAGGATGTATTGATGCCCAGCAGATGATGGTGACATGAATGGTCCTATAACATCCATTCCCCATGCCACGGAGGGCCATGAACATGTTATGTGGAGAGGCTCGGGAGCCTGATGTATAAAATCAGCATGGAGCTGACAAACTTTACATTTTCTTGCATAGTTGAGACAATCAGTGATCATCATAGGCTAGTAATAGCCTAATCTTTTCAGCTACATTTATAGCTTGGGCCCAGCTTGGTGGGCACCATAGATCCTAACATGAGTTTCTTCCATGGCTTGATCAATTTCATTTCCTGAGAGACGACTCATTAAAATACCATCTAAGGATCGTTATATAGAGTTTCTTCTAACATCACAAATTTTGTGACTCATCAACAGACTTCAGCGCCTTTGACACGGTATCCAGGCAATCGACCATGTTGGAGATAATCGATGAAGGGCTGTCGCCAGTCTTCATATTTTTCTTTGATTATCACAGAACAAACTGTTTCCAGGAGATCTATCTCTGGAAGGGTGAGAGTTCTCCTTTCCCCACTATGATGGTCAGCACCCTGTCTATTGGTAGAGTTAGAGATTTCACAAGACCGGCCAAAGCATTGGCTTGATTGTTGAGTCCTCTATGAACATGTAAGAGGCTACTTCTTGGAATTTGAGTAAGTAGCTGGTCCACTCTCTTCTGATAGGGAAGGAGGCTGACTCTTCGTACGGTATATTCACTTTGAACTTATTTGATAACAAGTTCCAAATCGCCATAAATGGTTAGTTCATCCACCGAGATCTCAAGAGCCAATTTAAGACCTGCTATCAGGGCTTCATATTCAGCTTCATTGTTTGAACATTGTTATGTTAGGGCGAAGGAATAGGGTAGGATTTCGTTGTCTAGTGTGACAAAAACAATACCAACATCTAATTTGTTCTCCTTCGGGTTAATGCTTTTGATTCCATCAGGGATTCTTGAAGTTCCATCAAAATACATCTTTCAGCCTAGTTTGACCCATACCTGCAAAACTTCTTCGTCAAGGAGGTCAGTGACTAAAGGCGAGTCCGCAAGAACCGGATGTGCTGTAAGGAAGTCAGCAAGGGCTTGCCCTTTCATTGCCTTTTGGGGAATGAATTTGATTTTGAATTCAGACAGAAGTACCACGTGTTTTTCTATTTTGCCAAAGAGAGTGGGGCGGGACATTATGTATTTGAGAGGATCGACTCTGGATATCAGTTTCACCGAATGCTCGAACATATAATTTCTTCAAAGCAAAGATGAAGGCCAGAGAGGCTTTCTTTATCGGCATATATCTGCATTCTGCTCAAACCAGAGTCCTGCTTATATAGTACAGAGCATTTTCCTTTCCTTGGTTGTTATGCTAAGCAAGAGCTTCGAGAGATCCTTCGAGCGCTGCTATATAGAGGATAAGAAGCTTTCCTCTAATAGGAATCATGAGGGCTAGTGGGTTGGTGAGATAGGTTTTGATGCTATCAAGGGCATCTTGACAAGCCTGATCCCACTGGAAAGTTTCCTTTCTTTTCAGTCAGGAAAATGGTTGGCATCTTCCAGCTAAATTGGAGATGAATCTTCGGATGTAAGCGAGTCGACCCTGAAGTCTTTTCAACTCACGAAGATTTCTTGGAGGGGGCATATCTTGAATGACCTTCATCTTAGTAGGGTCAATCTTGATTCCTCTGTGGCATACCATAAAGATTAGGAATTTCCCAGATGTAACTCTGAACGCGCATTCGAGGGGGTCCTTTTGTCGTGCCCCAAAACCCACCCTAGGAGTTAGAGTGAATCTTGGACGACTCATCATGACTTGCATGACTTGTTTGACCAAAATAACCTACAAAAGACCCACAGAGCATATACAAGAGAGGATATGAATAGCGGAAACATACTCTAACATAGCACAGCGGAAAACTAACCAAAACCTCTATGTATATATATATGTGATCCAAGTTCATACAAAAAGATACGCAAAAGAAAGTGCGGACAGGCCCGCCAAAATACATGAATATATCTCTCTCAACTCACCCACAGCTATTCACTCAGAATCTACCACCTCTAATAATAACCCTCTACCGGAGGTTCCTCTACAGGTTCCTCGACATACTCTTCTTCTACCCAAGGGCTGGGAGCACAGACATCAAAAGGAGCAGCCGCTCCGCTATCACTTACCGACATAAGAAGTACGACTGAGCATGAAATACTCAGCGTGTACCAAATACTAACCAACAGTCATAGCAAAACAATAGCAATATAGAAAGCAGGAAGCAGTTCACAGATATAAAGTAGGAACAATTCATATCATCACGAGAAAGTAAAGCAGTTTATGATCATGCTTGCATTCGTAAAAGCCAATAAAATCCTTGAAAAATATCATGCACTTGACTTGACTTAAAACATCATTTTCGTGCTCAAAACTTGTCTTGTCTGTCTTGCTTGATCGTGTCGAGTGTACCATATCATGCGTGCTTGCTTGGAAATTGAACTGCTTGCGAGGGAAGGGAGACCCTTCTTCCTAAATACTCATGCTTGCCATGCCATGTATCATGCTTGCTTGGAAAATAAACTACTTGTGAGGGAAGGGAGACCCTTCTTCTTAAATGCACTTGCGAGGGAAGGGAAACCCTTCTTATGATATGTACTTGCGAGGGAAGGGAGACCCTCCTTATGCATGCGATTCTTGTTCTTGCCAAAAGCAAGGTAAAACATATCGTAGGATATGTCCCACCTCTAAATCTCGTTCTTGAAAATACCGGTAAACCATGTCATGCATGCCGTGCTCGTGAGATTGTGTACATACTTGCATTTGGAATTAAATATGACATTTGGGTAATTCACAATACATAAGACATCAATAATTTGAGCAAGTCAATATTCATGCCATTTTAGGGAAAGTAAATAATCACACTATCATAGGCCCAAGCAATTCCATAAGCAATTATGCATGTATTTTCTTAATTTACAATTCGTTTTATTCACCTTGGCATTTCATCAAACATAGGGTGTGTACATTATTCGTTAAAGCCTACATCATATTTTTCTAAATGGGTTTATATTCACAACACACAATTATGTTTATTATTTGTACAATACCCTTCCCATTTCATTCATCACATCATTCACACGGCATCCATCGCCCAACATCCATTCTCACACCACTTCCATCACATCTCCTATTAGGTTCATACATTAGGGAAAATAAGAAAGAAGAAAGGAAGAAAAGGTATGAACTAGGAGGGTAGCAAAAGGTACCAACCTTGACAAATGAGGGAAGAAACCCCCTGCAAAAACGTGCGTGCACCGCTGCCCTTGCTTGAAGAACGAGCTCCTCGAGTGCTTGAACCGTGAGCTTGAGGAAATCTAAGCTTGAGGTTGATTTAGGGTCTTTAAACCCTTTGATTCCTTCCCAAATGAAAACCTTAGGTTAGAATTCCCTTTCTCCTCTCTCTCTTACTCTCATATGCCTAAGTGTGGTGAATGAGCCCTCAAGACTCGTGTAAGCCTTATAGGCAAAGGGTATAATACCCAAATGCCGAAAAAGCCCTTAATGAAATTATGTAAAACGAGATATACCGATCGATTGGTGGTAAATACCGAGGGATCGGTTGCCTACCGAGCGATCGGTGTTCTTGACCGAGCTCTCGGTAAAAAACATGCTCTCTGGAAAATTTTCCCATACAAAAAATTTAACCAGTCGATAGCTACCGATCGACCGGTTGTGGACCGATCAATCGCTACAATGGACCGAGCGATCGGTTGTGAACCGATCGATCCCTAGCGATCGGTGCTCTGCAGATTTTTGACCCATTGCACCGTTTTGGTTATAACTTTTGACTCGTCCGTCGGATTATGACAATTTAACTTGCATTGGGTTCGTACTTCGAAAATGAACATTTCTGACATTTCAAAATTTTCAATTTCTCCCTTATTTATTAATTGTACTACATTAAAGGAAAATTAGCTACGAAAGTGCTATGCATTAAGCACGAAAAAGTCTGGGGTTCTACATCCTCCCCCCTAACAAAAATTTCATCCTCAAAATTTAGATGATACTTACATTACAAAACCAAACAAAATTACATGGTATACACAAAAGTCTATTCAAACAACTCGGGGTACTTTGCTTTGACTTCGGCCTCACGTTCCCATGTAGCCTCTTCTCGAGCATGATGTTGCCACTGCATGGAATGGTTTTGTTGCGAAGGACTTGATCTCTCCGATCCAATATATGAGCCGGCCTCTCAACTAAAGTGAGATACTCTCGAATTTCCAACGGTTCCAAGTCTATGACATGCGAAGAGTCTGCAATGTACTTCCGAAGCATAGACACATGGAAAACGTTGTGAACCGCGGCCATATGAGGTGGAAGAACTACCCTGTAAGCAACTTCACCAACTCGCGTGATGATCTTGAATGGGCCAACATATCGAGGACTAAGCTTGCCTCGCCTACCAAATCTCATAACTCCTTTGCTAGGAGATACCTTCACAAAGACTTGATCCCCAACCTGGAATTCCAAGTCCCTGTGGCGTGTGTCCGTATAGCTCTTTTGACGATCTTGAGCGGCTTTCAACCGATCCTGAATGATCTTGACTATACTCGCAGTTTGCTCAATCAACTCTGGACCTAACACCTTTCTTTCTCCTACCTCATCCTAGTAGAGAGGAGACCTGCAGCTTCGCCCATACAAGGCCTCAAATGGTGCTATTTGGATGCTCGCCTGGTAGCTGTTATTGTAGGCGAATTCAACTAAAGGCAAGTGTTTTTCCCAATTGCCCTTGAAATCCAGCATACACGCTCGAAGCATGTCTTCAATAATTTGGTTCACCCTCTCGGCTTGTCCATCCATTTGTGGATGAAATACGGTGCTGAAATCAAGTCGGGAACCCATGGCATCCTGAAAATTTTTCCAGAATCTTGATGTGAATCTTGGGTCCCGATCGGACACAATACTGACTGGCACCCCATGTAGCCTAACCACTTCCTTGATATATAGTGCGACCAACTGACTAGAGTTGAAGGTGGTTCGATAAGGCAAGAAATGCGCCGACTTTGTCAAACGGTCCACCACAACCCATATCGCATCTGAGTTCTTTGCCGTCTTTGGCAACCCAACAATGAATTCCATGGAGATGTGCTCCCACTTCCACTCGGGAATCAAGAGAGACTGCAATAAACCCGCCGGTCTCAAGTGCTCTGCCTTTACCTGTTGGCACACCAAGCACCGTGCTACATACTCCGCAACATCCCTCTTCATATTTCGCCACCAAAAGTGATTCTTGAGGTTCCGGTACATCTTCTTACCCCCAGGATACACCGTGTACTTTGCCCGATGGGCTTCATCCATAATCTCTCGTCGAAGATCCACATTGGCTGGAACACAAAGCCTTCCTTTAAATGTGATAGCACCTCGGCTAGTGAGAGAGAAGTCGTCACTACCCTTGGCAACTTCCTTCTCCCGAAAAGCCAACAATTCAACATCTGTGGCTTGATATTCTTGGATCAAGTCTATAATGTACGGCTGAACCGTGACATTTGCCAAAACAGGGCTACAGACAAAATCATTCATACTGATGTCCAGATTTGCCAAATCTTCTAGTAGTCTCCATTCCTACACCAACATGTGTGCTAATAACCCCGGAGGTCTTCTACTCAATGCGTCTACTACTACGTTCGCTTTCCCTGGGTGGTATTGGATGGTGCATTCATAGTCTTTCAAAAATTTCATCCAACGCCGTTGCCTTAGATTCAATTTATTTTGGGAAAAGAGGTACTTGAGGCTCTTGTGATCCATATACACATAGAATTCTACCCCGTACAAGTAATGTCACCAAATCTTAAGCGCAAACATGACTGCAATGAGTTCCAAGTCGTGTGTGAGATAATTCTTTTCATGCTCCTTCAGTTGCCTGGATGCATAAACAATGACTTTCTTGTGTTACATGAGCACACACCCAAGTCTGACATGTGAAGCATCACTATACACCTCATACCCAATATGTCCGGATGGCACTGTAAGGACGGGGGCTGTGGTAAGCCTTTTCTTCAGTTCCGTGAAACTGATCTCACACTTATCGCTCCATACGAACTTCGCATTCTTCCTTGTTAGGTAAGTGAGCGGTGCTGCAAGGCTAGAAAAACCCTCTACAAATCTCCTGTAGTAGCCTGCCAACCCAAGAAAACTGCGTATCTCTGTAACACTCTTGGGCCTTGCCCAACTCGTGACTGCCTCTATCTTCTTTGAATCTACTGAGATGTCTTCTGCAGATACCACGTGGCCAAGGAATACCACTTCCTCCAACCAAAACTCACACTTGCTTAATTTAGCGTACAACTTGTGCTCTCTCAGCATTTCCAAAGCAAGACGAAGGTCTCACATGTGATCTTCCTGTGTCTGGGAATACACCAAGATATCGTCGACAAACACGATCACGCATCGATCCAGGTATGGCCAGAACACCCGGTTTATTAAATCCATAAAGGCTGCCAGCGCATTTGTGAGACCAAAAGGCATCACCAAGAACTCGTAGTGTCCGTATCGAGTCCGAAAAAGCAGTTTTGGGCACATCCTCGGCCTTGATCTTCAACTGGTGGTAACCGGACCGAAGATCGATCTTAGAGAAAACTTTTACTCCCTTCAACTGATCGAACAAATCATCAATCCTAGGTAATGGGTACCTATTCTTTACAGTGACTTTGTTCAACTGTCGGTAATCGACGCACATCCGCATCGAGCCATCCTTCTTCTTAACAAATAACACCGGGGCACCCCACGGTGAGACACTTGGTCGAATGAAACCAAGGCCTTGCAATTCCTAAAAATAGGAGCTGTGCCTGGTGCAAGCTCGATCACAAACTCAATCTCACTGTCTGGAGGCAATCCTGGCAACTCCTCTGGAAATACATCCAGGAATTCACTCACGACTGGAATAGTCGAAGAGTCCTTTGCCTCGGGGTTCGCTAGGCTCAACGCCACAAAACGGGCAATATCTCTACTTCTCAACCCCCGAAAATGAAATGGCTTACCTTCCACTGCCCGGAAGAGTACCATCTTTTCAAAACAAGCCACATGCCCATGATTTGTTGCTAACCAATCCATTCCCAAGATGACATCGAAGTCTTGAAATCCGAAGATGATTAGATCAACTACCAACTCGTGGCTCCCCACTTGAACCACACTATTTCTACACCTTTTATCTGCCACTACTGTCTTGCCGAGAGGAGTCGAAATGGCCAACTCCTATTCCAACTGGCTAGGCTCGGAGGAAAAGCCTTGAGAGAAACTCAGTGATACATATGAATGAGTAGACCCGGTGTCGATCAATACTCGAGCCAAACATTCATTGACTAGTAAGGTTCCTGAAATTTTAGCTAGCTAAGTCATTCCATGCATCAACAGTGTATACATATAGATACATAGATATATAACATGCCATATATGTACACAAAGAATAAGGCATAACATGACAATCGTGGACAATGAATAACTCTAAACGCGTACCTTGCACCACATCATCCGATTCAAGTGCATCGCCCTCTGTCAAGGCAAAGACTCGCCCCTGGTTCGCCTGGGAAGGCAGAGGTGTAGGCTGGGATGACGCTTGGTATGATCCTACTGGGCGTGCTGGGAGCCTAATCCCCTGAGATTGGCCAAGCAAATGCCGACTCAGGCAATACCTGATAACATGGCCCTGGCGACCACAATGAAAACATCCACCCGATGCCCTTCAGCAATCTCCTGTCGAGTGCCTTCGGCCACACGAAGTGCAGACCTCGTGTGTATAGGTCGGAGGGGTCGGAGGGGCCGGAGGCAGAGCATACCTCTCCGTCTGAGGTGCAACTAGCCGTGGAACTGGAAGAGCCTGAGGCCGTGGTGCCTGAGGCACATACGACCGTGGAACTGGAGGCGCATAAGATGGCCTCGTAGGTGGTGCTGGCCACGCATACTGAGGTGGTGCTAGCCACGTGTACTGATAAGGACCGGTACGAGCCCACCTCTCTGGAGGTGCTGAACTACTAGGTTGGCCTCTCGCCAACTCCCTCTTCTTGGACACCGCCTCTGAATTTGCCTCAATCAATATGGCCTTGTCTACTACTTCCAGATAAGTAGTGTGCCTGAAGCTGATACTTTCTCCATAATGACATCCTTGAGCCCTTGCTCAAATCTCCTCGCCTTCCTTGCCCCAGTAGCAACCATGTGAGGCGCAAATCTAGAGAGCTCCGAGAACTTAGCCTCATAAGCGGCCACAGTCATCGAACCTTGCTCTAGGTTGATGAACTCTCTTTCTTTCTTTTCCCGTGCTCCAACAGGAAATTATTTCTTATAAAAAGTATCCTTGAACTCCTCCCAAGTCCAAGGTTGATCCTGCATGGTCAAATCTCGAGTCCTCAAGGCGGACAACCACCAATGGTGTGCCTCACCCTCAAGCATGAAAACTGCCCATGCTACTCTATCCTCCTCTGAAGGCTAGAGGACCGCAAAGATCTTCTCCAACTGGAGGATCCAAGCCTCCATGGCAAGAGGGTCCACACTCCCATAAAATGATGGAGGCCTCAATCTCCTGAATGCCTCAACTCTAGCTGTACGATGTACTGGAGCTGCGGGTAGTGGAGTAGGTGCCGCCGATGATGGTATAGCCTACCGAGCAGCCAGTATGGCGAGTGTCTCAGCAATAGAACCTAAGACCTGAGAGAGGTCCGGCTGCTCATCCTCATCTTGTAAAGAAGAGGAAGCTCTAGTGTGTGGCCCACGACCCCGTGTGCCCCGCCTCATGACTAAAGTCCTGAGAACAATAGCACCACATGAGTCTAAATTGAAACCATAATTTATCGCATTTCCATTTCACAATAATTCAAGTGGCATTATTTGTATAATATAATACTAATATACATCGCATCAAGTCATCAAAGTATTTATGATATTATACTTTGGCGTTCTAGAGTTCCTAAGACCCGTACTTGGTTGAGACAACCAATTAGACTAAGACTAAAGTTTAGTCTTACACTTGGAACATGACTCGCTTCCGACTTACTTCCTTCCTAACTTGTTTCCTAACATATGCTCTCGTCAAGCCGTGGTATTAGATTCTAAGTGACCCTAGAGACCTAAAGCCTAAGCTCTGATACCACTTCTGTCGCGCCTCAAAACCCATCCTAGGAGTTAGAGTGAATCTTGGACGACTCATCATGACTTGCATGACTTGTTTGACCAAAATAACCTACAAAAGACCCACAGAGCATATACAAGAGAGGATATGAATAGCGGAAACATACTCTAATATAGCACAGTGGAAAACTAACCAAAACCTCTATGTATATATATATGTGATCCAAGTTCATACAAAAAGATACACAAAAGAAAGTGCGGACAGGCCCGCCAAAATACATGAATATATCTCTCTCAACTCACCCACAGCTATTCACTCAGAATCTACCACCTCTAATAATAACCCTCTACCGGAGGTTCCCCTACAGGTTCTTCGATATACTCTTCTTCTACCCAAGGGCTGGGAGCACAGACATCAAAAGGAGCAGCCGCTCCGCTATCACTTACCGACATAAGAAGTACGGCTGAGCATGGAATACTCAGCGTGTACCAAATACTAACCAACAGTCATAGCAAAACAATAGCAATATAGAAAGCAGGAAGCAGTTCACAGATATAAAGTAGGAACAATTCATATCATCACGAGAAAGTAAAGCAGTTTATAATCATGCTTGGATTCGTAAAAGCCAATAAAATCCTTGAAAAACATCGTGCACTTGACTTGACTTAAAACATCATTTTCGTGCTTAAAACTTGTCTTGTCTGTCTTGCTTGATCGTGTCGAGCGTACCATACCATGCGTGCTTGCTTGGAAATTGAACTTCTTGCGAGGGAAGGGAGACCCTTCTTCCTAAATACTCATGCTTGCCATGCCATGTATCATGCTTGCTTGGAAAATAAACTACTTGTGAGGGAAGGGAGACCCTTTTTTTTAAATGCACTTGCGAGGGAAGGGAAACCCTTCTTATGATATGTACTTGCGAGGGAAGGGAGACCCTTCTTATGCATACGAGTCTTGTTCTTGCCAAAAGCGAGGTAAAACATATCGTAGGATATGTCCCATCTCTAAATCTTATTCTTGAAAATGCCGTAAACCATGTCATGCATGCCGTGCTCGTGAGATCGTGTACATACTTGCATTTGGAATTAAATATGACATTTGGGTAATTCACAATACATAAGACATCAATAATTTGAGCAAGTCAATATTCATCCCATTTTAGGGAAAGTAAATAATCACACTATCATAAGCCCTAGCAATTCCATAAGCAATTATGCATGTATTTTCTTAATTTACAATTCGTTTTATTTACCTTGGCATTTCATCAAACATGGGGTGTGTACATTATTCGTTAGAGCCTACATCATATTTTTCTAAGTGGGTTTATATTCACAACACACAAGTATGTTTATTATTTGTACAATACCCTTCCCATTTCATTCATCACATCATTCACACGGCATCCATCGCCCAACATCCATTCTCACACCACTTCCATCACATCTCCTATTAGGGTCATACATTAGGGAAAATAAGAAAGAAGAAAGGAAGAAAAGGTATGAACTAGGAGGGTAGCAAAAGGTACCGACCTTGACAAATGAGGGAAGAAACCCCTTGCAAAAACGTGCTTGCGCCGCTGCCCTTGCTTGAAGAACGAGCTCCTCGAGTGCTTGAACCGTGAGCTTGAGGAAATCTAAGCTTGAGGTTAATCTAGTGTCTTTAAACCCTTTGATTCCTTCTCAAATGAAAACCCTAGGTTAGAATCCCCTTTCTCCTCTCTCTCTTACTCTCAAATGCCTAAGTGTGGTGAATGAGCCCTCAAGACTCGTGCAAGCCTTAGAGGCAAAGGGTATAATACCCAAATGCCGAAAAAGCCCTTAATGAAATTCTGCAAAACGCGATATACCAATCGATCGGTGGTAAATACCGAGCGATCGGTTGCCTACCGAGCGATCGGTGTTCTTGACCGAGCTCTCGGTCAAAAACATGGTCTCTGGAAAATTTCCCCATACAAAAAAGTTAACCAGTCAATAGCTACCGATCGACCGGTTGTGGACCGATTGATCGCTACAATGGACCGAGCGATTGGTTGTGAACCGATCAATCCCTAGCGATTGGTGCTCTGCAGATTTTTGGCCCATTGCACCGTTTCGACCATAACTTTTGACTCGTCCGTCGGATTTTGACAATTTAACTTGCGTTGGGTTCGTACTTCGAAAATGAACATTTCTGACATTTCAGAATTTTTAATTTCTCCCTTATTTATTAATTGTACTACGTTAAAGGAAAATTAGCTATGAAAGTGCTATACATTAAGCACGAAAAAGTTCAGGGTTCTACACTTTTAAGCTGATGCTGTAGTAATCTGTCGAAGATTTCCCAAAGATCATACAGATGATTGCTTCGTTGCCTTGTTTTGACAACCAAGTCATCGACATATTAATTGACTTTTTCATGGAGGATATCCCCAAATATGATAGTCATGACCCTTTGATAGGTTGCTCTGGTATTTTTGAGACCGAATGACATGACTTTGTAGTAAAACACTCCCTTAGGGGTGCGGAAGGCTATAAGTTCTTCATCTTCTAGGGCTATCTTGATTTGGTTGTATCCAGAATATCCATCCATGAAGGACAGGGCTTCAAAGCCGGTTGTAGCATCGACCATCATTTCTCTGATGGGTAAATGGAAGTCGTCCTTGAGATGAGCTTCATTCAAATCCCGAAAGTCTATGTGAACTTGGATCTGTCCGTTCTTCTTCTTTACGGGAACAATTTTGGCAAGCCAAGTAGGGAATTGAACCTCTCTTATGAACTTGCCTTTGAGGAGTTTATCTACCTCAGTTTCAATTTGAGTGACCAGTTGGGTGAGCTCATCTTTGTGCTTGCTTGATTGGCATGACATCTTCTCGAATTGTGAGATGATGGACTACAATTTTCAGATCTAAGGCAGACATTTCTCTATAGTTCCATGCAAAGTTATCCTTGTACTCTTTTAGGAGATAAAGATATTCCTCTTTTTCTGTTTCAGAGAGGGAAGCACTGACAAATGTTGACCTTGGGTCTTGTTCTGAGACAAGGTTAACTTCAAGGAGATCATCAACTGTTGCTTGACCTCCTGCTTCAAATTCTAGAGGAGCTGGACGGACTTCCGTTTCTTCCGGTGGTTCTTCCATGATCATTTCTTCTCCTGAAGATGAATCTTCATCTACCTTAATAGTATTTATGGTCTAGACTAGATTTTCATTTGGTGAAGGATCAGAATTTCCTAACTCAGATTTTCCCAAGTTGGAGCCAACTTGCTTATAGGTAGCCAAAGTCCTGAGTGCTGGCATAATTTCGTGCTCAGCCTGCTCTTTTTCTTTAGTATTTAATCCATGTTTCTCAAGTATTTTCTTGATTACTGGATTAAACACAAGCTTTCTTTGGTAAGAGTTCATTCTTCTCTCCCTTCTATTGTTCCAAGGGGTGGCTTTGCCTGCTTGCCATACGAATGAAAAATAATAGGCTTTTCCCATATTCCTTTGGATAAGATCATGACACTGGAAATGACTTCCGCTGTCGGTCATTTTTGATATGCACTGAGACTAACCTTAGCTAGGTCATCAATCATATCTTGATGGGCTACCTCAACCGATGGGGATGCTTGTAGGGACTCCACTTTTTCTGGAAGCCATTCCATAGAGACTTCTTCTGACATGGGCTCCTTCCTGATTATGACCATATTTACAGTCTGGTTGTGATTTCTCCCAAATACAAAGATTGAGGGATTTTACCCAATTCCTAGAGTATCTATATCAACATAGTTACCAGTATCCAGGGCCTTATGTTGCTCCATTTTGAGCAAGGTTTCGTAAGCCGATAAGAGAGTTCCTTTGATTTGCTCTCCTTCTTCAGGATCAAACCCTTGGCCTTTGAGGAACTTGGTGGTTATTTACCAAAGCTTATTTTATTCCTGTAAGGATTGGAGATCCTGCTCTTTTCATTGGTCTATGAGGAGTTTATCCTGTCATATGCACTTAGGGAATTGAAGAGCATCGACTTCTGTCCTCTCTTCTTGACCGGGACAGTAAGACTGGAGATATTTTCTATCATTATATAGTCTATCTTCTTCAAATGGACTAGATGATCAGCTTTAAGAGCTTGAAAAGGGTCAACTTGTTCAACCTTGAAAATTTGGAATGGGTCGGCCGGTTTGTCCTTCTCAGACTTCTGGGGAGATTCGACCAAAGCCAGGGTTGGTTGTCATTCTTTTCTTTGAGACTTTGGGGCATATTTGAATACCCTTTTTGGAACTGCATGAAGGGAATCCAGATAAAAAATTTATGCAGAATACTGGATCCCGAAGATTTTTACATCATAGATAACAAATAATATTAACTACATGTTTAGAGAATTACCTCAATGAATGATATTCAACGGTGAAGCACAAAACATGATGAATCGTCAGAACTCTTTGTAGAGATTTCTCGAAGAAATACTCAAAGCTCGTGTCACGACCCAAAATACCCCCTAGGAGTTAGGGATACTTTGGCTCATGACCGCCGTGTCATACCATCCTGTGATGACACATAAGGCGTACTTACCATCCTTTGCAATACACAAGACACATAATAGCGGAAGCAAAAATTTCTTTAAACATAAAACCATATGTATTCTAAGTCCCGACTGTCATGACATATACAAAACATATAAATGTAAAGTGGACATGCCCACTATCAAAATATACATATCTCTCCCTCACTAATAATCTGAATAGGGCCTCCTATCCAGCACTCTATCCTCATGAGGATGATCCATGATAGGCTCTGGATCATAGTACTCCTCCTCTATCCAAGGCTCAGGAGCACACTCATCAAAACCTGCTGAAGATAACAACTTCGGCTGAGCATGGAATACTCAGCGTTTACAAACCACTAGATAATAATGTCATAACATAACATGCTTTCATATGGCAGTTCACCAAATAAACATGCAAACACTATAAATAATTGCGGAACTCCCTTTTCACTTACACTGTGCATATATACTGTACATATACTTCTTTTGTTTCTTTTCTTGTACTTTACTATTACTTTCTTATCGTTTCATTTGTTTTACATATGGCTTGTCATTTGGAATCAGATAACAATGCTTACCCTAGTTGTGGTAAGAGCTCACTGTCATCCTTCCAATACATATACTCTTACTTTTTGCTTTTACTTGGAATCAGAAGATAATGCTCACCCTGCTTGTGGTGAGAACCCACTATCCTCCTTCCAATACAATTACTTTTACTTGGAATCAGATGATAATGCTCACCCTGCTTGTGGTGAGAGTCCACTATTATCCTTCCAATACAAATGCTTTTACTTGGAATCAGAAGATAATGCTCACAGTGATTATGATGAGAACCCACTATCCTCCTTCCAATACAATTGTTTGTTCATAGTTATACTTGGAATCAGATGATAATGGATACCCTACTTGTGGTGAGAGCCAACTATCATCCTTCTAATACAAATGCTTTTACTTGGAATCAGAAGATAATGCTCACCCTGCTTGTGATGAGAGCCCACTATCCTCCTTCCAATACAATTACTTATACTTGAAATCAGAGAATAATGCTCACCCTGCTTGTGATGAGACCCCACTATTCTCCTTCCAATACAGATGCTTTTACTTGGAATCAAAAGATAATGCTCACCGTGCTTGTGGTGAGAGCCCACTATCCTCCTTCCAATACAGTTGCTTGTTCATAGTTTTACTTAGAATCAGATGATAAGGCTCACCCTGCTTGTGATGAGAGCCCACTATCATCCTTCCAATACAATTGCTTGCTTATCATCCTTTACTTTGCTGTCTTTATAATTGTTTTGCTTTTCTTCTATTGCTTGCTTTTACAATACATGTACATATAGAGAAGCTCGATCATGCATATACAGTGTTCATATACAATGGTGAGTGAACATGGTAGACAATTAGAAACACTTGATCATATAGCACATGCTTTTCTACTTCATTTAATCTCAATCACACAATCACTTACACATGGCACATGCTGAAATTCATCATATAATCATTTGGTTTGAACTTGTAGAATCATCATTGCATAAATAGTAGGATCTCCAATTGGTCTTTATCAAAATACATAGGTTTTCTTCTTGGTTTTTTCCAAAACTCAGTCTTTTAATCATGTTTTTCTCAATTGAATCATCACACAATTACTAAGTAGTAAGAATACACGTTTTTCATGCTTTGGGTTAAGGTAGAGGCATCACAAATTAACTCACATCACAAATATAGATTTTCTATCTTACTTTTACAATATGGGTTATGACATTAAAATCTAGTAGAGTGTATCTACCTTTTAAAGGAAGCTTTTACACTTATGTAGGATTGAACATCAAGCTTGAGGAAACTTGGTAGAAGCTTGAGAAAGCTGAAAATCTGAAATCCCTTTTCCAAAGACACAAATAGAATTTACCTTAGAGAATCCTAAGCTTAAGAATCACTTTGGGGATGAAATCCAAACTTTAGAACACCAAGGAAGCAAGAAGGACTCTTCCTTTGGTGGAAAACACGAACTCAATAACACCCAAGAACTGCCTTAGCTTCCTTTTCTTTTTCTCTTTCAATTTCTCAAAAAATCCAAGCTTAGGGTTTGTAAACCCTAAGACATGAATTTAGGGTCCTATTTATAGCCTAAAGGTTGGCAAATATCCCAAAATATCTAAGAAAATATCCCAAAATATCTCCCAAGTTCGGTGGAAAAGTTTTAGACATTTTTACCATCTTCTGGGTTGAATTCGTCAACGAATTTCAGCCCCCGAGTCATTTCGTCAACGAATTTGAGTCCCCTTCAGCAATTCGTCGTCGAAATTTTCATGACAGGCCTCTGGTTTTTTCCGCTTTGGTATTTTGAGCATAAAGTTTAACTCGTTTATCTGATTTTGATGATTCAACTTGCATTGGATTCATATTTCAAAGGGGAACAACTTTCATGTTTTGCACAAAGTCTAATTTTGAGTTCTAAATAGTCTAAATGGGCCCACAAGTGGACTGGTACTGGGATAAATTTTAGCAGACCAACATTTACAGCAGACTAGGTTTCGGAAATCCCACATTTGGCTTCATGTTTACTCCTAATCTGAAAAAGTGATAAACATAAACCTTAAAGAGGGTTCTAATATCTTTCTAATGGCTCATGAATCACTCAATTCCAATGAGAGAAGACAAAACTAGAGATCCTACAAGTTGAGGGTTGTTTAGGCATCCCTCTTCTTCACAACTTTGATTATGCCTTGTTCACACAAGAGGGTCTTTAGGACCTTGAAAAAACACCCTTAGAGAATTTATCATGCTCTTACCAGTGACCCTAACCAATTTCTAACACCATAAGAACACTCCACTCTTTCCTTTACCCAAACACACCTACCAATACTTAGGGTCTTTCATACCGTTGAGTTGGAAACACTTAGAGTATTTCATACTCTTGTTGTTTCATCCCAAACACCCAACAACAATACTTAAACTAATTTAAATCATTCTTGTTATTGCTCATAAACTAAATTACATAAAGGTCCCTTGGCCTTCACAAGACTTGTGCCCATGGCACTATTCACTACACTATTCACAACACTATTCACAACATTGTGAACTTGGTTTCCGGGGTTCTACATTCACTCTTAGGGTATTTTATACCCTATGTCTTTTGATACTTAGCGTATTATTAAACTCTTGTTTTGAGACATTTTTCCCAAAATAAGAACACATGAAAGGTTTTAGGCCTTTACATACACTAGGCAAGTGCACTATTCACATGAACAGTGAACCTAAATTCTGGGGCTCTACAGCTCGATCCTCGTTCTTCGCTATCCCCGCGAAGCTTTTGAATCTATCCTTGATTTTTGAAGAACAAAGAGAAGAAGGATGATGAAGGAGTAGACCTTCTATCTCACAAAACCTTAGGGTTCAAAAACCCTAGCCTTCAAAAATACCCTTGGGCTCTCCCTTGAAGTTCACGAAAATCCAAGAGGGGCTCTCCCTTGGCTCACGAAAATTGTAGTGGAAAAAATAATGAATCACACACACCCCCCACGGTTTGGGTATTGAGTATATATAAATGTGGATCTTATCCACATCTTGATCATTATCCTTGTCATTATCTAATAATGATAGTTATCCCTAAGAGCTTCTAAATAATGATAACTCTTATCATTAATTAATTTTTTTTTTAAATTAAAAGCCACTCAGAAGGAGCGGGGAGTTTGGAGGACCCCTACTTGTTTATTAAAATTTAAAAAATGAGGGGGGGCGGGGGGGGGGAGGAATAAACCTTACCCCTACACGACGACCACACCAAAGGGGGAAGGACATACCCCTACCCCTAGACACAAATACAATGCATCGGGGGGGGGGGGGGGGGGACATAAAACCAAAACCCCTACCAAAAAACCTAACTTCTGACATTATAAAGAGAAGATCTATCAATGTGCAACATGCCTTTAATAATTTGAAGACATTCCCTAATGTCCCTGATAATGATGTTGTCCAATTTCCTGCAAGATTCTTTGGAAAGATAGTTTGCTACCTGAATATTTTCTCTGTAAGTATGCTGAAACACTAAATTGCACTTGCTCTTGAGACGAATGATCTCCTTACATCTGTACCACATTTTCCAATGGGGATCCAATATACCATTAATCACATCTATAATAATCTTCGAATCACTTTCCACTATAATATTTGATAAACTAGTTTATCTACAATTAGTTAATTATTATAAACCTTCTAATTTGGAATTCCTTTTCCTAAAAGGACTCCTTAAATTAGAAACTCCTCAAAGTGGGCGTGAGCATAAGGGGGGCGTGAGCTTCATGGAGTCTTGAGCTCTAAGTCATGATAAGGACAATCCTTATCTCTTTGATTCTTGTCTTCCAAGCAAGGAATCTAATCTCATTGGATAAGGATTAAGTAATTAATAATTATCTACTAACCAACTCCCTATAATCTAGGGATTCTAAGTGGGTGCCCACCCATAAGTTCCATTTTAAAGGACTTTTATGGATATGGGTCAAACCCATATCTCCTTATATTAGGTTAGTTAAATAATAATTATTATTATCCTTTAATTTAGATTAACATTTAATCTATTTAGTAAAGATTAACATTTAATCCTTTAAATATAGATTAACATTTAGTCTATTATTTGAGCTTGTATTTCTTTTTATGAGCATCTCCATAGATTGCTCTGAGACATTCTAACCCTGGCTTACCGATGTTATCCCATTGACTCTTAAAAATGAATGACAATGGAATTGCAAGTGACGTGAGATATCCATGTTGCAATTGAATCCCAGTGTAAGAACATTAACCAATAAAGGACCCCGCCACATGAACTTTTTAATTTGATTGAGCCTTCCAATAACATTATCCCTAATGGGCCTTCGAGATTAATATACTATCTATCTCATAGCCCATTGTACATCATCCGGGTTTCCAAGACATTTAATTAAGTCATGAGAAACTATTTCTCATGTAAAATATTTTGAGAAAAACTTTTATTAAGTATAATATATTTTATTAAAAATATATTTCAAACTTATTTAATTTCAAAATCACCTGAGCAGGATTTAAACTTAATCGACTGTTTTACCCAAAACTTGGATAATCTCTCAATTTAATGAGCATGCATTTCTTTTTTGAAATTCATCATGACTCGAATAGCTTTCTGATTATCAAACTGTCACTTTATCATAGTCCATCAGTTAGAGAGTACTTAGGTGCAATCAAAATAGTCAGATTACTGCTCAGTTATAAATGAACTCATCAGACCTAAGGATCATCGAAACTGTTCAATGTGAATGAGAGACCAACTATCTGATAGTATGTTTATGCAAGAGGTCTCTCATTGCATGCAACCAGTCAGTGTACATTTAAGCACCCATATGCTGATGTGTAGTCTCTACTACAATAGTTTGAGATAAAACTATATCTCAACCATTAAGAACATCATAGCATTGTTGCAGCCTTATAAGTGAAGTGCCCAGCTTCACCCACAGCTGTGACTCTATAAGGTATACGGAACTGGCAAGCTATATTTGCCTTTGATAATCCAATCACATAGCTTTCCTACAATATATCCTAGGGACCTTAGTTGATATCTCATATCGTATAGATCATCTCATAATCATGGTCAATTGCTCATAATAAATTCACAATAGATAAAGAAGATTTTGTTATTAATCTAATCAATAAGAATCTTACAATCTAAATGACTTTTCTGGGCATAATGTCCAACAATCTTCCACTTGCCCTAAAAGTCACTGTGATATAGATTTCAATCTCATACTATCTAAGTGTGTTACAAATACTTTATCTGATAAAGCTTTAGTCATTGGGTCAACAACATTAAGTTGAGACCTAATCTTTGTAACAATGATGTCTTGCTTCTCAATGATCTCACGAATGAGATGATACTTCTGTTGCCCAGATAGGCAGATTTAAAACTTTTTCCCTTTAAATGCGGAAAAATGAAGAACAAAGGGAAATGCAACTAAGCAAGACTACATTAGCAATGTAAAGCATGAGAAATATGAGAAAGAGTTAAGGAATGCAAACTCAGGTTTGTTATCGAGGTTCGGCAGACCCAGCCTACTCCCCGCCTCAAGCAAAAACTAGCTCAGAGGATTCCACTACAGTCCACGACTGTACAGACTTCTTAATCTGGTGAAGCCTACACCTTTTTACAATCTCTCTTTCATTCGAGATGGAATCTTCAACAACCCCTCTTTCGGTCAGGGCCAAACCGTCAGCCAACAGAGCACCGCCCTCTCTATTAACCAAAGCAGCAGCTTCTTTTGAAGAACACTCAGGTTCTTTGATGGATACAATAGAATATTTTGAGTATTACACCCGAAAGAAAAACTCCTTTATGAGTTGAATTTGAATGGAATAGCAAGCTCTAATAAATCTCTTAAGTGGAAGATTAGAATTTAGCTTAAAGAGAAAAATAGAGTCGTTTTTTCAGATTTGGGATTTTTAGCTCAGTTGAATGATTTTCAATGGAACAGTGTAAGAGTGAGTGTATTCGTTATTGGATCATTCAAAGATCACTTCTATTTATAGTGATCTGAAATTTATTACCGTTTGATGAGCATTAAATGCAAAATACTCATTATAAATATAGTCGTTGGCATTAAAAATGGTTTTTTAGAATTTTTCTGAACTATCTAGTCAATTAGAGGAGCCTCCGGATCGGATGGATGGTTGCTTGATCGCCTGGATCAGTTTCCTGAGGGATCATAAAAACAGGTTTTATGAAGTTTTGTTCTATCCGGTCGATTAGAGGAAGGAGTGATCGGCTGGATGGTCCACCTGATCGGCTGGATAGACCAAAAAGTTTCCAGATTTTGGTTTTTCTGATTTTTAATGTTTTTGCTTAGATTTTACTGATTTGAACGATTTCCAAAGTCTTTTAATATGTTAGTAAAATATGATTAACAACTCATAATGATCTTTAGAATGATCTAAAATGGATTAGCAAAGAGAACCAACTCAATAGTACATGCAGACAAATTTGGGAAAAATTTGTTCTATCCAATCGATCATAGGGCTTGCCTGATCGACTGGATGGTCTGCCTAATTAGCTGGATTGCCTATCTAATCGGCTGGATAAACAAAAAATTTTTGCAGAATCCATTTCAAAACCTTTAAGGTAGGATATGATTCCAAGATTTTGTACTTAACCTTTATGAGTATGATTAACATGTTTTAAGGGTCTTAAACATATTTTATTATTTATTTAAGGGACCTATGGTCAATCTAAGGTATGCTTTTTCACCAAATCAACCACTTGAGGATTTTTACAAGAAATCCTAGATAGACCACACTTACTACCTAGACTAAGACCTTGATGAGAATGATCCTTTGGCTTCAATGGTCTTCAACAGTAGTGTCTTCAAGACCATCTTCCAAAATCCTTTTTGCTTATAGTTGAACATCTTCTTGGATCTTTGATTTGGAATTTTCATCATGTCTTGACTTGGTCTTTATCATTGAATATGATTGAAATCCCTTCTTTAATTCTTGAATACTGTGGAATAAATTGCTCATGGAAGATATTAGTATTACAAGGGTCATTTCATTATCTATATCATCATTAAAACTAATTAAGGGTCATATGGTTGTAACCTTGAGGCTAACAATCTCCCCCTTTTTGATGATGATACATATAATGGAATGAGATGGGTTAAGCTCCCCCTCAGTAAATACTTTTCATAAAAAAATATGAGGAGAGCTCCCCCTAAGTATGTGCATATAAGAAAAAATTAAGTTGAAACCAAGAAAAGTTCCACAAAGGAATTCTTAAAGATTTTTCTATTTAATACCAAGAGAAGTTCCATAAGAAAGTTTTATTTTAGATTTAGGAATCAAGAGAAGTTCCATGACATTCTTAATTGAATTCAAGTAATATAACACAAAGAAAAAAGATTGTAAATGAAATTCTCATGTATTTCATGTGTTAAAAAATGTAAACATAGCATATCAATCCATTCAAACATTCATGACAATCATCCATACATTCCATTCTTTACTTCTCCCCCTTGTCAACATAAAAAAAAAAAACAAAAAAATACAAAACTACAGTCCATCTTTCTTTTGCTTCTTGATAAGATCAGCAACCTTGGTAAAGATGTCTTCTTGAGGGGCTGCATCTGCAGGAGCTGGAGTCTTGTTTTCTTCTTCACTAGATGAGTGAGTAGGGGAGTCACTGGGAGAGTCAGAAGATGAAGATTGAACAGGATCTTCATCAGAAGAGGGAAGGGAGATGATAGGATCACCTTTGATAGTACCCTTTATGGGCTGTTTTACCTTTGATTTGGAAGAGGATGGAGCTTGAGAAGGAGGTTGAGAAGAGGTGGCTCTAGTAGCCAAACTGACCAAGAAATTGTTTATCTTCTTAAGCTCATCAGTGGCTTAAGAGTGATTGTGACTGACAAGGAGTCATGCTTAGCCATATCTAGAAGCAATTGACCATGGGTCTTCAATTGAAGAGCTGAGGAGTCCACTTGTCCTTGAATCACACTAGTTACCTTGCTCATCTTCATAAACTCTTTCATTTGATCACCTTCTAGCCTTTAAAGCAAAGAAGTCACTGTATCGACTCTATTCTTAGTGACTGAAGTATCCATATTTATAGTCCCTAGGACTGAGTAGGCTGCATCTACTACCTCCTTCAACTCTTCATGCACAACAGCTATGGAGGCTTCAGCTGAGGACATCCTCTCTCTCATTTCAGCTCTAAAGTCAGCTAAGGATCCTTCTAGAAAAGCTAGCCTATCCCTAACTTCTGTCTGTAGTCCAAGGGCTTGGGCTTCTTGGATCTCCATTCTCTCTCACTTCAACTTGGAAGCTGATCATTCCAGTGCTGATGGAGTCCAGCTTACCCATCAAAAGGCTGAGAACATCATTAGAAAAGGGAGGTCTGAAGTGGTGCTTAGGTTGAGCAGAAGAACCACCAACCTCAAAATGGGGAGTGGGGGCTCTAGGAGGAGAAAAGGGAGGAGAGAAAGCAGCTCTAGCAAGAGATGGAACAGGTGATGGAGAGTGGAGGGGCTGGTCTAGATGGAGATCAGAAGGAGGATCAGAAATAGAAGGGGCAAGAGGAGGTGATGGATCAAAAGATGAAGGAAGCTGAGCAATGGTGGAGGAAGGCTGAGTGCCAGAATTTTTGGGAAACCATTGTTAGAGACCCTGGTTCCACTGATATCCCATCTTTACAAGTGTAGTTGGGCTATAGATATCATAATGGGAAGGGTGAATGACTTCAAGGGTGGAGTCAAAAGAGAGTTCAAAATGTTTAAAAATAATGGTAAGAAGCTGTCCATAGGGTAGACGGGCATTCTTCTTAGGAACACATTCTACGATATTGTGAAAAATTAGGTAGCAGAGATCAAAAGGTTTGGTGGTCAGAACACACCAAATAAGAAAAACATCAAAATAGGGCAGGTAGTTTCTACTACCTTTCCTGGGAAGAATATTGTAGGAAATAATGTGATGAATCAGTCTGGCATCCAAAGTCAGACTGTTAAGAGTTGGGAGAGAGGCTTGGGTAATTTCTTTGAAACAAATAAGATTTAGAGCTTCAATTGGCTCAAATCCAGGGTGATTTGGCCAATCTTTGGAAGCAAACATCTCTATACTTCCAGCAGGGACAAAGAGAATGGAAGTGAGAATTTCAATAGAAAGGGTGATGTCCTTACCACAGACAAAGGAAGTGAATGTGTTGGTGGAAGGACTGAAATGAATGTGAGAGTAGAAAAGCTTGACTAATTCAGGGAACATGGGTTCCTTGAATTGAAGGAGTTAGAGCCATCCTAAAGCTTTAAAAAGCTTGCAGATGTGACCTAGGCCCCACTCAACTAGAACATTAGACTTGAGAACCTTACCATATACGATAGGTCTAGAATGGATGATGTCTCTATACTTCTTGGCTGCTTTTCTAGTCTTGAAACATGAAACAGGAGCTTCTTCTTCCTCAACAGGTTCCTTGGAGTGTTTTTTTCTTTTAGGGCTGGACCCACCTTCAGCTGTCTTTGTTCTCACCATTGAAATATATTGGAATTGATTTTGGAAGATTTTGAGGAGTTTTAAGAGTTTGGAAATGAAGAAAGGTGAAGAACTAGGTTTTGGAGGAAAGTGCGAATGAGGTCAGGAACAGGAGGTTTTTTAAAATGAAATGAAAAGGTAGAATTGGGGATTTCGTGATTTTAAAGAAAAAAATTTCTAAAAATTTCACTATCCATTCGATTACATGGATGGTCTAATCGACTGGATTTCCCATCTAATCAATTAGAACATCCATGTGATCGGCTGAATTGAAGAAAAACGCAGTTTTAAAATGATTTGGGCATAACATGCATTTTTACATTATCCAGTCAATTAGATGCCTTGTCTAATCGGCTAGATCCATCATCCAGTCGATTAGATTACTAGGGTGATCGACTGGATAGAAGCAAAAATTTGAAAATTTGCAGATTTCTTCTAAATACAATTTTCTACACAATGATCATCATGCATTCAATCCAAAACATCAATTAATCACTGCAAATCAACATGTATCATTTTTGATTAGTTAAAAGTATATTTTGACAATTTTTATTAAATTTTACAGATTCTTAATCTTCACTTTTTAAGATAATTTCATTTGAGTTTTAAGCTTAGTTTGTAACCATTCTTAAATTATAAGATTTCAGATAGCTTGCTTATGCCTAATTCTCTTCTCAAGGTACTAAACCTTTCATATTGAATGGGTTTAGTAAATATATCAGCAAGTTGGTTATTTGTATCCACAAACTCCAACACAACATCCCCATTCTATACATGATCTCTAATGAAATGATATTTGATTTCTATGTGTTTAGTTCTTGAGTGTTGAATAGAATTTTTAGTCATATAAATGACACTAGTATTGTCACATCTAATTGGAATATTTGAATAGCATAATTTATAATCTTCCAAGAGTTGTTTCATATACAGATTTTGAGCACAACAGCTTCTAGCAGCTATATATTCAGCCTCAGCTGTAGATAAAGCTACAGAATTTTGTTTCTTGTTAAACCATGAAACAAGGGAACACCCTAAGAAGTGACAAGTACCACTAGTACTTTTTCTATCAATTTTACATCCGGCAAAGTCAGCATCTGAGTAGCTTATTAATTCTAAAGATATATTCTTTGGATACCAAAGTCCTAGATCTGTTGAACATAACAGGTATCTAAAAATTCTTTTAACTGCAGTTAGGTAAGATTTTTTTGGACAAAATTGAAATCTAGCACATAAACATACACTAAACATAATGTCAGGTCTGCATGCAGTTAAGTACAGTAGACTTCCTATCATGCCTCTATATTTCTTTTCATCAACCTTTTTGTCATTTTCATCTTTATCTAGCTTGATTGATGTACTCATAGGAGTATCCCTTATTTTAGTGTTTTCCATGCCAAATTTCTTAAGAAGTTCTTTAGTATATTTACTTTGATTTATGAAGGTTCCATGTTTAGTTTGCTTTATTTGAAGTCCAAGAAAGAATGTTAATTTCCCATCATGCTCATTTCAAATTCTTTTTCCAAAATATTAGCAAACTCTTTACAGAAGTCTTCATTGGTGGAACCAAAAACAATATCATCAACATAAATTTGAACTAATAGCATATAATTTGATTTTGTTATTACAAATAAAGTTGTATCAAGTTTGCCTCTTATGAATTAATTATTAATCAAGAAATTGCTTAGTCTTTCATACCAAGCTCTAGGAGCTTGTTTTAGTCCATACAAAGCTTTTGTCAATTTAAACACATGATTAGGTAGATTATGATTTTCAAAGCAAGGAGGTTGCTTTACATAGACTTCTTTAGAAATAAATCCATTTAGAAATACACTTTTCACATCCATTTGGAATAGCTTAAAGTCTTAATGACTTACAAAGGCAAGTAGCATTCTAATGGGTTCAAGTCTAGCAACCGTGGCAAATGTTTCATCATAGTCAATCCCCTCTTCTTGGTTGTAACCTTAAGCTACCAACCTAGCTTTGTTTTTAATTATATTTCCAGACTCATCCTTTTTATTTCTAAATACCCATTTAGTACCAATAACATATTTATCTTTAGGCCTAAGCACCAAATCTCAAACTTGGTTTCTTTCAAATTGGTTAAGTTCTTCTTGCATTGCAATGCCCCAAGATTCATCTTTAATAGCTTCAAGGGCATTATTGGGTTCAATTTGTGAAAGAAAACATCAAAGCCAATATGTAACACTTGGACATCTGAATGGACCTCTCTCATTGCTCCAACTCAACCTTTTGAGTCGGTGATCCATCGTTGGGAATTTCGGGTTTAGGTGTTTTAAGACATAGGTCAAGGTTATCTGCAGCAAATACTATTCTAATCTTTCTTTTCCAGTCTACATAGTTAGTTCCGACTAACTTTTCATCACGAAGAATTTCAGTCAATGGGTGAAGGCCTGTCATGATCTAATCAAATGACAAATAAGACATTGTTAAGGATCTGTTGAATTCATTAATTACTATTAGATTATGGGTCAGTTTCTAATAGTATTGCCAATTTGGGAAGTTATAATTGGCATCGAAAACCTAGTCACTGGCTTAATGTAATCCTGCCTTTGGGCACAACATCATATCGCCTTGAATAGGCAAATAGAAACTATCTTCTCCATTTTCACAGATCTCATCTTGTGAATTTTGGAGCATTCGATTTACTGTCTGATCTATAAGGGACATTATACTCAAGCTTTGGCGTTATTGTATAATATCTCTTATTCATGTGCCCACCTACCATGAACCTAATAAACACCTAGCGAAAGCTCGCGCTTTGGTGTTATTGCTCACACTATTTGCTTAAACAGTTTTCACCATGTTCTCACATAGGTGAGAGGGTATTGGGCCCTGCTTTGGCCTGTCAGCTTACTCACACTCCCTATAAGGTCACATAGTGTATGGCAGAAGATCATAATACTTAGGGACTTGTCCCCAGTCTTATATACACATGATATATTATGGAAATTATTTCAACAGAATAATTAAACAAAATTAAAAATATCATCTCATGATAATTGAACAATAATAAATATCATATGAGATTAATCGCTATGGGTCAATTAAATTAAAATACATAGATGCAAGATAATGAGAATAAAGGTAACTTGCATACTCCTTCGCAATTCCTTTATCATCTTATCGAGATCATCATCGCAACATCCTCCTTTGCAGCATCTCCACCAATGCATTATATAGAATTTAAATGGCATTAGGGAAACCGGTATTCTATTCATCCTTTTCAGGGAAACCGAATGAATCTGCTCTTTACAGATTTGCCAAAAATCTAATACATATTATCCTCTAATATGAATGCATGAATGATAAACAATTTATCATAAATTTGACCAACAACTTTAATCTCACATAATTAGATGCAACATGGTGATGGAGTACTTTTTCTTATTTTAAAAGATTTAAAAAATTGATAACAATTACCAATTTGCTCAATTAAAATCTATATCTTATATAGATTAAACCCCGGAAAAAATAAAACAATTATATCTTTCATAAAACAATTCTCATAAAATTATTTTTTAAAATATAAGATTAAATTTTCTTAAATATCTACAATATTTTATTCCATACTTAAATGCAAGATCCTTTCTCAAATGCAAGATCCTTTCTTAAAGATTGGTTCTACTATTATCCAAGATTAGAATAAAAAATTAAGAGAATCGAAAATCCTAAATGATCTCATCATAAAATAGGGTTTTTAAAATTTTCAAATAAAATCTATTTATTAGAAAAATCATTCATTAATTATTTTAAATAATTAATAAATATATATTAAATGATCAAATCATTTAAAAGGAAATTTCAAAATAAACTCATTATTTCAAATTTAATTATATCACATATAATACTAGTTTTTAAAATTATTTAATTATCATTATCAAATCTCATTCAATAATACAATAAAAATAATAATTTATTTATTTATTCATCTCATGAACAAATAAAATAAAACTATAGCATATTAAATAGATTTAAATTAAATTCATCTCATGAATTAAATTATCCATTTAATTATGTTATTAAAATAAACAAAAAACACTCCCTAACCATGAGCTTTGATACCACTTGAAGGGAGATCCGAATAAAAATTTATACGGAAACTGAATCCTGATGATCTTTACACCATTGAAAGCAACTAATATTATCTAGGAGTTTTAGTCATATTACCTCGGTGAATGATGTTCACCGGTGAAGCTAAATCCAACTCGAGCCGTCAGAACTATTTCTATAGATTTCTCGAAATAATACTCGAAGCTCGATCCTTGTTCTTCGCTATCCCCTCGAAGCTCTTGGAATCTCTACTTGGAATTGAAGAGGCAAGAAGAAGAAGATGGAGTATTGTTGTAGACTTTCTATCACCCAAAACCTTATAATTCAAAACCCTAAAGTTGAAAATCCCAATATAGAACACCCTATGTAGCTCACGAAAAACCAAGGGGTTATTCCCTTGGAGCTCACGGTTTGGTGAGAGGAGAAGAGAGAAAAAATTGAGAGAGAAAGAGAGTGTCTCACGTTTTTGGGGGGTGTGGTGTATTAATAGGATTTGGATCACATCCTAATCCTAATCCAATTACAACATATCCCTTAGGAATTATTTATCAGTAATAACACTTATTATTGATTAAATAAATCCTAGTTTATCTATAACTACTTTAGTTATAGTAAACTTACTCATTTAGGAGCCCTTATCATAAGAGGATTCCTTAATTATTGGGATAAGTCAACAACTAACCAAAAGGAGGAATCCTAATCAAATTAGGAGACCACAAAGGGGGGGGGGGGGGCGTGAACCATAGGGGGCGTGAACCATAGGGGGTTCTTGGACTCCTAGTTGTAATCTAATTACAACTTATCTCCATCCTATTTGCATTCCAAGTATTGGAATTTAATTCCATTATAAAAGGAGTTATTATTCAATAACTATTCATGTAAACTAATTTTAATCCAATTAGGAAATCCATAGTGGGTGCCCCACCCTAGGGTTTTAATCCATGGGCTTGGGCCCACATTTAAGGTCCATACTTTATGTGTTTAAGGATATGGGTCAAACTCATTTCCCCTTTTATTAGGTTAATTAAATAATTACTAATATAATCCTCTAATTTAAATTAACAATTAATTTAAACCATAGATTAACATTTAACCTATTTAATTAATGATTAACATTTAATCACTTAAATAATTGATTAACATTTAATCAATTTATGAGCTTGTATTTCTTATGTGAGCATCTCCACAGATTGCTCTAGGACATTCAAACCCTGGCTTACCCAATGTTATCTCATTGATCCTAAATAGGAATTTCATCAGAATTGCAAGTGACGTGAGATATCCATGTTGCAATTGAATCCCGGTGTAAGAACATTAACCAATACAGATCTCGTCACATGAACTTTTTAATTAAATTTATCCTTCCAATTACATTATCCCTAATGGGCCTTCGAGATTATTTATACTATCTAAGTCATAGCCCATTGCACATCATGTAGGTTTCCAAGACTTCTGATTAAGCCATGAGAAACAATTTCTCATGTAAAACATTTTGAGAAAAACCTTTTTATAAATATAATATATTTTAATAAAATATATTTCAAACTTGATTGATTTCAAAATCACCTGCGTAGGATTTAAGCTTAATCAACTGTCTTACCCAGAACTTGGATAATCTCTCAAATTAATGAGTATGGATTTCTTGTTTGAAATTCATTATGACTCGAACAACTTTCTGAACATCAAACTGTCACTGTATCGTATTCCCTAAGGTATAGAATACTTTGGTGGAATCAAAACAGTCAGATTATTGCTCAGTTATAAATGAACTCATCAGATCTAAGGATCATTGAAATTGTTCAATGTGAATAAGAGACCAACTATCTGATAGTATGTTTATGCAAGAGGTCTCTCATTGCATGCAATCAGTCAGTGTACATTTAAGCACCCATATGCTGATGTGTAGTTTGCACTACAATAGTTGGAGATAGAACTACATCTCAACTATTGAGAACGTCTTAGCATAGTGGCAGCCATATAAGTGAAGTGCCTAGCTTCACCCATAGCTGTGACTATATATAAGGTATTAGGAACTGGAAAGCTATACCTGCCTGTGATAGTCCCATCACGTAGCCTTCCTACAATATATCCTAAGGACCTTTATCGATATCTCATATCGTAGAGATCATCTCATGATCATGGTCAATTACCCATAATGAATACAAAATTGATAAAGGAGAAGTCTCTATTAATCAAATTAATAAGAATCTTACAATCTAAATGACTTTTCTGGGCATCATGTCTAACAGGAATATGGGAGAGAGCCTAAGAGTTGAATGGATTACCTAAAAATAGTAGAGATAAGCTACTAATCGGAATGAGGGCTTGGCAAATGTAAATGGTGTAGCTGTTTAGGTCAGGAGTGATAGGTCAAAGAAAAGAACAAAGACAGATTTCTCTACTACTGATCGGAGGTAAGATGCTAGACTGAGTTATCGAACTAGATGGTAATCGAAAAAATAGTGATGAAGGTGGAGAAGCTCTGCTATGTTGATCTGAGAAACAAGATCTACTGGTCGGAGATGGTAAAGCTCACCGGAAATAGGGACGATCGGGGCTACTGAGCTACGGTGGGGGTTGTAGCTATTGCCACCGAGACTATGCTGAGACGCTGGTGCTGGGGTTGCACAGGTGAGAGAAGGAGGTGCTGCAATCGCTAGAGAGGATGGTGATGACTAGGGCTTGCTTCACCATCGGTGAAGATGAAGAAGAAAGGGGGAGAGATTTCTCTCTTCTCACTGTTGAACTCGATGAGGAGAAGAAGAAAAGGGGAGGCTGAGTTTAGGAGAATAAGATTGCCTTTTTCTTTTGAAACCCTATTCACCTAGCTTTTATAGCCAAGTAGATTTGGAATTTTGGAAATTGGGCTTTGGGCCTTAAGAAAGTTTTGGGTTTTGGTCTTGGGCTTTTGCTCATGGGTTTCAAGGTTATGGACTTGGGTTTTGAAGGTTGGATTTGGGTAATGGAAATGAGGATCTCTATCTTCTTCTCTCTCAATTCCTTGGTACTTACAAAATAAAAATGATAAAATAAAACTAAAATTAAAATTACAAGTTAAATTAAATTAAATAAAAAAATAGGATTAAGGGGTGTAAAAATGGGGTGTTCACAATGGCGGTAGTTATTCTACTGTCATTATCAATTTTTTTTAAAGCAGTGGCTACATACCACATTTGGTAAGTCTCTGGTCCATTCCAGGGCCTAGACTTTGCCCACTTGGTCCATTTGCATCAATCTTGGTCATGCCAAGTCCACCATGATCCTTAACTATGGTTAGAACCCTCAAAAATCAAAGAATACCCAGAATGTCGATACTAAATTTACCGACATTCTGGGGTTTTCCTTTTGACAAAAGTCCTTATGTGGGCCCAATCCAGACCAGGCTCAGGGCCCATATTAGGCCCCAATAGCTTCCTAAGGGTCTCTTGACCCTCTAGGACCTTCCCCTTGCCCATATTTTAGCTGTAAAGCCATTTCCAGAAGAATTTGGGAATAGAGATATAGCTTTCACCGTCATTCCAATTCTATGAAGAATTGAAATTGGCAGTATTGCTATTACCGCCAATTCTAATATTCTATATTTTGGGCCTTACACAGGGCTCAAATCAGGTAGGAGGCTAGTCTAGGCTCTGCCATACTCTTTAGGCCCACTTCAGATCGGACCAAACTCCTAACCAGGGTTAAACATAATCCCGGTTAGTTTTCGTTAACCATGGATGGTTTATTTAACTTGAAAACTTGGAAAAATCATAAAAAATGAAAAAACCCACAACTTAATCTTTGGGTTGCCCTCGAGCACCTTCTTGACTATGGTTAACAAATTTAACCATGGTTAATTCCACTTTGATCGGACTCAAACCCTAATCAGGGTTAAAACTTGACCTAATGTATTGGAAAAACCCAAAAAATCTGGAAAATACCATAATGGACCATAAACCCAACCTTAGCCTTTTTAACCATGGCTAACATTTTTAACCATGGTTAATCCATCCCTAACCATGGTTAACCAACTTAAACCATGGTTAAATTCCCACCCTAGCCTCCGGGCTAAACCCTAGCCGTCCCAAGCTTAAACCCTAGCCTCCGGGTCCAAAACCTATTCTCCAGGATCAAACCCTAGCCTCCGGGCTCAAACCCTAGTATCCGGACTAAATCCTAGCCATCTCAAGCTTAAACCCTTGCCTCAGGGCCCAAACCCTAGCCTCCGGGTTCAAATCATAGCCACTCTGGTGCATTTGGCCTCCCCAATCAATCAACCCCAAGCCCCCAAGCTAACCCTAAGCCACTCTAGTGCACACACACACTCCCCTTAACCTTGGTATAGGTTAAAGTATCTCGAACTACGCTTGGTGTGATCTCGCTCCGACGAGTACGTAGGCAACCTAACTTGGGTTCGACCCTAGTTAGGATTTTTTCTTTTATTGGATTAGTATACGCTAAACACTTCGGTATTTTATCAACTTTGATTTAATTTGGCTTATACCTAGGGAGTAGGTAACTGTCTTAGATGGGGTCCCGGGTGCCTAACATCTTCCTCGGGACTTAATCGAACCACTTATCCTAACTCTAATCGAGACCTAGTCTTAATCTAAAATCTGGGACCTATCCCCTAGAATGAATAGGTGGCGACTCTCAATCAAAATCAGTGGGCGAAATCCATGCTCACACTAAATAACAAAATCTCCACGTGTTACACCTTTTCTTGCCTTTGAAGTTATTGCAATTGGGCTAAGCACTCGTCTTCAAACTAAATATTTTTCAACACATCATGGGGAAGCATCGCTTCCCCATTGGTAGTGTGTACTAGTCACCACTCCATTGATCCGGGTTCCACTCTAGAGAGGGTGTGAGTGTTGTCATCTCCACCCGCTCATGACTTAGAACAAATACTAACCTACTAACTGGGGTTGCGGCCTAACCACGTATCTCTCACCAAATAAATTTTTAATGGGATACTTCAGAGATTGTTTTGTGTGTGCAATCTTTCATACAGATCTTGTGTGCCCCACACCAAACAATGCCATGTGTCCATAAAGATCCACCAATGCTCAAGTGAGATTGAAGCGGTCAACCATCTATTCATTACATTTCAATATATAAAGAGATAAATAAGGAAACTCCTTAAAGGACTCATGAACAAACTGAGAAGGTTTCCAATCTTCTTTCTTCTCCCTCTTCATGCTTTCTCCCTTTCCCTATTCTAACTTTTGCCCCAGGGATGTTGCAGAGACAATGAGGGAACTAATTATTCCTATCTTTCCCTCCTCTTCTTCCCTTCCATCTCCTAGCTTCCATTGGAAGTTGGAACCTTGCCTTAGCTACATGGTGAGAATGGATGCCAGTTCATTTGAACTTAATTAAATTATTTGTGTTGGAATAAATTTGGTTTTGGGTCAACTTTGGTGTCAAAATAAATATGGGACACACACGTTCTTTGAGACGGGTACACGTAGGTCCGTATTCTCCTACACGAGGAGATTAATGTGGTTTATATATTTGTTCGAAACCATTAAGTGGTGAATGAGAACTTGACTCCAAAGATACCCACTTGAACATGAGTTATTGGTTGAAGAATGGTAAAGTAGAATTGTAACGCCCCAAAATCCCCCTTCGGAGTTATGAGGCTTTGGTGACGTTACCTATGCATAAAACCATCCTGCAAGGAGTATACAAGGCATGCCAAATAGTGAACCTAAAAATTTCTTCTCTTATAACAATTCTTCCAAGTGTTATCATAAACAAATATCTTATTAAAACTATAATAAGTACAAAAGGTACAACACCTGAGTTACTAACTCAAATCCACATGAAAATCCCCCCAAAAGTAAATCCCAAAATACATGCCTCTCTCACTCAACCCAACCATAGGGCTACCAGTCAAGACCCTAAACATCTGAATGACACTCTCGAGCAAGGTCTTATTCTCCATGAACCGCCTCAATCCAAGGGACTGGAGTGCATATACCGTATGGTGCACCTGCCGATATCAATAGATACGGCTGAGTATGGAATACTTAGCGAGCACAAGATACTAGCTAATAGTAGTAATAACATTAACACATCATGCATGGTACAGTTCATCATCACATAAACATAATCAGAGTGGAGAAGCTAAGACAAAATAACAAATATAAATCTTACGCATCATATCTTAAATCATACTTTATGTTCATGCTTTCATCCAAAACGTATTTCAATTTCCTCGTGAGTCGTTTGAGTTCTTTATGCATCTTATGAATTTTATGGGTTCTTTACATGTCTTATGAGATTCTTCATTTCTCTTATCTTATTTGGCTAGTACCCGAACTACGAAATGGACGGACATACTAGGATCTTGTCTTGTTTTATTAGTACCTGAACTATAAAATGGATGGACATACTAGCGCCTTATCTTGTTTGACTAATGTCCGGACTATAATGGAACGGAACACATTAGCCTTATGTCTTGTTTAACTAGTACCCGAACAATGAAATGGACGGACATACTAGCTTCTTGTCTTTCTTGACTAATGCCCGGACTATAATGGAACGGAACACATTAGCCTCATGTCATGACTTGACTAGTGCCCGGACTATGGTGGAACGGAACACACTAGCATTCTTGTACTTGTTTTTCTTGTGAGCCAGGTGTGACATATCTTGCGATATGCCCTACCCTTGACCGGCCTGATGTCCGGCTTTATCAGTCTTGCTTGCAAATCACATGGTTATTTCTTGGTTTCTTTCATATACTTATACTTTAGAAAACCCGGTTTATGCATGCATGCGTGCTTGTGTGCAACAATCATGGTAATTTTAATGATATATACAATTTAAAGAACACATATAACATTTCAATTCTTTTTATGATCATGTGAGAATTTAAATGAACATGTAGAGCATTTGATCTAACATTACCATTTTAGGAAAACCACATGAACCATGCTTTTATAATCTTCATCAAATTCATTGAGTCCTCATTCATGCATTTCATCAAACATGTGTTGTTCAACATTCATATAGTCATTTAGTCATGTTTACATTCTCACATTCCATCATTCACATGGAGTATGTTCATTATGAGTACCATGCCCTTCCATCATTTCCATCACACAACATCCATCACACCCACATGGCATCCCATCGCCTCATCAATCCACACATCCCACATATCATTACCACTTAGTTTATCTTATGCATTTTTAAGGAACATTGGTTTGGTTCAAGGAATGAAATATACAAGATCCAAGCATAATCATGGTTTCAAGAAAAAACATAAGTTATTACTAAATTAACTAGAAAGGTGTACTAACCTTGGAAGGACCAAATCCCTTGATCCAAGACTTGAAACTTGATGAGGAAACTAAACCCTAGCTTTAGGAGGAAGTCCTAACCTTGAGGAGGAAGACCCAAGTACTTGAGAAGCTTTTGGAAGCAAGACTTGAGCTCCACCTTGATCCCAATTGAAAATCCCCTTTTGAAACCCTAGCTCTCTCTCTTTTCCCCTCAAAATACATTCCCCAATTGTTAGAACCCTTAGTCCCACGAAATGTGGGTTTATATAAGAGTTTGGGGTTCCCAAAACCCCAAAATACCATTAAAACATCACTGGAAGTCCGCAAATGCGCAAATGAACAGTTGACCGGTCAAAAGTTCGGTCGACCGGTTTGGTCCCCATCTCTCCCGTTTTTCCTGCCTTGGTATTTTAACCATAACTTTTGGCTTGCTTTTCGGATTTTGATGATTCAACTTGCATTGGGCTCACCTTTCAAAGTGGAGGAACTTTCATGTTTTGTAAAAATCCTAATTTTGAGTTCTTAATGGTCTAAATTGACCCACAAGTGGACTGGTCCAAAATGACTACTGAATTGACAGCAGACCACCTTTCAGAAATCTCACATTTGACATAACTTACGATCAAAATCCAAAAAATCATAAAGCATGAACCTCAAAGAGGGCTTCAATATCTTTCTTAAAATTTCAAGAATCACTCAATTCCGATAAGTGACAACAAAACTAGAGCTCCTTAAAGTTGAGGGAATGTTTAGACATCCCTCAATTGAAAACTTAGAACCCTTTTCCACCTCTTCAAATCTCTCCAAATGTAAGGTTGAGGGTTTATGAAACCCTCAACCCACGAAATTGGGTTTATATAGGAAAAGGGGAGGTCAAATGACCATCCTACCCTAATGAATGGCATAAAAATGCCAAACTGAGCAAAAGTCTGCATGGCTGGTCGACCGGTAGTAACCTTCGATCGACCGGTCAAAAATGACCCCTCTGAAATAAAATCTCATACATGTAGTGCAACTATCGATCGACCAGTAGTGGGCATCGGTCTACTGGTTGCCTATCGGTCGACCGGTAGCGAAATCAGTCGACAGGTTTTGCTTTCATTTTTGCCATTTTTGTTGTTTTTCCCATTTTTTACACTTAGCACTTTTCCCAAACTCTTTCATTTATCCCTATTGAACCTTGGAACCATTCTTAAGGCTTTACCATATTTTAAAACCTATTATCCTCAAAAATAGTAATACAACATCTAGTTATCATTGAGAAACGTCCGATCATTTACATATGACTTCAAGCCTTCACCGTCACTATTCACCATGCATGCCGCTTGAGAACTGGGGTTCTACATCCTCCCCCCCTTATAGAAATTTCGTCCTCAAAATTAGGACTTTCACAGAGACAAATGGGAATACTATTCCCACACCTCGCCTTACTCTACTGAACATACCACTTGACAACCCTAGACATGACACAAGGATGTGTCAATCCAATTCAGACTAACACCTGGACTAGGCACTCACTTACTAACAATGTGCCTTCGATATTAAAACTAAATAATGTTCTAATTGCATCCAGCATGTATAGATTCGTACATTATAATATATTCACCTATAGTTATATCGTAGCATGTTCGTAATTGTAAAACAGCAATATCAATTTCTGCCACAAATTTATAGCTCAACAACTTTGACAGGAGCGTTGGCTGCTCATTGCCAAATGGAGTATCATCTTCATTCCCTCTAGTCTAGTAACTCTGCCTCAATTGCCATGCCTCATGATCAAGTCTTGAGACAATAGCTAAACGCGAGTCTGACTTGGAAACTAAACTCTTCAAATCCTCGTATTTCGAATAACAATTAGCTATTATGAAAGTAAGTAATAACACGTAACAATATACGACCATACCGTATAAACATACAATGAAATTACTAGCTAACTTAGCTTCTAAAGCATATTGTAAACCTTAAGGTATATATATTATAGCATACACGCCCAACTTCCATATATAATAATATAGTCATACAACTAGTTTCCCTAGCGGAGCTACGTTCTCACACTCGGTTTAGGTATTAACCAATTACACACTTAAGATTAGGTGACTAGTCTATCCTTGGGATATGACTCCCTATATCGAACTAATACCTCTGCTTGACACCCATTATGTCGTGGTACCAAACCTGAATTCAAAGTTCATCTGAGTCCAAATTTCAACTCAAAAATTTCATAATCCTAGGAAACCTAATGCCTTTGCTCACTCATGACATCAACTCTAAGAGACTCTAAAGAATATAACACCATGTCAAAATTTTTAAGAAGAGTACCACGATGTGCTAGGTATTTATTAATAATTTAAAGTGCCTAAGATTTTCATTAACTAAGTGTATTGTATATATATGTCGAGGTATTCACATAGTAATATAAACATAAGTTGTATAGACACACCAAGGTATATACATACTAAGATTAATAGGTGTGACTAAGCTTTCTCATTTTCGGTTAAGTATTAACCCACTAGGACTAAGACTAACTAATTAGTCTTATACTTGGAATACAACTCCCCTTTGATTTCCTTGAGCATGATCCTCTAAGCACTTTGAGACATGCATGATGAATAATGAGATATGTATGATACCTGCGACATGTGTGATGCTTATGAGGTGTGCATGATGCCTATGATATGTATGATGTGCATGCTTTGTATAAAAGTGTGTGATGCTTATGTCATGTATGAGGTGCATGTTATGTATGAAAATGTGTGATGATTACGAGATGTGTGAAATGAATGCTATGTATGATGCTCATGCTCTGTGTGGTGCTTGTGAGATGCGTGATTATCCTTGGATTTATAATGCATTTATCATTTTGGACTGAGCATTGGGTCTAGAACATGTTGCAGAATTAACGCGCATCTGTATCTAAAAATTTTTGGACTGAGCACTGAGTCTAGAACGAGTTACAGATAATGCACATCAGTGTCTAGAAATGTACATCAAAAATCCATGAGCTTACCCAAAATTATATTTGTCCTTAGCGTCTATAATATATTTATTATTTGGGACTGAGCACTAAGTCTAGAACGTGCTGTAGAATTAATGCACATTTGTATCTAGAGACGTGCATCAAACATCCCGGAGCTTGTTGAAATTAATATATTTGTTCCTACTAGTTATGGGGATGCAAGAACTTATGTGGCCTTATCGTCACACCATGTAGCGCCCCAGAATTTTGTCTATATATTGGAACTTCTACCAAGGCTTTAAGCCCTTGTAATCTCCGATTTTGTATTAAATGAGAATGTTGAAAGTTGGGTAATCTTAATTTAGTAATAGAGAATGTTCATGGGAGTCAAAATAGAAATGGAAAGTTCTCTAAAGTGTTAAAGAATGGGATTTCCTAAGTCGGACATGTTGAAAACCCAGGCTGCTGAAATCCAATTCCAGACCAGTCAGCTTTAAGGAAAATTTGGTCCCTGAATAAGGAAGAATTAGAAGATTCTAAAATGACAGAATTGTTCCCCTTTGAATGAAAAGTCCAACACAAGTTAAATCGTCAAAATCTGATAAACGAGTCAAAAGTTATGGCCGAAATACCAAAGTGGGAAAAATTTGAAAAACTTCTGTCAGAATTATGAACGATCGTACTGATCCTATGAACAATCATAGGTGAGTTACGATCAATCGTAAAACTTTTGGAAATAGGCAAACTCTCTGTAATGTTTACGATCGATCATAGAAACTTACGACCGATCGTAGAGATGCTACGATCGATCATAGAAAACCTACGATCGATCGTAAGTCACGTGACCCAGATTTTTTATGCAGGATTTTTAGGGTTTCTACCCTTGCCTATAAATAGAGGGTGATTTTTGGGGGTTTTGGTTTACCCTATACCTAAAAAGAGACTAAGAGAGATTGTGAGGAAGGAGATTTGGGAGAAACCGAGGAGGGTTGTGGATTGAAGAGAGTGGAGCTCAAGCCAAGCTTGGATCATTCTTCAAGCAAGGATCATCCTTCACCAAGTTGGGATTCCAATCAAGGAGGGTTCTTCTTCAAGATTTGAAGTTAATCCTCAAGGTTATTACACCCATCCTAGTTAATTTAGTAATAACCTAGGTTTTCTCTAAAGAATGCATGTGAATGATTATATGTATTTCTTTTTCATTAAATATGTGTTCTTCCTCAACAAATAAATGAGATAGATCAAGTGTATGTGAATATGAGAGATGTGAATGTTGTTGTGTGATGAAAAATGGGAAGGGCAAGGTACGCATATGCATGAGCACACATGCATATGGTGGATATTGTCAAGGAGGTTGGTAGCCCCAGTTAAGGGTGCTAACCTCTGGATCATAAGAAAAGCTCATAAGGATATTGTCAAGGAGGTTGGTAGCCCCGGTTAAGGGTATTGTCAAGGAGGTTGGTAGCCCCAGTTAAGGGTGCTAACCTCTGGCTCATAAGAAAGACTCATAAGGATATTGTCAAGGAGGTTGGTAGCCCCGGTTAAGGGCGCTAATCTCTGGCTCATAAGAAAGGCTCATAAGGATATTGTCAAGGAGGTTGGTAGCCCCGGTTAAGGGTGCTAACCTCTGGCTTATAAGAAAAGTATTGAACTGTCAAGGAGGTTGGTAGCCTAGGATTGTGCGGGTGCTAACCTTTGGCTCATAAGAAAAATATTGAACTGTCAAGGAGGTTGGTAGCCTAGGATTGTGCAAGTGTTAACCTCTGGCTCATAAGAAAACTCACAAGGAAAACTCATAAGGACTCATATGACTCCAGACATGTTTTGGTTTTCATGAGAATTATGATTTGATAAATGCTCTGGTATGATGTTGTTTTGAATAATTATGAACTGTACTCCTTCCATCACTCGCATATGATATTTTGTTCGTTATTACTATTGCTAGCTAGGAGCTTGTGCTTGCTGAGTATTCCATACTCAGCAGTATATTTATGTCTGCAGGTACACATGCCCCTTTCAACATCCATGCTCCGGGTCCTTGGATAGAGGAAGACTACGGCGAGGAGGAACCATATGAGGATCCAGTAGCTGAGCTTCATGTTGAGGCAAGGGACTTAGACCATTGGCCCCATTTGGGTGACTATTGAGCAAGAGAGAATTGTATGATGTCTTTTGTATTTTGATAGGTGGGCATGTCCACCTTTACTGATATGTTTTGTATAAAACTTGGAATACTGGTCAAGTACTTAGTAAAGAAAAAGTTGGTTAAGGTTTCCGCATTATTTTAGCTTCCGCACTCTGTGTTATGTCTCTATTAGATCATGTTATGCCTTGTTCATTACAGGATGGTTTACCAGGTTAAGTATAGTCACACCTAAAGTATCCATTAACTCCTAGGGGGTATTTTAGGGCGTGACACACCATGATGTGTGACTTGTGCTTAATTGTGATGCAATACGCACTAAACGCACTTTAACGGATGAGATTTCACAGGATACACATAGCAGCATATACATCGAAACCTATGTCCCTTGTTCTGTAACAACTTTAAATCTACTAGACTTGTAAGAAGGAAGAACCTCCTATAGTCTCACTCGGAATCAAATCCCTACCTAAATCAAAAATCACAATGTATGACAAAGGACCTATGACTCCCTTGTCAACTAACACCTAGGCTAGACTCAACCACTTCTGAGTCTAACCAGGAAACCCGTTCATAATTCATAGGTTTTCACTTAGCATATAACATATAGTATGCAAACTACACATAGCATATAATACCTCATAACAATTTCACACATAATAGTATAAGTATATAAAATTTTTGGTTTTTCTAGCGAAATAAACACTAACTTCGATTGAAATCAACCTGTTATAGTCAAACCCCGAATCTTTGTTTCACTAAGTAGTTAATAGTGTGTGAATAGTCCTCAAGTGTGGTTTTGTACACTAATGGTCCTTATGTTAATATACGAGTTTGGATTTATGGCGTGCATATTTTAATAGGTCTACATATCCTTAGGGAGTGTGTTTAAAGCATAAAAGGTGTTGGAAATGGGATTGGAGGAGATCCAAGTAGTGAAAATAGGCTTTTGCAGCAAAACAAGGGTCATCGATCGCTCGGTGATAACCACCGATCGATCGGTCATCTACCAATCGCTCAGTAATAACCTCCGATCGACCGGTCTTAAACCGATCGCTCGGTAGCTATTGACTAGTTAACTAATTTGTATGGGGAAAAATTTCAGAGAGGGTGTTTTCAACCGATCGCTCGATTGAAACCACCGATCGTTCGGTCAGCCACCAATCGCTCAATCTGTACCACCGATCGATCGATCATACGCAAATTTTCTTCATTAAGGGTTTTTAAGTCTTTAGCCACCACCCCTTTGCCTATATAAGGCTTGTTCGTGCCTTAGGGTTTCACAAACCCTCAGTACACTATTTTTAGAGAGATTTGAGAGGAGAAGAAGGAGAGAAGTTAGGTTGTTGCTCAAGCTTGAAGGAGAGATCAAGTCCTTCCTTCCTTTTGATGTTTCTCAGTAAAGAACTCGAGGTTTTCAAGTGTTCCAAGCTTTTGGAATCAAAATCACTGATTTCACCAAGGTAGATACACTCTACTACCAATCTAGTGATACTACTAGTTACTATATGTTGTTTTTCTCATTCTATACTATATATCTCTTGATTGGTTATGGTGTGAAAGGTTATATTTTATACTTGGATGTAAGCTATCACTATTATACACTCTATGTGTTTTTGTAAATGCCTCTAAGGGTTTTTGGGTGTTAAAACATGTTGTCATTCTCATATGCTCATAAGTTCGCATGTCTCGCATGAACCGAGGTTTTTTCATGGATTTCTCAAAGTTACAAAAAGGGTTTTGAACAAATGACTTATATAAATGATTATAAGCAACTCTATGATACCTCTAAGATTGGTTCACCAGCTCAAAAGGATCATGATACACTCACAAGAACTCTATGATAATGTCTAAGATCGTCTCACAAGCTCAAAAGGATCATAAATGAAATTGCTCTAAGATCTCTATGGTATTGGCTCTATGGTTGTGTTCTATGGTATTGCTCTATGTCTCTACGGATCAGAAACGACTCTAAGGAACTCCATAAACTCTAAGAACTCACAAGGCTATGATTATCGCTTGACTCATACGGTTTTGGTTTCGGATTTCATCATATGTATTATTTACGGATTCCATGCTTTGACATGTTTAAAGGATTTCATTCTTCATGATTCGCATGCTCTATGCTATTATTGCTTTCTTGTTAGTAGTTTGTATACGCTGAGTATTCCACGATCAAACGATGCTCGGGTTCCATTCGACTTATGTGATACAGAGCCTTGGGTAGAGGAAGAGTACTTCGATCCAGAGCCTTCTATGGATCACTATCAGGATGACAGATCATTAGATAGGCGTCATGATTTCGACTTCTATTGACCGACTTAGAACGTTACAGTGTTTTGTTAAGTGAGAGTGTGTAGAGACCCGAATCTTTTTCATGTTTTTATTTCATTGTGTTAAGGGTATTTTAGTCCTTGTGATGTTTGATGTTTATTGTTTTTTTATGCCTAATTATTGTGGTGTAAACTAGGCTTAATCAACTTGTAACGGATGGATGTCATAGCACATCCTAAATTTTAGGAAGCTCTAGTTTTGGCACCCTTCACTGGAATTGTGTGATTCTTGAACCATTAGAAAGGTGTTGGAACCCTCTTCGAGGTTCATGTTTAGTGTTTTTCCTCATTTTGAGTTTAAGTCAAGTCAATAGTGAGTTTTGTTTAATGGAATTACAGATCAGTCAACTTTGGGGATATTTTAGTTTATTAATTAAGTGGAAATTAGAAATTCTAAAATGCCAGAAATGTTCATTTTCGAGAGACAAATCCAACGCAAGTTGAATCGTCAAAATCCAATGAACGAGTAAAAAGTTATGGCCAAAACAATAAAGGGAGTCAAAACCTGCAGGAACCGATCGCTCGGTCAGAACCAACGATCGATCGGTCCAAAACCGATCGATCGGTATCTATCGACTGGTCCAAAATTTTGTATGGGGAAATTTTCCAGAGAGTGTGTTTTTGACCGATCGCCCGGTCATAAACACCGATCGATCGGTAGGCAACCGATCGCTCGGTCATGACCACCGATCGCTCGGTCCTTCGTGTTTTTGCAGAAATTTAGTAAGGGCTTTTTGGTCTTTTTGTTCTCAGACCTTGAGGCTATAAATAGGGGGTCCTACTCAAAATATTAAAATACTTCACCTAGTTCTAACCTAATTTGGCAAAAAGGGGGAGAAACCCTAGGGTTTTGAGAGAGGGTTTTCTTGGAGAAGGAGGAGATTGCAAGAAAAGTTTGGGAAGCTTCTCCAAATTGTCTCGGGAGCGTTTTGAATCCAAGGGAAGGATTCCTAAGGTCGATATACTATCCTAATCAACTTTATTTTAAGGTTTTGTGAATGTTAAGATGCTAGGAATGGTAGAAATAGATGTTTGATGCATTTTTCCTAATTTTCTAAGAAACAAGCTAATTATGGATGGATATGTGGATTGGAAATGTGGATTAAATATGGATAGAATGTATGGAGGATGGGAAATGTATGGAGGATGGGATTAATATGTGGATGTGAACAGTGAATTGATTGTATGGATGAAATATGGTTTGATGAATGCTTGAAAATATAGAGGAGAAATGGATTCATATTATGCGTACACAAGGTGTTTGTGAAAATGCTTGAAAGGATAAATGCTATTATACTCTTAAGAAATGGTGGTAAATTGATTATGAATTGCGATATGAATTATGATAAGATATGTATATGTGAATGGTTTGTTAAGTATGTCAAATTATTTGCATGGAAATTGATAGTCGGGAAGGTAAGAACTTAGAGGAACATCTCTCAAACCGGGAATTCTCTAACTATTTGGTATGGGACATATAGTGGAGTTTCCATGGTGGGAAATCGGAATCTAAGCAATTATCAACTCGAATGTTAATTTCGACACTTAAGCACATATGCACGTGTATGTTAAGATAAGAGTCTCACAAGTCACACGTGGCCCACAAGCATGAGCATGACATACGTATGACATTCTGCATAAGCATAAGCATAAGCATGACATGGTCCGTATCCGCCAAGAACGGCATGTCTCATTACTGTGTGATCTGAATAAGTGCATAAGGCATGGTCCGTATCCGCCAAGAACGGCATGTCTCATTACTGTATGATCTGAATAAGTGCATAAGGCATGGTCCGTATCCGCCAAGAACGGCATGTCTCATTACTGTGTGATCTGAATAAGTGCATAAGGCATGGTCCGTATCCGCCAAGAACGGCATGTCTCATCCTTGTATGATCTGAATAAGTGCATAAGCATAAGCATCTCACAAGCACGTGGTCTTGTAAGCATAAGTATCTCATAAGTGTATGGTTTTCTAAGTCTAAGATTCTCACAAGTACACGAGTCAAGGTGATGATATGATGTATATGCGTACACGTTCTTCCACACTCTGATTATGTTATTATGCTATTGGATATGTTTCTGACTAAGTGCAGGTATATTATTATTGTTGATTGGATTTTTATATACACTGAGTACCTTTGTACTCAGCCGGACTTTTGTCTTGGCAGGTATAGAGCAGGAGTACACGGTGGAGCCGTGGGTTGAGGAAACATACATTGAGGAAGGAGGTGAAGGTGAGCCTTCTGAGGAGGGAGCCGGAGACTTGGGCGGCTACACCTCTTAGTTTACATTTCTTTTCATTGAGAGAGTTTTGTAATTGACTTTTAGAGGATGTTGCTCAGTAGACTTCTTATTAGTTGTGTATCAGACTTGTTGGTTCATTGTGAGTTGTATATATAGACCTTAGACTTGTGCAGGTTGGATTGGGTTTATATATTGGAATTTTATTACTCTCATTTTTGGAGACTCGTGTAGTAGCCTTGTATGCATGGTTTTAAGCAGGTTAAGTGAATGTGGCGATTCCAAAGTCCTATTTTAGCCTTAGTAGGATTTGAGGTCGTTACAGAGTGGGACTTGTCCACTCCACATATTGGATACTTATACAGTTGTACTTTGTGGTTCACACTTGGACCGAGTAATAGGAGTATTTAGTTCTGTATCTTGGCTTCCACTATGTTAGTTATATTTTGCTTCCGCTATGCATTGTATATCGTTTTCGCTATGTATGTTTGTGTACTCTGATAGGTTTCTACGCGTGCCTTATGTATCATATTGGAGGTATGATACTGTCACGCCCCAAAATACCCCCTAGGAGTTAAGGGATACTTTAGAGGTGACTACGTGTACCTGTCAAACCATCCTGTAATGCAAGAGGCTAAACATAATATAATACAATGATAATCAGAGCGCGGAAACTAAACATAAGTGCAGAAGCATAAGCCAACTTTTTCTTTTCTTCTATAACTCCAAATAGTATTCCAAGTTAACATATACCAAGTGCAATCAAAGTAAAGGTGGACATGCCCACCTATCAAAATACAAAAAAGAACTCTCTAACCCTCTCCTCTCAACAGTAGTCGAGGTATGGCCACACCTCCAAGTCCCCATCCTCCAAAGACTGCCATGGGATAGGTGGCTCCCTCTCCTCTACATACTCCTCCTCGACCCAAGGCTCGGGGTCGAGGACATCCACAGTACCTGCCGACATAAAAGTACGGCTGAGCATGGAATACTCAGCGAGTACAAACTACTAGCTAACCATAACAATAGCGAAAGCATAACAACAGTGAGCAATACAAGATATTAATTTAAAGCTATAGTGAAAGCATAAGATACATAGCCATATCTTGACATGCGTGTATGAATACAAAAACCTCGGTAAAACTCATGTCTCGGAAACCTTTTTCGTGTCTCGGTCAAATCATGTATGTGTGTCGTGTCTTGTCTTGTATTTCATGTCTTGATTTGTTCTTGACTTGTATACTTGTGAGCCAGAGGCTAGCACTCTTCCTTAGGCTACCAACCTCCTTGTCATGTTCTTGTTCCATTTCTCTTGTGAGCCAGAGGCTAGCACCCTTCCTTGGGCTACTAACCTCCTTGTCATGTTCTTGATCCATTTCTCTTGTGAGCCAGAGGCTAGCACCCTTCCTTGGGCTACCAACCTCCTTGTCATGTTCTTGTTCCATTTCTCTTGTGAGCCAGAGGCTAGCACCCTTCCTTAGGCTACCAACCTCCTTGTCATGTTCTTGTTCCATTTCTCTTGTGAGCCAGAGGCTAGCACCCTTCCTTAGGCTACCAACCTCCTTGTCATGTTCTTGTTCCATTTCTCTTGTGAGCCAGAGTCTAGCACCCTTCCTTAGGCTACCAACCTCCTTGTCATGTTCTTGTTTTGTTGTTGATTCATCATGTATAAATACAATCTTGGAAAACCCGGTTTCATGCATGCATGTGTACTCGTGTGCGTGCCAATAGTGACAATCATGGGGACACGTGTAACAAGAGGGATATCGCATCATATTTCAATTCATAGTATAACATGTAAGCATTTAGGTGATCAACATGGCATTTGGTCAAGTCATCATTTACAAGAATAATTACATAAAGCTTACATCCATTTCCTTTATCAATTTCATTTATTCTTGGTTTAGGCATATTATCAAACATCCGGTGTGCAACATTTTAGTAGTTTTATTTCCCCTTTTTAGCGCATAAATTTCCAACACAACATCCAAGTATGTTCATTATTCATAGAGTGCCCTTCCACCATTTTCCATACCCACATTTCACCACGTCCAACGGCATCCAATCGCCTCTACATCCACCATTCATACATACAACCCCACATTCACATTTATCTTGTTTAGGTTTAGGAAGTATAGCACATTTCAAGTAAGGGAAGATGCAAGACCAACATCATAATGTCAAAGGGGAAAACTAGATTATTGCTAAAGAAAGTTAGTAGAGTGTACTAACCTTGAATCGAAGCTTGATCTTGGTGTAGACCTTGATTTAAACTCCAACTTGGAAAAAGAAAGCCCTTACTCAAACTATACTTGATTGGGTAGGAAACCCTCTTGAAAATACCGTAGAGAGTGCTGCCCTAGCTTGAGAAGGGAACCCCACACGAGCTTGAGCCTTGAACTTGAAGCAAAACGAGTTGGGTGAGCTAGGGTTCTTAAACCCCTTTGATTCCTTCTCCAATGGAAAACCCTAGTTGCAAATCCCCTTCTCCTTTCTCTCTATCTCTCAAAATCCCTTAAGTGCTGTGAATGAAGCCCTAAAGGCTCGGGCAAGCCCTTATGGGTAAGGGTTTAAACCCCAAAAGACGAAAAAGCCCTTAATGAAAATTCTGAAAAACACGAAGACCGAGCGATCGGTGGTTATGACCGATCGATCGGTTGCCTACCGAGCGATCGGTGTTATTGACCGATCGACCGGTCAAGAACTCACTCTCTGGAAAATTTCCCCATGCAAATTTCTCGACCAGTCGATAGCCTCCGATCGATCGGTTTTGGACCGATCGATCGCTCCATGGACCGAGGGATCGGTGCTCTGCTGGTCCCGACTGTTTTGGCCATATCTTTTGACTCGCTCGTCCGATTTCGACAATTCAACTTGCGTTGGATTCGTCTCTCGAAAATGCACATTTTTGACATTTCAGAATTTCTGATTTCTCCCTTATTTATTAATTACACTATGAAAATGGCCAATTGGCTACGAGAGTGCCATTCATTAAAGATGAAAAAGTCTGGGGTGCTACATTCTCCCCCCTTACAAAAATTTCTTCCTCGAAATTTGGACAATGCGTGCTTTACAATTTAAACAACTTAGCATAACAATTCGAAACAAAATTACAAGTCATACACAAAATCATTCAAACAACTCGGGGTACTTCGCCTTGACTCCGGCCTCACGTTCCCATGTAGCCTCTTCTCGAGCGTGATGTTGCCATTGCACGAGAACTAGCAGAATAGTCTTGTTGCGAAGTACTTGGTCTCTTCGATCCAAAATATGAACCGGCTTCTCAACCAAAGTGAGATCCTCTCGAATCTCAACCGGATCAAGCTCGATGACGTGAGAAGGATCCGGGATGTACTTCCGAAGCTGGGTGATATGAAACACGTTGTGGACCGCCGCCATGTGAGCGGGCAAAGCAACACGGTAAGCAACTTCACCGACTCGAGTAATGATCTCGAACGGACCCACATATCTCGGGCTAAGCTTGCCTCTTTTCCCGAATCGCATAACACCCTTGGTCGGTGAAATCTTGATAAACACAAAGTCACCGACTCGGAATTCAAGATCCCTCCTTCGGTTATCGGCATAGCTTTTCTGTCTGTCCTGTGCGGTCTTCAACCACCCTATCCGCGGTTCGTTCAATCAACTCGGGGCCCAAAATCTTTCTTTCTCCAACCTCATCCCAATACAAGGGGGATCTACAACTTCTTCCATATAAGGCTTCAAAAGGTGCCATTTGTATGCTTGCTTGATAACTGTTATTGTAGGCAAATTCCACCAAAGGTAGGTGATCCTCCCAACTTCCTTTAAAATCCAACATACAAGCTCGGAGCATGTCTTCTATCACTTGATTCACCCTCTCTGTTTGCCCGGTCGGTCTGTGGGTGGAAAGCCGTGCTAAAGTCTAGTCGGGAACCCATAGCATCCTGAAAGCTTTTCCAAAACCTGGATGTGAATCTTGGGTCTCTATCCGACACAATACTCACTGGCACCCCATGCAATCGGACTATTTCCTTGATGTATAGCGCCGCTAACTGATTGGAATTGAATGTAGTCCGGTACGGTAAGAAATGAGCGGACTTCGTGAGTCTATCAATGACTACCCATATAGCATCGGTCTTCTTGTCCGTCTTCGGCAACCCCACGACAAAGTCCATAGAGATATGTTCCCATTTCCACTCGGGAATAGGGAGAGACTGCAAAAGACCCGCCGGTCTCAAATGCTCCGCTTTCACCTGTTGGCACACCAAACACCGTGCCACATACTCCGCAACCTCCCTCTTCATGTTTCGCCACCAAAAGTGACTCTTGAGGTTCCGGTACATCTTCGTACCCCCAAGATGCACTGTGTACTTTGAACGGTGAGCTTCATCCATGATCTCTCTCCGAAGGTCTGCATTGGCTGGGACACAAAGTCTTCCCTTGAATGTAATAGCACCCCGGCTATTGAGAGAGAAGTCCGTACTACCCTTGGCAATTTCCTTGTCCCAAAAAGCCAACAAATCAGCATCCGTGGCTTGGTACTCCTGGATCAAATCTATAAGGTACGGCCGAACCGTAACATTTACCAAAACAGGACTGCGGACAGAATCATTCACACTGATGTCCAGATTCGCCAAATCATCTAACAATCTCCATTCTCGCACCAACATGTGAGCCAACAACCCCGATGGTTTCCTACTCAAAGCGTCTGCCACCACATTTGCTTTTCCCGGGTGATATTGGATCGTGCACTCATAGTCTTTTAAGAACTCAATCCAACGCCGTTGTCGTAAATTGAGCTCTTTTTGGGAAAAGAGATATTTGAGGCTCTTGTGGTCCGTGTACACATAGAACTCCACCCCGTACAGATAATGTCGCCAAAGTTTGAGTGCAAACACGACCGCCGCAAGCTCCAAGTCGTGAGTGGGGTAGTTCTTTTCATGCTCTTTCAACTGCCTTGATGCATAGGCAATGACTTTCTTGTGTTGCATTAGGACACACCCGAGTCCGACGTGCGAGGCATCACTATACACCTCATACCCAAAAGGTCCAGATGGCACAGTAAGGACAGGGGCTGCGGTGAGGCGTTTCTTCAACTCTTGGAAACTTACTTCACATCGGTCACTCCAACTGAACTTTGTACTTTTTCTTGTCAAGTAGGTGAGAGGTGCAGCCAAACTGGAGAATCCCTCCACAAATCTCCGGTAGTAGCCTGCCAATCCGAGGAAACTACGTATCTCCGTGACGCTCTTGGGCCTCTCCCAACTCATGACTGCCTCAACCTTGGCTGGATCTACAGAAATGCCCTCGGTCGACACCACGTGTCCAAGAAATGCGACCTTCTCTAGCCAGAACTCGCACTTACTCAATTTGGCATATAGCCTATGCTCTCTCAACATCTCCAGAGCAAGGCGAAGGTCTCGTGCGTGATCTTCCCGTGTCTGGGAATACACCAAAATGTCATCAATGAATGCAATCACGCATCGATCCAAGTAAGATCGGAACACCCAGTTCATCAAATCCATGAATGCCGCCGGTGCATTCGTCAGCCCAAAAGGCATGACAAGGAACTCGTAATGCCCATACCGAGTCCTGAAAGCCGTCTTCTGAACATCTTCCGCCTTGATCCTTAATTGGTGATACCCCGATCTAAGATCAATTTTGGAGAAGAATCTCGCTCCCTTCAGTTGGTCAAACAAGTCTTCTATCCTTGGCAAGGGATAACGATTCTTGATAGTTAACTTGTTCAACTGACGGTAGTCTATACACATCCTCATAGACCCGTCCTTCTTCTTCACAAAGAGAACCGGAGCTCCCCACGGTGAGACACTTGGTTGGATGAAACCAAGTTGTTGTAACTCCTCAATCTATTTCTTTAATTCTTCAAGCTCTATAGGGGTCATTCTATATGGTGCCCTTGAAATCGGAGCGGTACCCAGAGCAAGCTCTATAGCGAATTCGATCTCTCTATCAGGAGGTAATCCGGGAAGTTCTTCCGGGAACACATCTAAGAACTCACTCACAACTGGAATAGCCGATGAGTTTTTGTGCTTCTGGGTGTGCTATACTCAAGGCTGTGAGGCGAGCAATGTCCCTTTCTCTTAATCCTCGGAAGTGAAAAGGCTTACCCCCTTCCGGCTTGAAATTCACCATCTTTTCAAAACACGCAACATGCCCGTGATGGTTTGACAACCAATCCATCCCTAAGATGACATCAAAATCCAAGTCTTGAAAATCTAGGACGATGAGATCGGCTAACAGTTCATTCTCCCCCACTTGCACCACACTATCCCTAAATATCTTGTCCGTATCAACTGACTTGCCGAGTGGAGTTGCAATGGTCAACTCCCGCTCTAACGGAATAGCCTCAATCAAAAATCCCTTCGCGAAACTAGGTGACACAAAGGAGTGAGTGGATCCTGTGTCGATCAACACTCGGGCGAGACACTCGTTCACTAATAAAGCGCCTGTGTGATTAAGTAGCTACTATTAGTAGATTTCAAACAACAACAAGCATCATACATAGGTAACCCTTAGTATAAATAATCACATAATAAACCATAGAAATTTACACAACTTAGACTCTAGAATTTTTTTTGCGTACCTTGCACGACATCGTCGGATGCACGTGCGTCTCTCTCCGATAGGGTGAAGACTCGGCCCTGAGTGGCTGGGCAAGGAGGCCGGGTAGACTGTGAGGCCCTCGAAGCCTGAGAAGAGCTAGGCTGAGATGTCTGCCGAATCGGGGGCCTGCTCCCCGAAGACTGAGCTGGCAATCGACGTCGGGGACAATCCCGAATCATGTGGCCCTGGTCGCCACAATAAAAACAGCCTCCTGTAGCCTTTCGACATTCCCCTGCTGGATGCCTCCTTCCACAAAGGGTGCAGACATCATGTGAATAAGTGAGAGGAGTATAACCCGTAGCCTGAGTCACTGCGGGGCGAGGAGCATACGAGGTAGCCGGGCGAAAAGCCGGTGGAGCAAAAGGGCGGGGAGCCTGTGGTGCCGAGTACCTCCTCTGTGACTGAGCCGGCCCTGCGGACTGATCAGACATAGTCCTAGCTCTCTTCTCTCCTGAACTACTAGACTGTCCCTTTTCTATTCCTCTTCTCTTAAAGAACTCTTCGGAATTCGACTCGGCCAACAATGCCTTGTCCACAACTTCTGAATATGCCTCATGTCGGAACATTGAGACACGATCCTTGAGGTAGGCCTTCAACCCCCTCTCGAATTTCCGGGCCTTCATAGCCTCGGTAGCTATCATGTGTGGAGTAAATCGAGATAGCTCTGAGAACTTGGCTTCATAAGCCGCTACAGACATATTACCTTGCTCCAAGGTAATAAATTCAATTTCTTTCTTTTCTTTCATCCCCACCGGAAAGTACTTCTTGTAGAAAACGTCCAAGAATTCTCCCCATGTCCATTCTTGGCCTTGCCGGGTCAACTCTCGGGTCCGAAGTGCAGACTTCCACCAATGGTCGGCCTCGCCTTCAAGCATAAAGGCAGCCCATGTGACCCTCTCTACTTCCGTAGGTGCCAATACCGAGAATATCTTCTCAAGTTGCCGAATCCAACCCTCCGCGACAAGTGGATCAATGCTTCCACAAAAAGTTGGAGGCCTCATCCTCCGGAAAGCTTCTATCCCGGCTTGGGCTCGGTTAGGAGGAGCCGGTATAAGTGCCGCATTAGGCGGAGTGGCCGGTTGCCTTGCCGCTAACATAGCCAAAGTCTCGGCTATGGATGCAAATGCTTGGGCAAAGCCGGGTTGATCATCACCCGATGGAGCATCACCTCCATTGCCCCTCGTGTTGTACCCGCGACCCCGGGTATTGCGTCTCATGATTTCTCCTGAGAACGACAATACAACATGAGTCTAACTTGGATACGCATTTAGTACAATTTTCGCAATTCACTCAATACATATTCATCAAGCATATTTAATAAGCATAACACAATTAACGCACACATGGTATACACAACAATGGCATCACATACAATCCATGTTCCTAGCGTAGGACTCCATGTTCGGTTGAAGTTCAACCTACTTTGACTAGGACTAACTTGTTAGTCCATACTTGGAATACAACTCTTTCAGGTAATTCTAATACCTAGTTCAATCATGGTATCATTCCTATATGACCCTAGGGACTCTAATGCCTAGAGCTCTGATACCACTTCTGTCACGCCCCAAAATACCCCCTAGGAGTTAAGGGATACTTTAGAGGTGACTACGTGTACCTGTCAAACCATCCTGTAATGCAAGAGGCTAAACATAATATAATACAATGATAATCAGAGCGCGGAAACTAAACATAAGTGCGGAAGCATAAGCCATCTTTTTCTTTTCTTCTATAACTCCAAATAGTATTCCAAGTTAACATATACCAAGTGTAATCAAAGTAAAGGTGGACATGCCCACCTATCAAAATACAAAAAAAAACTCTCTAACCCTCTCCTCTCAACAGTAGTCGAGGTATGGCCACACCTCCAAGTCCCCATCCTCCAGAGACTGCCATGGGATAGGTGGCTCCCTCTCCTCTACATACTCCTCCTCGACCCAAGGCTCGGGGTCGAGGACATCCACAGTACCTGCCGACATAAAAGTACGGCTGAGCATGGAATACTCAGCGAGTACAAACTACTAGCTAACCATAACAATAGCGAAAGCATAACAACAGTGAGCAATACAAGATATTAATTTAAAGCAATAGTGAAAGCATAAGATACATAGCCATATCTTGACATGCGTGTATGAATGCAAAAACCTCGGTAAAACTCATGTCTCGGAAACCTTTTTCGTGTCTCGGTCAAATCATGTATGTGTGTCGTGTCTTGTCTTGTATTTCATGTCTTGATTTGTTCTTGACTTGTATACTTGTGAGCCAGAGGCTAGCACCCTTCCTTAGGCTACCAACCTCCTTGTCATGTTCTTGTTCCATTTCTCTTGTGAGCCAGAGGCTAGCACCCTTCCTTCGGCTACCAACCTCCTTGTCATGTTCTTGATCCATTTCTCTTGTGAGCCAGAGGCTAGCACCCTTTCTTGGGCTACCAACCTCCTTGTCATGTTCTTGTTCCATTTCTCTTGTGAGCCAGAGTCTAGCACCCTTCCTTAGGCTACCAACCTCCTTGTCATGTTCTTGTTTTGTTGTTGATTCATCATGTATAAATACAATCTTTGGAAAACCCGGTTTCATGCATGCATGTGTACTCGTGTGCGTGCCAATAGTGACAATCATGGGGACACGTGTAACAAGAGGGATATCGCATCATATTTCAATTCATAGTATAACATGTAAGCATTTAGGTAATCAACATGGCATTTGGTCAAGTCATCATTTACAAGAATAATTACATAAAGCTTACATCCATTTCCTTTATCAATTTCATGTATTCTTGGTTTAGGCATATTATCAAACATCCGGTGTGCAACATTTTAGTAGTTTTATTTCCCCTTTTTAGCGCATAAATTTCCAACACAACATCGAAGTATGTTCATTATTCATAGAGTGCCCTTTCACCATTTTCCATACCCACATTTCACCACGTCCAACGGCATCCAATCGCCTCTACATCCACCATTCATACATACAACCCCACATTCACATTTATCTTGTTTAGGTTTAGGAAGTATAGCACATTTCAAGTAAGGGAAGATGCAAGACCAACATCATAATGTCAAAGGGGAAAACTAGATTATTGCTAAAGAAAGTTAGTAGAGTGTACTAACCTTGAATCGAAGCTTGATCTTGGTGTAGACCTTGATTTAAACTCCAACTTGGAAGAAGAAAGCCCTTACTCAAACTATACTTGATTGGGTAGGAAACCCTCTTGAAAATACCGTAGAGAGTGCTGCCCTAGCTTGAGAAGGGAACCCCACACGAGCTTGAGCCTTGAACTTGAAGCAAAACGAGTTGGGTGAGCTAGGGTTCTTAAACCCCTTTGATTCCTTCTCCAATGGAAAACCCTAGTTGCAAATCCCCTTCTCCTTTCTCTCTATCTCTCAAAATCCCTTAAGTGCTGTGAATGAAGCCCTAAAGGCTCGGGCAAGCCCTTATGGGTAAGGGTTTAAACCCCAAAAGACGAAAAAGCCCTTAATGAAAATTCTGAAAAACACGAAGACCGAGCGATCGGTGGTTATGACCGATCGATCGGTTGCCTACCGAGCGATCGGTCAAAAACTCACTCTCTGGAAAATTTCCCCATACAAATTTTTCGACCAGTCGATAGCCTCCGATCGATCGGTTTTGGACCGATCGATCGCTCCATGGACCGAGCGATCGGTGCTCTGCTGGTCCCGACTGTTTTGGCCATATCTTTTGACTCGCTCGTCCGATTTCGACGATTCAACTTGTGTTGGATTCGTCTCTCGAAAACACACATTTCTGACATTTCAGAATTTCCGATTTCTCCCTTATTTATTAATTACACTACGAAAATGGCCAATTGGCTACGAGAGTGCCATTCATTAAAGATGAAAAAGTCCGGGGTGCTACAAATACGGTGGTCATGAGTCAAAGTATCCCAAACTCCTAGGGGATATTTTGGGTCGCGACAAGTCTACACTTGGAAAGTGACTCCTGAGACGAACCTAATGTCTTGGTTTAATCATGGAATCGAATACTAAATCACCCTAGAGAATCTAATACCTATGCTCTAATACCACTTCTGTAACGCCCTAAAATATCTCTTAGGAGTTATAAGGCTTTGGTGACGTCACCTATGCGTGAAACCATCCTGCAAGGAGTATACAAGGCATGCCAAATAGTGAACCAAAAAATTTCTTCTCCTATAACAATTCTTCCAAGTGTTATCATAAACAAATATCTTAATAAAACTATAATAAGTACAAAAGGTACAACACCTGAGTTACCAACTCAAGTCCACATGAAAATCCCCCCAAAAGTAAATCCCAAAATACATACCTCTCTCACTCAACCCAACCATAGGGCCACCTATCAAGACCCTAAACATCTGAATGACACTCCCGAGCAAGCTCCTAATCTCCATGAACATCCTCAATCCAAGGGACCGGAGCGAATATACAGTATGGTGCACCTGCTGACATCAATAGGTACGGCTGAGTATAGAATACTCAGCGAGCACAAGCTACTAGCAAACAATAGTAATAACATTAACACACCATGCATGGTACAGTTCATCATCACATAAACATAATCAGAGTGCAGAAGCTAAGATAAAATAACAAATGTAAATATTAAGCATCATATCTTAAATCATACTTTACGTTCATGCTTTCATCCAAGACGTATTTCAATTTCCTCATGAGTCGTGTGAGTTCTTTATGCATCTTATGAATTTTATGAGTTCTTTACATGTCTTATGAGATTCTTCATTTCACTTATCTTGTTTGGCTAGTACCCGAACTATAAAATGGACGGACATACTAGGATCTTGTCTTGCTTAACTATTACTCAAACTATGAAATTGACGGACATACTACGCTCTTGTCTTGCTTTATTAATGCCTGGACAATAATGAAACGGAACACATTAGCATCTTGTCTTGTTTAACTAGTACCGGAACTATGAAATGGACGGACATACTAGGATCTTGTCTTGTTTTACTAGAACCCGAACTATGAAATTAACGGACATCTTAGCGGCTTATCTTGTTTGACTAATGCCCGGACTATAACGAAATGGAACACATTAGCCTCATGTCTTGTTTAACTAGTACCCGAACTATGAAATGGACGGACATACTAGCTTCTTGTCTTGCTTGACTAATGCTCGAACTATAATTGAACGGAACACATTAGCCTCATGTCTTGACTTGACTAGTGCCCGGACTATGGTGGAACGGAACAAACTAGCATTCTTGTACTTGTTTTTCTTGTGAGCCAGGTGTGACATATCTTGCGATATGCCCTACCCTTGACAAGCCTGATGTCCGGCTTTATCCGTCTTGCTTGTAAATCACATGGTTATTTCTTGGTTTCTTTCATATACTTATACTTTAGAAAATCTGGTTTATGTATACATTCGTGCTTGTGTGTAGCAATCGTGGTAATTTTCATGACATATACAACTTAAAGAACACATATAACATTTCAATTCTTTTTATGATCATGTGAGAATTTAAACGAACATGTAGAGCATTTGATCTAACATTACCATTTTAGGAAAACCACATGAATCATGCTTTTACAATCTTCATCAAATTCATTGAGTCCTCATTCATGCATTTTATCAAACATGTGTTGTTCAACATTCATATAGTCATTTATTCATGTTTACATTCTAACATTCCATCATTCACATGGAGTATGTTCATTATGAGTACCATGCCCTTCCATCATTTCCATCACACAACATCCATCACACCCACATGGCATCCCATCGCCTCATTAATCCACACATCCCACACATCATTACCACTTAGTTTATCTTATGCATTTTTAAGGAACATTGGTTTGGATCAAGGAATAAAATATACAAGATCCAAGCATAATCATGGTTTCAAGAAAAAACCTAAGTTATTACTAAATTAACTAGAAGGATGTACTAACCTTGGAATGACCAAATCCCTTGATCCAAGACTTGAAACTTGATGAGGAAACTAAACCCTAGCTTTAGGAGGAAGTCCTAACCTTGAGGAGGAAGATCCAAGTACTTGAGAAGCTTTTGGAAGCAAGACTTGAGCTCCACCTTGATCCTGATTGAAAATCCCCTTTTGAAACCCTAGCTCTCTCTCTTTTCCCTTCAAAATACATTCTCCAATTGTTAGAACCCTTAGTCCCACGAAATGTGGGTTTATACAAGAGTTTGGGTTCCAAAACCCCAAAATACCCTTAAAACATCACTGGAAGTCCGTAAATGCACAAATGAACAGTTAACGGGTCAAAAGTTCGATCGATCGGTTTGGTCCCCATCTCTCCGGTTTTTCCCACCTCGGTATTTTGACCATAACTTTTGACTTGTTTTTTGAATTTTGACGATTCAACCTGCGTTGGACTCTCCTTTTAAAGAGGAACAACTTTCATGTTTCATAAAAATCCTAATTTTGAGTTCTTAATGGTCTAAATTGGTCCACAAGTGGACTGATCCAAAATGACTACTGAATTGACAGCAGACCACCTTTTGGAAATTTTACATTTGACATAACTTATGCTCAAAATCCAAAAAAGTATAAAGCATGAACCTCAAAGAGGGCTTCAATATCTTCCCAAAAATTTAAGAATCACTCAATTCCGATAGGCGACGACAAAACTAGAGCTCCTTAAAGTTGAGGGAATGTTTAGACATCCCTCAATTTAACACTTAGAACCCTTTTCTACCTCTTCAAATCTCTCCAAATGTAAGCTTGAGGGTTTATGAAACCCTCAACCCACAAAATTGGGTTTATATAGGAAAAGGGGAGGTCAAATGACCATCCTACCCTAATGAATGGCTTAAAAAGGCCAAACTGAGCAAAAGTCTGCATGGCCTGTCGACCGGTCAAAAATGACCCGTTTGGAATAAAATCCCATACATTTAGTGCGACTATCGGTCGGCCGGTTGTGGGCATCGGTCGACCGGTTGCCTATGGGTCGACCAGTAGTGAAATCGGTCGACCGGTTTTACTTTGATTTTTGCCATTTTTGCTGTTTTTCCCATTTTTAACACTTAGCACTTTTCCCAAACTCTTTCATTTATCCCTATTGAACCTTGGAACGATTCTTATGGCTTTACCATATTTTAAAACCTATTATTCCTCAAAAATAGTAACACAACATCTAGTTATCATTGAGAAACGTCCGATCATTTACATATGGCCTCAAGCCTTCACTGACACTATTCACCATGCATGCCCCTCGAGAACCGGGGTTCTACAAAAATAGTCTCACATCGGATAAAGATAGAAACCAAAGTGTGTTTATATACAATTACCTTGGAGTAATGCTTGGGCCCTTGGGGCACCAAAGTTTTGTGAACGGGTGAGCACGTAGCCAAGGGTTGAACCACCACACGCGCGTTGACGTCGCTCGCCCGCCTCGCACCATGCCGGGTCCGAGTCTTAGGTTGACACCTATCTATCCTTTTGGACAAAAATCCTTTGAATTTTTTGCCTCCAAAATCCGAAAGGGTTATTATCATTTTCGTTACAATTAGTGAGTCAAACGGTTTCTGTCTGAAGAGAAGAGGTGTGTCTGTTCGTTTGAACAGTCACCACCTTCTCTATATATAGAACCCTCCTCATCATTCATATAACCAAATTGTTGTCTTACATTATTGCATCCACCCATTTAGTAGTCTGCATATTGAGAGAGTATAAGCACGAGTTCTAGTTTGATAGACATACAGATTGAAGTGCTACATCTGTGTGATAGAGATCATTGTATCATAGGAGGCAGACGCTCAAGAATCGTGAGCACCATAGCAAGGGCGAAATATTTCTTAAAGACATAGTGTCAAACACGAGCCTTGATCAAGTTCTCTAAAATTTTTCACTACTATAAGTTTTGTTTTCTATTTCTATTATTAATGTCAAATATGCTCTCAGAAATATTAAAGTACACTCTTATATAGAAAAAATTTATATAACAATTTGTTGCAAGATGATAATCGACGAATAAGAGTTTCATTAGTGTATCATCCCACTAAAAAATGTGTGAAAAAAAAACCAGTTGAGAAAATGGTTAAGACTTAACTCCTAAATCAGTGGATAATCCACGTGGGTGTTGTTGGACATATATGCCCTCGAAAGCCAATAAAAGACTTTTCTATGTTGATTAGATAAGCATTATATTCACACAACCAACAATAAAGGGTATTTATATTAATTATTGTCTCATTTGATGATGACATAAAGTTCCATAGGTAACATTGTAGGAAAATCATGCAAAGGTTGCGAAGGAGATATAATTTTCCAATTCCTTGTAAATCTAATATTGTTCGAAGCCTCTAGAGTACTGGTTGGGCACCGCACTTCATCATGGCTTACACATGTGTAGTTCTATAAGATAGTGTGATGAATCTTATTCACATAGAGTGTTGACTCTTGACTAACATGTGAGTATATGTAGCAAGTACATAATACTGAATGGTATCATAAGTGGATACCCTATGGAATACACTGTCAGATTGTATTAGGGTTATCCATTCGACAAATTGTCCTTAGACCAGAGAGGCTAACATCTTCTCAAACATCTGTCTATATGGATTTGATGTGCCAATCAGTAATGTCCAATTCACAGGACTAACTCTGGGTATGTTGGGTAATGTACACAATGTTAAGACTCAAGGTGATGCTTGTTGAACTGAACTGTTAAATCCAGTAGTTTTTGGTAAAATGGTATTTATCGAAGTTGATATTTTCAATATGGAAAAGTATATATAAATGTCAGTTCTTTTCTAATGTTTCTTCAAAAATGCTTCGGAAGTTCAGTTCAATGAAAAAGTATTCGTCAGAAAGAGTTCTATTCATAAGCTAGAGACTAAACAGTGGAATTGTTCCCATCCCGGAAGCATACATGTGATATCAGAATGTGAAAGAATTTATTTGTAAATATATTGTGAGATGGTACTTACAAGCAATTCTCTAATTTCTGGAGGTTAGTCACATTGTGTTAATGGACATTACTGTGATTGGTGGAAGTTCAGGGACAGATAAAATTCTATGATCCTAATGGAGTTTTAGGAAAGTGTTTCCTAGCAACAATGCTTCAACCAAAAAGGTGAAGTACTTGGTCCCACAACCGGAAATAGGAGATTCCTTTAGATCCCACCCACTAGGATCTTCTTAAAGCTTTTAATTTAATTATTAATTAAATTAATTGATTTCATTAAGTAATCACTATATGGTATAGTGAAGCTCTAATAGGTGTGATCACATTGGATGTGAAACCCAAATGGGTAGAACCCATAGGGAATTTTTGATAAAGATCAAAAGGATGACCATTAGGGTTTAGAACCCTAAGGGCCGTGTATAAGTGGGGTCCACCTAGGGTGGGATGCCTACTTGAAGAATGGGACCTAGTTTAATTAGTTTCTAACTAACAAACTCCTTATTATATAATGATAAGGTTAGTTACTAAGTAAAGATTCCCTAATTAAATGGGATTCCATTAGTTAGTTACTAATTCAAGATTCCTTTTTGGATAAGGATAGGATTAGTTAGTTACTAATGGATAAGTCTAGTTTCTTTTAAAGATTAATTCTAATTAATTAGGAGTAATCAAGAAAGGAAACTATTGAGGAATCCTAATTGGATTAGGAAAAGGAGTCTTGGATTGCAAGCAATCCAAGAGGAGTCTATTTAAAGGGTGGGACGCCCACCCTTGGGAAACTAATTGATTCTCCACGTTTTTGCTCTCTCTCTCCTCTCCTTTAATCTCATCCTCACCTCTCCTCTCCTTGGATTGTGAAAGATCATCTCTCCTCTTTCTCTCTTGGTTCTATTTTTTCTCTTGAGTAAAAGCAGAACCAATCTTGTTAAATCAAGAAAGGATCTTGAGATTCAAGAAAAGAACAAAGATCATAGAGTTGGAATTTGGAAGGGTCATTAACTTCCATTAGAGAAAGCTTTAAAGGAAAAAGAAGATTCGTGTGGATCATGAAGGAGACTTTACACTTGTGAAGTTTTGCAAGTACTGTTCTAACATGGATTTGACTTAACAATTTCAAAGTTGCAAAGTTGATTGTTATTTCAACCTTCATTGAATAAAATCAATTAGAATCTTAGTCAGATCTTGGGATTCGAAGTATGCCCCCCAAGAACTGTTTTTCTAAAATTAAAAAGAGGCATACTTTCAGTGGTATCAGAGCCTTGGCTATGCGCCTCTTCGATTTTATTGAGTTTAATCAAGATTTATATCAAAATTACCTCCCCTATGAATTTCAGCCACCCTATGGATTGAATCTTTTTGATTCTTGATGATTTATTAATCATATCTTGATGATTAGATAATCATTGTTAGGGTTAAGGGATCCCCCTCTAGTTATTGAGGGAGTAATCAAGCCCTTAGAAATTAGTTGGATACTAATTTTAGTTTTGGATGATTTCAAAACCTCTCTTAATTCAAATAGGGATAGGTATAGAGTTATATAAATTTGGTTAAAGCCTTTAAGGATTTAGAGATCCTTTTTTATATTAAATTAAATTGTTTAATTTATTTTTGAGAGCCTAGGGCTAGTTTTCCCTTTGATTTAGACAAATTAAATACCCCCTGATATTTCGGCCAATATATATTAATGAGATTTTATTTATTAAATGTTAATTAATAAATCTCATGGTGTTTTACACCCTTGCTTAAGCGTTCTCGGAGATTAAAGCTTATTTCGATTTGACTTGATTCATGGATTTTAGGATTTATATTTTATTAGGAGAATCGATACGGTTTCGGTATTCTGACCATATCTTTGTGACCATAAGTCCGATTTAGGTCCATCAGTATATCATTTCGAAGCTATCGAAAAGATCTACAACTTTTATAAAGAAAGTTTTTCCAGAATCAATTGTTTTGAGGGTTAAAACTTGAGTTGAAAATCTAAAGCTGGAAAAGCAGTTTCCTAAATTAATTTTCCAAGAGGCTTTCAAATTTTTCCTAAATTCCATATTTGATTTCAGGGCATGGGATGCTATTAAATCGTTAAATGGGCTATCATTTAATTAAATTATTTAATTATTTGATTTGAGAGCACGGACTAAGATTTAATTAAATTGTTTAATTATCTGCTCCGAGTCCACGGCCTATCATATAATTAAATGTTAATTATGATATCCTTTATAATTCCCTAAAATTTTTATGGGAATAATATCATAATATTGTAATTGATTTAGATCAATTACATGTACTCAGAAATACCGGCTACATAGTATTTATAAGTTTTTTTTTTATTAATAGTTAATCAAGTAATTGCATAAATGTCATTGGTTGAGATACATAGTTTTATCTCAAGTGAATTTTAATTGAAATAGATCAATTATTTTATGGACATTTAATACTATTGTTTAGGGTATTATTTTATTTAATTGTTAAATCAAATAATCCCTAAAGTAGTTGGCCCTTATGAAAATTTTTGAATTCACCTATTATTGATTTTGAATTTAATTTTGGAATCAATATATAGTGATATTAAAAATTAGCAATTTGCTGAATTTTATTTTAGTCTTTTAGTAGTTATTAGATCAAAATAATATGGAAGGCTAACTGAATTTAATATGGAGTTTTCTATTTGTTTATCAATTGAGGAATGTAAAGAATGAATTTTAGGGTTAGATTAAATCTTAGAGAAATTGTTTCTCTCAATGATTTCCTAAGCATTAAAGGAAAATTATTTTCTTTTAATGATGATCTAAAGCCCTAAGATATCATTCTTGACATGCTTACTTTATAAATTTGCTCTACGATTTTTTTATTAAATGTTAATAGAGGCCTTAACCATATGGGAAATAGTTTCCCTAAGATTAGCTAAAACCCTTGTTGAGGTCATAGACTTTCTAAGTTATTTGTCATGCCTTGTTATTATCATAGTTGATGAATGGTTAATATATTCTTGTTGAATGGTGGATGGGTTCCATGATCATGCCTTCTTCTCACTCTCTATTCTCTTCTCTTTCTTCTTATAGGTTATACTCCCCTTGAGCACCCTATTCTGGGTGGCTTCTAAAGATTTCTTATTTTGAATCTGATGTTATTTTAGTAATAGGAGTTTCTGGTTTTTCTATGGAGAAATTGAACTAAAGATAGAAGATGATGGTGATCGCATGGAGAATAAATCTTGGAAGGCGTTCTATAAGAATAGTTGTAGGATTTCTAAGATAGCATGATCATGTGGACCCATTGTGTGGCTATATTATGTATTTCAAGTGATGATTTTTTATAGCTTTTAGTTGCTTAGAAAAGTCCATAACCTTTTGTGGGCAGTGAAATCTCACCGTCCATTGCCCAGGTGTATGTGCAATGGCACACACCTGATCACTGTCTCTCGGAGAGATGGTTTGATTCACGTATGCCTGTGGCACACGCAGTCCTTTTAGCTATCAGCATTAAATGCTGATGGCTGGCGTCATGCCACCCAGTAAAGCAAAGTAGGGTTTGACCCCGTGAGGACAAACCTCACGAATCTAACCTTAAGTGCCAGCTTCCAAGAGGCTGACACGTGTCAATCCGTGAGGAATAAAACCTCACAGATAGACTTTGAGTGCCAATCTCTGAGAGATTAACACATGTTCAATCAGTGAGGATCAAAACCTTACTGAACTATCGCTTGTGCCAACTTCTGAGAAGCTGACACGTAGCCCATCCGTGAGAATTAAAACCCCATGGATTCAATCCTAAATGTTAGCCTTCATGAGGCTGACACGTGTATGATCCGTGAGGGTTAAAATCTCACGGATGAAACTTTAGTGTTAGTCTTCAAGAGACTGACACGTATCCCATCCGTGAGGATTAAAACCCCATGGATTAAATCTTGAGTGCTAATCTCCGAGAGGTTGACATATATCTAATCCGTGAAGATAAATCCCCACGTATCATATTTGGTGTCAGCCTCCGAGAGGCTAACACATGTCCAATCCGTGAGGATAAACCCCCGCAGATTAAACTTAAGTGCCAGCCTCCGAGAGACTGACACCTGTGCAATCCGTGAGGATAAACCCCCACGGAGTAAACTTGAGTGCCAACCTCCAGTAGGCTGACACGTGTCCAATTCATGAGGATAAATCCTTACGGATTAAACATCATCTGGACCTAACCCAGACCACGGGCAAGACCTATGGTCTCACCCTCTAATCTGTGGGTAAGACCTATGGTCTCACCCTGTGTTCCATGGATAAGACCTATGGTCTCACCCTCTGGCCCGTGGGTAAAACCTATGGTATCACCCTGTGGTCCATGGGCAAGACCTATGGACTCACCCTGTGGTTCGTGGGTAAGACCTATGGTCTCATCCTGTGTTCCGTGGGTAAGACCTATGGTCTCACCTTGTCGTCCGTGGGTAAGACCTATGGTCTCACCCTCTGGTCTATGGGTAAGACCTATGGTCTCACCCTGTGGTCCGTGGGTAAGACCTATGGTCTCACCCTTTGGTCCGTGGACTGACCTAGGTCAATCTGTGCCACCTGATAGTCAGCATCTGATTGTGGTAGGGCAGAGAATTCTTGATAAAAAAGATTCTCTGTCAAGTTGTGGGGATCCCAAGATAAGGATCCCCTCTGAAGAGCCCCGGACCTTTTCACATTTAATGCATGACACTTTCGTTGCCATTTTGCCTTTAAAGAGGTATAATTAATAAATAAGGAAGAAATTGGAAATTCCAAAACATCAGAAATGTTCCTTTCCGAAGTACGAACCCAACGCAAGTTGAATCGTCAAAATCGGACGAACGAGTCAAAAGATATGGCCAAAACAGTCTGGACCTGCACGCAATCGTAGCTCGGAAGGCACTAAGGACGTAGCTCGGAAGGCACTAAGGATGTAGCTCGGAAGGCACTAAGGACGTAGCTCTGATAACGTGCTCTGATAAGGCACAGACAACGTACTCTGATAACGTATACGTTGTGCATCCGTTGTGCAACAGACAACGGGTACGTTGTACAGCAAACAACGGGTGCGTCGTGCAGCAGACAACGTGTACGTTATACAGCTCACAACGGGCACGTTGTACATAAGACAACGGACAACGAGCTCAGCACTATGCACAACACAACGTGACAACGGGTTCGGCACCCTTCACAGCACAACGTGTTTGGCACTATTCACAGCACAACGTGTTTGGCACTATTCACAGCACAACGTGTTCGGCACTATTCACAGCTCAACGTGTTCGGTACTCGCGTTTTGCAGAAATTTCAGTAAGGGTATTATAGTCTTTTGGTCGGTTCACTCTTACCTTAAGAGTTTAACCCGAGCCTTTAGGGCTCATTCTCAACACTTAGAAGATTTGGGGGATTAGAAGAGAGGAGAAAGGGTTTCCTAAGCTAGGGTTTTGCTTTTGGAGAAGAATCAAAGGGGTTTTGAGACCCTAGATCAACCCCAAGCCCATTTTCTTCAAGATCAAGACACAAGCTCGTGAGGAGCATCTCCTCAAGCTAGGGCAGCAACTCACGGTAGTTTTTGGAAGGGGATTTCTTCATCACTTGATCAAGGTCAGTACTTCTTACTACCCTCCTAGTTATAGTTCCTCTTTTCCTTTTATTTCTTTTGATTTTCTTTCATTTACACATGTGCTATGAGATGGATGGTTGTGAATGGTGAATGGAGATGGAATGGGCGATTGGATGCCAAGGGATGTGTTGTGATGATTAAAATGGGGAAGGCATTGTATCCATAATAAACACACCTTTATGATGTGAGTAAACTCACCTAGAAAAGCATGATTTAGGTCTAAATGAATAATGAATAATGAACACACCATGTTTGATGAAATGCCAAGGTGAATAAAATGAGTTGTAAATTAGGAAATGCATGCCTAATAAATTATGAATATTGCTAGGGCCTATGATAGTGTGTTTTCTTGTTTTTCCAAAATGATATGAATATTACATTGCTCAATCATTGATGTTATATGTGTTGTGAAATTACCTAAATGTCATATTTAAATTTAAATGCAAGTATGTACACGGTTCCCACGAGCACGGCATGCATGACATGATTTATCGAGGTTTTCAAGAACATGGTTAGAGGTGGGACATATCCTACGATATGTTTTACCTCGCTTTTCACAAGAAAACAAGAACCAACATTCCACGAGGGGTCTCCCCTCACTCACAAGTGCATATCATGAAGAAGGGCCTCCCTTCCCTCGCAAGTACATACATATCATGAAGAAGGGTCTCCCTTCCCTCGCAAGTGCATTGCATAAAGAAGGGTCTCCCTTCCCTCTCAAGGCATCTCTCAAGCGCATCTCACAAGGATATCTCACAAGTGTATCTCACAAGTTACATGATCACAAGCAAGCACGCATGACATGTATGACATGACACGTACGACACGCTCGACAAGATCAAGTAAGACAAACACGACAAGCTTTCAAGTACGAAAAGATATTTCAAGCCAAGTCAAGTGCACGATATTTTCAAGAGGTTTTATCGGCTTTCTACGAAATACAAGCATGATTATAAATTGCTTTACTTCCTTGTATGATATGAATTGTTTCCGTCTAACATATATGAATTGCTCCTGATTTATGTATTGCCATTTTTATGCTATGACTATTGGTTAGTATTTGGTACCCGCTGAGTATTCCATGCTCAGCCGTACTTCTTATGTCTGCAGGTTCTGAGGGAGCTGCTGCTCCATTTGATGTTTGTGCTCCTGGTCCATGGGTGGAAGAGGAGTACGTCAAGGAGCCTTTGGAGGAACCTCCCGTAGAGGGTTATCAGTAGGTGGTGTTAGATTCTGAGTGGATTGGCTGTGGGTGAGCATGAGTGATTATATCCATGTATTTTGGCGGGCATGTCCGCACTTGCTTTGTTTGATTTCTTTGTATTGAACTTGGACCATGTGTATATACTTAGAGGTTGTTAGACTTCCGCTGTGTTTTATAGTTATGTTTCCGCTGTCATCCTCTATTGTATATGCTCTGTGAGTTTTTGCAGGTTGGGTTGTTAAGCAAGTCATGTAAGCCATGATTAGTCGTCCAAAGTTCACTCTAACTCATAGGGTGGGTTTTGGGTCGCGACAGAAGTGGTATCAGAGCTTAGGCTTTAGGTCTCTAGGGTCACTTAGAATCTTATACCACGGCTTGACAAGAGCATATGTTAGGAAACAAGTTAGGAAGGAAGTGAGTCGGGAACGAGTCTGATTCCAAGTTTAAGACTAAACTTTAGTCTTAGTCTAAAATGGTTGCTTTAACCAAGTACGGTCCTAGGTACGCCAGAACACTAAAGTATAAGTATAATGTGATGAATACTCTGATGACTTGATGTGATGTGTATTAGTATTATACAACTAATACAAATTGAATTATTGTGAAATGGCATTGAAATAAACTGTGGTTTCAAGTTAGACTCATGTGGTGTTATTATTCTCAGGACTTTAGTCATGAGATGGAACACACGGGGTCGTGGACCACATACCAAAGCTTCCTCTTCTTCACTGGATGAGGATGAGCAGCCGGACCTCTCTCAGGTCTTAGGCTCTATTGCTGAGACACTCGCCATACTGGCGGCTCGGCAGGCTATACCATCATCGGCGGCACCTACTCCACCGCCCGCAGCTCCAGTACATCGTACCGCTGGAGTTGAGACATTCAGGAGACTGAGGCCTCCGCCCTTCCATGGGAGTGTGGACCCTCTTGCTGCGGAGGCATGGATCCTCCAGATGGAAAAGATCTTTGCGGTCCTCTCGCCTACAGAGGAGGATAGAGTAGCATGGGCAGTTTTCATGCTAGAAGGTAAAGCCCACCATTGGTGGTTGTCCGCATTGAGGACGCGAGATTTGACCATGCAGGGTCAACCTTGGACTTGGGAGGAGTTCAAAGATACTTTTTACAAGAAGTATTTTCCGATTGGAGCACGGGAAAAGAAAGAGAGAGAATTCATCAACCTTGAGCAAGGTTCGATGTCTGTGGCCGCTTATGAGGCCAAGTATTCGGAGCTATCACGCTTCGCAACACATATGATTGCCACCGAGGCAATGAAGGCGAGGAAGTTTGAGCAAGGACTCAAGGATGTCATCATGGAGAAAGTATCGGTCTTTAGGCACGCCACTTACGCTGAAGTGGTGGATAAAGCCTTGTTGGTTGAGACCAACTCTGAGGCGGTGTCCAAGAAGAGGGAATTGACGAGAGGCCAATCCAGTAGTTCAGCACCTCTAGAGAGGCGGGCTCGTACCGGCCCTTATCAGTATGCGTGGTCAGAACCACCGATGAGGCCATCTTATGCGCCTCTAGCTCCACTGCAGTATGTGCCTCAGGCACCGCGACCTCAGGCTCTTCCGACCCCACGGCCTATTGCACCTCAGACGATGAGGTATGCTCCACCTCCGGCCCCTCCGACTTATACACACGAGGTCTGCACTTCATGCGACCGAAGGCACCCGGCAGGAGATTGCCGAAGAGCATCGGGTGGATGTTTTCATTGTGGTCGCCAGGGCCATATGATCAGGGATTGCCCCAGTCGACATTTACCAGGCCAGTCTCAAGGGATTAGGCCACCAGCACGCCCAGCAAGATCATATCAGGCGTCATCTCAGACTACCCGGTCTACACCTCAGTCTCGCCAGGCGAACCAGGGGCGAGTTTTTGCCTTAACAGAGGGTGATGCACTTGCATCTGATGATGTAATGCAAGGTACGCAGTTGTAGCTTATTTAATTATCCGTAAATTAAACTGTTAAGTATTAATTGATTGTGTACGTACCTGGCATATTATATATGTATATATACCTACATGTATACATTGTTGATGCATGGATTAACTCCGCTAGTTAAAATTTCAGGAACCCTACTAGTCAATGAGTATTTGGCTCGAGTGTTGATTGATACCGGGTCTACTCATTCATTTGTCTCGCCGAGTTTTTCAGAAGGCTTTTCTGTAAAGCCAAGTCAGCTAGAACCGGAGTTAGCCATTTCGACTCCTCTCGGCAAAACAGTATTGGCAGATAAAGTGTATAGAAATAGTGTGGTCCAAGTTGGAAGCCACGAGTTGGCGGTTGATCTCATCGTCCTGGGATTCTAAGACTTTGATGTTATATTGGGAATGGATTGGTTAGCAGCACATCATGGGCATGTAGCTTGCTTTGAGAAAATGGTACTCTTCAAGCCAGTAGAAGGAAAACCATTCCACTTTCGCGGGTTGAAAAGTAGATATATTGCTCGTTTTGCGGTGTTGAGCTTAGCTAACCCCGAGGCAAAGGACTCATCGACTATTCCAGTTGTGAGTGAATTCCTGGATGTGTTTCCAGAGGAGTTGCCGGGATTGCCTCCAGATAGAGAGATTGAGTTTGTGATCGAGCTTGCACCAGGCACAGCTCCTGTTTTCAGGGCTCCATATAGAATGGCCCCTATTGAACTCAAGGAGTTAAAGACCCAGTTGGAGGAATTACAAGGTCTTGGTTTCATTCGACCAAGTGTCTCACCGTGGGGTGCCCCGGTGTTGTTTGTTAAGAAGAAAGATGGCTCGATGCGGATGTGCGTCGATTACAGGCAATTGAACAAAGTCACTATAAAGAATAGGTATCCCTTGCCTAGGATTGATGACTTGTTCGATCAGTTGAAGGGAGCGAGATTTTTCTCGAAGATGGACCTTCGATCGGGTTATCACCAGTTGAAGATTAAGGTGGAAGATGTTCCCAAAACTGCTTTCAGGACTCGGTATGGACACTACGAGTTCTTGGTGATGCCTTTTGGACTCACGAACGCGTCAGCAGCCTTTATGGATTTGATGAACCGGGTGTTCCGGCCATACCTTGATAGGTGCGTGATTTTATTTGTTGATGACATTTTGGTCTATTCCCAGACACGGGAAGATCACACACGCGACCTATGCCTTGCTTTGGAAATGCTAAGAGAGCACAAACTATACGCCAAACTTAACAAGTGTGAGTTTTGGTTGGATCGAAGCAATTATGAGTTGGGCAAGGCCCAAGAGTGTTACCGAGATACGCAGCTTTCTTGGGTTGGCAGGCTACTACAGGAGATTCGTAGAGGGTTTCTCTAGCCTTGCAGCACCGCTCACTTACCTGACAAGGAAGAACGCCAAGTTTGTATGAAGTGATAAGTGCGAGATCAGATTCACGGAACTGAAGAAGAGGCTTACTACAGCCCCTGTCCTTACTGTGCCATCCGGACCTTATGGGTATGAGGTGTATAGTGATGCCTCACACGTTGGACTTAGGTGTGTACTCATGCAGCACAAGAAAGTCATTGCCTATGCATCAAGGCAATTGAAGGAGCATGAGAAGAATTATCCCACGCACGACTTGGAGCTTGCGGCGGTCGTGTTTGTACTTAAGATTTGGCGTCATTACCTTTATGGGGTAGAGTTCTATGTGTTTACCGATCACAAGAGTCTCAAGTATCTCTTTTCCCAAAAGGAGCTGAATCTAAGGCAACGGCGTTGGATGGAATTTTTGAAAGACTATGATTGTACCATTCAATACCACCCGGGTAAAGCAAATGTAGTAGCTGATGCTTTGAGTAGAAGACCTCCGGGGTTATTAGCATGCATGTTAGTGCAGGAATGGAAGCTACTTGAAGACTTGGCAAATCTGGACATCAGTGTGAATGACTCTGTCCGTGGTCCTACCTTGGCAAATGTTACGGTTCGGCCGTACATTATAGATTTGATCCAAGAATATCAAGCCATGGATGTGGAATTGTTGACTTTCCGGGACAAAGAAGTTGCCAAGGGTAGTGAAGACTTTTCTCTCACTAGCCGGGGTGCTATCACATTCAAAGGAAGGTTGTGTGTTCCGGCCAATGCAGATCTTCAACGAGAGATCATGGATGAAGCACATCGTTCGAAGTACACAGTGCATCCTGGGGGTACAAAGATGTACCGGAACCTCAAGAGTCATTTTTGGTGGCGGAATATGAAGAGGGATGTTGCGGAATATGTAGCACGGTGCTTGGTGTGTCAACAGGTAAAAGCAGAACACATGCGGCCCGCAGGTCTATTACAGTCCCTTCCGATTCCCGAGTGAAAATGGGAGAACATATCCATGGATTTCATAGTTGGCTTGCCAAAGACGGCAAGGGGCTCAGATGCGATATGGGTAATAGTGGATCGTTTGACGAAGTCCGCTCACTTCTTACCTTACCGAACTACTTTCAACTCTAGTCAGTTAGCCGCTTTGTACATCAAGGAAGTGGTGAGGTTGCACGGAGTGCCCGTTAGTATTGTGTTAGATCGGGATCCAAGATTCACATCACGATTCTGGAAAAGCTTCCAGGAGGCTATGGGTTCCCGACTTGATTTCAGCACCGCTTTTCATCCACAGACGGATGGACAAACCGAGAGGGTGAACCAAGTCATTGAAGACATGCTTCGGGCTTGTATGTTGGATTTCAGAGGCAGTTGGGAAGAGCACTTGCCTTTGGTTGAATTCGCCTATAATAACAGCTATCAGGCCAGTATCCAAATGGCACCATTTGAGGCCTTGTATGGGCGAAGTTGTAGATCTCCTCTCTATTGGGATGAAGTAGGAGAAAGGAAAGTACTTGCTCTGGAGTTGATTGAGCAAACTGCAGGCACAGTTAAGATCATTCGGGATCGATTGAAAGCCGCTCACGACAGCCAGAAAAGTTATGCCGACAAGCGTCGTAGGGACTTGGAATTTCAAGTAGGGGATCAAGTTTTTGTGAAAGTATCTCCTAGCAAAGGGATCATGAGATTTGGAAAGCGAGGCAAGCTCAGTCCTCGGTATGTTGGGCCTTTTGAGATTATCACACGAGTTGGTGAGGTTGCTTACAAGGTAGCTCTCCCACCTCACATGGCCGCAGTTCACAATGTCTTCCATGTGTCTATGCTTCGGAAGTACATTGCGGATCCTTCGCATGTCATAGACTTGGAACCGTTGGAGATTTGGGAGGACCTCACCTTGATTGAAAAGCCGGTTCAGATTTTGGATTGAAGAGATCAGGTGCTTCGCAATAAGACAATCCCTTTGGTTCTTGTGCAATGGCAACACCATGCTCGGGAAGAAGCTACATGGGAGCGTGAAGCCGAAGTCAAAGCAAAGTACCCAGAATTAATTGAATGAGTTTTTGTATAAGTTTGTATATGACTTTTAATTTTCTTTTTGGTTTGTAATGCAAGTAGCGTCTAAATTTCGAGGATGAAATTTTTATAAGGGGGGGAGGATGTAGAGCCCCGGACCTTTTCACATTTAATGCATGACACTTTCGTTGCCATTTTGCCTTTAAAGATGTATAATTAATAAATAAAGAAGAAATTGGAAATTCTGAAACATCAGAAATGTTCCTTTTCGAAGTACGAACCCAACGCAAGTTGAATCGTCAAAATCGGACGAACGAGTCAAAAGATATGGCCAAAACAGTCTGGACCTGCAGGCAATCGTAGCTCGGAAGGCACTAAGGACGTAGCTCGGAAGGCACTAAGGACGTAGCTCTGATAACGTGCTCTGATAAGGCACAGACAACGTACTCTGATAACGTATATGTTGTGCATCCGTTGTGCAACAGACAACTGGTACGTTGTACAGCAAACAACAGGTGCGTCGTGCAGCAGACAACGTGTACGTTGTACAGCTCACAACGGGCACGTTGTACATAAGACAACGGACAACAAGCTCAGCACTATGCACAACACAACGTGACAACGGGTTCGGCACCCTTCACAGCACAACGTGTTTGGCACTATTCACAACACAACGTGTTTGGCACTATTCACAGCACAACGTGTTTAGCACTATTCACAGCACAACGTGTTTGGCACTATTCACAGCACAACGTATTCGGCACTATTCACAGCACAATGTGTTCGGCACTATTCACAGCTCAACGTGTTCGGTACTCGCGTTTTGCAGAAATTTCAGTAAGGGTATTATGGTCTTTTGGTCGGTTCACTCTTACCTTAAGAGTTTAACCCGAGCCTTTAGGGCTCATTCTCAACACTTAGAAGATTTGGGGGATTAGAAGAGAGGAGAAAGGGTTCCTAAGCTAGGGTTTTGCTTTTGGAGAAGAATCAAAGGGGTTTTGAGACCCTAGATCAACCCCAAGCCCGTTTTCTTCAAGATCAAGACACAAGCTCGTGAGGAGCATCTCCTCAAGCTAGGGCAGCAACTCACGGTCGTTTTTGGAAGGGGATTTCTTCATCACTTGATCAAGGTCAGTACTTCTTACTACCCTCCTAGTTATAGTTCCTCTTTTCCTTTTATTTCTTTTGATTTTCTTTCATTTACACATGTGCTATGAGATGGATGGTTGTGAATGGTGAATGGAGATGGAATGGGCGATTGGATGCCAAGGGATGTGTTGTGATGATTAAAATGGGGAGGGCATTGTATCCATAATAAACACACATTTATGATGTGAGTAAACTCACCTAGAAAAGCATGATTTAGGTCTAAATGAATAATGAATAATGAACACACCATGATTGATGAAATGCCAAGGTGAATAAAATGAGTTGTAAATTAGGAAATGCATGCCTAATAAATTATGAATATTGCTAGGGCCTATGATAGTGTGTTTTCTTGCTTTCCCAAAATGATATGAATATTACATTGCTCAATCATTGATGTTATATGTGTTGTGAAATTACCCAAATGTCATATTTAAATTTAAATGCAAGTATGTACACGGTTCCCACGAGCACGGCATGCATGACATGATTTATCGAGGTTTTCAAGAACATGGTTAGAGGTGGGACATATCCTACGATATGTTTTACCTCGCTTTTCACAAGAAAACAAGAACCAACATTCCACGAGGGGTCTCCCCTCACTCACAAGTGCATATCATGAAGAAGGGCCTCCCTTCCCTCGCAAGTACATACATATCATGAAGAAGGGTCTCCCTTCCCTCGCAAGTGCATTGCATAAAGAAGGGTCTCCCTTCCCTCTCAAGGCATCTCTCAAGCGCATCTCACAAGGATATCTCACAAGTGTATCTCACAAGTTATATGATCACAAGCAAGCACGCATGACATGCATGACATGACACATACGACACGCTCGACAAGATCAAGTAAGACAAACACGACAAGCTTTCAAGTACGAAAAGATATTTCAAGCCAAGTCAAGTGCACGATGTTTTCAAGAGGTTTTATCGGCTTTCTACGAAATACAAGCATGATTATAAATTGTTTTACTTCCTTGTATGATATGAATTGTTTCCGTCTAACATATATGAATTGCTCCTGATTTATGTATTGCCATTTTTATGCTATGACTATTGGTTAGTATTTGGTACCCGCTGAGTATTCCATGCTCAGCCGTACTTCTTATGTCGGCAGGTTCTGAGGGAGCTGCTACTCCATTTGATGTTTGTGCTCCTGTCCATGGGTGGAAGAGGAGTACGTCAAGGAGCCTTTGGAGGAACCTCCCGTAGAGGGTTATCAGTAGGTGGTGTTAGATTCTGAGTGGATTGGCTGTGGGTGAGCATGAGTGATTATATCCATGTATTTTGGCGGGCATGTCCGCACTTTCTTTGTTTGATTTCTTTGTATTGAACTTGGACCATGTGTATATACTTAGAGGTTGTTAGACTTCCGCTGTGTTTTATAGTTATGATTCCGCTGTCATCCTCTATTGTATATGCTCTGTGAGTTTTTGCAGGTTGGGTTGTTAAGCAAGTCATGTAAGCCATGATTAGTCGTCCAAAGTTCACTCTAACTCCTAGGGTGGGTTTTGGGTCGCGACACCCTCTTTTAAAATCTCATGAGATGTGACATGGCACCCCATAATTATGATAGGATTAGGACTATGTCCTATATCGTAGGAAATGATGTCATGAAACATCCTCCTTTTTGAAAGGTACTAGGATTCTTCCCAGAAAAGAGGAAACCTGGTACAAGAGTCCTCAAGAAAAGAGAATTCTCTTGAGCTTTAAGAGTCTCCCAGATAAGGAAGATCCGTGAGCTGGCATCCTTAAGAGGAGAGCCCATTTTGACTTCCCTAAAAGAACGGAGTCAAAGAGAGAGACTAAAAAGAACTCTCTCAAACCTATAAAATGAGGGTTTCTCACAAGAAACCCACTCGAAACAAGACATAAAAAGGAGGACGAAAGAAGAAAACTCTCTCCTCCCCTTCAAGCAGCAGCAAACAGCAAGGAAGAAGAAGATCTCCCTGCCATGGAGAATATCATGTGAGCCTTATAAAAATGGTCACCTCATTCTCTTTCTTTTCTGCAAATATAAAGACCTCAATGAGGCAACTGTAACGCCTACATGAGATCTAGACAACCTCATTGAATAAATAAAATAATTTATTCAATCTTGTTTTTTTTAATTCTTCTTCTTAATCAGAGGTTCTTCCCCAAATCAGGAAGGTAATTTAACAGTCTGAATTTACTCAGATTGGAAGGATAGTCCCCTACACAATTAATAAACTTCATACAGCAATAGAAGAAATTTGATAAGCAAAGATGAAATTTGAGCATACACCCTTGTGATAATGTGATTATCATTTTTTTGCAAATTTTGAATAATTGAATCAAATCCCACAATATGTGTTTTGTTGAAACATAAAAAATTTGTGTTTAAATAAAACATATTATTATAGCCCTTTTGGACATGATGCATGTAGTCAATATTGAAATTTTTATGTGAAATTTGTTACTTGCATGATTGTGAGATAATTGTGTCTTAGCATAGATGTAAGCTAACAATATTCACGATTATGGGAAGTGCTTAATTGACACTTATAGACCCTAGTAGAGGTCTTAGAGAGTTGTTTAGAGACTTCCATAATTTCTTTTAGAATTAGGGTTGGTGAACCTTAATGTGCTAAAAATAATTCATAGAGAATTAAAGGGTAATATAGTCCATTTTGACTTATGGGCTTTAGTGATGCACATGGACACTTTATAATTGTTATTTTGGGCCCATGATGCTTGGTATGACCAATGGTCCATCATATGGACGAATGAACCATCTAAAGCCCATTGATGTTAAAATGACCTTTGTACCCTTGGATTAGATCCATTAAAATCTCTGGGGCTAGTGGGAGTCCATTGGAATTAGTTTGATCTAATTAAACAAAATTTGATTTATTATCATATGATGTTTCTTGTATAATGTTTTATACATATGATACAATGATATATATTATGAATGCTTTTGATATATGCATTAGATGTATAATTTGTTCATAATATTTTGTTTCCCTCAAGAAAAATATTAAGTAAATTAAATGGGCTAATTTATCGTACGACATAATTTGTCCTATGACCTTCCATTATCAATAAGACTAGGAATTAATTAGCTTGAGTTTTGTCTTACCAAAAGGTATTGACATAATTCAGTCTGAATTAAACTTCTAGAGCCTTAATTCTATAGTAGATAGGTTTGTGTATGGCCTAATAGGGAGTGTCAACTAAAATGGGGCACTGCCCTACTTGATCATATGACGAACCAGAATGATGGGTTTCACTTAACCAAGGAACATGACAGCTGAAACAGTGATAGTCATGTTGTCCTTAGAAGTCACAAGAAAATTGGGAATCACTTATTTACATAAGGAGTTATGCATGAGATGTTCAAATGATGGATAGTTACTATTTACCTTGTAGTGCATGTGTAATACTATCCTAAAATAGAAGATTGCATGTGTATTATAAGGCACCCAATGCTCCTCAGAAATATGAAGTAACATATTTCCTAATTTTATAGATTGAGGGGTCTATGAAATTTGAATGAATGATGAGCAATATCATCAAAGATTGAAAACCCTAATCTAATGATATTATAATGTGTATAATTATGTTGTATGTTTTATTGATTGTCATGTCGTTCTATAACCACCTTACCAAGACTTTTATGAGAATCTCTTGACCAATTCAAAGTGTTTGGAATGGAAAATAAATCTCAAGTTTGTACTTACTATCTAAAGAATTGCCTAAGTTATCAGTACTAATGTTAAATCTCATTTGAGATGTTTATAGAATACAATAGGGCTGCTAAGCAGCTTACTATATAAAAGAACAAGTAGACACCAAGTTGACTAGGGAAACCCAGTCACAAATAATATGATAGAGATCATGGGATTCATAAATCCCAATTCTTGGAGCTGAGATAAATTGAGATAAATTTATGGGATCAGAGGATATGATCCTCAACTAAGCTCCCAGAGTCCTTTAATATGGTTATGTTGAACAAGTACAGAATCAAATTGTCTGAAATCCACAAGTTGCATATGGCTAAGAACCTTGTGAAGAGTTCAAAGCTACTTGCAAAGATGTTCAAAAGTTTTGGATTATTTAAATCCTGAGCATTTATGCAAAGGAAAGAAATCCAAGATTTTTCTTTAGAAAGATATTTTAGTAGTATGGACAAAGGCTCTTCTAAGAAGAAATGAAAGTATAAGGATTATGCTGCATAGTGAAGCAATTGGTCATTGGATACAGGACAAACCTTTGGAAGGATTGTCCAGCCTGTATACTCATCAAATCCAACTTAATTGTTAGAACCTCCAGCTCCTAATGCTTGGTATGACCTTGCATAAGTGCAATAGTTGCATGTTTGCTAAGGAGAAGGAGAAATCCAAGTAGATAAAACTTCTACTTGGGAATGAGAAAAAAGCAATAGTTGCTATAAGTCACCATTGGGATGTTTTTATAAAAACTAGCTCAAAATAGGATTTTATTCTTAGAGACTATGCATGTGCCAATTACTTGTAGAAATTAGATTTCTTATATTGTTACTATTGTAATATTAATTTGTATCTGGACCATTCCTTGGTCTTTATGAACTTAGTCCTATAAGTAATTATCATGGAGAAAGATGTGTCTTCCCGTATTGTATTGGTACACACGGATGATCGTAGTCATATAAATCTTTCATTAAGAAGTAGTTAACTTTATTTCACATTCTTTGAAAAGTTCAAAGAATTCCTCAATAAAATAAAGAAACAGCTAGGTAAGTCTTCCATGATTAAGAAGAGTACCTCTTAATAGAAATTTCATAAGATACTCTCATTATATCTTGTCTTAGATAATGTAGCACCTCGAAACTTTTATTAGCTAATAAGTAATGTATTTAAAGCCAAATGGCATTCCCCGTGTTTGAAATTAGCGTTTATGATAAATTGGGTGATAACGACCCATGTGCAGCATGAAGGAGGGAGTTTAGAGCCCTAAGGATAATGAAAATGAGGTTGGAAGCACCCCTATAGGTCTGCAGGGGGAAGAAACCAAAATCTGGGGAGTGCGATCGATAGCAGGTTAGGTGTGATCGATCACATGTAGGTGAAATTGAACAAAAAAAACATTCGGGTCCATGTACGATAGGTCCCCTCTGGGTGCGATAGATCGCATGGGGATTTGCAATCGATTGCAAGGTAGTGCAATCGATCGTATGCAAGTGAAATTAGTCCCAAACATTCTAGACCAAGTACGATAGATGGGTCTCCAGGTGCGACAGATCGCAGGGATCTGCAATCGATCGTAAGGGTGTGCGATCGATCGCATGCAGGGAGAAATCAGACCAAAAGTATGCGGGTTCATGTGCGACAGATTGCCCTAGGGTGCGATCGATCGCACTAGATCTATGATCAATCGCAATTAGTGTGCAATCGCACACGTGTGCTAATGCCGAATTTGAGGGTTTTAAACCCTTGGCTTATAAGGGGATTTCATTTGGGGGTTTCTTAGACCTAGAGGAGAGAAAGGAGAAAGGAGAATTGGGGGAAATCCAACGAGGGGTCTTGGATTTGAGATCAAAGGGAGCTCAAGACTTAGAGCATTCTTCAAGCAAGGGCAAGGTGGTGTGATTTCTTCAAGCAAGGGTTCCCCATCTTTTAAGTGGTGTTTTCCATCAAGCTTGGGGGTTTTTATCAAGGCTTTTCTTCAAGATCAAGCATTGATCTTCAAGGTTAGTACACCCTCCTAACTAGCTTAGTAATAACCTAGGTTTTCTTATGAATATTGTGGATTAATCTTCCATGTTCTTCTGTTGTTGTGTAATGCTTGAAATTCTAAAATGAACAATATAAAGAGATAGTTGTGGATGTATGGATGGATGGGGTTGAGGCGATTGGATACCGTATGGTGTGATGAATGTGGTGCGATGGAAAATGTTGGAAGGATATTGTGCACATAATAAACATACATGTGATGTTGATGAAAGGTACAATCGTAAAAAGAGGAATAAAATGACTATATAATGTTGCACACCAAGTGTTCGATAAAATGCTTAAATGAAAATAAAATGGATTAAATGAAGAATATGAAAGTAAAAATTAAGTAGTTATCCCTAAAATGATAAATTGACCTAATGCTCTATGTGTTGTCTAAAATCTCGCATGATTATATTAAGAATTGAAATGCTACATGTCATCACTTGAGTTATGCATGTCATCATGATTACTACAAATGCTACACACACACACACACATGAATGCATTCACCGAGTTTTTCTAAAGTATATGTATATGAGAAACCAAACAAGAACAAGACCCTTGATTTACGATACGAATGATAAAGCAGAACATCTGGCCGGTCAGGGGTAGGGCATATCCCTCGGATATGTCATACCTGGCTCACAAGAAAACAAATTGATAAAGCCGGACATCGAGCAGGTCAAGAGTAGGGCATATCGTAAGATATGTCATACCTAGCTCACAAGTAAACAAGTTGATAAAGCCGGACAAAGAGCTATGAAGCCCAATAAAAAAAACCACAATCCATTTATACTATCTTCCACATTATAGCAAATCATCAATAAGCACATAATATACATATGCCGATTCATGATACAATTTAGTAATATATCCAAGTTATATTGTGACCCTCAGTCACACAGGGCCATCGCACCCAACACGAGATTCCCAATCTGGAATATCTTTCCGAATTATGGAGTTTGTTATGCAACATGTATTTCTTTTACCAAGTTATTTGTTTCGATCATCAACCATTTTTTACTCCGAGTCCTGAGACTCTGTTAACTGGCCTTTAGCCTATACATGTTCATCATAGAGTGGTCTCTATACCCTACTCGAGCTTGATCATTCCAAGCTCAACACAATTCCGGCATTACCCAGTCACATCATAACTTGAGTCATCCAGACTCCTGAATACTGTTCCGGTATTTACCCGAACATGACCAACCCTTAGGTGTCCCAACCCACACAGACCAGAATCCTAAAGATTCTACACAACTAGGGTAATCATCCTCCAAGAACTTACCACATATACTCTAACTGACAGCACCTACTGTGTATACACACCGCCATCTCACAGGTTATCAGTCCCGAAGGAACCCCAGCCAACTTGTCTACCGTCATCTTCTGGCTATTCACTAGAGGCACCTCGGGCCTTACTAGACACCATCTCTCCATGACGTACCATCTAGAAGGAACCCCGATAGGCACAGCGCTGCCTCTTCAGACCCAACCATAGAGGAACCCCGGTCAATACACTATATAATGCTCAATCACTTTAGACATCTTTTAGGACTCCGACATCTCCCAGTTCAACCAATTGTGACAACACTTAAGCATGCTAGCTCAACTAACTGCGAATCTGAAGATTCCAGACTATACACAATCACTACTCCGGACCTAGTCAAAGAGGATCTATGGATAGTAATCCACTCACTCCCGACTATCAGTCACGGAGGTCTACACACTACGACCCCGACTATTCCAGTATCAAAATAATCATCCCACAAATGCCATGTCAAGTCAACAAATCGCTTAGCGATTGGTCACCCAATCAATCGCCGAACCTAAATTCCGAGTTATTCAACCCGAAACCGAGGGCTACGCCCCTCTGCTCAGTTACTATACCTCTCCTTACAAGTACATACACCTCATTTCAACACACCATGACAAGCATAATGTTGAATAAAGATCTGAGATCAGGAAGGGGCTCTGTAATTATCAAAACCATATTGTTGTTCCTAAAACGATAGACTAGGTTTTATTTAGAAATTCATATTGTCAAATCCAACCATCAGATCTCATTGAAATTTTGATATGATTGACAAAGTAGGAAGGTCGCAATATGGTAAAAATCTGAGAATGATCTGAGATAAGGAAGGTTCCCTGTAATGATCAAAACCGTACTGTTAGCCTTAAAAATAACAGACTAGGTTTTCCTTTAGAAATTCATATCATCTTATCCAACCATCAGATCGTAGTGAAATGTTGATATGATTTACAGATTAGGAAGATAAATATGTGGTAAAATTTATAGCATGATCTGAGATCAGGAGGGTTCCCTATAATTAGGTAAACCGTACTGTTAGCCTTAAAAACAGCAAACTAGGTTTTCCTTTAGAAATTCATATCATCCAATCTAACCATCAGATCGTAATGAAATTTTGATATAAGTTACAGAGTAGGAAGATAAATTTAGAGTAAACATTTGAGCATGATCAGAGCTCAGAAAGGTTCTCTATAATTAGGAAAATCGTACTATTAGCCTTAAAAACAACAAATTAGGTTTTCCTTTAGAAATTCATATCATCCTATCCAACAATCAGATCGCAATGAAATTTTTATATGATTTACAGATTAGGAAGATAAATTTAGAGTAAAACTATGAGCATGATCAGAGCTCAAAAAGGTTCCCTATAATTAGGAAAACCATACTGTTAGCCTTAAAAATAGCATACTAGGTTTTCCTTTAGAAATTCATATCATCTTATCCAACCATCAGATTGCAGTAAAATTTTGATATGATTTACAGATTAGGAAGATAAATTTAGAGTAAAAATTTGAGCATGATCAGAACTCAGAAAGGGTCTGATATAAACAGCACAATTCGCATAATTTATCTAGTGGAATGAAAAATAGATAAGAAAGGGTTTTTATTACCTCTGGTACACGTGTTTCGAAGCTCCGAGAGATGAAATAGATGCCGCCAATGCACTCAGCGCATCCAAAAACGTCAGGATATGCCTCTTTACCTCTCTCTCCAGACTTTCTCTCTCTATAAAATTTCCTTTCTCTCTCTAGAATGTTTCTCTCTCTAGAAAATTCGGCAGGGCTTCGCCTCTCTCTCACTAGGATGAGAGAAATGGCTGGGGGATGGTCTACTATTTATAGACTAGCCTAACCCAAACATGCGCGCCAAGTGTCGCTTGGAAGGTGCCACGTGTTGGCCTGAGCCGAGACACGTGTCGCGGCTTGCGAATCGTGACCGGTTTCCGGAAATGTCGCCGAAAGTCATTCTGAAACCATATCATATGATTTTTGATTTTGACAAAACTTCAGGTGATCGATCTTGGGGTAGTCTGACACCTGCTGTAAAAATTTTGGGGAAATCCGATGAGTTTTGACTGCCAAAAAGTTCGATCGGAAGAATTCACAAAACCCACAAATTTTCTAATTTGGGATACAAAACACACTGGGGTTTCGCCATATGAGATAATAAACAGCCAAAATGACAGACGGTCGACCCCATGGCCTTCCAGCATGTAGTGGAACAATCCGCATGGATTTCGATTAGAAAGTCCGCTAAATATAGAGCCCCAATCAAAATTCGATACACTACGAATTCCCTGATTTTCTTGATGTTTCCGCACACAGGACCTTCGCGGTTTCGCGAATTGATGTGCAACTGAATCAGAACGATAGGTGGACGTCCGGATAGCCGACCGGCACACTATGTGCGCAGATCGAAGAAAAACACTAATTTTGTTGTAGTGCAACCTAATTTCGAGTAATACCTACTTTACACAAATTTATCAAACACACAACTAATTAACCTCAATTAAGGAGCGATAATCCAAAATTTTATTATATTAAAACTCCGAATCGCTACAAGGCAAGTCAAGACATGACAAGACAAGCATGACAAGTGATTCCAGACAAGACAATACATGCGTGATTCCTACGAGACAAGAACAAGTGTTTTAAACGATAAGCAAGTTTTAAAACCAAAAAAAACTATTTTCAATAACAAGCCATGAATTTCAAGTATGAGTTTTATCGGGGTTTCTGCATTATCCCATGCATGTCACGATCATAGCATTGTTTTAATTCTTGTTGTTGTATTGCCTTAAATGTTGTGGTTATGAATTGTATTTATCTATCGCTATTGTAGCTCATTGTTACTATTGGTAGTTAGTAGCTTGTACTCGCTGAGTATTCTATACTCAGCCGTATATTTCATGTCGGCAGGTCCAGTGGATACCCTTAACCTTGAGCCCTGGGTTGAGGAAGAATACATGGAGGAAAGAGAGTCACCTATCCCGATGCAGTCACGGGAGGATAGAGATTTAGATGTGTGGCCATACTTAGATTATTATTGAGTGGAGTGATGGCGAGAGTTTTGATAGGTGGGCATGTCCACCTTTACTTCCATCATATTGTGTATATTTAACTTGGAAAATAGAGTACGTATAGAAAAGAAAAAGTTAGTTTATGCTTCCGCACTAATATGAGCTTCCGCACTCTGATTCATATTCTATTATGGTATGTTTTATCTTGTTCATCACATGATGGTTTGACAGGTTAAGTATAGTCACGACTAAAGTATCCCTTAACTCGTAGAGGGTATTTTGGGGCGTGACAGATAATTCCCATAACAAACCAAAGCATGATGGTGTTGTTAAAATCGAACAATATTGGATATGATTCGATAGAAGATGAGGTTGGGATTCGCATTAGAGACACTTAGTCTCAATTCCTGGATAACAAAAGATATTTGTAAACAGGAATACAGGTTTCCTAGAAGAGAAACTGAATCTAGAATTGTTTTAGAAGCAAAAGCCCAATAGACTGATAACTATGAGAATTGATAGAGATCAACTCTCTACTCTCACCATACCTAAATAGTACACTAGAACCCACAGGTCCTAGAATCTGTAGTTGGACTAACTTTTATTCTGATTACATAATCAAACTATTTGATTTTCATCTAAGGATAAAAGTATCATTTGTGTACAAATTGATTTAGTGGGAGTATGATTACTTTCCTGGCTCTATGTAAAAATAATATTCTTTTCATTGTGAATGAAGTATGAATATTATTTTTCTCTTAGATTTGATCTAGCAATTTTGCAATGAAGGACAAAAACTTTGACAACATGTTTTCTATAGTCCTAAATAGTTTAGAGACAAAAAAAAATGATATTGTTATTCTCCCAATAACAACATGTTTATGTACAAGTAAGATTCCAAGAAAAAAGTTTTTACCTTTATGGAATGAAATCTGTTTCTTTCGATATGTGATATCATGAAACAGTATACTTGTACTAGATCGGATATTTATCACATGTTAATGTGATAAAATATTGGTCAGATTAGTCCAGAGCATTGTACAATAGTAAAGCACAAGCATGTTAACTTCGGAAAAAGACTATTGCACAATATCATTTTTATTTAATCTTTTAAAACAGTGGTTATTGATAATAAATCTACAAGAGTTGTAGGTAGTATTGCATTACTACAATAGTTGTTGTAAAGCATACATGATAGACCCATACATATTAAGTTATGCCTCAGTTGGTGTTTGAGAAACATCACTGAGAAGATGGGCATTATATCTAATTTGCTTAGAATACAAGTGGGAGATTGTTGGACATATATGCCCTTGAAAGCCAATAAAATACTTTTCTATGTTGATTAGACAAACATCATATTCACACAACCAATAATAAAGGATATTTATATTAATTACTGTCTCATTTGATGATGGCATAAAGTTCCATATGTAACATTGTAGGAAAATCATGCAAAGGTTGCGAAGGAGATATGATTTTCCAATTCCTTGTAAACCTAATATTGTTCGAAGCCTCTAGAGTATTGGTTGGGTGTCGTGCTTCATCATGACTTATACATGTGTAGTTCTATAAGATAGTGTGATGAATCTCTCCCAGAGAGTGTTTACTCTTGATTAACATGTGAGTATATGTAGCAAGTACATAATATTGAACGGGATCACAGGTAAATACCTCATGAAATACACTATCAGATTGTATTAGGGTTATCCATTTTTCAAATTGTCCTTAGACCTGAGAGGTTAATATCTTCTCAAACATTTGTCTATATGGCTTTGATGTGCCAATCGGCAATGTCCAATTCACAGGATTAACTCCGAGTATGTTGGGTCATGTATATAATGTTTGGAGAAGTGTGTAAACACTCAATAAGGAATCCACAACTCCTTAATCGGAGATAATAATATCAAGGTGATGCTTGTTGAGCTGAACTATTAAATCCAGTACTGGTACTTTTTGGTAAAATGGTTTTTATCGAAGTTGATATTTTCAATATGGAAAAGTATATATATATATGTCAGTTCTTTTTTAATGTTTCTTCAAAAGTGTTTTGAAAGTTCAGTTCAATGAAAAAATATTCATGAGAAAAAGTTCTAGTCATAAACTAGGGACTAGACAGTGGAATTGTTCCAATCTCAGAAGTTTACATGTGATATCGGAATGTGGAATGATTTATTTGTAAATATATTGTGAGATGGTACTTACAAGCAATTCTCTAATGGATATTATTGTGAATGGTGGAAGTTCAGGGACATAGATAAAATTCTATGATCCTAATGGAGTTTTAGGAAAGTGTTTCCTAGCAACAATGTTTCAACCAAAAAGATGAAATACTTGGTCCCACAATTGAAAATAGGAGATCTCTTTAGATATCCCACACACTAGAACTTTCTTCAAGCTTTTAATTTAATTATTAATTAAATTAATTAATTTCTCTAAGTAATCACTATATGGTATAATAAAGCTCTAATAGGAGTGATTGCATTGGATGTGATAAACCAAATGGGTAGGACCCATTGCAAATTTTTGATAAAGATCAAAATGATGACCTTTAGGGTTTAGAACCCTAAGGGGTGTGTGTAAGTGGGGCCCACCTAGGGTGGGACACCTATTTCAAGAATGGAACCTAGTTTAATTAGTTTCTAATTAACAAACTCCTTATTAGATAAGGATAAGGATAGTTAGTTAGTCACTAATTATAGATTCCCTAATTAAATGAGATTTCATTAGTTAGTTACTAATTGAAGATTCTTATTGGATAAGGATAAGATTAGTTAGTTACTAATGGTTAAGGTTAGTTTCTTTTAAAGATTAATTCTAATTAATTAGAAGTAATCAAGAAAGGAAATTATTGAAGAATCCTAATTGGATTAGGAAAAGGAGTCTTAGATTGTAAGCAATCCAAGAGGAGTCTATTTAAAGGGTGGGACACCCGCCCTTGGGAAAAGAATTGATTCTTCATGTTTTTGCTCTCTCTCTCCTCTCCTCTAATCTCATGCCCAGCTCTCTCCTCTCATTGGATTGTGAAAGGTCATCTCCCCTCTTCTCTCTTGATTCTAGTTTTTCTTTTGAGTAAAAACAGAACCAATCTTATTAAATCAAGAAAGGATCTTGAGATTCAAGAAAAGTACAAAGATCATAGAGTTGGAATTTGGAAGGGTCATTAGATTTCATTAGAGAAAGTTTTAAAAGAAAAAAAAGATTTGTGTGGATTGCGAAGAAGACTTTACATTTGTCAAGTTTTGCAAGTACTGTTCTAACGTGAATTTGACTTAACAATTTTAAAGTCGCAAATGTGATTATTATTTCAACTTTCATTAAATGAAATCATTTAGAATCTTAGCTAGATCTTGAGATTCGATGTATACCCCTCAAGAACTGTTTTTTCTAACATTAAAAAGAAGCGTACTTTCAGATGTGCTCATCACGCAAATGATATAAATATATGTAAGAGAATAGGTTGGTTGCAAGGTGATCCGTCCTATCTTTGAACACAATAATGGATCATTTATTAAAAGGGAAAGGAAGCGTGAAGAAAGAGGGGAAGAGTAAGAAGAAAGAAGATTAAAACTCCTCTCATATGGGAAGTGATTTAAAACTCTCAATAGTATGGACTATCGAAAATCTAAAGTTGCAATCGCTATTGTGGGATCCATCCTTTAAAGTATGTGCAAATTGGGGTTGTTTGATTTTTAAACGTGTGGCCAACAATGTGTAAATGTATTCCATTAAGATAAAACACAAGTTTTCCACTAACACTCTCCAACAAAACGAGAGTGAGCAAAGTGATGCTAGTATCATTGTGTGGATAAAATTTGGTGTAGATGGATTTTCCATCAGCGGCACAACTCACATGATAGCGCTACTATCAAGAGTTCATAATCAATTTCCTAAGCTGAAAACTCATTATTGTGTGAACTCTACCCATACAATATTCAACATGACTCTACGCATAAATAGATGCAAGAACTGTTTAACACTTTATTGAGTCTTAGTGCCATTCTTACATGTCCACCACTGAAACTGCGTACAGTCGACGGCCATGAACCGGCATTTTCTTCGAGAAACTGAAAGTCACCCAAGCAGCCAAAAAGATAAAACTTGTAATATCTATTTATAATTTTTAAAAGCAAATGCTAGTGAGACCGTAAAGCCGAGACCATACGGATTTCAAAAAAAGATTTTATGAAATTTTAAAATCCGTGCATCACAAGCACGGTGTCGTAGCAAAGTCCCATTGCTAAACTCTGCAAGGTGGCAGGGGAGAAGCACATAGACAGTCGTTTCCCAGAAATGCGGACGCCGGGAGCTTCGTCGTCGGAAGCTTACCACACAGATGATTATAACTCACATTCAGCTTTTCCAGCACCGAAATACTACCAGGCACCTTCCCAAACATCAAATTTCGCGACAAATCCAAGTACTTCAGCTTCGTGGCAAATCTCAAACTCTCCATATTGAATCGCAATCCATTTCCCGAACCCCAAAACCCCACTAAGTAATTTGTTCGATTCAGCAATATAACAGGGCTACCGGAGATTTCATTGTCGGAGAGATCGATGTAGTCGTAGAAATACGTCTGTGACGGCTTCCAATCGTCTAATTTGATCTTTATACCGCACCCTGCTAGCTTGAGCGAGTAGATGATCGGAGATGAAGCGACCCATCTCGGAATCTCACCTAAATGAAATCGATTGTAGGAGAGATCGAGTGATTCGATCCCTTTCACGTTCATCTCGGGAAATGGGTTGACCAGATTATTGTGAGAAAGAACAAGATTGAAGATCTTGGTAAGATTCTTAAAACTTTTCGGCACAACACCCGATAAACGGTTCCATGAGAGATCAAGTGTATCAAGTCCACTGAAATTTCCCAGAAAATCTGGAATTTTTCCGGAGAGAGCGTTATGCCCCAGCTCGAGATAGAGGAGTTTGGGTGCAAGAGCTGAAATCGTCGCCGGGATCTCACCGGAAAATCTATTGTCAGTGAGATTTAGAAATCGGAGGTCGGAGAACGAGGAGAAAAAATCTGGGATTCTGCCGGAAAGGCGATTCCCATCGAGATTCAGAACATTCAAGTTCTTGAGTCGCCGTATTCCATCTGGTATCTCGCCTGAGAGAAGGTTCCTGCTGAGCTTGAGCTGACCCAGTTGGGTGAGTTCAGAAATAGAACTCGGAATCGTGCCAGAGAACCAATTCCCAGCGAAACTCAGAGCACCGAGTCGAGAAAGCCGGCCGATTTTGATCGGTAATTGACCGGAAAGTTTGTTGTTTTCGATGTAAACAAAGTCGAGAACGGGCAGGTCGAAAAGTAGTTCCGGAAACGTGCCGGTAATGTTTCGGAGGTTCTGAAGGTAAATTCCGTCTAAATATCGGAGTTTGGAGAGAGAAGAGGATATCGTACCGGACAAGAAGCTCTTGGGATCCTCGGGTTGTCCGTACAGGGATAACCTCGTGACTCGGTTTCCGACTAGGCACGTTACGCCAGACCAGGTGCAGCAGTCGGTACCGGCTTTCCAAGATTGGAGCATACCCGATGGGTCATAGGCGATGCCGGATTTGAACGCTAATAAACCCGTTTCGTCATCTACGTGGCATTTTCCAGCTGCGAGACGGAGGTGTTGGTGGGAGAGAAGAGAGAAGCAGATCAGAGCCAGAAGAGAGAGAAAACGAGAAGAAGCAACGAACACCATTTTTCCCTGAAAGGGATGTTAGATAGTTCACACTCGCATACATCTGTTTATATAGTGCGTGGAAGGAAGGTTGTCTTTATCGCATTGCTAGGAAGATAATTACGTGAGTGCCACTGCTTTTAGACTTGGGATACTCTCGAGTTGTAACCGGACTCAAGGAACATAAAAGCCTTTAACTGCTCTTTTAACTCTGGTTAACCACTTTAAACTTTAGTCATTATTTTTTTTCTTAAAACCAAGATTTGATGGTTTAATTCTAAGGATTAGTAAATCTTAATCACAATTAAAAGGTATAAAGGGACACGTGTTGACCTGTGGGTTGTAACCGAACTCTATGGAAACCGGTCCAACTTGAGAAACTTTTTAGTCCTATTTTTATCCTGATTTTGAGGCCATAATTTCTAACGTAATAAGAGGCATTTTAGCCTTACTCTAGTTAATGCTGTCAAAGGGCAGGGCTGGAGATGGGTTAATCTTAACTGAACCCTTATTTATAAGGGCAAGACCCTAATCTTGTCCTCACCCTTTCAAGGGCTTTGATTGACTAGGCCTGACCTTGTCTAAAAGGCGAGGGGGCAAGAAAGAAAAGCGAGAGATTTTCTCATTCGTGATGATAATTTTTGTTTTAATATCAACCGTCAACTCAACATATTCAATCGAATTTTTTAAAAATAAATATTAAAGTATAGTAAAATAAATTAAATAATAAAATTAGATAAAATATAACATATCTTAACAATAATCTAAGGTTGTAATCAAAGTATTACAAATAATCAAGGTTAGAGAATCCGTCAATCAAAGACCTAACTATTAAGGTTTTAAGGGATTAGGATTTTAAGGGATTGGATTTAGGGTAAGGCTGTCAAAAGGTAAGGCAGAGGTCAACCTTAGCCCTATCATTAATTTACAATGGCAAGACCCTAATCTTGCCCTAGCCCTTCAAGGGCTTGGATTGACGGCCCTAACCCTTCCCTCAAGGAGGGTAATGTATCCTTGTTAAGAGGTTTTTGTGACAAGCCTACTCTCAGCCAAAAACATGGATGAAAGTAAGTTTTTAGCTAAGAGTAGGGAATGCTTGAGAATAACGTCACATGGTTCAAATAATAATAACGACATGGCTCTATAGTCATACTGCAAAAACTTTCCTTCAACATGTTAAAGAAGAAATTTTCCCACGTGTCCATTGTTGACAGTGATAGTGTGTATCCTCTCTTTGGATAGACTAACTGAAATCGATTCTCACAAGTTGATATGACAATTGAAAATTTTATTATTTAGCCAAGTTAACATGTTATGCATCTAACTTCTACCAAATAAATCCGATACCTAAAAAAAAAAAATCCAAAAGATGTTATTGATTTAAGAGGTAATAGGGAATAGTGGCGACATGCCGCTACCTCAGTGATAGTTAAAAATCTATCCAAGGATAGAATTTACATCTGATGAGCTTCAAACATCAACATAGTTTCATCACATTAGGGGTTGCAATTTCTAACTCGCTTGGCAACTGCCTGAATTTTGATGGATAACTATGCTCGGGTCAAGTTTGATTTTATCAATCAGTTCTATAATTTAAGTTTCCCAACCCACGATTATAATAACTAATTTATTTATATAATTAAATATTTAATAATTACATTTTATTAAGTTATTTATTTAATAATTACATTTTATATTAAACAAATTCAGGTTGAGGTGTCTGAGTTGGACGTGCCTTTGGCGTGCCTTCTCAACCCATCAAAAAAACCTTTTTTTGGAATAACAAATACAATTACACCTATGGGCAAAGGGAAGAATTTCTTGCAGGGGGCTTACAATGTGGTGTAGGTTCAAGGCATAGCCTCCAAATTTTTTTTTTAAGGCTTAGTTTATGGGTCATCTCTTTTGTTCATGTATGTTTGATAAAAAAAATTTTGTTTAAAGACCTTAGTTTATGGGTCATCTCTTTCGTTTATGTATGATTGTAAAAAATAAAATTTGTATGGGTCATCTCATTTGTTTATGTCTTTGTAAAGGATATAATCACTTTAACTTAGACAAGCAAACAGGTAACAGGTGTAATGCGCCTTTTGTTTTGTATGGATTATGGAGCTGGGCAGGTGACTTGTTCAATTAAGGGAATATGAGTCAGATAAGATGAGGCGTCAGAGAAAGAGGAGTGGTGAGGAGGAGACTCGCCGTCGTGAGCCGCCTTAGATATTTCTTTCGTTCATGAACTGTAATCACCACGCACCCAATGTTTTGATTTTTGTAAACCGTCGGTGACCCCACCGATTTTTCTACCAACGCTAAAGCTTCGACTACGGAGACCAGCAAAAGTGGGGACCACCAAACCTTTGTGACCTGCCTCGGATTCTCTCCGGCTGATGCCAGAAAAGTGGTCTCGGCCACCATACATTAAGCGACATGTGGCATAAAAAATTCTCTCCTGATTTTGACTTCTCCCACTTGATATCTCTTCCCCTTTATCTTACAACTTTATCACCATGTGCCAGATAACATGTAGAAAAGTCAAAATCATGAGGCCCATGAAAAGACTTCTCCAACCACATGTCGGTTAATGTGTGGTGGCACAAGACCACTTTTTTGGTATCAACCACAGAGAATCCAAGGCCTTGCGAACTGCATCACCAAAGCAGCTTACATGCGTTTTAGATACGGATGAAGTTGTCTCTTTGAGCAAGTGGTAAAGTATAGAGATGTTCATACTCTAGGTCTAGGTTCAAGTCCCACCTTCATCAATTTTCTCCAAAGGATTACATTATGCGTGTTGATGTTGATCCCTGATGCATGCATGGTTGTAGGACTTGGAAAGTAGGCTACCAAGCCTCTAAAAAGAATGAGCTTACATGATAGAAATACTAATAAATTTGAAGGTGCTACCTTGATCAAGTGGTAAAACTTAGAGGCATTCATACTCTAGGCTTGGGTTCAAGTCCTACCCTTGACGATTTTCTCCAAAGGTCAATATTATGTGTGTTGAGGTTAATCCCCGATGTGCACATAGGTGTAGGACTTGGCAAGTAGGTTACCAACCCTTTAAAAATAATAGGCTTTTCAGTTGGCTAGCATCCCGGGTTTGCTCTTTGTGTCGGGTGTTCAACTCCCACTCTGAGAAAATTTCGAGTGGGTCTAGTCTTTGGCTCGAAGACTTTGGAACACCCTTCGTTACCAAAAAAAATGTGCAGCCTACATGGTTCGTGACTCGGATGAGTCTTGGGCAGCGCGTGGTACCATATGCCACGACTTATAAAAATACATAACCATCACCCTTCTTTAACCTAGCCTTCGGAGACGTTTCACAATCATCTCCAAGGCATATATCTCCATATTGTCACGGTCAACTTTTTGATTTTGCGGAACAACCGTGCGGCGCCTCGATCATCCCATGATCTTGGCCAGCCTTACACCATTACACTATCCATCCATTGAACCGACCCAACGTCTCGTGCTACAATGCTACGACAAGGTACGACCCGCTACCGAGTCTCATCCGCTAAGCTATACTCAACTGGCTTACGCATCACTTCATCGTGTCGCGCATGACACTCGTCCAACACATAAGGTTCCCGCGTCACCGAGGTTCCGTCTCACGCATCTCTCATGATGCTAAGGTTCCCCGATCAAGCCGAACATCCAACACGGCCCGATACTTTCGAACACGACTATCGGTCATCCTCCAAGCATCGCAGATAGCATAGGAGCATCATTGCCCCGTTTACCGAGCATTGAGGACATTACGCCCACAACACAATCCTCGGTCCTCTGACCGAGTATCCCAACCATACCTCGCGTCCCTCCTAGACGACCATGATGCATACCGCACACTTAAAGGCCATATTAGAGGCCCACCTATCAAAAAATCAAAATACACAAGACCCTCTCATACTCTCCCCTCAACAGTAGTCGAGGTATGGCCACGCATCGAGGTCTCGGTCCGCCTGAGACTGTAATGGAATAGCCGGCTCTCTCTCCTCTATATACTCTTCCTCGACCCAAGGCTCTGGGTCGAGGGCTCCCTCAGTACCTGCCGACATGAAAGTACGGCTGAGCATGGAATACTCAGCGAGTACAAGCTACTAGCAGACCATAACAATAATAAACACACAATAGTAATATCATACAAGCAGTAATAGAAACATCACAAAGGAAACAGTATAAGGCATGATACAATACAACCATCCTGACGTGCGTACATGAATGCGAAAACGCCGACAAAACTCATGCTTGAAAACCCATGTCATGTCCCGGTATGCCTCGTAGAAATCATGTATACGTGCATGTAGAATGCATGATCATCATCTTGTAAACTCCATCTCGTAACTTGGGAGCCAGAGGCTAGCACCCGAATCTCCCTGGGCTGCCAACCTCCTTGATATGCAATGCACTTGTGAGCCAGAGGTTAGTACCTGAATGTCCCTGGGCTACCAACCTCCTTAATATGCAATGCACTTGTGAGCCAGAGGTTAGTACCCGAATGTCCCTGGGCTACCAACCTCCTTGTTATGAAATGCACTTGTTGTTTATTATATGCACATGCTCTTGAAATCTCGCTTCATGCTCTCATGCGTGCTCGTGTACGTGTCCATAGTGACAATCATGATAATGGGAATAACCAAGATATGACATTACAATTCAATTCATGATATGAACATAGGTAACATAAGTAGTTTGCATAACATTTGATCAATTTATCGTTTATAAGAACGCATGTATAAAACTCATTTCCATATTCTTCCTTTAGATCATTTATTCATATCTTAGGCATTTTGTCAAATACAACACATACAATGTTTCTTAATAATTCATCGTGTTCTTTTTAGCGCATATTTTTCATCCAAACATCAAGGTAAGTTCATTATTGGTAAAATACTCATCCACCATTTCCATCACACATATCACACAACATACATCTCGGCATCTAATCGCCACATCCAACATTCCATCCACACATCCACACCTTCTCCATTATCTTGTTTATATTTAATGGGGGATAACACATTTCATAAGGAGGAAAACATAATATAAAGAATCACATTTTTATATAGAAAACCTAGATTTTTGCTAAGGTAAGTTAGTAGGGTGTACTAACCTTAGATCAAGGCTTGATCTTGAAGAAACCTTGAAATAGAAGCTCTATTTGGAATGAGGAAGCCTTTGCTTGAAGGGGACTTGAGTTGGGGAAGAAACCCCTTTCAAAAACGTGAGTAAGTGCTGCCCTAGCTTGGAGAGTGGCTCCCACACGAGCTTGAGCCTTGAACTTGAAGCAATCCAAGCTTGAGGATGACCTAGGATGGTCCACCCCTTTGATTCATTCCTCAATGGAAATCCTAGGTTAGAAACCCCCTTCTTCTCACTCTCTATCTCTCAATTTCTCTTAAGTGACGAGAATGAGGCCCTAAGGCTCGGGCAAAGCCTTATAGGAAAGGGTTTAACCCCCAAAAGACGAAAACACCCTTACTGAAATTTCTGCAAAATCGCGAAGACCGAGCGATCGGTAGTTATGACCGATCAATCGGTTGCCTACGGAGCGATCGGTGTTATTGACCAATCGACCGGTCAAAAACTCACTCTCTGGAAAATTTCCCCATACAAAATCTTTGACCGTGCGATAGATACCGATCGATCGCTGAATGGACCGAGCGATCGGTGCTCTGTAGGTCTGGACTGTTTTGACCATATCTTTTGACTCGCTCGTCGGATTTCGACGATTCAACTTGCGTTGGGTTCGTCTTTCGAAAACGCACATTTCTGACGTTTCGGAATTTCCGATTTCTCTCTTATTTATTAATTAGACTATGAGGAAGGCCAATTAGCTACGAAAACGGTATTCATTAAGACTTAAGGCCATTAGGATGAAACCTCTTGCCCGAAGGCTCTTGCGCAGTGCTAGGAAGTCTGTCTCCTTTGCACCGTCCTTGGATGCTCCAACAACCATCCAAGGAGACTCCAAGATCCCCTTCAGGATCCTAGAGCCCGCCCCCAACTCCTTTGTGGTTGCTCATTAGGTGGCCCCAGATGTGCCACAAGGGAAGGGAGAGCTACACCCTTCTCCTCAAGGTGGATGATAAACCTTTCACCCTTTACCAGAAGGAAACATTACCACTGCTGGTGGAGTCATACTGGTCTTTTACGGAATAGTACACTTGGATATCCACAAACCGTCTGTACCATTATACTCGTATTAACTTTCTCTTCGAATGAAGGTACTATCGGCCCTACTTCCAACATACCATGTGGGCCCCACAACACTCGCCCACATGTGTCCGACCAAGCACCAAACTCAAGCTTCACTCCATAACTCTTCATGTGCACTTCACCCAAACCACAGTACCTCGTACACAACATCAAGACACCTCCGTGTCCCTTCACTTCAGTACCCAACACTAAGGCACCAACCTTGCACCACGCTACGCTATCGCTTGCATAGTGCCTCGCCTATCTCCTAGGCACCGCATTGGCATCCTTTGCCCATGCTCAGGCCATCCCGGCCCAGTATCACGGTCATGGCAGTACTTGACAACTTTTGACCGTGACACTATGCTGGGATTCGCCTTATCACAATTCTCGAGGAAAATCGGGTGCATGGTGAATGCCCCATCTCCAAAGCCTTGAGCATGTGATGAATGCCTTCTCCAGGGCATATATCTCTGGGTGCTATGCTAGGGTTCTCCTTTATCTCCAAGTCTCGAGGGATGTTGGATATATGGTAAATGCCATACCTTCAAAGTCCCGAGCACGTGACGAGTGTCTTCTCTAGGGTGCATATCTACACGGCACAAGGCTTCGCTTGATCTCTGCGTCTCGGGGCACATTGGGTGCACGATGAACACCCTATCTATGAAGCCCTAAGCACGTGGAGAAATTTTTCTCTAGTCTGGCCTTTGGGCATGTGGTACGATGTATCTCCAAATGCCTTGCTGATCCATCTCATTAAAACTAGCATGTTTTTTTTTGCATGGTCTAGGGTTAAGGGTTAGTATCTGCTCTATGAAAGTGTGGGGAAATCACAACGCCCACTTGCACAGGACTCGAGCCCAGAACCTACCTTAATCAAATCTGTGAGAAGTAAAAAGGAGGGTTCAACAGGAACTTTTGGAGTGGTTGCTTGGACTTACCCTTATGGCACATTAGCGGTAACCTTAAGTCAGATTGTGTGTGTGAGTTGTGTGTTATAGTTAAATGATAATCTTTCACCAAAAATAGGGGTCTTTGGTTTGGCGAAGAAAGTGTTAGCTCTAACAAAAATTGGGCTTAGACACTTGACTATCTTTGTTACAACTAGTCCACTGTAAATACCTACTCTGAATGTGTGGTCGTCCAAATGTCAGGAGCATTTAATAAGAGAATGATTGTGAGTGAACGAGGATAAATTGTCAAAAATTGTTTTACTAGTTACCTATAGGCCTGTAAAAAAAGCTCGGGTCGAATGGTACCTGGCCTGTCCAAACCCGCCTAAGCCACGCACTTCTCCAGCCCTTAGGTTCCAAAATCACAAAACCCTCCTTCCTTAGGGATGGCTGGCCCACCCTTAGCTCCACTCCGTGAGGAGGTTTGTACGCTATAAAGAACATGGATGAGGGGACGACTGTTTTTCTTATCCAATGTGGGACTAAATATTTGCTAACAAAAACAAAGACTCAATACCAGAAGAGAACCTTTATGTGTCATCTCTATTCTTCATCACTTATGAAAATAAATCGTCTGTGCTCATCCCTAGGTTCTTCCCTATAGTCTGGGTATCTGATGGACAAGATCACTTGTAAGGTTGTTAAATCCGTACATCCCATTTAATCCTATCTTTCAAACAGTCATGGCCACAAGGAAGAACCCAAGTATGAGCACAGACGATTTGCTTCCATTACTTACCAAGATAACCACAGAAATGAGGTTGTCCACCAAAAGATCAAACTCCACATAACTCGTGCAAATGAGAAAACCAAGTCCTTTGTAGTGAGTTTTGGAATCCCCCCAAATTCTCTAAAATTAGATTCTAATACTCCCACAAAGAGGGGTAATTTATGCAGTGATTCAACAATTATTGAATGTGTGCTTAGTGGTAGTTTGGGTGACAAGAAAACAAAAGAAATAGAATTTAGATATTAAAAAATAAACAAATCTAATTACTTTTAAGTTTAGTCTCCCTAATGGTGTGGACATCATAAGACAGTGCTCCAAAATTGGCTTGGTTCCAACATGTAGAATCCATGAAATCTTCACATCTTCAAAATGAATTCTGCCTGAATGTTTCCAAATAAGACCCTAGTATATAATTCATTTTTAGAATTTAAGAATGTAGGAATTGTTTCTTTTCCATAATTAGAGAGTCAATAGAATTGATGGCAAAGGGCCCATACTATCTATGAGCGACACACTGTTACCGCCCTTCCCTGATGGCAGTGTGATTTTATTATTATTAATTTTTTTTGGGTGGGGTTGGTTAGTTCAAAGACTTGTCTGATCCAATTTTGAAATGTTCAAGCAATCCCCCTGAAGTAATTTGCTAATGTCCCCATCTAAATGCAAGAAGAGATATGGAACCTCCTTTTAGATGTGAAAAGGGATGGAAACGGCTGGGCCAATTGGGTAACCCGTCCTGCCCCGTTCCTATCGGGACAGGTTTGGGGAGCTTCTAAACGGGGTAGAAGCAGGTTTGGGAAAGAGATGTTAAACCCGAGTCGGGTTCGGATCGGGGATGAGTTTAGGCTGTCCTGCCCCGTCCCGTCCATTTATAATGCCAAATCATTACTTTATCCTTAGTTTAATAATAAAATTATCTCATCATACTAATTATAGTATGAAATATAGTTCCCACCCGCCCCATCTATTGCTTAACGGGGCTGGGATAGGGTTAAAAACTGTTTTGACAAATGGGAAGCGCCCTATCCCGGGTGTGGGGATAGGAATTTTCCATGAGTCGGGATGAGGGCGCCCCGGCCCAAACCCACCCCGTTGCCATCCCTAGATGTGAACAACTTGAAAGAGCGATAATCCCTCTTTGCCATCCCTAGATGTGAACAACTTAAAAGAGTGACAATCTCTCCCAATTTTATTATTTTATTTTGAAGTTGGGAAACAACACACCCAAACCAAATGAAAGATTAGTCATTGAACCTTACATTCACAAGGTAGCAACTGACCCCACAACCTCTTATCATAATAACCGGTGAGAAAAAATAAAAAAGAAAAGCAAACGCAGAGAAAGTCAAGTACATCATGAGAAGATTTGCTCATTTCATGGCCTTCATGAAAGAAAAAAAATGATAAAATTACTCTATGAGGAAAAAAATTATGAAATTACTCTTTATGAAAAAAAACACATAAAGAAAAGAGAGATAGAATCACAGCCAATTGCGATTGAACTTGAGAGAGTTCAATTGCACCCATAAGTCAATCCCTGTTAACCCCTATTAACTATAGTTAAGATTCACTAACTCTTAGGATTCAACAACTAAGCTTAATTAAAAATTCTTAACTAGAATTAAAAGTGTTTTAAATATTTTTTTCTCTAAAAAATAAGGTGAGATGATTGAACCTGAATTTTAACCATAATTAATATGAGTTAAAAGGGACACGTGTTGCCCGTAAGTGTGATTGAACTCTCACAATTGTGACTCGTTCTCAAGAAAAGGAGATTGGGTCTATGTAACAATCAAGATTGAAAGGTAGACCTTTGCATTGGAGGGGGTATGGTACCTTAAGTACCAAGGCACACACCTGTGACTTGGTATATCAAAAATCATGATGTATCATTGTTTCATGATTAGGAGTTGAAAAAATCCAGTGAACCCAAAAATAATATTTGAATTGAGAACTCACAAACCCAAGGGGGTGGCTAGGTCTCACTACAAATCTATCTACCATTTGTAAGATTTAATAATTAAATTATTAACTAAGGGAGGATAAACAATAAAGTACAAAAATAGAAAAGACAAGCAAACCACAATATAAGGTATTTTTACGTAAAAACTATTCTGACAAAAACCACAGGACCTAATCCAACAAAGAGATATTACCAAGACAAAGTCAACAAGAACTTATAAAACTCAAACCTGACTCCCTCGGACTCGACACTACGATCTTTCAGTTCTTAGTCCTCCATGCCTCGAAAAGTCATCACGTACTTGCAAGTCCATGATCAACAGCAACCTGTACTTCTCTTAGATCTCCAAAATCACAATCTTTTGATTGATCTCCGTCGATGAAGGCTTCGGATTCCTCCAATCAAATAATCATGATACTCCTCGGATCGATCTACTTCGCAAAGGCTCCGTATCACATCGGCCAAAGTTCTTAACTAACAAAATGGGTTGATGGTTGTTTCACAAACACACCCTAGTTGTATTCCCAACAATGGAATAACAAGCAAAAATGATCAACAATGTCTTGCAAACTCCACAGGTTGAGGGTTATTTTTTAAAAAAAAATCTAAAAACCAAAGTTAGATGAGTTAGTGAATCTTAATCATAGTTAAAATGAGTTAAAATGGGACATATTAATTTTTTTTTTCTAAAAACAAAGGTTAGTTGCTTTAACCCTAAGGATTAGTGAAACTTTGCCAAAATTAAAAACATAGGTTAGATGCTTTAACCCTAAGGTTAGTGAATCTTAACCACATTTAAAGGAAGTTAAAAGGGTACACATTATTTTTTAAAAAAAAACCAAAGGTTAGATGCTTTAACCCTAAGGGTTAGTGAATCTTAACCACATTTAAAGGGAGTTAAAAGAGATGTTCAATTTTTTTCTTCTAAAAATCAAAGATTAGATGTTTTAATCCTAAGAATTAGTGAATCTTAACCATAGTTAAAGGAAGTTGTAAAGTCCATGTTTTAGTGTTGGCTTATTCTGGTATCAAAATAAGTGAATCTAGTGTATCTTTTGTCATTGCCTTCAAGCATCCACGACAAGTGAAGATGAAGACCGAAAAAGATTGGTTGAAGACATTCCGATCATATCCTTCGTTTCACTCATAGGATGGTAAGTGACCTAGATACTATATTACCTTATGTGGAAATTGACTTAGAAGACCAAAAATTACCCATATGGAAATGCCCAAAATCATAGAATATGGTTCCAAAATGTCTAGACCAATTTGAAGCAAAGCACAGGGAATCAAAGGTTGAAAAAATGCCAAAAGTCACTAGTGGGTCGACCCAGTCTTAAAAAATTTTCTATGGCAAAAAATCCAGAACACCCAAAATAGTTGGGTCAACCCAAAGTGTCACTTGGGTTGACTGAAGTGTACATTTGGGTCGACCCAGTCCTTGATTTTCTTGCTATTTTCGTTTTTAGTAAGTTCTAAAACAATGCTTTTGCTTCTCTATTAATTGGAACTCCTCTAGTCCGTGAATGTGAACTTTGGGAGTGTATTGGACTATCTCTAGAGTTCATAGAAACTCAATTTTTATTTTTTTTTCCTCTCTTGATTAGTTTCTCTTCTATCCTAGAGTTTGCAAGTCATTGTTCCATGCTTACTTGTTTGGACTTATCCATTGATGGAATCCATCTAGGATTTGATTTTAATCAAACCATCAACCCGTTCTAGAAAAAATAAATTGGCTAGAGTATTCCGGAGCCTTTGCAAAGGAGATTGATCAAAGGAGAATCGTGGATGTGATATTTGGTCGGTGGAATTCGAAGCTGTCATTGACGGAGATCGATCGTGGAGATCGTAGTTGTCGAGACACAAGAGAAGAACAGGCTACTGTGGTAGATTGCGAGTCTTGCGAGATCGTGATTACTTATTGAGGCGTGGAGGACTAACTGTGGATCGAGGAAGTCGAGTCCTATTTGGGTGAGGTTCGAGTCTGTAAGTATCTAGTTCTTTGTCTAAGTGGATTCTCATTGCTGGACTAGGTCTCGTGGTTTTTCCCAGAAAGGTTTCCACGAAAAAATTGATTGTGTTGTGGTTTGCTTGTTTCCTTTATTCCGCACTTTAAGTTCATCCCTTAGTCAATAACTTCATTGTTAAATATTAAAAATGGTAGATAGACATTGTAGGAAGACCTAACCACTTCCTTGAATTTATGAGTTCTCAATTCAAATATTAGATTTGAGGTTCTCCGGAGTTTTTCAAAAGGGAACAGGTTATTTAAAAAAAAAATTCTAATAGATGTTTTAACCCTAAAGGTTAGTGAATCTTAACCACAATTAAAGGAAGTTAAAAGAGATGTTCAATTTTTTGTTCTAAGAATCAAGGTTAGATGTTTTAACTGTAAGGATTAGTGAATCTTAACAACATTAAAGGAAGTTAAAAGTGGACACGTTACTTTTTATTTTTTTTCAAAAAACTAAGGTTAGATGCTTTAATCCTAAGGATTAGTAAATATTAAACATAGTTAAGAGTTAAAAAAAAGACAAATTAACTATAAAGGTCAAAACTTATTAACAATAGTTCAAGAGCAATTAAAGGGACTTTGTGAGGTTATGAAATCTATTAAGGGCATAATAATTATTTTATTAACAATTTCAAATGAAAGTCTAACGAAAGTAAGGTTTAAGGGTATTTGTCTACCTGTTAGAAAACCATGAGTTAATTTGCAAAAGGTTTACACATAATAGTGTATTTATTTGCAAACTAAGAAGTGTTGCCCAGATAATGGACCCTAGAGGGGAGGGGAGGGGGGGGGGGGGTGATTAGGGTCAATGGAAATTTAAAATCTTAACTAAGTGATTAATGCGGAATTCAAAAGTTACTTACTAACGCTACAAGCAATAACAAACTAAATAGAGAGAGGGAGAGATAAAAGATAAAACAACACAAGATTTGATATCAGGATTCAGTAACTTGCCTACGTCCCCGCCTTTAAGCTTCCCGCTTTAAGGATTTTCCCACGATTCCACTAATCGCACTTTCCTTTACGGGTAGAAAGTAAGCCTTTACAATCATTTTCATAGGCGCTCCATTGGATACACGAAAAACACCTTCACTAGTGCAAGAATCCAAGATTCTTGACTTGGCTTTTACAAAGATTGATTGGATATTGAATCTGAAATTGAAAGCTCCTTGATTGAGCTAGATAAGAATGAAATACAAATCTAATAATCACTCAAGAATGATTGTAATTGAATGCTTAAACTATGAGGGATTGAGATTCTAAGTATTCAATGAAAAACAGAGTATTGATTGCTGGAGCTGATAGAATAATCAATGTAAGAATGAATAGTGTTAGAATCTTATATTTAGTTCATAAATAAGCTCCATTTATAGTTGAGCAAACAAATATGACCGTTAGGAGGTCTTTTAATGCGAATTAGCCGCTACACTCAGTCTCACAAGTACTCATCGACGAGTGAGTCTAGAAAACATTGGAGTCGTCGACAAGTGAAAATAGTAAGCAATTGAGAATTACTGTCATCCCACTCGTCGACGAGTTCTCTGAAATTTTTCAGGGAACTCATCTTAATGAAACCAAAATCATGGAAATTTTTGTATGCTCCATCATTCATAAGATTATCATTTTAATTATTTTTAGGCCCTTAGAATGATGTCCAAACTATTCTAACCATCTTAGGGTCTATCTAGGTATACTTTGAGCAATCATATTCCAATATTTTAAGAACTCTTACTAGGTCCTAGACACTCTTAAAGATATTACCAGACTATTTTGAGTGTTGATCTTCTTTCTGAATTTATGGAGCTTCACTCTTGATGGGTCTTCATGAATTGGCTTGAGTCCTTAAAGCTTTTTCCCTTGAAATGACTGATACTTGGACTTTGACTTTGATTCCTTTGAGTGGTTGAACTTTTCAATTCTTCATATCTTAAATGATAATCTTAATATTCTTTTTCTCTGAAATTACACATTCTAAATGGAAATATTAGTACCATAAATATTATTGTGTTATCATTGAAACTATTAAGAGTACTTAGAGTTGTAATCTTGAGGCTAACAAGAAGAACCTAGCAGCTGATATGCAATAACCCCTTTTAAAAAACAGATAGCAAAAACTTGTTTACCAAATACGTTTTGTGTAAAAAATTTCAAAATTTTGTTTTTAAAAAAATGGAAGTGCAACCAAACAGGGCTAAACGAGTCTTGTCTAATCAGCCAGTCCCATTAAAAGTATATTCAAATGGGCCCTTGCATAACTATTCAAAAATACAAAAAATTAAAGCCCACGCCTGGCCCATTGACACCCTTCAGGGTTGGGACACACTTCCATACCAATAAAACAAGTAGAAGATTAAGATACGAGTCAAGACTAGCCTCTTTCTTTTTCTCCTCCACACTCACAATGTCAAGAATAGCTTCTTTCTTCTTCTCCTCCACTCACAATTGACTGTGATCTGATCTCCTCCAGGCAAGGAATAGCATGGCGTATGTGCCACCATGTGTGTAAGCACTTTGAAAATTTGGGGTATCTGAGTCCATGTCTTCCTCGTCAACCCAATGTCTTTCAATTAGGGTCCGCCTGCGTTAATGCGACCTCTAACAACTCAACCAATCATTATATCGTGCCAATCTAGTTTCGTCCTACCAAAAAGAAAATCTAGTTTCGGGTGTCAATGCGGCTTTGGGCCTCTGTTTTTTTATTTTCAAATGGGCTCAGCATGAGCCTAGCCCGTTTACAATAGCTTTTTTAAGGCCCAAATTTAGCCCACACGTTGACACCCAACTGAAGCCTCTACCCATCTAAAGACCAACTAATGGAGAATCACAAATTATGTCATTTGAAAACAAGCATAGATGTGATGAGAAGCAGGGAAAGGTGATGGCAGTCGACAAACGCATATTGGAATTTACACGCGATGATCGTACACAAGGAGCCATGGGAGGTAAATGTATTCCCATATTGGTGGCCTGGTATTGACACCAACTACTTGATATTTGTAGATGCGACTTTTTAAATTCAAGAACCCGAAGCTTTTCTTTTTTACGTTCAAGAACTTGAAGCCTTCTCAAATATCAATGGTATCTCCCAACATGACTGATCTCGGGTATACAAAATTTATGGATTTTACCAGCCACTCTCCCTTCTTGGGGGCTGGGGCAAGAATACAAGAATTTTGTGAAAGTGAGGCTAGCACTATGGGTGGTTAAGGAATCATGTTGCTCGTGAACTTTTATCGAGCTCGGCTCGATAAAAGTTCGCTCGAGCTTGTTTATTTAATAAACAAACTAAGCTCGAACTAGATTTTCAAGCTTGTTGAATTGACGAGCCAAGCTTGAGCATCTAGGTATTCGGCTCGTTAAAAGCTCGGCTTGATTTTATATGTACTTAACATATATATGAAAGTATTTAAAACATACTTCATTTAAATAATAGAATTATGAATATTTATTATATATTAGTAAAAATTAATTATATATTCAATTTCCCATGATAAGAATATCCTTTATACAATTATAAATCTATACTAAAATTTTAGTTAACATCATAATTTCTTTACCTAGGATAAAAAAATAAAATTTCACCTAATATAAATAGTAAATCCAATGAAAAAAGCTGCTCGCGAACTGCTAGAGCTCGGCTCAAGTTCATTTACTAAAGCTCAACTCATTTATTTAATAAATAAGTCAAGCCCAAATTTGATTTTCAAGCTCATTTATTTAATAAACAAGCTTGAACACACCACAACTCAGCTTGGCTCGATAACACCCCTAGATAGCACTATCCGTACATTCATATATTCAAAAAAATAATGGGAATGCTTGCTCCAGGTTCTCTCTTCCCCACTTTCTTTAGGGAGAAACATGTGTATTCACTCTTTCTCAATATTTTTACAGCCGGTTAAAGGGGTTTAAATTTGTATTCTGTAAAAGTAATGGAGAAGAATGAGATATGTGTTCCTCCTAGAGAAAGTGGAGAAGAGAGAAACTAGGGTAGCATTTCCCGAAAAATAAATAAAATATGATTTTAACCATACTGGAAAGTGGATCGATGTAGCATTGCTCATCTTTGGTGTAGGATTACCTGTACCCCTTTTGATATTGATTCCTTTTTTTTTTTTTCTTTCAACCATGTAGAAGAATGATTGGACCCAGCCCATATTGAATAGTAATTGGATACCCCCTCCAAATAACTTCCTTTTGGGCTGGGCTTGGCACCTTGGGCCTAGTTTTCTTCATCTATTCTCTTAATCTTCTTTTATAGATAAAAGCTTCAGGTAGGGCTCAATTTAATGAGTTTAGTCCGTATCAGCAAAAGAAATATCAAGTAGACCCTCACTTTCAACAAACTTGATGGGGGGATGCTATCTTGTAGAGACCCGAAATTTAATTTCTTGGTATTCGTATCAATTATTTTAATATTCTTGGTTGTCATGATTAATTTATTACATAAGTTTAAAATTGGAACAATTAAAGTAGCATGAGGGTGTTTTATAAATTAATCAAGTGAAAAATAGACGAAATCTCCTTTATCATAAGAGGGGCATTTTGGTCATTTTGTGCAATCCAAAATTTATGAAAATTTTAATGTAGATTCTATATGACCTAAAGTAGCTATGGTTCAAATTTCAGGTTAATCCGATAAGAATTGAGCTCTATAGAATTATTCAAAGTGCAGTGGCAAAACTGTAAATACGATGAACAGTAACCGCGTGAACAGTACCTCCTGAACAGTAACCGTGAATAGTGTTTTAGCAGTTCTTATCACTTTCTAACTCTGGTATTGTCTATATAAAGACCCTAACTCATGGATTTTAGGTATTTCATCATTCTAAAACTTATTAGAGAGAAAAATAGAAGAAAAACCTATGAGTTCTCATTAAAGAGAGTGAGAGAAAAGGGTTTTGGAGAGATCCAAGAGGAGAAATCAAAGGTGTTACAAGGAAAAAGTATAAAAAGGCTTAGATCCATCCCATTCGCAAACGTTTGATCGTAGGGAAGCGATCGTGAGAGGTAAATACGACTTCCTTCCTCTCAATATAGGGATTATTGATACAAATATGATGAAGAAATAGATCTAAAGTAAGAACGACAATAGTAAATATGTTTTATTGTTTTAAACTATGATGAAAATTATATATGAGGATTTTACGATGTTTATACTCAGATTTTCTCATGGAAAATTATATATGATGATTTTTGTAATGTTCTAAATCAGGATTTTCCCTTGAAAAATCTATAGACGATGTTAGAAAATTTTAGATCTTGGTTATCTGATGGATAACATATATATGATGAATAGAGAACATTTTAGATGGTGATTTTCTTGTGATAATTATTTGAAAAAGATGTTGTTTATAATTTTTTTTATTTTATATCAACAAGGGGAATGAGATTGATTTTGTGGTGTATGAATGATGAGAATGGAGGAAGTGGATGATGTTCAGAATTGATGAAATTATTATAAGTTTGTTTGAGATCATTATGTGTTGTGAAAACTAAGGCCCTGTGAGACTTATTTGATTATAGATACGTATTAAAAATTTAGACGCGGTAAATAAAATTATCCCTTATTTTATTTGACAAATTATGCTTTATATTGATCACTTAGGAGAACCCTTACATGTTTAAATCTATGCATGATTTACAAGTATTTTATTTCATTCACACGGATTCACGAAATCTATACATGAACAAGCATGAGAATAAACAAGATGACAAGTAATATGCAAGTACACAAGGACACAAGCATTATGCATGATTGAGTTTTGCACTGACCGAGTACCCACAGGCCTATGATCAAGGCAAAACCAGCCGTATGTACCGGCGAATGTGTAGACAAGCCGTATACACCGGATAATGTGTAGACAAGCCGTATACACCGGATAATGTGTAGACAAGCCGTGTACACCGGATAATGTGTATATTGTGTGGTACCTCAGAAAGTAAGGTATATGTTAGTCTCTACCCGATATATGGGGTAGAGTTATTTTAAGTTATTGCAATTGCATGTTGTTGAATAAATTCATGAACAAAAATAGGCAAGATAAATAAGAGAAATAAGCATGAGTAATCAGGTGTAAGAATCAAATTTAATTATGCTTCCGCACTTTGAAATATTGTGAGTTCACTTGTGATGTTGAATCTTAAAATATATTGTTATCAAATCTCGTATATTGTTAGGCAGAATTTTGTATATACGCTGGGTAACTTGTTACTCAGCCGATGACTGTTGTTGTCGACAGGTGCTAGATTTGACATTTGTGCCCCAGGACCTTGGGAAGAGGAAGAATACGAGGAAGAGCAGGAAGAGCCAGCAGGTGACTATCCTGATGGAGAATGGAACTTGGATTGCTGGCCATACACAGGACACTAGATCACTAGTATATTTGGATTTTGAATTTTAGAATTGTAATAGACAAATTATGGATTTATAGTTAGTTTGAGTTTATGACTGGAGATTCATAGAGGTTGATTTTAAATTGATTATGAGGTCTTAGTATTTATTTCAGATATTGGACTTGATTGCATTTATTTAAAAAATAAATAAATAAATAAATTTTTAGGTCCATGTTTTTAGAATTGCCTTAAATGCTTATGATAAGAAGTTATGGAATTAATGATTAAGTCACGTGCCAAAGTCTCACATGAAGTTAGGTGGGATTTTGGGGCGCGACATATCTAGTTTTATAAATCACCTAATTGAATTATTTCTAAATCAACCCTCCATTCACTAAGGTGGCATTTGGATCGGATTTTATTAGCCAAAAATCTTTGTATTTCCAAACATTAATAATTTGTGAAAGTAATTATTTGACAATTAATTTTTACACAATCAATTCTTATCACAAGTGATTTTGGATAATAAAATCCGGTCCAAATGCCCCATAAGAGACCACATATCTCTTTAAAATAGACTAGCGGGTGGCACGTGCGATGCACGTGAGCACGAGGGGAAGGAGTTAAACACAGTTAATAGGAGTTAAAAGGGACACATGTTAACCTGCGGGTGCAATTGAACTCTCCCCGAGTTCAATCGCGATTGGGTGTGATTCTAAATAGATAGATGAGCAAGGGGTAGTTTGGGAATTAAAGTAAAACATTAAATCAAAGGCAAGGGGTAGTTTGGGAATTAAAGTAAAACATTAAATCAATATTTTGTTTTTATATAAAGGTAGTTTGGGAATTTTAAAAAATTCATCTACGCAAGGCTCTCGCATTATAATAGTAAAGATACAATTATACATTATATTATTATATTCCCAAAACTGATATAAAAAAAAAAGATAATGATGGATTTAATACCGTCCTAATATAAAATTAGGGACTGTTACTTTATCAAGATGCCCAACAACGCGAGTCACCAATGTAACTTGGACCCCCCATAAATTTCTTAAATAGGAAACACTTTTGTACATTTCAAAATATTTCTCCAATCATAAGAAATAGAAAAGAAAAGAAAAGAAAAGTGATAAGACATAAATTAATTAGAAAAATTGTCTTCAAAATAAAAATATTTAAATTTGTTAAGTGAATAAAAATAGAGTTTAACTATACATAGGAGCTTTGGGTTATCAGAGCTCCAAAACATAGTTAAATATAAAATTCTATGAGTAGAAATATCTTTACATTATTTCAATATTTACCAAAACAAAATGTGTTTTGGGAGCCCCAAGAAATTTGGAACTCAAGGTCATAGTTAACCTCGTAAAAATATTGTAATTTCTTTTTTGCGAAACTCTTTGCAGCAGAAATTTCTCTCAATAAGCAAACTGTATATGTTGCCTATCTCTACACAAGGAGTCCTGTAATTCATATAAATTATAAAATCTCTATTGTCAAGATGCACTTTGATAGAATCATTATTGAAGATAATTTTAGCAACAATAAAAAAAAAGATTTTAAGTGTTGTGATATGAAAAGAACCAAAATACAATTAATCTACGATGACTGTTGAAAGAGCCAAAGAGGGACTGTGGGGGACAAAAATAGAAAAAAAAAAAAATAGTCTATAGTAACAACTAAACATGAGAGAGAGGCAAGGGAGAGAAGGTGTGAGATTGAATAAAAAAAATAGTTCGACAATCTATATGACTGCAAATAAGATATAGGAGAGGGAGTGGAGAGAGAATGAAATGTCATATTTCTTATTTTCTTTTCGTCCTTCTCAATTATACCTAAGAAATGTAATAAAAAGTATATAATAATAAAATATGTATAATTATAAGACATGTAATTATTTAAATTATAAAAGACTACTTTAAAGAGGGATTTATGAGAGCTTTAAGGACCCTAAAAAAAATTTGGGGAATTTAAATGTTTTTTTTTTTGTTATTAGGCCGCTAGACCCAGCTGTATGCTTGATCGATCAGGCAGAGCCTTTAACAAACATACAAAAAACATAGGGGGGACTATATGGTCGTCTTGCAAATATAAGGAGGTGGAGAGAGATCAATTAGCCTACCCATTGAGCGAGAGAGAAGAGAGGACAGGTTAGCAAGAGAAAAACATAGTTGACACTGTATGATCTCTTAATTTTTCTTCTATTTATCAACTCTTTTTTTGTTGGATATACAATTTCAAAAATATTATATTATAAAAAAATACTTGAAACATATAAAATATCATATTTTTTGTTAAACAAACTATCATTTTCAAATAAAATAATTTTTAATACTCTTAAACAATAATAATATTATATATATCAAATTTTTTAATAATGACCACCTAAATGTTTTAACAACTATGATCACAACCCATAAGTATACTAGGTGCTAGTCTAAATCACATGAACTATTAATCATCCAATGAGAAAAAAAAATCAAACTTCTTTCTAGTGGGACTCGTACCTAGGGTTTTTTTTTTGTGTGGAAATGTTATCATGTAACACACACACCCAAAGTATTTGACCTTTACCATTTATGGGACACTCCCTTCAAATATATGGCCGCCCATGGTAATTTTTCCAAATTTAAATACTATCACAAAATAAATAGAAGTAATTTACTTGTTCAACTATTATAAACGTACATAGGAAGTCAACTATTATTTGGTTGGATTGGACTTGCATTTTCCATCTGTCCCTTAAGTGTCAGGTCAGGGCGAAGGTATCCTTAGAGGATCGATGCTTGACCCCACCCAACCTTCTCCTCGATCCATAAAGACAAAATATAGAACTAGTGTCCAAAGTTAATCAGAAGAAATGACTCACCGAAACTAATACTTCACTACCACTCCTAATTCAAATAGGGTGAAGTGTTAAAGCTATAAGTTCACCACTCCTAATTCAAATAGGGTGAAGTGTTAAAGCTATAAGTTCTTTTCTTGGTGGGATTTAACAAATACAGTGTTGAAATATTCGTACCATCTTGCGTTAGTGTGGAGTTGTTCGATTCCTCCACAGCCATGATTCTATTCGATCGCTATTTGGGTTGGATAAAAAAAAGAGTATTGTGCTTGTGGGCATAATCTGAAGCCGAACTATGAGCCAGATTGAAGTCGTAACTGTTGGCAAGTAATCCTTCTTGAGATGGAGAGTGTGAGGTTTCAAAAAGTTGAAATCGAAAATAAAGATCTATTGGGAACAGGAATCGATCATTGTACCAAACACGAGAATTGGGGGGTTTGTTAGTTGTTGTTGAGACTGTAAGGATGAGAATTTAATGCCCCCACAGAGAGGCTCCATTGGGTTTGCCGTGATTGATGCCTTCCATTCTATCTCTCTGAAAGGGACTACACATATTTACATTTTACTTACATTTTTTTAATACCAACAGTTTTTTTCTTGCTTTATTTTTTATTTATTTTTATTATATGGTTGGACTTGTTTCTCTTTAATATCATAAACGTGTGGCACACGTACCTCTGTTGTAAATTCGTCAAAAATTGCTGTTTTACATTACGAGTTCGGAACACGCGCGCCTCGGCTTGTCCCATTGGTAGTGTATCTCCTTGGGAGGAGTGACTCGTGTGGTGTGGTGTGGCGTTAAATGTCCACCCCTAACCCACCCAACCGCTTACATAGATAGATAAATGATATCTTGATTACTATAAAAAAAAAACATTAATCTGTCAAATTAGGTATAAAAAAGGATTTTTGATTTTTGCATATCTCACGTATATCAATTGATCTGAGTTTCTAATTATTATTATTATTATTATTATTATTATTATTATTATTATTTTGTTTTAGCAATGTTAGGAAATTCATCCTTTTTTTGGTGGAAATATTATCATGTAAAACACTCTAAACCCACACACATAATTAGACCTAAGGTAGCGGCTAAGGTGGGAAATTCCTCCTTGTTGTCACAAAGTTCATGACCTTACAGAGTTAATAAATTTTATATTTTGGTTAAATTTTTGAAAACAAAGGTTAAATTCTTTAATTCTAACAATTAATAAATTATAATTACAACTAAAAAGAGTTTTAAAAAAGATAAATGGCCAAAAAGGGGGGCGAGGATGGGATTTGATCTGGCTCACGCCAGACCAAAATCATCGGGCCTAACTTCAGTGGCCAACATCTGGTGATAAAAGGGGAGAAGATATCAAATGGAGAGAAGTCAAAAAATTTCCCTACCCTGTTGAAGGTGATTATTATTATTATTATTTTTTATTATAAAAGTATAGTATTTTTTATAATAATTGAAGATTTATACACCTTCCTATTGTAAAAGTGGCAGTATGTATTAGGATGGTGTGAGAGTTGAAATGTCACGGGTATGCCAGGCTTCAAAAGTGAAGCATCTAACAAGAGAGACTAGCACCACTATATGAGAGATTAACCAAAAAACACAAAACTAATGCAAAGTTTAGCATTTATTCTCATTGGGAATTTTTTTTTTTTGGCTCCATATGGAGAGATCGAATCATAGCCAATCACGAGAAAGTTCAATCGCACCCACATAGGGATGGCAACGGGGCAAGGTTAATCGGGTAACCCACCCCGCCCCACCTCGCCCTGACCCAACCCTATTGGGATGGGTTTGGGAATTGAGGGTTAAACCTGTGTCGAGTTCGGTTGGGGATGGACTTAAGCCACCCGCGCTGTTTATAATGTAAAATTTCTATTCTATCCTTAAATAAACCATAAAATTATCTCAATATATTATTTATAATATAAAATATCGAACCGACCCACCCTGCCCGGCCTGAGTACTGTTAATGGGATGGGACGGGGTGGGACGATTTAAAAGGACTGTGAGCACGGATTTCGTCCACCCACAGTTAGGTAAAGTTTGAGATTGGGAGTCGCCACTTATTTATTCAGAAGAGATAAGTCCCGAGTTATGTGGATAAGGTCTTAGTCTGCAATAGAGTTCTAGGTAAGAGGTTCGGTTAAGTCTCAGGCAAGGTGTTAGGCACCCTGAGACCCCCATTTTATAATGGTTACCTACTCTCTACATATAAGCCAAATTAATGTCAAAAGATGTTCAAATGTCTTAGTGTTTAGGTTATATTAATCTAAGAAGAGAAAAACTAACTAGGGTCGAACCCGGATTGGGTTGTCTACGTACTCACATAGGGTGAGATCAAACCGAGCCTAGTTCTGGCACATGAGCCCGTGCCGAGGTTAAGGGAGTGTGTGTGTGCACCAAGGGTGGTTTAAGGGTCTAGCCCGAAGGCTAGGGCGTGGTTGACCGAGTTGGTCAAGTGCATGGTTTAGTTGAATTGGGCCTAGTAGGCCAAGGGTGTAGCCTGAAGGCTTGAGTTTAGTCCGGTAGATTAAAGGCTGGGCTCGGTAGGCCGGTTTGGGCCCGGAGGTCAAAGTTTGGACCCGGAGGTCAAGATTTGAACCTGAAGGTTAAAGGTAAGCCTGGTAGGCTTAGAGTTGGTTTAACCAAAATTAAGGGGTGGTTTAACTATGTTTAGGGTTGCCAACCATGGTTGGCAAGGTCCAAATTCAGTTTTATGATTCTTTACCAATGTTTTACAATTTCAGGGATTTTTTCCAATTTGCCAAGGTTAAAATGGGCTTAACCATGATTAATGAAGGAGTTAACCATGATTAATCCATTTGACCCTGGTTAAGACTGCGGTGGGACATGGTTTTAGCCAATTCCTGTATTTTTTATCTTTTAGGACTTTTAGAAAATTTCTGAGATTTTTTCCTTGAGGTTAGATCAGCTAATCATGGTTAAAATCTAACCGGAGTTGAGTTAACCCCTAGTTAAAGTCTGGACAGGTCTGAAATGGACTTAGGAAGCTTGACATGGCTTAGAATGGCCTCCCACCAGGCCTGGGCCCTTATAAAGCCCAATGTTCTAAAGTTAATAGGGAATTGCGGTAATTATTCTACCACCATTCTCTATTCTGCACAGAATGGGAATGGCGGTAGAATAACTACCGCCATTATCATTGTTCTCTAAACAGTAGTTTTGCTGGACAAGGGAGGGGTTAAGGCTAAACCCTAGGGGTCATGGACTCTCAAAGCTTGCTAGGGGAGTTTGCCATGTGTCCTGGTCCCATGGTGGGCCCTGGAATTAGTTCAAAATGGGCCCACAAAGGGCCTGACATCCCTGTAATAGAAATCCAATAACTACCGCCATTCTGTAGTTTTTCTTTTTTAGTATTTTAACCGTGGTTAAACTCAATAGGTTGACTTGGAAAGACCAGGTTGGGCTAGGAGAGGTCTCAGGGATCAAGTCTGGGCTCTGAAATGGACCAGAGTTCATCAGGTGGGATCCACAAGGGCTGCAAATGAGGACACTAGGAATGGCAGTATTGTGTTTACCGTCATTCCTGAATTTTTCTAGAAAATGGCTTGTGCCATTCGGGGTTACACTGCAAGGGTTCCAGTGGATCCCTCATAGATTGAGGGACCCCCAGAAGGCCTGATGCCGGTCTGCATGCTATGGGATAGGTCTGTACCCATGAGGGGTTCCCCACACCTATGAAGAAGGTGGGGGAAGCCCCTGTTTTCTGGGTTTGATCAGCAAATGATAAAAGATAAAGCCCCCTAGAAGGACCAGGGGCTCACACTGATTAAAATGAGGGAAAAAAAGGAGAGGGGGCAGGGGCCCTACCTTGCAGTTTTGCTTCTTGTCAAAGTGGAGGTGGATAGTGGTGGTGGCCCACGGTGGTGGTGGTGTACAAAGGCAGAAGGTGCTCCTTGGATGCTCCTGAGGCTACTGGGAGTTTTCTTAGATACTTGGAAGAGGGCTTAGGCCTTAAGAGTTTGACAGGGGTTCGGATGAGGGATTTTCTAGTTGGGAAGAAGGATGGTGGAGGTGTGGATTTATAGAGGGGAGGCTGAGGACCTCCCTGATATTAGTACCAAGGTGGGTGGAGGTGCAGGAGAGGAGAGGGGTTTCCAGGAAGCGTGCCTGGTGCACTGGAGGGGCAGTTGAGTTGCTGGAATACAAAACAGGGAATGACGGTAGAATAACTACCGCCATTTCCATATTAGGCTCAAAAAATAATGGCCTATACCACCATTACTAGATTTTACCCAAACAGAGCCTGGCCTGCTGCTAGAACGCGGTACGGGGGTTTTGGTTTGAATTTTTAGGCCCCATGGTCCTAATCTGAAGGCTTAGGCCCTAGGGGCCTTGGATTTGAGGGTTTAAGCCCTAAGGGCTTAAGGCTAGGTCTAGGTCCTAGGGCTTTGACTAGGCTTTACCTAGGTTAAGGGTTGACTAGGGGTTTACCTAGGGTTAGGGTTTGACTAGGGTAGGTCCTAAAGTTGACTAGGGGTTTACTTAGGGTTAGTTCCTAGGGTTAACTAGGATTTGACTTATTATTAAGAAGACTTGGCTAAGGATAACCATGGTTAAAAGACTTTAACCATGATTAAGGAGGGGTATAAAAATTGGGTGCTTACAAAGAGTTTTGATAAATCAGAACCAGCTCGCCCCAGGTTGGGATGGGAATGGGATAGGAGTCTTGCCATTAGGGGTGGGGTAAGGTTGGGGGCACCCAGCCCAAACCTGGCCCGTTGCCATCCCTACACTCCCACAGGTCAATACGTGTCCCTATTAACTGTGGTTAAGATTAATTAACCCTTAAGTTAAAAAATCTAACATTAGTTTTTAGAAAAACATATTAAAAAATTACTAACCCTAAGGGTTAAAAGTTCCCAACCAGAGTTTAAAAAAAAATTAATACTTTTTTTTCTAAAAGGCATTGTTAGATTATTGAACTCCAAGGGTTAGTAAATCTTAACCATAGTTAATAAGGGTTAACAGGGACACATGTTAGCTTGTGGGTGTGATTGAAGAGTTCGGATGGGCAACAACGCTTGTTGTTGCGTTGTTTCCCCCTTATGTCCGAAAAATGGGTCCCACATTCAATAAAGGGTAGCCCCCACATCAACAGTGAGTGGGGCCTTCATCTTTTCAGACACAAGGGGGCAACAGTGCAACAACAAGCGTTGTTTCCCATCCGAACTCGTGATTGAACTCTCCTCGAATTCAATTACAATTAGCTATGATTTGAACTCTCATAGGGAATGTAAGTACCACTGAAACACATAATCTTGTGTGTTAAATCAACAATATTTTTCAAAAAAATCAATTACCCTCTAATTCTTTAAATATTTTCTCTTTTCCAAAATGTCATTGGGTTAGTTGTCAAACTTGTAATGCACTAACATTCACATTGTTAATAAACTTGGTAATCTTCACTCTTAACATATAACGATTGGTTCCCAATAGAGCCCTCTCATTAGAAGTTTGGAAATAGTTAATGTACCCATGAATTCTATTCTGAAACCTAAGGCTGGACCTCATTGGTCCAGCCCACCCCCTCTTAAATACTCATCAACTGTGGTGAGCATTTAAGAGGGGTGGCTGGACCAATGAGGTCCAGCCTTAGGTTTCAAAATAGAATTCATGGGTACGCCTATCACCACTCTTAGAAGTTCTAGTGAGCAGCCCCGTCTAAAATCTCAATATATGGCATGTCTTTAACCAATTGAATGTCAAGGGTGTCCGTACGAGACATGTGACAAAAATTAGCCCGGTCAAATGATTATTAACCATCTGATTAGATTAACCCCTTAGAATTCATTAGATCCTATATTGATTATAAAAATTCATGATTTTTTAATATTCAATCAGATGGTATAGAAACATCAAATCGGCCTACTTTTTGCCACATGTCTCCCAATAGTCAACCTTGACATCCAACTGTCATATTGAAAAGTAACTTGTCATGTGTTCTTTTTACGGTGGCGCTCACTACAAGTTCTAGTAAGTGGTGCCTACTACATGCAACATTACCATATATATATATATATATATATATATATATATATATATATATATATATATATATATGTATACACCAATACTAAGAGAACTTGTTGATTGGTCCAAACACTCCTAATAGGTTTGTATCTTTGGGGCATAGGAATTCACCAAATGGTCTACCAGCACTTTGGTGATTGTAAAGATGTTGATAGTCGGCCTGGCGGGCCTAATAAAACCACAAGGTTGGACATTTATAAGTTCGTAGTCCTTAGTAACACAAAACTCCCAACTTGCTACTCGTTCCCGCTTTCAAACCACGCTTTCACCTTGGGAGTCTGGTTTCAACTTTTGTAGTTTGCGATTCATGGTTTATAGAGAGCGCGATTTGTGTAAAGTTTCATTTTTATACTCATTTTTCTATGTTAAGTAGGGTATCTTTTGTCATTTTCCTTTATAGGATACAAGATTCTTGTAAGGTTTGTTAATTATTAGTGATCTTGTAATTGAATTTGGAATGATACATTTAATATATAAAATATTATCATGTTTAATGTGACTACAACTTTGAATGCTGAATGTTTTTATTAATTATTTCTTATACGTTAAAAAGTGCAAAGGATATATTTACATTTACAAGTAATTTTCAGGAACCATCAAGTATTCATTATATATATATATATATATAGGAGGTGACTAGTCAGCTTGGCTGATTATACCTTTTAATTAGCTAGCTCACCTTCTCTATACCATTGGATCTCAAATAATGGTTAAGATTAAAAAGGCTTATTTATTCTAATTACCCAAACTACTCATTTTAAATTAGAAACACGCGTTCTTCTTCTTCTATCTCTTCAACAAGTTCAAAATGGGAATAATCACCGTTCTCTCTTCATTCCCTCTGGTAACAAGCTTTCCGATCAGCACAAAGCTTCTCTTACTCCCTCTAGTAAGAAATCTTAACCCTCACTCTCCCCTCTCATCCCTCTCCTCTCTTCTTTCTTATCTTGAAATCTAGGGTTTACTGTCCTTCCTCTCTCTCTCCCTCTCTCTAAAAACTTGGGTTCAAGTTCGGCATTCACTTGGATAAAGCTAGGTTTTTGGGGGCCATTGAGGTATCCACTATGAATGCGAGCATAAGAAGAGACTTTTGTTTTGATGGGTTTATCTGGACCATGAATTACAGACTTTTGGGTGGGATTGGTTTCGTGGGTTTTCTATATCATTATAGAAATCTCTATATCATTAATTACAGACTCTATATAAATTTTATCACTAATATAGAAATTTCTATATCATGAATTACAGACTTTTGGGTTTTCTATATCATTCATCAAACTCCTTAAAGCTGTAGCCATCACAAATTCTAGTTGAAATCTCTATATCATTAATACCTTCAAAATTATTATTTTTTTCTTCAAATGACTGGCCGGCTTCTCTTTATGTGCTATTGGGAGAGATCATGACAATTTGCTCTAGTGAAACACCGGTTCCGACAGACTCTAAGATGAGCGGGATGTGATAGTGATGAATTTCACAGATTGACGGTGACCACCAATATGTACAGTTGGATTTTTCGACAACTTTTCAACAAAGCTCGATGATCTTGTGCTACTTTTTTGCTTGTAACAATTGCAAGATCCTTCTTCAAAGGATCATGCAATTACAGGAGGATATTAGAGATAGGTTTAGAGAATACTGAGTGGTGTAATAAAGTGGGATAAGATACACTGTACCTCATCTCATATCTAGGTATATTTGAATTTGAAATAGATTAGTTTCAAATCTTATATTTGATTAAGATTAGATTTGATTATGATGTGATACTACTTCTATCTTGAGACTCATGTAATCTCTATATAATCTTAGATTTGATTAAGATTAGATTTGATTATGATGTGATACTGCTTCTATATTGAGACTCATGTAATCCCTATATAATCCTTAAGGAGGAGCCATTGTAATCATCAAAGTTATTAAATAAAATCCTTTTTCTACTATCTATTAATAGAAAAATTCTCTATGTTGAAAGATGGAGCATCTGACGTCATTGATACGAAAAGAAAAGAAAAAGGTAGCGTGAAATAGAAAGGATCTGATACCATAAATGTAACGACCCCAAAATCCTACAAGGCTAAAATAGGACTTTGGAATCGTCACATTACTTAAACCTGCTTAAAATCCATACATACAAGGCATACTACACGAGTCTCCAAAAATTAGGATAATAAAATTTTGATTATGAAAAGTCAAACCATCCTGTACAATGATAATCTACATATCATAGCTCCTCATAAATGAAATAGTCTAAACCATCAATAGGGTAAAACAACTAAGACAACATCAACTACAAGTCAAAAAGTCTAATATAAACATCTCTTCCAAAAAGAAATACTAAAACTACTCAATATGGATGACTATCAAAATCCCTAGTCTCCTCCTCAGGAAGCTCACCTTCTTCCCCCTCTTCGGCGTACACCTCCTCAGTCCACGGCTCTCCTCTTAAATCTGAAGACAATGACAGGTCGACTGAGCATGGAATACTCAGTGGATAAACAAACTAACAACAACATAAAATAACATGATCAATAATAATATCATAACTTAGTTTATCGATGCTTAATCATAATACTTTCACGTAAAATAGACATAATCAGAGTGCGGAGCATATAACATGTCATAACATCATTTTGACTCGTGTACTCGTGAAATTCTTATCCATGAACTTAACTTAACATATGCATAGACTCATACATGCATGATTCATAGTGTGTTTGTCCTGACAACACATAATCATAGTGTTTTGTCCCGGCAACGCATAATTCATAGTGTTCGACAACGCATAGAATGAATGTTTGTAGTGAGGGGACATTCTTTCATGGCATAATTCGTAACATGTTCGTATCCAATGCATGCATGCTTGTGAGATAAGTGGACTCATGAGACTTGAATACTTACCATGCGAGTGCATGTGTGCTTGAGTGTCGTGATTGGGATTCAAATAAGTCATCCCTTAAATTCCAATCTTCCATTAGGAAACTCCGATAGGTTACATCTCCCTAGTTAGAGAATTCCCAACGTGGAGGATTTTCCTCTAAGGTTTGACCTACCCAAATACCTATCACCATACAAGAGAATAGGGCATAATTTATCATAACAACCACAATATTCATTTAACTTAATTTCTTGATAATCAAAAGTATCATACTAATACTTATCATTTTTAGACATTTCAACAAACATCTAGAGTGCGTTAACTATGGATACTTTGCCTTTTCACATTCTTAACATTCCATCACACCATAATCCATCCACACAACCCAAATCAAAATCCACATCCATACATTCATCCAAATCCTCCATAGTATTTCATTTCCTCCATTCAATCCATCCATAGTATAAATCTATTTCCATCTCTAACAAGCTTAATCCATACATAATTAGGGAAAACAAACTAAATATCATTTATATTATACTAATATTCACCAACATCATTAATAGAGTTGAGTTAGGGAGTTTATCGACCTTAGGGATCATTCTCTTGGATCCAAATCGCTCACAAGGTGATTTGGGGAAGCTTTGACGACGATCTCCAAACTTTCCTAGCGATATCCAAGCTATCTTCTTCTTCTCCAATAAATCCCTCTCTCAAACCCTAGGTTTTTCTCTCCCTTTCTGCCAAATTAGGTTAGAAATAGGTAGAGTATTCTAATACCCCGAAATAGGATCCCTATTTATAGCCCCAAGGGTTGAGAACCAAAAGACCAAAAAACCCTTACTGAAATTTTGTAAAAAAACACGAAAGACTGAGCGATCGGTGGTTATGACCGAGCGATCGGTCGCCTACCGATCAAACGATGCTCTTGACCGAGCTCTCGGTCAAAAACACACTCTTTGAAAATTTTTCCCATACAAAATTTTGGACCAGTCGATAGATACCGATCGATCGGTTTTGGACCGATCGATCGTTACTTCTGACCGAGCGATCGGTTGTGAACCGATCAATCTCTAGCGATCGGTGTTCTGCAGATTTTTGACCTATTAAACTGTTTCGGCCATAACTTTTGACTCGATCGTCGGATTTCGACGATTTAACTTGCGTTGGATTCATCTTTCAAAAAGAAACATTTCTGGTATTTTTGAATTTCCAAATTCCTCTTTATTTATGGACCAAATTATCCCCAAAGTTGACTGATTTGTAATTCCATCAGACAAAACATCTGAAAACCCACTTTTGACTTAGCTTAAACTAAAATTATGGAAAAACATTAAACATGAACCTCGAAGAGGGTTCTAATACATTTCTAATGGTTTAAGAATCACTCAATTCTAATAAATGGTGCCAAAACTGGAGCTTCCTAAAGTTCAGGGTGTGATATGACATCCCTCCGATTACAAGTTTGATTAAGCCTTAATCACACTATACCTATTAGATATAAATACAAAAACATTAAAACATCACAAGGACTATAATACCCCTAATACTTGTAATAAAAACATGAAGAAGATTCGGGTCTCTACAATAAAAGTATTGATATCCCGAATGGTTTGGCAAGGCTTGACTTTGCCTTTGTACTGTGATATATTTATAGAAGATGTACAAAACCTTTTAGAGATTAGAGTGAGGAAGTTTAAATACATAATATCTACATCCGTTATAGGATTAGGGAACTTGTAAGATTAGGAAACTCTTTGAAGTGTTTCCTTGGCTGAACGTGCATCCTCTCCTGAGCATGATTCTGTTTCCTTGATGAGAGGATTGTGATTATTTAATACAACCCTCCACTGCAAGATAAAATCTCAAAACATTTTTTTTTTTTGGTCATTTTCATCCTCTCCATCCTTCATTCTCTATCATTTAAACAAAATAGAGTTAATGAGAGTCCAAAATAAATTAGAAAATTTTGATATTAATGTTCCTTAAAAATAAAAGTCTTTGTTTGTTAATATGAATAGTTGTGAAACAAAAATAATTCTACAGTTCTTATTTCAGTACAAAATCGTTGTGGGGGCACGTGCCCCCACAAGCCTCCACTTGGCTCCGCCCCTAATTTCATGTAAGGATATTTTAGATATTATACTTTTAATCAGCGTTTTGAACATCCGAAATTCTCTTTATTTATTTATATATATATATAAAAAGCTAACAAATCAAACTAAAGAATTAAGTGAACATGTAAACGAATTATGTCATCCCATCAGCGCGAAATCAAAAATTCAAACCACGGAACAAGGTATCAATATTGCACAAGCGAGCCCGAGTTACGAACACTTTTTTACATTGAAGATGAGCTCCGGAAATCTCTTATTTTCAGGAGCTTAGAAACAGTAAAAATAAATCCAAGTAAGAACTTAGTGTAAAATCTTAGTGTAAAAAAATCACATGGTACACTCACCAATAGTCAACATTGAAAAGCGAGATCAAACCCACTCTCTTCAACTCACACCTATCCCTGTCGGTACTCACCGTCAGCTGTTACTGCAAACAGCCTCACCTCTTTCTTGCTGACTTCTTTACCTAATTCTAGTCAAACATTTCTTTCTTTGTGTGGTCCCCACTCCCCCCATACCTACGGCACAAAGCCCCAAGCGTATTTAGGTCAAATTTCAGAGCATTTCACTCCTCGAGGTGACTCTCTGAGTCGATTAAGGCTTGGCTCAAGGAAGAGCTTGCTTCAGCTTTGTCCTTTTAGTCATATTCTATGCTTTTCGTTGCTTTTACTTTCTCTCTCTCTCTCTCTATCTCTCTCTCTCTCTCATTCCCTCCATCTGTACGTGTGTGTGGGGTTAAAGAAAGGTCTTCACCTGTCTGCCTCGAGATTGCAGGAATACCAACTACTTTATCGGCATGGAGACGTGAGACGATCAGCGACAAGAAGTAAAAGCAAAGTAATTATAAAAGGAAAAGTTGAAAAAACGACCTCTCCAAGCTTTGTCTGGTAGTACTGTGACAGTGAGAAACTCTGAAATCTGGCCTGCTTTTTCTCATTCTATTTAAATTCGCTCTTCTTGCTTTCTTTCTCTCATACTCTTTCTGCTTCCACACCCACCAAGAAGTAAAACTAACTCTTTTGTAGCTCTCTTCCTGCTCCAAAACTTCTCTTCTGCTATTACTACTGCAATGGATGTAAGTCATTTTTCAATTTATAGCTTTGTTGTTGTTTTCTCTTAAAAATGGTTTTTTTTTCTTAGCTGTATGTATTTTCTGGGTTATTAGGAGGGGAAACGGAATCATATTCCGGCTTTCGGGAACTGGGATTACAACGAGGATCTCCCAATCACTCAGTATTTCGAGTCAGCGAGACAGGCTGGGTTGCTTCGCTACAGTTCTTCTGGAGAACAGGATTTATACACGCCAGGCGATCTATACATTGCAGGGGATTTGTATGGGGATGATCTCAAGAAGTCTTCAAGAACTGTTGTCATTCGCCCAAAGGTTAGCTCAATTCGCTTAAATTCTTCTCCTGTTAAAAAATAGAAGCCTTCGTGATTTCTTAAATGGGTTGCGTTTTTATTATTTTTATTATTTCGAATTACTGAAATCTACATGTAGTGTTGTCAAAAGGCCTATTCACAGAAGCCTCTTGTATACATGCCGGGCTCGGGGCGAGCCTAATCAAAAGTTACAAAAATGCAAGCCTTTCAATTGTCTTCCATAATTTTTCTGAACAAAATCTTATCTCTCCCACTCTCTACCTGCCTACGTCTAGTCTAGGGGATGAGTTGAGCAGTGTTCATCAAGCCAGTGAATTTGGTAACCGTTTTCGTTTTCTATAAAGGGTAGCACGGTGTTTTCACGAACAAAGAAGTCTTATTGGTGTGTTCGTTTAGTAAGAAAATGAGGGAAAAGAAAAGATAAATGTGTTTCTTGTGTTTGGTTTTGCAAGAATCACATTTTCATTTTTTTTTGGTACCTTTTTTTTTTAAAAAACATTTTCTCAATTGTAACAAATTTTTTTTATAAAAAAACTTCATCCATATTTACATGATTATTTTGTGAGAAATTTTTTTTTTTTTTCTTTTAACCACAAACTTCCACTTTCTTGCCAACCGAACACACTATAAAATTAATTGATTAACTATATAACAGCAGCCGGTTTGAGGTTGCAAACGGGAGCAACCAAAATTATGCCTTATGACAGGAAGTTTAGAAACTATAATATAATGGAAGGGTATTTTTATGAGCTAAATTTTTTTCCAATAATTCCTAAACTACCCCTGTCAAAGGCAAATTTGTGTTTATAGCCACCGGAACTATTAAACATTCTTTAACCTTAGTGGGTTAGATAATTAATAAGAGGGTAAAAATAGTCTGAATAAAAGATTACGTTATATAATGATGTATTGGATGGAAATGATATGGAGAATGATGATATGCATTGACATTGCAGACAAAGGGGAGGGAAAAGCGATATCCGCATGTTAAGGAGCAGAAAAAGCAAGGAAGGGTCTGTGACTTTACAGAACCACCAAGAAAACACCCTCAGCCTCACCACCACCCTAAAGCCGTCGATGAAGATTTGTACAAAATCCCGCCTGAGCTCCTCCGCACAAACACTAAGCGGGTAGGTCCCACACTCTCCCTCTCACTCTACTATTTTTATTTGAAGAAAGTCTTATTTTTTCATACTGCTTTCTTATTCTTTGTTGCAGAAGAAAATGGGTTTCTTTTCAAGATGCCTAATGCCCTCTTGCACTGCTTGAGTTTGCAAAAGAAGCTCCACTAATAGAAATATTTTTATAGGGTGTTTTAAGTACTTGTCTAACAATAATGTAAGAAGAAGATATCTGTTTCTATGCGAATGAGAAAATGGTCTTTATAAATTTTATTTTATTTTATTTTGGATGTATATTTTGATTTTGAGAGAAGAGAAGGGAACAGTGTTGGAATTGGGGTTATAAAGGTATGTAAAAGAGTTTTTGATGGCTATGGGTCCCTGCTCTCACTGTTTCCTCACAGATACCTAAGAAACAGATGCTTTTAATAATGTTTAAATTTTCAAAAGGGAAACTTAACCAGTGACCAGAGCAAATTAAATTTATAATTCAAAAGAGAAGGTGTGGTGGGCAGATGAACATAAGACTTTGTTTGTTATCAAGGATTGTGGACCTTTGATGGGCATATTACAACTTTTCTAAAAGTAGCCCTGTTGTAGGGGACTGGCCCACTCACATATCCCTTTAACTGCCTTTTTAACCTGTTTAAGAAATTTTAACACTTGTGATTAATTTTTTTTTTTTTTTTTCCGAAAAGATCAAAACTAGGGGGTTATGTGAGCGGGCCAGATTATATAATTCTGAATTTTGTGAAATTCAATTCAATTCTTTGGCTTAATTTTAATTTCACAAATCCAAATGCATTTTAAGGGTTAGTGAATCTTAACCACAGTTAAGAGGAGTTAAAAGGGATATGAGTTGACTTGTGGGATTAGGGAAATAAAAAGAAAACCTATTGATTTTCTTAATCCGTATTTTAAGAAAATAAAAAAAATAAAAAATCTTAATCAGTTGTATGGATAATAAGTATTTTATGATAGTAACTAGACTAAATATACACCCCGCCTCTTGCACCAGTGGTGGGGTGTGACCTTTCTATTGAGGGAGGTGAGCCCCGCCTCTTGCACCAGTGGTGGGGTGTGACCTTTCTATTGAGTGAGGTCAGGGGATTGGATGATCCCCTGGGTGATGAGTCCGTAAGAGCTCTAATCCCCAAACTAACTCCTAACCGCACTAACATAGGTAAATGATATATATATATATATATATATATATATATATATATAATTTTATTGGATCCCCTGACTAAAAAAAAAAAACAGTTTAGAAAAAAAAAATAGGAAAAAAAAAAAACCTCGCATATATTTTTTTTTCATAACAAAATACTTCCATTAGAGATTATCTTCTCTCTTCTAAGGACTTGTTTTCATTAGAAATTTTAATAACAATTATATTTTTAAAATATTTATTGTTTCTTGTACTCTTATTTTTAGCTTCGGATTCATTGTGTCATTGTCTTAAATAAAAAATGTAAATGCCCTCCAAGTAAGTGCTTATTTATGTATTATCAAACAAACTATTAAAAAATAACTTATTTTTTATATTTTTACCAAACAAATCTCTTATATTAGAAGACCTACAAAAAATAACATCTAATAAAGTAGCTCTAATTAAGTGTAGCTCTTAATAAATTAGATAAGATTTGTCAAACGCCTCCCTTACTTTCATTAGCGATTATCCTATCTTTTCTAATGACTTGCTTTCATTAGCAATGATCGCATTAAAGAAAGTAATTTGTGACAATCCCAAGAAAAAAGAGAGAGAATCCAATGGATATCCATTAGGGTTCAACCATGACAATAATTCTTGGTTCCTAGTCCTATACCATCAGTATTTCAGTACCCTTTACATTAAATTCTGATCTAGCTATAGAAGAGAAGAAATCTACTTTTTCTTTTAAAAAGGGTGGATAAGATCCGCATTTTAAAAAGCAAAGGTACACAGGATCAAGCCTCTTTCCATTTTGGAAGGTAACCAATCGGAGGATAAACGTAAAGGTAATTGGAGGAGTGCTCTAGCGTGTGCCTAGCCTTTACTTCTACTTCTACTTCTAGATCATCTTATTATGAAAGAAGAAAAGACAAAGAAGATGAGACGAAGACAAGAACAAGTGCTCAAGTTGATCATTCCTTTGGAGGATTCTCGGTATCTGCCTTTTTGTGTTAGTGTGCTTTCTACCCACTTTGTATTAAACTTATCAGAATGTTTTCCTAATTTATGTACGGCTAGCTATTAGAGTCATTGGGTGAGTGAATTTTATTAATCGCATATACACTAATGAGAAACTTTTACCATCCACTAACAGTTTTTCTCTTTGGGTATCAACATCCTAATGAGAAGCACACTTCACATCATTTTCTAACTAGAGCGATAATGTTATTTTAAAATTTATCTTCTCTTGTCTCATTTCTAGACTATTTTAAGGAGTTTGATGACGAAAATAATATACTAAAGGATTGTAAACTTTTGTGCTAAATAAAAACACATGTTTTACCTCGTCTCTACCATCCTCTGTAATTGCATCAAGAAGATTGTATTTTTAATAGTCTTTCACTCTTTCTTTTATTCCATTCCCTCTAATAGGGCTTTGTAAAGATATTTGCAAGTTGATAATCTTTTATTTTGGTGGTGGTGGAAGAGTATATGTTCCCATATGGAATTCATCCCTAACAAATTTGCAAAAATTTAGGGAATTCATCCCTGACAATTCTAAAAAAAACATTTACATCCCTAATTGGTTTAGTCCCACATTGGAAGTGAGGTAATTTCTCCTCCCTTTTCTATCCTCTAAATACCAAACCTTTCCACCCATTTCTCACACTTTCAAATAGGCTAACTCTTCATCTCAAGACTAGAGTCATGCATTCTTGTTAGGCATATTATAGTCTTTATAAATTTTAGCATCTTCTTCATTTAGCCCAAATTTTTCTAAGCCTATTTAACTTTTCTGTGGTTCTAAAAATCAGGAAAAAAATCTTTTCAAGCCTTGGAGAAAAGAAGATGAAGAAGATTAAAGTAGGGAAGGAATGTCAATTTCCAATCCACTATAGGTAAGTTAGTTTAAATTTTAGTTTTCAATTAAGCACCTTCTTTATATTTCTTTTCTTTTAACGAGACCGTTTAGATAATGTAGGAAACCTATCCCTCTCTCAACATGTAATTACGACTCCCAGTGATGCGTTTTGCTGATTTGGGGCTCTTTATGAAAGAGGAAGTGGTAGAAACCTTTTAAGCTTTAGAACCTTTTTAGGTTTCCAAATATCTTTTATTTGAGCGTTGTTTATGTTAAACCACTAACTCATATTCTAAATTTTACTAAGGACCCCCTTTGATGCGTTTTGCTGAATAGGAACTTCTTGTCGCGCCCCAAAATCCCCCCTTTGAATTAGGTGGAACTTTAGGTATGACTATACATAACCTGGCAAACCATCGTGCAATGAACAAGAGATAACATACTAGAATAGAGACATGATACAGAGTGCGGAAGCTAATATCAATACAAAAGCGTAAACTAACTTTTTCTTTTCTACATACCTGACCAGTATTCCAAGTTAGATGCAAAACATAAACAGTAAAGGTGGACATGCCCACCTATCAAAATACAAAATCATAAACCCTCTCTCTCAATACTCGTCCAGGTATGACCAGTTATCTAAGTGTCTGGCCTCCACCTGAGGCTCTACCATAGGGTCCACATGAGGCTCTTCCTCACCGTAATCCTACTTGATCCAAGGATCAGGAGTGCAATTTTGAACCATGTACTTGCCGACATCAATATGTATGGCTGAGTATGGAATACTTAGCGAGTACAAGCTACTAGCTACCAATAGTAATAACGAAATACCATAATGACAAATATATACAATTCGTAACATCAAATTTAAAGCAATACAATGATCGTGACATGCATGGAACACATGCGAAAACTCCGACTAAAACCTATATTTAAAATTCATGACTTGTTCTTGAAAATAGCTTTTCGTGGTTTTCAAAACTTGCTTGTCGTGTTAAAACCCATAGATGTCTTGTTCTTGTCTTGTGATCAAACATGTCTTGTCTTGTTCTTTTTTGGAAACACACTTATCTTATCATGCTTGTCTTGACTTGCCTTGTCATGCTTGACTTGTGAGCCAGATGTTAGTGCCCTTGTAGCAACTTGTGAGCTGGATATGTAAGCATCATTTAGCAAAACATAGAAAAATAACTTTTGAGCTGGATACGTAAGTATCCTTTAGCGAAATTGAAAATGTGCACCAACATCCTTGATCGGCCCTCTGTCTGGCATTATCAGCTTGTCTTGTTTTCTTGTGAATCAGGTATGACATATCCGGGGATATGCCCTACCCTTGATCGGCCTGATGTCCGGCTTTATTATACTTGCTTGTTTTCTTGTGAGCTAGATATGACATATCCTTGGATATGCCCTATCCTTGACCGGCCCAATGTCCAGCTTTATCATTCATTTTGTAAATCACATGTCATGTTCTTGGTTGTTTTCTCATATACATATACTAGGAAATCATGATTTATGCATGCATGCGTGCTTGTGTGAAGCAATTGTGGTAATCATGATGACATGAGATATTCACGGAATAGCACATAACATTTTAAAGCTTCTATAGTTAAATGAGAATTTAATAAAACACATAGAGTAAATGCTCACTTTCACATGTAGGAAAACTCCACAAGTTATACTTTTGCAGTCTCCATTACATTCATTCATTCCTCATTCATGCATTTCATCAAGCACTTAGCATTCATCATTTATATAGTTAGTAATTTTCCATTTTTCCTTGTCACACATTTCATCAAACATCAAGAGTGCGTGTATTATGCGTACATTACCCTTCCACCATTTTCCATCGCACATCATCCATTACAATCCACATGACATCCAATCGCCTCAACCATCCACATATCCCGCACATCATTACTCAATTAGTTCATCTTATGCATTTTTAGGGAACCTTAGTTCCTTTCAAAACTTGAAAATACAACATCAAAGTACAATAATTTTTCAAGAGAAAACCTAGGTTATTACTAAGTTAACTAGGAAGGGTGTACTAACCTTGAGGATCAATGCTTGATCTTAAAGAAAGCCCTTGAGTTAGAAACCCCCAACTTGATAGAGGAGGATCCACCATTGAGGATGAAGGTCTTTGCTTGAAGGATGATCCAAGCCTTGAGCTCCCTTGATCTCAAATCCAAAACCCTTCTTTGGGTTCTCCCTAATCTCCCTCTCTCCTTTCTCTCTTTCTTAGGTTTAGGTTAAACCCCCAAACCCCCAATGTGACCCCTATTTATAGGCCAAGGGTTTAAAACCCTCAAATCCGGAATCAGCACTTGCGTGTGATTGATCGCACACCAATTGTGATCGATCGTAGATCCAGTGTGATTGATTGCACATGGGGACGATCTGTCGCACTTGAACCCGAAAGTTTTGTCAAATTTTTTTCCTGCATGTGATCAATCATACACCACTTGCGATCGATCTTAGATCCTTGTGTGATCTATCGCACCTGGAGGTGACCTATCGCATATGGACCTGAACCTTTCTATCATTTTTCCATTGTATGCGATCGATCGCACCTTACCTGCAATTGATTGCACATCTCATTTTCTGAATTTTTTTCACCAACAGCCTCTTTGGGATGTTTCCGACCTTGTTTCCATTAATTTTAGGGTAATAACCCCTTTATACATCACACCTAGGTTGTTATTCGCCATTTCTCATAAATTCCAAATTCACATTTCATGTAAGGCCTTCTGGCCAAATGTACTATTCACAACTACATGCCAAAAAGTTCCGGGGTTCTACACATCTTGTGAAAATGGGGAAAGGAAGATACCTCCTTAGTTTTAGAACATATTTTTATTTTTCTATTTATTTTTATTTGGCCTCATTTTAGCTTTAAACCACCACCACAACTCTTTAATTCATTAAGGACTCCCACTGACGCGTTTTGTTGAATAAGGGTCCCTTGTAAAAATGGGGAAAAGAAGGTATACCCTTAGATTTATAACCTAAATGCCATGACCCATATTTTTATGGAATTAATAAGAATAATAAAATTTGGAAAAAAATAAAATAAAAATAATATATGGAGAAATTTGAAAATTTTGTGTATATAAATGATCGGGCATCAAACCCATTTCTTTATGGCCGGGCTCCTTCCACTCTAAATTTGTCTCTCCTCACACACAATTTTACCGACATCAAACTCATTTCCCCAATGGTCAGGTGATCATATTCTTCTTTTTTAGGTGCCGGAGTAGGAGATAGATCTGTTGTTTTACGTGACTCTTTGTCCCCCCTTATGCTAGATATCGGCGACAATATGTGAGTTTGATAAATTTGCTGACGAGTAGAGGAATCAATCGATGTCGATCCAATGACTAAAACCAGCGCTCAAGTTGGTCTTAGGCCCAAATATCTATTTTCTATTCAGTTAGGAGATAATCAAAGCTTCTCATAATTTGTATGTAACATAAGTTTTTTAGATATTAAAGTATTAGATCCATTCATCTGTGAGAGGGGCGATAAAAAGGCAGGAATGAGGAAACCTTTGGACATTGATTTCAATATTTCTTGCAGTCTGCTCCATGATGCAGTTTCTAAGAGTTAAGCTTTGGCAATGATTCCAATACATTTTCATGAGGATTATGGGAGATGGACTTGATATTTGAATAGAAGATTACTAGTAAACACCCCGTGTGATTAACGGGCAAAATCAAAGGCGAGGATTAAAAGATAAATCGAAAACATGTTTATGTAAAATGAGAACATTTGCATGATGATAAAACCTATACAATATAGAATTAATTGAAAGCATGAAAGTATAATTGCTAACAATTATCAATCAATTACCATGTTTATGTGATTTCTTACTCCTCAGCCCAAAAGGTTAAAAATAATATGAATAAATTTAACCATCGTATGTGAGAGAAAGAGTGCGTATAATTGATTGGTTTTTTCACCAACCTATGTTCCAAGTTTCTCATTATTGTTGGGAAATAAAATGAAAGAGTCAAACTCCAGCATGAACTGAACCTCCAACAGGGCAAGAGTAGTGGAGGCTGAATACGTTTGCCCGAAAGGGCCAAAAGTCTTGAAGATTTATTCATGCAATTGGCAGACCAAGGGTTTCCCTTACTGATTCAATTGTGGCAGAAATTTTGAGAAGGGTGGGGTTGGGATTAAGATTGATTAATAAAACTATTTAATAAGCCCTATCAAAGTTAACTTGAGAAGAGAATCTCAAAAGAATCCCCTAAAAAATCTTATTTATGAAATCAATTTAGCATTCTTACGTAATTGGAGAAGACAACCGCAACAATGGCCCAAGAAGTGACAATCTTTTAGTTCAGAACCTTATTATGCGCCCAAAACCATTGGCCATAAATAGAAAAAAAGATTTAATGACTTGCAACTAACTATACTAAAGGCACTGGCACCTGTTTGAGATCAAAACTATTACAATCAAGATGAATTAGGATATAGAAGAACACTTACTCAACTTCAGAATTTTAAACAACCACTTACTTTGATCCAAATAATCTCATAGAATTAAAACAGAACAGCAAAATAGGGAATACTAAAATCTCTAAAAAATTTAGTCTCAACTTTAAAGATACTCATGTATCTTAATAAATTGCAACTCACAAAATAAATAACAATTCCGTTGGCAAAATAACAGGTTTTTCTCATAGAAGAAACTGCATTCTTAAATAAAAAGTTTCAAGTTATTATCCAAGATGAATAATAAAATTGCAATACTGAATTCACACCACCCACATTTAGTGTTGAACAACTAAAGTTAGATGCTTTAACCCTAAGGGTTAATGAATCTTAACCATAGTTAAGAGAGTTAAAGGGGACACGTTAAATTTTTAACATTATTTTCTAAAAACCAAGGTTAGATGCTTTAACCCTAAGGGTTAATGAATCTTAACCATAGTTAAGAGAGTTAAAGGGGACACGTTAATTTTTATTTTTATTTTCTAAAAACAAAGGTTAGATGATTTAACCCTAAGGTTAGTGAACTTAACCATGGTTAAAGGAAGTTAAAAGGGGAGACCTCAATTTTTTCTAACAACCAAGGTTAGATACTTTAACCCCATGGGTTAGTGAATCTTAGCCACAATTAAAAGGAATTAAGTAAAGCGACACATTAGTTTTTTAAAATAATTCTACTAGATGCTTTAATCCTACTTGTAAGAGTGAATCTTAACCACAATTAAAGAGAGTTAACACAGATGTTCATTTTGTTTCTTCCACAAATTAAGGTTAGATGCTGTAATCCTTTAACCCTAAGGGTTAGTGTAAAGTCTATGTTTTATGTGTTGACATATTCCGGTGTCAAAGCAAGTAAATCTAGGTGTTTAGGTGTGTATCTTGTGTCCGGTGTCAAAACAAGTGAACTTAGGTGTGTATCTTGTGTCTTTGCCGTCAAGCATCCGCAAACAACTGAAGTTGAAGACCATTGAAGAACTGTTGAAGACTCGGTTGATCATTTCCTTCATAGGATGGTAAGTGACCTAGATACCATGTGACCATAGGTGGGAATTGACTTAGAATAATCCTAATATGTTGCCTTAGGTGATAAGTGCCCTAGATTAACCATACAGATCCTAGGTGATGAGATAAATAGTGCAAAACTTGTTTAAAAATCTGAAAATTTTCAAAAAATAAAGGTTGCTTGTTTTTGGCATATCTCCCAAACCGTAGCTTGGATTTTGCTCCATAATATATCAAAACGATTGCGTCGAAAAGAGCTACAACTTTCGTGAAGGGTGCAAGAGCTAAAAATGAAGTTTAAATTTCAGGTCTGCACCTCAGGGTCGACCCTGACCATTGAGGGTCGACCTTGGGTATAAGGATTTTAGTATGGGGAAAATTTCCAGAACCTTGAAAATTTGAGGGTCGAACCTGGAGGATACTTGGGTCGACCCAAGTACACAGTTGGGTCGACTCAAGTAACCCTCAGGGTCAACCCTGATATGGGAGTTTTTGTCAAATCGTTTTTTTCATGCTTTTATGAGTTTTTAACCACTTTAGCAACTTCTAAACATGGGTTTTGACTTCCCTATATATGGTGAACCCTTCTACTTCGTGGAGTACAGCTTTGGGAGAGTATAGAGAGGTTTTTAAATCCTTCTAGAGTTCATAAAAACCTCTGGAAAACTTAGTGTCCTCCTCCCTTTGTTAGTGCATTCAACCTAGAGTTTACAAGCCCAAAGTTTCAAGTTTGCTTGTTTGGACTTGTCCTTTAAAGAAGTCCATCTAGGTGTTGATTTTTATAAAACCATCAACTCGTTCTGGATAGAACACCTTGGCCGGAGTGTTCTAGAGCCTTTGCGAAGGAGATCGATCCGAGAAGGATTGTGGTAGTATGATTTGGTCGGTGGAATCCAAAGCCGTCATTGATGAAAATCGATCAGAAGATCGTGGACTGTTTTCGAGACACAAAGAGAAGTACGAGCAACTATGGTTGATCACGTGACTTGAGAGTACGTGATGACTTTTCGAGGCGTGGAGGACTAAGAACTAAAGGATCGTAGTGTCGAGTTTGTAAGTTCTTGTTTACTTTGTCTTAGTGGATTCTCATGGCTAGACTAGGTCTCGTGATTTGTCCCGGAAGGGTTTCCACGTAAAAATCCTTGTGTTATGGTTTGCTTGGTTTTCTATTTTCCGCACTTAAAGTACATCATCCCTTAATTTATAACTCAATTGTTAAAACATCAAAAATGGTAGATAGACTTATAGGGAGTCCTAACCATCCTCTTGACTTTGTGAGATTCTCAACTCAAACCGTAAATTTGAGGTTCACCGAATTTTTTTAATTGGTATCAGAGCAGGTTCACTAATTTATTAGTGTGATCTTGTCTCATATTTTCGGTGAATATGAATCTCCAAAGAGCAGGAGGATCCATCTCTTGTCCCTCATTATTTGATGAGAATAATTATGCCTATTGGAAAGCTCGAATGAGAGCGTTTCTTAAATCATTAGATGAGAGAGTATGGTTCTCCATTGAACAAGGTTGGACCTATCCAACAAAGATCATAAATGACTAGACCATCCCTAAAATTTCTTCTGAATGGACCAATGTAGAGCTTGAGAGTTGTAGATGGAACAGTAAGGGTCTAAATGCAATCTTTGCTGCTGTCACACTCGAAGAATTTCGACGTATTTCTAAATGTGACACTTCGAATGACGCATGAGACATTCTTCAAATCACCCATGAAGGGACTACAACTATCAAGATCTCAAAACTTCAAATGCTTACCTCTAAGTTTGAAAAGTTGATGATGGATGATAATGAAACTTTTGACAGATTTTATGCTAATCTGAGTGACATTGTCAGTTCTACATTCAATCTAGGAGAAAGAATTCCTGAGTCTAAAATTGTTAGAAAAATTTTGAGATCTCTACCTGAGAGATTTCGATTGAAGGTTACCGCCATCAAGGAGAACAAAAATATGGATGCTCTCAAAATTGAAGAGTTGGTTGGTTCTCTCCAAACCTATGAGTTAAATCTGAACCGATCTAAGAAACCAAAATCCATTGCCTTGAAGTCCGTCAAGGAATCCATAGATGATTCAGATAGTGACTCTAAGGATGAAGAAGAAGAGTTGGCTTTATTTGCAAAGAAATTCAGAAAATTTCTGAAATTTAATAAAAGATTGAAAGTGTGGATAAGAAACATCTTAAAAGTGTGGATAAGAAATCCCAAGGTGTTCAATGCTATGAATGCCAAGGATACGGCCATATTGCCGCTGAGTGCTCGAATAAGAAAAGATTTAAGGCAAGGCGAAGGATGACAATGAATCTGAGGAATCAGAAAGTTCTTCTTGTGAGGAGACTAGGGGTTATGTGGCCTTCACTACATCTCTAACTGGGATTGAAAACTCTTCTCCAAATGTTATGAGTAACCAACACTGTAGTGATGGTGATGAGGATGATGAGAGTCAGAATGACTCTGATACTAAGGGAGACCTTGAGGCAGCCTATGATGAACTATTTCAGGAATGCCTAAAGCTGAAAAAGGTTTAATTTTTCATGTCCAAAAAGATCAAATCTATTGAAATGAAAAAAGATGCCTTAGACCAAGTGGCTTCAGGGTTAGGAGCTCTTATGTCACAGCTTGAGGAAGAGAAGGCTTCCCTCTTTGCCAAGACTCAACTTCTTGAATCTGATTTGCATGTTTGTCTTGATGAAAAGACAAGTCTTGAAATCAAGTTGGCTGAGCTTGAACAAAATCAAAGGTGTAGAGATGAGAAGGGAACTCCATCCACCTCGAACACTGAGCCTGGTGCTAAAAGGCACCCTCTTGCTAAAGGGAAAGACCCTTCTACTTAGAAATTCATTTCTACATGTCATAAATATGGAGTGAAGGGTCATATTATGCCTCAATGTCCTAAACTTTGAAGAATGCCCAATCATGATTTTGAGAACCAACATAATTTTAATGAGAATCTTCAAAGGAGAGTTAAGGTCTTCTAGGAGTTTGTGTGAAGATGTGATGAAGATTGCTCACAACTCTAGACAGTGGCATGGTCATGACACTCCTCATGCTAGATATAGAGGAGGTAACGGGGAGAACCATAATACCCGTCATAATTCTAGGACTCAATCCTGGAAAAGGAGGAAGAGGCAAAAGGTCATACCTATCTCAACTGAAACGGTTAGAGACCAAATGGTCAATCAAACTTCTAAAACCATTTGGGTGAGAAAGGAAGACCTGAAAGGCTTCACTTAGCCCGTGCTTGTCATAGCCTAGGGTGTGCTGTTAGTGATATATCTTGTCCTAGTGCTATGTTATCTGTGTATACTAGTAGTCTTTCTTTTTAGTAGTGTTTATTTGCTTTGGTCTATTTTCTTATTTTCTTTATATTGAAAAATCCAAAAACATTGAAAAACCATAAAATCCAAAAAGATTTTTGTCATGTTGCCCTTGTACATGATCTACATTCCTTGTGTGATCTTTATTTCTATACTTGTCCAGGGTTGAACATGATTTTGTTGCTAATTGAGGATATATCACATTCATAGTCTCTTGGTTAGGCTAAAAATTAGACCGGTTTTATCTTGAACACTTAGAGACTTATTTATGTGTGTATGCTTTACAAATTTCACATGCACTTTGACTGATTCTGTTGAGAGGTCTATTTTCCAATATGTAGGTGTTTGACTTATCCCTATAGTGTGACCTTGGATGACCAATCTAGAATGACCATATTTGTTAGTCATCCCCATTTTGTGTATCCTCCATGAGCTTAAATTGTTGCAATGAAAAGGGCTACCTATTGGGATAGTGTGAAAGTCACTATTGGATGTAAATAGTATGAAATGGCTACCTAGGCAGACAGTAGGTAGATCTGGGTCACTAGAGTGAAAGCTCCTGCTGCTAATAGTCAGGATCACCTACCTAGATAGTGTGAAAGTCATCATTACATGAAAAGATATGTTCAGATAAAGAACATCAAAAGAAATCTTATCAAGATCGGAGGCATTTGACCAAAAATAAAAGAAAAATAATGAGTCAAATAAAATGGATACATGAGCACTAAAATATAAAAAATCAGCATATCCGGATCTAACTAGGTTTGACTTCTATGATGTATATCTCTGGGAGTCCCCTCAGTGGTTAATGTCCTATCCTTAGAAAGGGAAAGAAACCTTGATCTAGTCTCTTGTCAGACCATCACTACACACATATTACTTCACTTTTGAACTGTTCACTAAATATGTCTAAGTGAATTGGCTATGATTTAGCATTCCGTGAGATTTAGTTAGATGTGTATCCTCAGTCGGATTAACTAATCATGTTCTTCATTGGATTTGTAATATTAAATTACTACTACTTAGAATGCTTTTGATGCATGTTTGTGTGGCACATGATATTTTTTTTGTAATATTATTATGTGTTCTCTTTTTGGTTGTCATGGGCCTTTCTGACTTTAGTGCCCTGATTTTGGTGCTGTCCTTGATCTTAGGGGGAGAAGATCAAGTTGAGTTGTTGAGGGGGAGTTCTGTGCCTGAGTAGTTGAGGAGGAGTTTATGCTTTATATTTCTATCTTGTTCCCCGCTCTCAAGTTCCCTCATTGTTTGCATTTGTTTGGTTGTACTGTGATTGCCTTGATATTTAACATGTGTTAAACTGGTATATTTCTTTGTGATATTGGCATCATGATTACCTTTGGCAATTGTACCAAAAAAGGGGGAGAATGTTGAGTAGTATTTCCCAAGTTCAGTACATTCCTTGCATTCCTTACATTACCTATGTTTATATATTTCCATATTCCACACATGCTTCACTGGGTGTTTAGTTTATGAGCATGTGCAGGTACAGGGTTGTAGCAGATAGATTCTACTTGAGAAGAGTTTAAGTGTCTTAGTTTAAGATGATTTGTCAATTGGTGTCATGTAATAATGTTGGAGTCATGTAATGTCCTAATTCACCGTTTTGATGTGTTTGGGTGAGTTTGTGTCATGTCATGTACTTCAGTTTGGTTTTGCCACAGAATTGCCAAAGGGGGAGATTGTAAAGTCCATGTTTTATGTGTTGGCATATTCCGGTGTCAAAACAAGTGAATCTAGGTGTGTAGTTGTGTATCTTGTGTCCGGCGTCAAAACAAGTGAATCTAGGTGTCTAGGTGTGTATCTTGCGTCTTTGCCATCAAGCATCCGCGAACAACTGAAGTTGAAGACCATTGAAGAACCGTTGAAGACTTGGTTGATCATTTCCTTCATAGGATGGTAAGTGACATAGTTACCATGTGACGATAGGTGGTAATTGACTTAGAATAATCCTAATATGCTGCCTTAGGTGGTAAGTGTCCTAAACTAACCATACAGACCCTAGGTGATGAGATAAACAGTGCAAAACTTGTTTAAAAATCTGAAATTTTTTAAAAAACCAAGGTTGCTTATTTTTGGCATATCTCCCAAACCGTAGCTTGGATTTTGCTCCATAATATGTCAAAACGACCACGTCGAAAAGAGCTACAATTTTTGTGAAGGATGCGAGAGCCAAAAATGATGTTTAAATTTTGGGTTTGCACCTCAGGGTCGACCCTGACCATTGAAGGTCGACCCTGGGTATAAGGATTTTAGTATGGGGAAAATTTCTAAAACCTTGAAAATTTGAGGGTCGACACTAGAGGATACTTGGGTCGACCCAAGTGCACAGTTGGGTCGACCCAAGTAACCCCCAGGATCGACCCTGATATGGGAGTTTTTGTCAAATCGTTTTTTTCATGCTTTTTTGAGTTTTTAACCACTTTAGCAACTTCTAAACATAGGTTTTGACTTCCTTATATATGGTGAACCCTTCTATTTCGTGGTGTACAACTTTGGGAGAGTATAGAGAGGGTTTTTAACTCTTTCTAGAGTTCATAAAAACTCTGGAAAACTTAGTGTCCTTCTCTCTTTTGTTAGTGCATTCAACCTAGAGTTTGCAAGCCTAAAGTTTCAATTTTGCTTGTTTGGACTTGTCCTTTAAAGAAGTCCATCTAGGTGTTGATTTTAATAAAACCATCAACCCGTTCTGGATAAAACACCTTGGCCGGAGTGTTCCGGTGCCTTTTTGAAGGAGATCGATCCGAGAAGGATTGTAGTAGCGTGATTTGGTCGGTGGAATCCGAAGCCGTCATTGACGGAGATCGATCGGAAGATCGTGGACTATTTTCGAGACACAAAGAGAAGTACGATCGGCTGCAGTTGATCATGGGACTTGAGAGTACGTGATGACTTTTCGAGACGTGGAGGACTAAGAACTGAAGGATCGTAGTGTCCAGTCCTAAGGAGTCAAGTTCAAGTCTTGTAAGTTCTTGTTTACTTTGTCGTAGTGGATTCTCATAGCTGGATTAGGTCTCGTGGTTTTTCCCGAAAGAGTTTTGTCACGCCCCAAAATACCCCCTTGGAACTAGGATACTTTGGCGACATGACTTGACCTTAAATCAACCTTGCAAAGAGTATACAAGGCTTGCCAAAAAGTGATCCTGAAAATTTCTTTAAAATAAAAGTAATTCCATGTGTCAACATAAACAACGACTTAATAAAATACAATGATCACAAGGGGTCCAATTGCTTGAGTTACCAACTCAAGCTCACATGAAAAATTCCCAAAAGAAAATCCCAAAATACATGTCTCTCTCTCTCTCATTTTAACCCTATGGCCACAGGCCAGCCCCTAACATCTGGCTAACCATCCGAAAAACCTCCTGCTCTCCATGAGCTACCTCGATCTAAGGGACCAGAGTCCATATATCGTATAGTGTACCTACTGTCATAAAAGTACGGTTGAGCATGAAATACTCAGCGAGTACAAGTTACTAGCTAACAGTAGTAATAACGATAACATAACATACAGAATACAGTTCATCATCACATTTCTAAGATCAGAGTACGGAAGCAAGAACAAGTAACAATGAATGTAAACTCTTGAAAATGATGTAGTAAATCATGCCTTATGTTCATGCTTTAACCAATCTTGTTTCAATTACCTTGTGAGTTCCTTATGCATCTTGTGTATCTTGTGGTTACCTTACACATCTTATGAGATTATTCTTGTCTTGTGAGAATTATGCATGTCTGCTTGTTTACTTGCTTGAATGGGAACAGATGATAATGCCCGTACCTGGTCTTAGTACATTATCACCCTTCCATGTTTCTTGATTCTTGCTTGGAGACAGATACTAGTACCCGTACCTGGTCTTAGTATACTAGTATCCTCTCATACTTATTGGAAACAGGTGTTAATGCCCGTACCTGGTCTTAGTACATTAACACCCTTTCATGCTTGTCTTAGAACATACACTAGTGCCCGTACCTGGTCTTAGTACACTAGCATACTTTCATATTATTCATGTCTTGGAAACGGATACTAGTGCCCGTACCTGGTCTTAGTACACTAGTATCCTTTCATGCTTGTCATTTTACTTGGAGACAAATGCTAGTACCTGTACCTGGTCTTAGTATACCAGCATCCTCTCATACTTGTTGGGGAACAAATGTTAGTGCCCGTACCTGGTCTTAGTACACTAACATCCTTCTATGTTTCTTGATTCTTGCTTGTCATGTTTTCTTGTGAGCCAGGTATGATATATCCTAGGGATATGCCCTACCCTTGATATTCATGCTTGCTTCACAATTCACGTTTCTTGTTCTTGGTGTTTCTTTCCATATACTTATGCATAAAAACTTAATTCATGCATGCATGTGAACTTGTGTGTGACCCTTGGTGATATAATGTTGACATAAAATAATAATGCGTGATATGACATTTCTTATAATTGTACAGACATGGGGAATTTAAAAAAAAACATGTAGGGTAACTGATCCATCTTCGATTTATCCTCTTACATGTGCATAGTGCTTGTGAGCATCATAGAATAATTGTAAACATCATAGTAGTCATTAAAAGCATTTTGAAACATTAAATACAATGCATAGAATAGTTTGAGCATCATGGAAATTACAGAAAGAATTTAAATTATGGAGAACATCATATAGCATTCAATCATTTCTATAGACATGTGAGGTTTTAACTAAACATATCATGTAGGACAAGTTAGCAAATTCATCAAATTGGGAAAATTCCCTAAATCATGTCTTCATAGTCTTGAGTTTCATTTCCATACTTGCATTTTATCAAACACATGATATTCAACATGTCCTTAAGTCTTTTAACTCATATTCTCATAATCCACATTTCAACAAACACTTGGCATGCATATATCATGTGTACATTGATTTAAGGCATATCGATAATCATGGCACAACTCAAAAACATCATAGTATACTTGAAAATCATGAAAAGTGGAAATCATGGTCATAAGCGTCATACTTTAGGCATACATGGCATATAACATGGTTACTTAGCCAATTACATCTCAATCATTCTTAATAATCCATACAATTTAGGGAAATATGCTTAGTTTTGAATTTGGGAATAATCCTACCAAATCTCAACATTGAAAGGCTTGAAGACCTAGGTGGAAATCTAGGTTATTACTAAGTTAACTAGAAGGGTGTACTAACCTTGAGGATTCCTTGATTGGAGAAACCCTTGATTTGGAATCCCTAGCTTGAGGAAGAAGGCAATCACTTGAGATGGGATGTGATCCTTGCTTGATTTGGGAAAGATCAACCTTGATCTTGATCTCCTCCTTCAATCCCAACACTGTTTGGAATCCCCAAATCTCTCCTCCTTTTCTCCCTTTCAATTTTTCTTAGTCTCTCTTGGTTTAGGGTGAGCCAAAATCCCCAAAGGAACCCCCTATTTATAGGCAAGAGGGTAGAAACCTTAAAAATCCCTCATAAAAATTCTAGGTCGCGCGACTACGATCGGTCGTAGGTTCTCTACGATCGATCGTAACCTTCTACGATCGGTCGTAAGTTTCTACGATCGATCGTAACGTTTACAGAGAGTTTTGGCCATTTTGAAAATCTACGATCGATCGTAACTTCACCTATGATCGTTCATAGGTTGTAGAAATTTTCCAGATTTCCAATTTTTGTATTTCGGTCATAACTTTTGACTCGTTCGTCGGATTTTGACGATTCAACTTGCGTTGGATTCGTCTTTCAGAAAGGAATATTTCTAGCATTTTAAAATCTTCCAATTTTTCTTTATTTATGGATCAAATTGCCCCTAAAGCTGACTGGTCGGAGAATGGAATTTAGCAACCCAGATTTTCAATGGATCCAACTTCGGAAATCCAACTTTTTATTCTAGAAATTTACATTGAGGCTTTAATACATATCAAAAATATCCGGGGTGCTATAGGTTTCCACGTAAAAATCCTTGTGTTATGGTTTGCTTGGTTTTCTATTTTCTGCACTTAAAGTACATCATCCTTTAATTTATAACTTAATTGTTAAAACATCAAAAATGGTAGATAGAATTATAGGGAGCCCTAACCATCCCCTTGACTTTGTGAGATTCTCAACTCAAACCCTAGATTTGAGGTTCACCGATTTTTAAAGTTAGTGAATCTTAACCATAGTTAAAGGGAGTTAATAGGGGACACGTTAATTTTAATTTTTTTTTTTCTTCTAAAAACTAAGGTTAGATGCTTTGACACTATGGGTTAGTGAATCTTAACCATGGTTAAAGAGAGTTAAAAGGGGACACACTAATTTTTATATTTTTATTTTCTAAAAACTAAGGTTGCATGCTTTAGCCATAAAGTTAGTGAATCTTAACCACGGTTAAAGGAAGTTAAAAGGGGACACATTAATTTTTTCTAAAAACCAAGGTTAGATACTTTAACCCTAAGGGTTAGTGAATCTTAGCTACGGTTAAATGTAGTTAAAAGGGACACATTATTTTTATAAAAAAAAATTCTAATAGATGCTTTACCCCTAAGGGTTAACCACCGTTAAAGGGAGTTAAAAGAGATGTTCAATTTTTTTCTTCTAAGGTTAGATGTTTTAACCCTTTAACCCTAAGGGTTAGTGAATCTTTAGTTATTTAATTTTTTTCTAAAAACTAAGGTTAGGTGGTTTAACTCTAAGGGTTAGTGAATCTTAACCACAACTAAAAGAATTAAAAAGAGATAAATTAACCACTCAATGGCAGTTAAAAGGAGCTTTATGAGGTTATTAAATATCTTAAGGGCATAATAGTCAATTTACTAATAATTACAAACGAAAGTCTAGAGGAACTGGGTTATTGAATCTTAACCTCATAGCTTGCCTACTCAAGATTCGGATTGGAGAAATCCTGAATGCAACAATAGAGCAATCACCACACAGACAAACAAAAAGTCTTTCCCCCATACTAGGGGGCAAGAACATTCAGCTATGGGAAACTTAGACCAGAAGCAGACACGCTGCACATATATACAAGGCGGGGAAAAATGTTTCTCCTTCGCAAAAGCGTCATCAATCATCATATGACAAAGGTAGTCTCGAGCGACAGATGTTATTTCAAAATTTATCTTCTCTCATCTCTCATTTAGACTATTTTAAGGAGTTTGATGACAAAAATAATAGACAAAAGAACTGTAAGCTTTTATGCTAAATAAAAACACATGTTTTACCAGGTCACTTACCATCCTCTGTAATTGAATCAAGAATGTAAAGTCCATGTTTTTGTGTTGGCTTATTCCGGTGTCAAAATAAGTGAGTCTACTGTATCTTGTGTCATTGCTTTCATGCATTCACGATAAGTGAAGATGTAGACCGAAGAAGATCGGTTGAAGACTCGGTTATAGGCATTTTGCTCATATCCTTCGTTTCACTCATAGGATGGTAAGTGACCTAGATACCATGTTACCTTAGGTGGGAATTGACTTAGAATAATCATAATATGATACCTTAAGTGAAAATTGACTTAAAGTAACCATATGGACCCTAGGTGATTAATTATGTAGCCCAAAACAAGTTAAAAGGTTCTTAAAGTTTCTTAAAAACCAAATTTGCTTATAAGAGGTATATCTCTGAAACCGTAGCTTGGATTTTGCTCCATAATATATCAAATCAACTGCGTTGAAAATATCTACAACTTTCGTAAAGGAAGTAAGAGCTAAAAAAGCATTTTTATACCAATTTTATACCTCAATGTCGACCTTGACCATTGAGGGTCGACCCTGATATGGAAAGATTTTGTATGGGAAAAAAATCTAGAATGCAAGAAAAGTGAGAGTCGACCATCAGGGGCACTTGGGTCGATCGAAGTGCACATTTGGGTCGACCCAAAGTGCCCAGGGTCAACCTTGATATGAATTTTCTTGCTAATGAGTCTCCAAAGAGAGGGAGGATGTAACGAGCCCAAAATCCTACAAGGCTAAAATAGGACATTTGAATCGTCACATTACATAAACCTGCTTAAAATCCATACATACAAGGCATACTACACGAGTCTCCAAAAATGAGGATAATAAAATTTCGATCATGAAAAGTCAAACCATCCTGTACAATAATAGTCCACACACCATAGCTCCTCATAAAGAAATAGTCTAAAACCATCTATAGGGTAAAACAACTAAGGCAACATCAACTAAGAGTCAAAAAGTCTAATATAAACATCTCGTCCAAAAAGAAACACTAAACTACTCAATAGGGATGACTAATAAAATCCCTAGCCTCCTCCTCAGGAAGCTCACCTTTTCCTTCTTCTTCGGCGTACATCTCCTCGGTCCACAGCTCTTCTCCTAAACCTAAAGACAATGACAGGTCAACTGAGTTTGGAATACTCAGTGGATAAACAAACTAACAACAACATAAAAAAGCATGAGCAATAACAATATCATAACTTGGTTTATCTAAGCTTAATCATAATAACTTCACGTAAAATAGGCATAATCAGAGTGCGTAGCATATAACATGTCATAACATCATCTTGACTTGTGTACTTGTGCAATTCTTATCCATAAACTTATCTTAAAATATGCATAGACTCATACATGCATGATTCATAGTGTGTTTGTCCCGTCAACGCATAATTCATAGTGTTTTGTCCCAGCAACGCATAATTCATAGTGTTCGACAATGCATAGAGTGGATGTTCGTAATGGGGGATCATTCTTTCATAGCATAACATGAATGCGACAACGCGTAGAGTGGATGTTCGTAGTGGGGGATCATTCTTTCATGGCATAATTCGTAACATGTTCGTATCCAATGCATACATGCTTGTGAGACAAGTGGACTCATGAGACTTGAATACTTACCATGCGAGTGCACGTGTGCTTGAGTGTAGTGATTGGAATTCAAATAAGTCATTCCTTAAATTCCAATCTTCCATTAGGAAACTCCGCTAGGTTACATCTCTCTAGTTAGAGTATTCCCAACGTGGAGGATTTTCCTCTAAGGTTTGGCCTATCCAAATACTTATCACCATACAAGAGAATATGACATAATTTATCATAACAACCACAATATTTATTTAACTTAATTTCTTAATAATCAAAAGTATCATACTAATACTTATCATTCTTAGACATTTCAACAAACATCTAGAGTGCGTTAATTATGGATACTTTTCTCTTTCACATTCTTAACATTCCATCACACCATAATCCATCCACACAACCCAAATCAAAATCTACATCCATACATTCATCCCAATCCTCCATAGCATTTCCCTTCCTCCATTCAATCCATCCATATTATAAACTTATTTCCATCTCTAACAAGCTTAATCCATACATAATTAGGGAAAACAAACTAAATATCATTTATATTATACTAATATTCACCAACATCATTAATAGAGTTGAGTTAGGGAGTTTATCGACCTTAGGGATCCTTCCCTTGGATCCAAATCGCTCCCAAGATGATTTGGGGAAGCTTTGAGGACAATCTCCAAGCTTTCCTAGCGATACCCAAGCTATCTTCTTCTTCTCCAAGAAATTCCTCTCTCAAAACCCTAGGTTTTCTCTCCCTTTTTGCCAAATTAGGTTAGAAATAGGTAGAGTATTCTAATACCTCAAAATAAGATCCCTATTTATAGCCCCAAGGGTTGAGGATCAAAAGACCAAAAAACCCTTACTGAAATTCTGCAAAAACACGAAGGACTGAGCGATCGGTGGTTATGACCGATCGATCGATTCTCAACCGATCGATCGGTGTTTCTGACCGAGCTCTCGGTCAAAAACACTCTCTGGGAATTTTCCCCATACAAAATTTTGGACTAGTCGATAGATACCGATCGATCGCTACTTCTGACCGAGCGATCGGTGTTTTACAGATTTTTGACCCATTTTACTGTTTCGGCCATAACTTTTGACTCGATCGTCGGATTTCGACGATTCAACTTGCGTTGGATTCATCTTTCGAAAAGGAACATTTCTAGTATTTTAGAATTTCTAAATTCCCTTTTAATTATGGACCAAATGTCTCCAAAGTTGACTGATCTGCAATTCCATCAGACAAGACATTGGAAAATCCGCATTCTGACTTAGCTTAGACTAAAAATATGGAAAAACATTAAACATGAACCTCGAAGAGGGTTCCAATACCTTTCTAATGGTTCAAGGATCACTCAATTCCAATAAACGGTGCTAAAACTGGAGCTTCTTAAAGGTCAAGGTGTGATATGACATCCCTCTGCTTACAAGTTTGATTAAGCCCTAATCACATTACACCAATTAGATATAAATACATAAATATTAAAACATCACAAGGACTATAATACCCCTAATACTTTCAATAAAAACATGAAAAAGATTCGGGTCTCTACAGAGGATCTATCTATTGTTCCCCATTATTTGATGGGAATAATTATGCCTATTAGAAAGCTCGTATGAGAGCCTTTCTAAAATCTTTGGATGAGAGAGTATGAATCTCTATTTAACAAGGTTGAACCCATCCAACAAATGCCTTAGATGACTAGACCATTCATAAACCTTCTTATGAATGGACCAAAGTAGATCTTAAAAGTTGTAGATGGAACAGTAAGGGTCGAAATGCAATCTTTGCTGCTGTCACACTCGAAGAATTTTGGCATATTTCTAAATGTGAAACTTCGAATGAGGCATGAGACATTATTCAAATTACCCATGAAGGGACTACAACTGTCAAGATCTCTAAACTTCAAATGCTTACTGCTAAGTTTGAAAAGTTGATGATGAATGATAATAAAACTTTTGACAGTTTTTATGCTAATCTGAGTGACATTGTTAATTCTAGTTTCAATCCAGGGAAAAGAATTCCTGAGCCCAAAATTGTTAGAAAAATTTGGAGATCTCTACTTGAGAGATTTTGATCAAAGGTTACCGCCATCGAAGAGAGCAAAAATATTGATGCTCTCAAAATTGAAGAGTTGGTTGGTTCTCTCCAAACCTATGAGTTAAACTGAACCTATCTAAGAAACCAAAATCTATTGCCTTGAAATCTTTCAAGGAATCCATAGATGGTTCAGATAATGACTCTAAGGATGATGAAGAAGAGTTGGCTTTATTTGCAAAGAAATTCAAAAAATTCTGAAATTTAATAAGAGATTTAATCCGAACGGATAAAACTCTTTTGAGAAGCCAAAGTCCAAGCACTTTGAAAATAAGAAACATCTTAAAAGCGCTGACAGTAAATCCCAAAGTGTTCAATGCTATGACTGTTAAGGCTATGGCCATATTGCCCCTGAGTGCTCTAATAAGAAAAGATTGAAGGGCAAGACAAGGGATGACAGTGAATCTGAATTAGAGGAATCAGATAGTTCTTCTTGTGAGAAGACTAGGGGTTATATGACCTTCACTGCATCTTTATCTAGGGATGAAGAATCTTCTTCAAATGTTGTGAGTGACCAACATCATAATGATGGTGAGGATGATGAGAGTCAGAATGACTCAAATTTTGAGGGAGATCTCGAGGCAGCCTATGATGAGCTATTTCAGGAATGCCTAAAGCTGAAAAAGGTTCAGTTTTTCATGTACAAAAAGATCAAATCTATTGAAATGGAAAAAGATGCCTTAGACCAAATGACTTTATGTCACGCCCCAAAATACCCCCTAGGAGTTAAGGGATACTTTAGAGGTGACTACGTGTACCTGACAAACCATCCTGTAATGCCAGAGGCTAAACATAATATAATACAATGAAAATCAGAGCGCGGAAACTAAACATAAGTGCGGAAGCATAAGCCAACTTTTTTCTTTTCTTCTATAACTCCAATTACTATTCCAAGTTAACATATACCAAATACAATCAAAGTAAAGGTGGACATGCCCACCTATCAAAATACAAAAAGGAACTCTCTAACCCTCTCCTCTCAACAGTAGTCGAGGTACGGCCACACATCCAAGTCCCCATCCTCCTGAGACTGCCATGGGATAGGTGGCTCCCTCTCCTCTACATACTCCTCCTCGACCCAAGGCTCGGGGTCGAGGACATCCACAGTACCTGCCGACATAAAAGTACGGCTGAGCATGGAATACTCAGCGAGTACAAACTACTAGCTAACCATAACAATAGCGAAAGCATAACAACAGTGCACAATACAAGATATTAATTTAAAGCAATAGTGAAAGCATAAGATACATAGCCATATCTTAACATGCGTGTATGAATGCAAAAACCTCGGTAAAACTCGTGTCTCGGAAACCTTTTTCGTGTCTCGATCAAATCATGTATATGTGTCGTGTCTTGCCTTGTATTTCATGTCTTGATTTGTTCTTGACTTGTATACTTGTGAGCCAGAGGCTAGCACCCTTCCTTGGGCTACCAACCTCCTTGTCATGTTCTCTCTTGCATTTCACTTGTGAGCCAGAGGCTAGCACCCTTCCTGGGGCTACCAACCTCCTTGTCATGTTCTTGTTCCGTTTCTCTTGTGAGCCAGAGGCTAGCACCCTTCCTTGGGCTACCAACCTCCTTGTCATGTTCTCTCTTGCATTTCACTTGTGAGCCAGAGGCTAGCACCCTTTCTTGGGCTACCAACCTCCTTGTCATGTTCTTGTTTCATTTCTCTTGTGAGCCAGAGGCTAGCACCCTTTCTTGGGCTACCAACCTCCTTGTCATGTTCTTGTTTCATTTCTCTTGTGAGCCAGAGGCTAGCACCCTTCCTTGGGCTACCAACCTCCTTGTCATGTTCTCTCTTGCATTTCACTTGTGAGCCAGAGGCTAGCACCCTTTCTTGGGCTACCAACCTCCTTGTCATGTTCTTGTTTCATTTCTCTTGTGAGCCAGAGGCTAGCACCCTTTCTTGGGCTACCAACCTCCTTGTCATGTTCTTGTTTCATTTCTCTTGTGAGCCAGAGGCTAGCACCCTTTCTTGGGCTACCAACCTCCTTGTCATGTTCTTGGTTCATCATATACAAATACAATCTTGGAAAACCCGGTTTCATGCATGCATGCGTGCTTGTGTGCTTGTCAATAGTGGTAATCATGATGACATACTTGAATGGGCGGATCACATGACTATGGCATTTCAATCCTTAACATAGTGGTATGAAAATTTAGGCAACATATAGCACATTTGAGCAATTTATCATTTCTAAGAACATTTACACAATTTCTATTTCCATTTTCTTCATTAAGTCCATTTATCCCTTGTTTAGTCATTTTATCAAACACCCGGTGGGCCACATTTCTTAGTCCTTCCATTTCCATTAATTAGTGCGTATTTTTCATCAAGACATCAAGGTACATTCGTTATTTGTAAAATGCCCATCTTCCATTTTCCTTTTCACACATCACACAACATCCATACGGCATCCAATCGCCTCAATCGACATCCCATCCACACATCCATACCTTTTTCTTATCTTGTTTATATTTAGTGGAGATGATACATTTTATAAGTAAGAAAACATACTATCGAGAGTCACATTTCACAATAGAAAATCTAGACTATTGCTAAGGGAAGTTAGTAGGGTGTACTAACCTTGAATCGAAGCTTGATCTTGGTGTAGACCTTGATTTAAACTCCAACTTGGAAGAAGAAAGCCCTTACTCAAACTATACTTGCTTGGGTAGGAAACCCTCTTGAAAATACCGTAGAGAGTGCTGCCCTAGCTTGAGAAGGGAACCCCACACGAGCTTGAGTTGAAATCTTGAAGAAAACGTGCTTGGGGACGATCTAGGGTCTTCACCCCTTTGATTTCTTCTCCAATGGAAAACCCTAGTTGCAAATCCCCTTCTCCTCTCTCTCTATCTCTCAAAATCCCTTAAGTGTTGTGAATGAAGCCCTAAAGGCTCGGGCAAGCCTTAAGGAGAAAGGGTTTAACCCCCAAAAGACGATAAAGCCCTTACTGAAATTTCTGCAAAAACGCGAAGACCGAGCGATCGGTGGTTATGACCGATCGATCGGTTGCCTACCGAGCGATCGGTGTTTATGACCGATCGACCGGTCAAAAACTCACTCTCTGGAAAATTTCCCCATACAAAATTTCTGACCGTGCGATAGCTACCGATCGATCGGTTATGGACCGATCGATCGCTGAATGGACCGAGCGATCGGTTCGCTGTATGTCTGGACTGTTTTGACCATATCTTTTGACTCGCTCGTCGGATTTCGACGATTCAACTTGCGTTGGGTTCGTCTTTCGAAAACGCACATTTCTGACGTTTCGGAATTTCCGATTTCTCCCTTATTTATTAATTAGACTATAAAAACGGCCAATTAGCTACGAAGGTGGTATTCATTAAAGATGAAAAAGTCTGGGGTGCTACATTCTCCCCCCCTTACAAAAATTTCGTCCTCGAAATTTGGACAATGCGTGCTTTACAATTTAAACAACTTAGCATAACAATTTGAAACAAAATTACAAGTCATACATAAAATCATTCAAACAACTCGGGGTGCTTCGCCTTGACTTCGGCCTCACGTTCCCATGTAGCCTCTTCTCGAGCGTGATGTTGCCATTGCACGAGAACTAGCGGAATAGTCTTGTTGCGAAGTACTTGGTCTCTTCGATCCAAAATATGAACCGGCTTCTCAACCAAAGTGAGATCCTCTCGAATCTCAACCGGATCAAGCTCGATGACGTGAGAAGGATCCGGGATGTACTTCCGAAGCTGGGAGATATGAAACACGTTGTGGACCGCCGCCATGTGAGCGGGCAAAGCAACACGGTAAGCCACCTCGCCAACTCGAGTAATGATCTCGAACGGACCCACATATCTCGGGCTAAGCTTGCCTCTCTTCCCGAATCGCATAACACCTTTGGTCGGTGAAACCCTTACAAACACAAAATCACCGACTCGGAATTCAAGATCCCTCCTTCGGTTGTCGGCATAGCTTTTCTGTCTATCTTGTGCGGTCTTTAACCTCTCCCGGATAAGCTTGACCCTATCCGCGGTTTGTTCAATCAACTCGGGGCCCAAAATCTTTCTTTCTTCCACTTCATCCCAATACAACGGGGATCTACAACTCCTTCCGTACAAAGCCTCGAAAGGCGTCATTTGTATGCTTTCTTGATAACTATTGTTGTAAGCGAATTCCACCAAAGGTAGGTGATCTTCCCAACTTCCCTTGAAGTCTAGCATACATGCTCGGAGCATATCTTCAATAACCTGATTCACCCTCTCGGTTTGCCCGTCGGTCTGTGGGTGGAAAGCTGTGCTAAAGTCTAACCGGGAGCCCATTGCACCTTGAAAACTTTTCCAAAACCTGGATGTGAATCTTGGGTCTCTATCCGACACAATACTTACTGGCACCCCGTGTAATCGGACTATTTCCTTGATGTATAGCTCCGCTAACTGATTGGAGTTGAATGTAGTCCGGTACGGTAAAAAATGAGCGGACTTCGTGAGTCTATCAACAACTACCCATATAGCATCAGTCTTCCTAACCGTCTTCGGCAACCCCACGATGAAATCCATAGAGATATGTTCCCATTTCCACTCAGGAATAGGGAGGGACTGTAAAAGACCCGCTGGTCTCAAATGCTCTGCTTTCACCTGTTGGCATACCAAACACCGTGCCACATACTCCGCAACCTCCCTCTTCATGTTTCGCCACCAAAAGTGACTCTTGAGGTTCCGGTACATCTTTGTCCCCCCGGGATGCACTGTATACTTAGACCGGTGAGCTTCGTCCATAATCTCTCTCCGAAGGTCTGCATTGGCTGGGACACAAAGCCTTCCCTTGAATGTAATAGCACCTCGGCTAGTGAGAGAGAAGTCCGTACTACCCTTGGCCACTTCCCTATCCCGGAAAACCAACAAGTCAGTGTCCGTGGCTTGATACTCCTGGATCAAGTCTATAAGGTACGGCCGAACTGTAACATTTGCCAAAACCGGACTGCGGACAGAATCGTTCACACTGATGTCTAGATTTGCCAAATCGTCTAACAGTCTCCATTCCCGCACCAACATGTGAGCCAACAACCCCGATGGTTTCCTACTCAAAGCGTCTGCCACCACATTTGCTTTTCCCGGGTGATATTGGATCGTGCACTCATAGTCTTTTAAGAACTCAATCCAACGCCGTTGTCGCAAATTGAGCTCTTTTTGGGAAAAGAGGTACTTGAGGCTCTTGTGGTCCGTGTACACATAGAACTCCACCCCGTACAGATAATGTCGCCAAATTTTAAGTGCAAACACGACCGCCGCAAGCTCCAAGTCGTGAGTGGGGTAGTTCTTTTCATGCTCTTTCAACTGCCTTGATGCATAGGCAATGAATTTCTTGTGTTGCATTAGGACACACCCGAGTCCGACGTGCGAGGCATCACTATACACCTCATACCCAAAAGGTCCAGATGGCACAGTAAGGACAGGGGCTGTGGTGAGGCGTTTCTTCAACTCTTGGAAACTTACTTCACATCGGTCACTCCAACTGAACTTTGCATTTTTCCTTGTCAAATAGGTGAGAGGTGCAGCCAAACTGGAGAATCCCTCCACAAATCTCCGGTAGTAGCCTGCCAATCCGAGGAAACTACGTATCTCCGTGACGCTCTTGGGCCTCTCCCAACTCATGACTGCCTCAACCTTGGCTGGATCTACAGCAATGCCCTCGGCCGACACCACGTGTCCAAGAAATGCGACCTTCTCTAACCAAAACTCGCACTTACTCAATTTGGCATATAGCCTATGCTCTCTCAACATCTCCAGAGCGAGGCGGAGGTCTCGTGCGTGATCTTCCCGTGTCTGGGAATACACCAAAATGTCATCAATGAATGCAATCACGCATCGATCCAAGTAAGATCGGAACACCCGGTTCATCAAATCCATGAATGCCGCCGGTGCATTCGTCAGCCCAAAAGGCATGACAAGGAACTCGTAATGCCCATACCGAGTCCTGAAAGCCGTCTTCTGAACATCTTCCGCCTTGATCCTTAATTGGTGATACCCCGATCTAAGATCAATTTTGGAGAAGAATCTTGCTCCCTTCAGTTGGTCAAATAAGTCGTCTATCCTTGGCAAGGGATAACGATTCTTGATAGTTACCTTGTTCAACTGACGGTAGTCTATACACATCCTCATAGACCCGTCCTTCTTCTTCACAAAGAGAACCGGAGCTCCCCACGGCGAGACACTTGGTTGGATGAAACCAAGTTGTTGTAACTCCTCAATCTGCTTCTTTAATTCTTCAAGCTCTATAGGGGCCATTCTATATGGTGCCCTTGAAATCGGAGCGGTACCCGGAGCAAGCTCTATAGCGAATTCGATCTCTCTATCAGGAGGTAATCCGGGAAGTTCCTCCGGAAACACGTCCAAGAAATCACTCACGACCGGAATGGCCGAGGAGTTTTGTGCTTCTAGGTTTGTTACACTCAAGGCTGCGAGGCGAGCAATGTCCCTCTCTCTTAATCCTCGGAAGTGAAAAGGCTTACCCCCTTCCGGCTTGAAATTCACCATCTTCTCAAAACACGCAACGTGCCCGTGATGGTTTGACAACCAATCCATCCCTAAGATGACATCAAAATCCAAGTCTTGAAAATCTAGGACGATGAGATCGGCTAACAGTTCATTCTCCCCCACTTGAACCACACTATCCCCGAATATCTTGTCTGTATCAACTGACTTGCCGAGTGGAGTTGCAATGGTCAACTCCCGTTCCAACGGAGTAGCCTCAGTCGAAAAGCCCTTTGCAAAACTTGGGGAGACAAAAGAGTGAGTAGATCCTGTGTCTATCAACACTCGAGCGAGACACTCGTTCACTAATAAAGCGCCTGTGCGATTAAGTAACTAATATAAGTAGATTTCAAATAATAACAAGCATCATACATAGGTAACCCTCAGTATAACTAATCGCATAACAAACCACAAAAATTTTATACAACTTAAAATCAAAATTCTCGCGTACCTTGCACGACATCGTCGGATGCACGTGCGTCTCTCTCCGATAGAGCAAAAACTCGACCCTGAGTGGCTGGGCGAGGAGGCCGGGCAGACTGTGAGGCCCTCGAAGCCTGAGAAGAGCTAGGCTGAGATGTCTGCCTAATCGGGGGCCTGCTCCCTGAAGACTGAGCTGGCAATAGACGTCGGGGACAATCCCGAATCATGTGGCCCTGGTCGCCACAATGAAAACAGCCTCCTGTAGCCTTCCGACATTCCCCTGCTGGATGCCTCCTTCCACAAAGGGTGCAGACATCATGTGAATAAGTGGGAGGAGTATAACCCGTAGCCTGAGTCACTGCGGGGCGAGGAGCATACGAGGTAGCCGGGCGAAAAGCCGGTGGAGAAAAAGGGCGGGGGGCCTGTGGTGCCGAGTACATCCTCTGTGACTGAGCCGGCCCTGCGGACTGATAAGACATAGTCCTAGCTCTCTTCTCCCCTGAACTACTAGACTGTCCCTTCTCTATTCCTCTTCTCTTAAAGAACTCTTCGGAATTCGACTCGGCCAACAATGCCTTGTCCACAACTTCTGAATATGTCTCATGTCGGAACATTGAGACACGATCCTTGAGGTAGGCCTTCAACCCCCTCTCGAATTTTCGGGCCTTCATAGCCTCGGTAGCTATCATGTGTGGAGCAAATCGAGATAGCTCTGAGAACTTGGCTTCGTAAGCCGCTACAGACATATTACCTTGCTCCAAGGTAATAAATTCAATTTCTTTCTTTTCTTTCATCCCAACCGGAAAGTATTTCTTGTAGAAAACGTCCAAGAATTCTCCCCATGTCCATTCTTGGCCTTGCCGGGTCAACTCTCGGGTCCGAAGTGCAGACTTCCACCAATGGTCGGCCTCGCCTTCAAGCATAAAGGCAGCCCATGTGACCCTCTCTACTTCCGTAGGTGCCAAAACCGAGAATATCTTCTCAAGTTGCCGAATCCAACCCTCGGCAATAAGTGGATCAATGCTTCCACAAAAAGTCGGAGGCCTCATCCTCCGGAAAGCTTCTATCCCAGCTTGGGCTCGATTAGGAGGAGCCGGTATAAGTGCCGCATTAGGCGGGGTGGCCGGTTGCCTTGCCGCCAACATAGCCAAAGTCTCGGCTATGGATGCGAATGCTTGGGCAAAGTCGGGCTGATCATCACCCGATGGAGCATCACCTCCATTACCCCTCGTGTTGTACCCGCGACCCCGGGTATTGCGTCTCATGATTTCTCCTGAGAACGACAATACAGCATGAGTCTAACTTGGATACGCATTTAGTACAATTTTTCGCAATTCACTCAATACATATTCATCAAGCACATTTAATAAGTACAACACCAATAATGTACACATGGTATATAACACAATAGCATAACATACAATCCGTGTTCCTAGTGTAGGACTCTATGTTCGGTTGAAGTTCAACCCATTTTGACTAAGACTAACTTGTTAGTCTATACTTGGAATACAACTCTCTAAGGTGATTCTAATACCTTGTTCAATCATCTAAGTGACCCTAGGGACTCTAATGCCTAGAGCTCTGATACCACTTCTGTCACGCCCCAAAATACCCCCTGGGAGTTAAGGGATACTTTAGAGGTGACTACGTGTACCTGACAAACCATCCTGTAATGCCAGAGGCTAAACATAATATAATACAATGAAAATCAGAGCGCGGAAACTAAACATAAGTGCGGAAGCATAAGCCAACTTTTTTCTTTTCTTCTATAACTCCAATTACTATTCCAAGTTAACATATACCAAATACAATCAAAGTAAAGGTGGACATGCCCACCTATCAAAATACAAAAAGGAACTCTCTAACCCTCTCCTCTCAACAGTAGTCGAGGTACGGCCACACATCCAAGTCCCCATCCTCCTGAGACTGCCATGGGATAGGTGGCTCCCTCTCCTCTACATACTCCTCCTCGACCCAAGGCTCGGGGTCGAGGACATCCACAGTACCTGCCGACATAAAAGTACGGCTGAGCATGGAATACTCAGCGAGTACAAACTACTAGCTAACCATAACAATAGCGAAAGCATAACAACAGTGCACAATACAAGATATTAATTTAAAGCAATAGTGAAAGCATAAGATACATAGCCATATCTTAACATGCGTGTATGAATGCAAAAACCTCGGTAAAACTCGTGTCTCGGAAACCTTTTTCGTGTCTCGATCAAATCATGTATATGTGTCGTGTCTTGCCTTGTATTTCATGTCTTGATTTGTTCTTGACTTGTATACTTGTGAGCCAGAGGCTAGCACCCTTCCTTGGGCTACCAACCTCCTTGTCATGTTCTCTCTTGCATTTCACTTGTGAGCCAGAGGCTAGCACCCTTCCTGGGGCTACCAACCTCCTTGTCATGTTCTTGTTCCGTTTCTCTTGTGAGCCAGAGGCTAGCACCCTTCCTTGGGCTACCAACCTCCTTGTCATGTTCTCTCTTGCATTTCACTTGTGAGCCAGAGGCTAGCACCCTTTCTTGGGCTACCAACCTCCTTGTCATGTTCTTGTTTCATTTCTCTTGTGAGCCAGAGGCTAGCACCCTTTCTTGGGCTACCAACCTCCTTGTCATGTTCTTGTTTCATTTCTCTTGTGAGCCAGAGGCTAGCACCCTTCCTTGGGCTACCAACCTCCTTGTCATGTTCTCTCTTGCATTTCACTTGTGAGCCAGAGGCTAGCACCCTTTCTTGGGCTACCAACCTCCTTGTCATGTTCTTGTTTCATTTCTCTTGTGAGCCAGAGGCTAGCACCCTTTCTTGGGCTACCAACCTCCTTGTCATGTTCTTGTTTCATTTCTCTTGTGAGCCAGAGGCTAGCACCCTTTCTTGGGCTACCAACCTCCTTGTCATGTTCTTGGTTCATCATATACAAATACAATCTTGGAAAACCCGGTTTCATGCATGCATGCGTGCTTGTGTGCTTGTCAATAGTGGTAATCATGATGACATACTTGAATGGGCGGATCACATGACTATGGCATTTCAATCCTTAACATAGTGGTATGAAAATTTAGGCAACATATAGCACATTTGAGCAATTTATCATTTCTAAGAACATTTACACAATTTCTATTTCCATTTTCTTCATTAAGTCCATTTATCCCTTGTTTAGTCATTTTATCAAACACCCGGTGGGCCACATTTCTTAGTCCTTCCATTTCCATTAATTAGTGCGTATTTTTCATCAAGACATCAAGGTACATTCGTTATTTGTAAAATGCCCATCTTCCATTTTCCTTTTCACACATCACACAACATCCATACGGCATCCAATCGCCTCAATCGACATCCCATCCACACATCCATACCTTTTTCTTATCTTGTTTATATTTAGTGGAGATGATACATTTTATAAGTAAGAAAACATACTATCGAGAGTCACATTTCACAATAGAAAATCTAGACTATTGCTAAGGGAAGTTAGTAGGGTGTACTAACCTTGAATCGAAGCTTGATCTTGGTGTAGACCTTGATTTAAACTCCAACTTGGAAGAAGAAAGCCCTTACTCAAACTATACTTGCTTGGGTAGGAAACCCTCTTGAAAATACCGTAGAGAGTGCTGCCCTAGCTTGAGAAGGGAACCCCACACGAGCTTGAGTTGAAATCTTGAAGAAAACGTGCTTGGGGACGATCTAGGGTCTTCACCCCTTTGATTTCTTCTCCAATGGAAAACCCTAGTTGCAAATCCCCTTCTCCTCTCTCTCTATCTCTCAAAATCCCTTAAGTGTTGTGAATGAAGCCCTAAAGGCTCGGGCAAGCCTTAAGGAGAAAGGGTTTAACCCCCAAAAGACGATAAAGCCCTTACTGAAATTTCTGCAAAAACGCGAAGACCGAGCGATCGGTGGTTATGACCGATCGATCGGTTGCCTACCGAGCGATCGGTGTTTATGACCGATCGACCGGTCAAAAACTCACTCTCTGGAAAATTTCCCCATACAAAATTTCTGACCGTGCGATAGCTACCGATCGATCGGTTATGGACCGATCGATCGCTGAATGGATCGAGCGATCGGTTCGCTGTATGTCTGGACTGTTTTGACCATATCTTTTGACTCGCTCGTCGGATTTCGACGATTCAACTTGCGTTGGGTTCGTCTTTCGAAAACGCACATTTCTGACATTTCGGAATTTCCGATTTCTCCCTTATTTATTAATTAGACTATAAAAACGGCCAATTAGCTACGAAGGTGGTATTCATTAAAGATGAAAAAGTCTGGGGTGCTACACTTCAGGGTTGAGAGCTCTTGTATCACAGCTTGAGGAAGAGAAGTCTTCCCTCATTCTCAAGACTCAGCTTCTTGAATCTAATTTGCATATTTGTCTTGATGAAAAGACAAGTCTTGAAATCAAATTGGCTGATCTTGAGCAAAAATAGAGGTATGGAGATATGAAGAGAACTCCACCTACCTCGAACATTGATCCTGGTGATAAAAGGCACCCTCCTAAAAATAGGAAAAACCTTTCTACTCATAAATTCATTCCTACATGTCATAAATGTCGAGTGAAGAGTCATATTAAGCCTCGATTTCCTAAACTTTGAAGAATGCCTAATCATGACTTTGGGAACCAAAATAATCTTAATGAGATTCTTTAAAGGAGAGTTGAGGTCCTAGTGGAGAAGTCTAGGAGTTTGTGTGAAGATGTGATAAAAATTACTTACAACTCTAGACAGTGGCATGGTCATAACACTCCTTATGCTAAAAATAAAGGAGATAACAAGGAGAACCGTAATGCCTGCCATAATTCTAGGACTCAATCCTGGAAAAGGAGGAACAAGAGAAAGAGGCAAAAGGTCATACCTACCTCAATTGAAACGGTTAGAGACCAAAGCATTAATCAAACTTCTAAAACAGTTTGGGTGAGAAAGGAAGACCTGAAGGGCTTCAATTAGCCCGTGCCTGTCATAGCTTAGGGTGTGCTGTTAGTGTTCTATCTTATCCTAGTGCTGTGATGTTTGTGTATAATAGTAGTTTTTCTTTTTACTAGTTTTTATTTGCTTTGGTCTATTTTATTTATTTTGAAAAATTCAAAAACATTGAAAAACTGTAAAATCTAAAAATATTTTTGTCTTGTTGCCCTTGTTTGACTTGTATGATTTGCATTCCTTGTGTGATCTTTATTTTTATACTTGTCCAGGGTTGAACATGAGTTTATTGCTGATTGAGGATATATCATCTTCATAGTTTCTTGGTTAGGCTGAAAATTAGACTGGTTTTATCTTGAACAGTTGAAAGACTTATTCATGTGTGTATGCTTTGCACTTTCACATACACTCTGACTGATTCTGTTAAGAGGTCTATTTTCCATTATATAAGTGTAAGACTTATCCCAAAAGTGTGACCTTGGATGACCAATGTAGAATGACCATATTGTTAGTTATTCCCATTTTGTATATCCTCCATGAGCAAAAATTGTTGCAATGAAAAAGGCTACCTATTGGGCTAGTGTGAAAGTCACTATTGGATGCAAACAATATGTAATGGCTACCTATGCGAACAATAGTTATCTATCTGGGTTACTAGAGTGAAAGCTCATGTTGCTGATAGCCAGAACTACCTACTTAGATGGTGTGAAAGCCATCATTGCATAAAAAGATATGTTCAAATAAAGAATATCAAAAAAAATCTTACAAAGGGTGGAGGTATTTGACTAAAAGTAAAAGAAAAACATTGAGTCAAATAAAATTGATAAAGGAGCACAAAAATGTGAAAAATTAGCATATCTGAATCTAACTAGGTTTGACTTATAAGATTTGTATCTCTGGGAGTTCCCTTAGTGGTTAATGTCATATCCTTGGAAAGGGAAATAAACCTTGATCTAGTATCTAGTCAGACCACCTCTATACACATATTGCTTCACTTTTGAACTGTTCACTAAATGTGTCTAAGTGAAGGCTATGCTTTAGCATTCCATGAGATTTAGTTAGATGTTTATCCTTAGTCGGACTAACTAATCATGTTCTTTATTGGATTTGTAATTTTAAATTACTACTGCTTGGAATGCTTTTGATGCATGTTTGTGTGGCACATGATATTTTTTTTAATATTATTATGTGTTTCCTTTTTGTTTGGCATGAGCCTTTCTAGCTTAGGTGCTCTGATTTTGGTGGTGTCCTTAATCTTAGGAGGAGAAGATCAAGTTGAGTTGTTGAGGGGGAGTTTGTGCTTTATATTACTATTTTGTTCCCCGCTCTTTAGTCTTCGCATTGTCTGCATTTATGTGGTTGTATTGTGATTACCTTGATATTACACATGTGGTAGATTCTTTGTGATATTGACTTCATGACTACCTTTGGCAATTGTACCAAAAAGGGAAGAATGTTGGGTATTATTTCCCTAGTTCAGTACATTCCTTGGAATATCAATACCTATGGTTATTTATTTTCATATCCCACACATGCTTCACTAGGTGTTTTGTTTATGAGCATGTGCAGGTGCAGGGTTGCTGCAGATAGATCTTCTTGATAAGAGCTTCACTATCTTCATTTAAGTTTATTTGTTAATTGGTATAATGTAATTGTGTTGAAGTCATATAATGTCCTAATTCACCATTTGATGTGTTTGGGTGAGTTTGTGTCAAGTCATGTACTTCAATTTGGTTTTACCACGGAATTGCCAAAGGGGGAGATTGTAAAGTCCATGTTTTAGTGTTGGCTTATTCCGGTGTCAAAACAAGTGAGTCTACTGTATCTTGTGTCATTGTCTCCAAGCATCCACGACAAGGGAAGATGAAGACCGAAGAAGATCAGTTGAAGACATGGTTGAAGGCATTTCGCTCATATCCTTCGTTTCACTCATAAGATGGTAAGTGACCTAGATAACATGTTATCTTAGGGGGGGATTTACTTAGAATAATCATAATATTATACCTTAGGTAGAAATTGACTTAGAGTAACCATATGGACCTTAGGTGACTAGTTATGTAGCCCAAAACAAGTTAAAAGGTTCTTAAAAAACCAAGGTTGCTTATAAGACTCATATCTCTCAAATTGAAGCTCAGATTTTGCTCCATAATATATCAAATTGACCGCGTCAAAAATATCTACAACTTTCATGAAGGAAGTAAGAGCTAAAAGTATGTTTTATAGCGATTTTATACCTCAAGGTCGACCCTGACCATTGAGGGTCGACCTTGATATGGAAAGATTTTGTATGGGAAAAAAATCCAGAATGCAAGAAAAGTGAGGGTTGACCCTGAGAGGCACTTGGGTCGACCAAAGTGCACATTTGGGTCGACCTAAAGTGCCCAGGGTTGACCCTGATATGGATTTTCTTACTAATTCGGGTTTGGCAACTTGTATATCATGGTTTTGTGTTCTCTATTTAATGTGAACCCCGTGAATAGAAACTTTGGGATAGTTTAGAGAGGGTATTAGGCTGTCTCTAGAGTTGATAGAAACTCATGAATTATTTTCTCTCCCTCCCTTGATTAGTCTCTTCTATCCTAGAGTTTGCAAGTCAATGTTCCATTATTGTTTGCTTGAACTTCCCCATTGATGGAATCCATCTAGGATTTGATTTTAATCAAACCATCAACCTGTTCTGGAAAGAACAAATTGACCAGAGTGTTCTGGAGCCTTTGCGAAGGAGATCGATCCGAGGAGGATCGTGGATATGTGATTTGGTCGGTGGAATCCGAAGCCGTCATTGACGGAGATCGATCGTGGAGATCGTGGTTGTCGAGACACAAAGAGAAGAACATGCTACTGCGGTAGATTGTGAGGCTTGTGAGATCGTGATTGGTTTCAGAGGCATGGAGGACTGAGTATTGAGGATCGTAGTGTCGAGTCTAGTTGAGTACAGTTCGAGTCTTGTAAGTATTTGTTTCTTTGTCTTAGTAGATTCTCACTACTGGACTAGGTCCCATGGTTTTTTCTGGAAGGGTTTCCACGTAAAAATTGCTTGTGTTGTGGTTTGTTTGTTTCTCTATTTCTGCACTTTATGTTCATCATCCCTTAGTTAATAACTTAATTGTTAAATATTAAAAAGGGTAGATAGACTTGTAGGGAGACCTAACCATCCCTTTGAATTTGAGAGTTCTCAACTCAAACATTAGATTTGAGGTTCACATGATTTTTTTCAAAGAAGGTTGTTTTTTCTTTTAATAGTCTTTCACTCTTTCTTCTATTCCATTCCCTCTAATAGGGCTTTGTAAGGATATTTGCAAGTTGGTAATCTTTTATTTTGGTGGTGATGGAAGAGTATATGCTCCTATATGGAATTCATCCCTAACAAATTTGCAAAAATTTATGGAATTCTTCCCTAACAATTCTAACAAAGAAATTTACATCCCTAATTGGCTTAGTCCCACATTTGAAGTGAGCAAATTTCTCCTCCCATTTCCATCCTATAAATACTCAACCTCCCTACTCATTTCTCACACTTTCAAATAGCCTAACTCTTCCTCTCAAGACTAGAGTCATGCATTCTTGTTAGGCATATTTAAGTCTTTATAAATTTTAGCATTTTCTTCATTGAGCCCAATTTTTTCTAAGCCTTTCCTTGGTTCCAAAAATCAGGAAAAAATCTTTTCATGCCTTGGAGAAAAGAAGATGAAGAAGATTAAAGTAAGGAAGGAGTGTCAATTTCCAACCCACTATAGGTAAGTTAGTTTAAATTTTAGTTTTCAACTAAGCACCTTCTTTATATTTCTTTTCTTTTAATGGGACCGTTTAGATATTGTAGGAAACTTATCCCTCTACTAACATGTAATTTTGACTCCCAATGATGTGTTTCAGTGATTTGGGGCTCCTTATAAAACAGGGAGTGGTAGAAACCTTTTAAGCTTTAGAACCCATTTTTAAGTTTCCAGATATCCTTGGTTTGAGCATTTTTTTAATGTTAAACCACTAACCAATATTCTAAAATTCACTAAGGAGCCCCTTTGATGCGTTCTACTGAATAGGAACTTCTTATGAAAAATAGGGAAAGGATGGTACCTCCTTAGTCTTAAACCATATTTTTCTTTCTTTCTCTATTTATTTTTATTTTGGCCTCATTTTAGCTTTAAACCACCAACACATCTCTTAAATTCATTAAGGACTCACATTGACGTGTTTCACTAAATAAGGGTTCCTTGTAAAAATGGGGAAAAGATGGTATATCTTTGGATCTAGAACCTAAATGTCATGACCCATATTTGTATGGAATTAATAAGAAGAATAAATTTGGAAAAAATAAATTAAAAATAATATATGGAGAAATTTGAAAATTTTGTGTATATAGATGATCGGGCATCGATCTCATTTCTTCATGATCGGGCTCGTTCCACACTTTAAATTTGTCTCTCCTCACACAATTTTACTGGCATCAAACCCATTTCCTTAATGATCTTCATTCCTTTATAATCATATTCTTCTTTTTCAGGCATCGGAGCAGGAGATACATCTGTTGTTTTATATGAATCTTTGTCCCCACTTATGCCAGATATTGGTGACAATATGTATGAGTTTGATAAATTTGGTGACGAGTAAAGGAATCAATCGATGTTGATCCAATCATAAAAACCAGTGCTCAAGTTGATCATAGGCCCGAATATCTTTTTCTTGTTCGGTTGGGAGATAATCAGAGTTTCTCAAAATATGTATATAACATAAGGTTTTTAGATGTTAAAGTATTAGATCCATTCATCTCTGAGAGGGGAGATGAAAAGGCAGGAATGAGGAAACCTTTGGACACTGATTTCAATATTTCTTGTGGTTTGCTCCATGATGCAGTTTCTAAGAGTCAAGCTTTGGCAATGATTCCAAGACATTTTCATGAGGATTATGGGAGACGGACTTGACATTTGAATAGAAGATTACTAGTAAACACCCCGTGCATCTCAAAATCAAAGGCGATGATTTAAAGATAAATAGAAAACTTGTTTATGTAAAATGAGAACATTTACCTACCCCTTTTTTTAAAGAACTTTATTTCAATCTCAACAAAGAAATGAAAGCATAACTCTTTGCTTGTTGTCCTCTTACTCTTTTAGCCTGATTATGGAAGTATAATTGTTAACAATTATCAATCAATTACTATGTTTATGTGATTTCTTATGCCTCGGCCCAAAAGGTCACACAAAATATGAATAAATTTATCCATCGTATGTGTGAGAGAAAGAAATTAAGCGCATAATTGATTGATTATTTCACCAACCTTTGTTCCAAGTTCTCATTACTGTTACGAAATAAAATGAAAGAGTCAAACTCCAACATAAACTGTTCCTCCAATAGGACAAGAGTAGTGGAGGCTGAATAGGTTTGCCCCAAAGAGCCAAAAGCCTCGAAGACTTATTCATGCAATTGGTAGACCAAGGGTTTCCCTTACTGAATCAATTGTGGCACAAATTTTGAGGAGGGTGGGGTTGGTATTAAAATTGATTAATAAAACTATTTAATAAGCCCTATCAAAGTTAACTTGAGAAGAGTCTCTCAAAAGAATATAAAAAATCTTTTGTATGAAATCAATTTAGCATTCTTACATAATTGGAGAAGACAACTTCCTTTAAGAAAAAAAAAAACAGAGAAGAGAACTTCAATAATGGCTGAAAGAAGTGACAATGTTTTAGTTCAGAACCTTATTATGCGCCCAAAACCCTATGGCCATAAATTTAGCAGAACAAAATATTTAATGACTTCCAATTGGCTATACTAAAGGAAACTGGCACCTGTTTGAGATAAAAACTATAACAATCAAGATGAATTAGGATATAGAAGAACACTTAAAATCAACTTCAGAATTTTAAACAACCACTTACTTTGTGTCGCGACCCAAAATCCCCCTAGAAGTTATGGGACTTTGGCTCATGATTTATACTTCAAACCATCCTGCAAGATCATTTAAAGCAATGCTAAAAAATGGAAGCTAAATTTTTTTTCTTAACAAATAACACTTAACCGTATTCCGAGGACATAACAAAACTGAATAAATAAAAGTTTAACAAGTAAACCAATCTAACAAAATCAAACAAACATGAGTAGACATCCCCACTTCAAAACAAGTCTATGTCAATATATACAAACATCACTCCCTCACTCACTCAGCAATAATCTAAGGAAGGCCACTTGTCAAGGCCTTTGTCTTCTCCTGTGTGTTCTTCCTCTACACCCTCTTCAATGTACTCTTCCTCCACCAACGGAGCTGGAACACAAATTTCAAAAGGAGGACCTACTGACAATAACAGTTCGGTTGAGCATGGAAGGCTCAGCGTATACTAACTACTAAACAATGAAGTTATAAAACGATAACAGGATTTCATAAGTAGATAATATATAAATTCAATTTCAGAAACATAAGATTCTTCATTTCAAAAATGCAGAAATCATAGCCTCGATATCCATGTGCATACTTTTCAAAACTATATACTTTACTTTACTTTCTTCGAAAACCATATACTTTAACTATTCTCTTCATATCTTTTACTTTCACTTTCTCATCCTTCATTCTTTTACTTAACTTAACTGAGTCAATCCTTTTTACTTGGGATATCAGATGGTAAGTGTTGGTACCTGGTCTGACGTGCATTAAACACCTACCCAATAATATCCTTGTTCATTCTTTTACTTCAGATTAGATGACTAGTGTCGGTACTTGGTTTGACGTACACTAGCATCCTCCCAATAACATCTTTTTACATTAGATATCAGATGGTTAGTACCGGTACCTGGTTTGACATACACTAAACACTCACCTAATACCATTTCTTCCGTTGTTTTACTTGAGATCAGGTGACTAGTAATGTACCTGGTCTAAACACACTAACACCCTCCCAATAACATATTTTTCATTTTACTTGAAATCAGATGACTAGTGGTGTACCTGGTTTAAACACACTAGCATCCTCTCAATAACATTATTTTACTTAGGATATCAGGTGGTTAGTGCCGGTACCTGGTCTAACGTACACTAAACACCCACCCAATAACATCATTTTTTTAAATTTCTTTAATCTTCTTTACTCTGCTTTTCGGATACCAGTATTTATACAAAAACCTCAATCATACATTTACACGTGCTTATATACATTTTTGAGTGACATATAGGCAATAACTTTAATAACATGACATATGCTATCAAATGATCAAGTCATGGTTCTAAACATGCTCACAATAGTTTAGACATATAATCCCCATAATTAAACATGTTCTTCATGAAAATTAAGGCATCATATTCCATTTTTTCATCATGACTTCATCACATGAATCATCTAGTATAAACATACATTAGAGCATTTCATCAAACACCCTATCTTCATCACTTAATTCAATAAAGAGTTCCTCTAAAGCATTTAACAAAACTATACCATTTAATTTCATCATTCATACTTCTTCATTTCCTCACTAGGAAAGCATCATAAGAATCACTAGTACATAAACTACACAAAACATCATAGAATAATATGGTTGTTTATTCCATTTAAGCTAAGAGTTATAATAACAAGGTTTGATAGAGAGTATCAACCTCACAAGACTGAATCCCTGCAGTCTAGAGCTTGAGAAGGAGTTGAGAATACTTGAAGGATGCATTCCAAGCTTGAGAAGGGAGATCCAAGCTTCCTCTTACTCCTCCAAGAGCTTTACTTAGAAAACCTAGGGTTTTGCTCCCCTTTTTGCCAAATTAGGTTAGAAGGACTTAGAATATTCTAAAACCTTGAATTAGGTGTTCTATTTATAGTCCAAGGGGGTTAAACCCTGAAAATCCGCACTTAGCACAATTTAAAAAAAAAAACTATTTTAACAACATTCGTTCAAACGAAAATGGGCCCTTTCAAACAGAAATGGCCACGAGATTCAATTAATGGTCCATTTTCATTCGTTCGAACGAAAGGGACATTCGTTCTAACAAAAGTCCCAGATTTCATTTTTTCTGAGTTTTTTGTTTTCTTGCACTAAGGTATAAGTCAAGATGAATTAATCATCGAGACTAGTAATAGACGTTGAGTATGACCCATATTTTAATATTGACCATTTTACCCTTTTGATGTTAAAGTCAATTTCTATTTTTCCCTTAACCTTTAAACACCTACAAGGTCTAACCTTGATGGTCGTAGGATTCCCAAGACTGAAATCTGGGCCTTTACATCCTCCCCCCTTATAGAAATTTCGTCCTCAAAATTTAGGACGACACTTGGGTGTGTTATAACCGAAAAGCATATATCATTCAAAAGCATAAAAGACACGATATATAAAAGACCGATTTCATTGATTTAAACTGGATTACATTCAAAAGCATAAAAGACACGATATATCAAGGACCGATTTCATTGATTTAAACTGGATTACATTATAGGAAATCAAATTACAACAATAGACATAACCCATGCCTTACTGAGACAGTCCATTCCAATCACGTTCCATCCTTTAGCAAGGCAATCAAAATACATTCTAACTTATCATGACTACCAACATCCAACCGAAATGAAAATAACTAAGCAAACAAATGGGGGTATTTTTCCCACACTTCTTCTTCTCGCTCCCACGTGGCTTCTTCAATGGAATGATGTTGCCAACGCAAGAGAACTAAGGGGATAGTCTTGGTGCGCATGACTTGATCCTATCGGTCCAAAATTTGGGCCGAGATCTTCCCGAATCTCCAACGGATCCAAATCGATAGCATGTGACTGATCCAGAACATATTTTTAGAGCATAGAAACATGAAACACATTATGGACGGCTGCCATGTGAATGGGTAAGGCCAACCAGTAGACTACTTCTCCTACCCGAGTGATAACCTCAAAAGGGCCCACAATCTCGAAATTGCTCCTTAGATGAGCTGAAAAGATCTATTTGAAGCTCTCTAAAAGTCTCTTAAAGATTGGAGTTGAATAGCTCAAGATATGGGATTTGGGATTTCTAGGGTTTTCTAAATGAATGATTCAATGCAGGCTTGTAAGTAATTGAAAGGAGTTATACATAGATCAAAAGTTGTTTCTAGTTCATAAATGAACTCAATTTATAGCCTATAGAATTTTATGGCCGTTGGAGGTGCATTCAATGCAAAAATGGTCGTTGAAAAATAGCCGTTACAGTGCATTTAATGCGCATCCCAAGCAAATCAATCAACTGGTTTGGCAAATCAGTCACCTGGTTTGTAGCCAATCATTTCCAGAATGTTCTGGTGCTAAATCAGTCAACTGGTTTTGAACACCAGTAAGAATTGGTCGACTGATTTTGAAACAGAATCAAAATAGATTGCAGGGCATGATCTGGTCGACTGATGTTGAGAATGCTCAAGAACTAGTAGACTGATTTTGTCATTTTTCACATAAAATCCTTTTAAACCAACCTAGATGATATGAATGATTTTCAAGGTCACTTGGTTTATCTTTATCAAGATTTTAATCATTTTTTATGAAGTCCTAGGGCCTTAGAAAGATATGCTATTAAGCTTTTAGGCTCTTATGGTCAATTTAGGTATTTGAGCTTTTAACCATCAAACTTTGATGACTTTTTACAAAAGTCCTAAGCACTCTCAATAGAAAACATTAAACCCTCAAATAAGAGAGTCTTCAAGGATCTTCAAACATGATCTTGACTTGTCTTCTTTGACTTCATCTTCATGATATGGATTGATATACTCTTCACTTTGATTGGATGGCTTGCTTTGGATCCTTCTTATGCTTTGGTGTTATTTCCATGCTTTATACCTTGAATGTTGTGCTACTGCTTCTTGGTAGACTATATTTCACATAAACTCAATTGAGACATTAGTTACACGTAAGTCATTATTATTGTACTATCATCAAAATCATTAAGGTTACTTATGATTGTAACCTATAGGCTAACACGCTGGAGTGTTGATAGGATTTCTAGAAAAATGGCCGATTGATCGGCACAGGCATGGCTGATCGATCGGTCCCTAAATTGTTTTTTGAATAAAATTAATGATTGGGGTTGTGATGTACCACCCCAAACTTGATTTTAAGAAACAAATGAAATTTTATAAACTAAACCTAAGAGATTGGGTTGACTTTTAACAAGCGCTAAATTTTTTGTCTTCAGTCGGATGTTCTAAAACTCTCAACCATATAGGTAGACAGGATTCATCAATTTAATGGACTCAATTAGCTCTCTGGTCACAACGCCCCCTCAACATAGGGCTCCAATCTTTGACTGTTAACCTTGAATAAACGCCTATCTTTAGGGTCTTCAAGCTCAACTGCTCCATGAGGGAACACAATGGTAACTATGTAGGGACCGTCGCATCTAGAATGAAGCTTACCAGGGAAGAGATAGAACTTTTAATTGAACAACCAAAGCTTTTGATTGGTACGAAAGATTTCTGAAGGATAGTCTTATCATGGAAAGCTTTGGTTTTGACTTTGTAAAATTTTACACTTTTATATGCATCATTGCGCATCTTTTCAAATTCTGTGAGTTGGAGTTTCCGATTGGATCCCGCTAGGGCCATATCAAAGTTGATCTTCTTGATGGCCCTTAGGGCTTTGTGTTCCAACTCTACCGGAAGGTGGCAAGCCTTAGTAAAGAAAAAGAGATAGAGAGACATTCCAATAGGGGTCTTATAAGTTGTACGATAAGCCCAAAAGCATCATTGAGCCTTAAATACCAGTCTTTTCGATATGTCATCACTGTTTTCATGAGGATATTCTTGATCTCTCTATTTGAGACCTAGACTTGGCCACTCATTTGTGGGTGGTAGGACATGACTACCTTATAAGTGATAGAGTACTTGATGTTTAAAGTCTCAAAATATCGATTAAGAAAGTGTTTTCCTCCATTCCTTATAATCGCTCGTATGTTGCCAAACCGACAAAAGATATTATCTTGAAGGAACTTGACCAACCACTTCCACCCACTTGGAGACTTAATCCACCACCACTAAAATATATTCAAATCCAAAAGAGGGCGGGAAAGGATCCATGAAGTCAATACCACATACATCAAATAATTCTACAACTAGAATCAGGGTGACATCATGTCTCTTCGTGACATTGCACCTAATTGTTTGCACCTTAAACAAGCCCGACAAAAGTCATGGCTTCTTTAAAAATTGAGGACCAGTAGAAACCACTTTGTAAGACTTTAGCAACGGTCTTCTTCCTTCCAAAGTGACTTATGCATGATCGAGAGTGACAAAAAGTTAGGATGCTTTGAAATTCACTCTTAGGCACACATTGCTGGATCAATTGATCTAGGCAATACTTAAAAAATTTTGGATCTTCCCAGAAATAGTATTTTATTTGGGCAAAGAACCGAGATTTGTCTTGTTTAGACCATTGGGGGGGGGGGGGGGGGTGGGTTTGACCAACAACGAGGTAATTGACAAGATCTGCAAACCATGGTGACTGATTTGGTTTTCCTCAAAATAGTTTGGAAAGGAATAATGGACGGGGCAGGGTTCTTGAGAGGAGTCGACTAGGATTCTAGATACATGGTCTGTGACCACATTATCAGAACCTTCTTGTCCCAGATCTCTAGATCGAACTCCTAAAAGAGGGAGATCCATCTAATCAACCTAGGCTTTATGTTATTATTAAAAAGGAGATACCGTAAAGCGACATAATTAGTGTACACTAAGATTTTGGACCCTAGGAGATAGGGTTAAAATTTTTCTAGGGCATAGACTACCACTAGTAGTTCTTTCTTGGTGGTTGTGTAATTCAATTGAGCATCTAAGAGAGTCTTGCTATCATAGTAGATAGATGCAGCGTCTCATTCACCCTTTGCCCAAAAGCTGCCTTGACTGCATGAGCTCGAATAGGAGAGATTAATCCTGGGGTTGCATTGTAGGGGCGGTAGAGAGTAGATTATGGAGATTCTCAAAAGCTTCGAGACAAGCCTCATCAAAGGATAAATGAACATTCTTAACAAGTAAAATATTCAAGGGTCCGGAAATCTTGCTAAAGTCCTTGATGAAATGGTAGTAAAACCCCGCATGGCCAAGGAAGGATCGAATTTGTGGCACCGTGGCTGTCGTGACCCAAAACCCACTCTAGGATTTAGAGTGAATCTTAGACGACTTATCATGACTTGTGTGACATGCTTAACAACCATCCTGCAAAACACTCGGAGTATACACAATAGAGGACATAAAAACGGAAGTATAAACTAATCATGGCACAGTGGAAGTCTAACCCAAAACCTCTATGTATATACATGTGATCCAAGTTTGTACAAAAAGGGAAAACCAAAGAAGGTGTGGACATGCCCGTCAAAATACATGGGTATAAATCTCTCAAGCTCACACACAATCACTCAAAATCTACCACCTAATAGTGGTCCTCCACATGAGGCTCTACAGAAGGGACCTCCTCAACATACTCCTCTTCCTCCCATGGACAGGGAGCATAGATGTCAAAAGGAGCGGGCGCTCCACTAAAACCTGCTGACATCAAAAGTACGGCTGAGCATGGAATACTCAGCGGGTACCAAATACTAACCAACAGTCATAGCATAATAATAACAGAAATAAGCAGGAAGCGGTTCATATAATTGTCAGGAAAAGTAAACAGTTGATAGATCATGCTTGCATCATATCCAAGTCGGAAAACCCTTGAAAACGTCTTGTACTTGACTTGACTTGAATTACTCCTTTCGTGCTTGAAACTTGTCTCGTCATGTTCTGTCTTGTTGGTCTCGTCGAGTCGTGCTTGTCTTGTCATGCGTGTCATGTCGTGTCATGCATGTCATGCCATGAAATGTAAATGCTCATGCTTGCTTGCTTGACTGAAAAATAAACATGTTCATGCTACTTGTGAGGGAGGGTGGTTTAGAACCCCCTCTTCCTAAATGAGATACAACTTGTGAGGGAGGGGAAACCCCTCTTTAAAGAAAATGCATCGAAGTAAACATGCATGCTTGAGGTCTTGCTTGGCGTGTTCTTGTTCTTGTCAAAAAGCAAGGCAAAACATATCTTAAGATATGCCCTACCTCTATTTACCAACCGTTACGTTTGGCCTTGTCATGGTGTTCGTGAATCGAGAATAAAACCCTTATCTTGAAAAATTCGGTAAACCATATCATTCATGCCGTGCTTGTGATTTTGTATACAATTAAGAATGGCATTGGTATAGAAAATGTTTGCATTTGATCAATAATTAAATAAATTAATAAGCATTTAATCTATCAACATGCCATTCTAGGAAGTAAAGAAGTTCCCACATGCATTTTCTAAGAATAATTATCATTTTCTTCATTATGGCATTTCATCAAACACTTGGTATGTGTATTATGGTTAATACCTACATCTTGCGTTTCTAGGTGGGTTAATGCTCACAACATACATGTGTGTTCATTATTAATACAATGCACTTCCCATTTCATTCATCACAACACATACACTCGGCATCCATCGCCCATACGCATCCACACAACCATCCATCTTCATCCATGCATCCCATTACATTATCATGTTTAGAATTTGGGGAAAAACCAAGAAAAGAAGGAGAATATGAATTAGAAGGGTAGTATAGGGTACCGACCTTGAAAAAGATGAGGAAGAACCCTCCAAACGTGCGTGGAGTTGCTGTCGAGCTCGGAGAAGGCGTTCCTCACATGCCTTGCCTTGGATTTGAAGAATCCAAGCCTTTGGAGTGATCTTGGGTTCTCAAACCCTTGATTTCCTTCAAGTTGGAAACCTAGGTGAAAACCCCCTTTCTCCTCTCTCACTCTCTCTCAAAATCTGCTAAGTATGCTGTTTGTGAACCCAGGGCTCGAGCAAGCCCTTATAGGCAAGAGTGTAATGCCCAAAAGATGAAAAAGTCCTTAATGAAATTCTGCAAAAATGCGAAAGACCGAGCGATCAGTGGTCAGGACCGAGCAATCGGTCGCCTACCGAGCAACCGGTGTTTTTGACCGAGCGATTGGTTGAAAACACTCTCTTTGGAAAAATTCCCCATACAAAAAAGTTAACCAGTCGACCGATACCGATCGATCGGTTGTGGACCGATCGATTGCTACAATGGACCGAGCGATCGGTTGTCTGCAAATTTGGACACTGAGTCCATTTTCCATCCAATCCTCTACTTCGACTTATCCCACTTCCATTCTAACACCTTCTAAACATGACTAGGACCCTTGTAAGGCTATAGTACTTTATTAATTATTTTATAATACGAATGCAAAATTCTTAAAGGTTCTAAATTCTCATTTCATGAAAATGGAGACTACAATGCCTCATGCCTTAACACACATTCCAAGACAAACAAAAGTTTCGGGGCTCTACAGTGGCCCCTGGAGGGAGACTCGTAATAAGGACGATCTTGGCCTTATCCACTTATATACCCCATTTGGACACTATGTGTCCCAAAACAATGCTTTCTTGAACCATGAAATGATTCTTCTCCCAACTCAGAATAAGATTTATCTCCTCGCATCTTTGTAAGACCAAGGGAGAAAATTTTAGAGAAAATCTTCGAAGGAGGTTCCAAATACGGAAAAGTCATCCATGAAGACCTCAAGAAAAATTTCTCCACCATATCGGAGAAAATAGACACCATACACCTTTGAAAAGTCGCATGCATAGATCGAATGACATGCGCCTATAAGCAAAAGTGTCAAAAGGGCGTGTGAAAGTGGTTTTCCTCTTAATCTTTGGGATAGATAGACACTTGGTTATATCCAAGTGTCATTAGATAGGATATAAGGAAGAGAATCCTTGACCATCTCGTCTATAGAATCAATCAAGTGACATTCCTATTCATTTGGAGGCTAATGAGAGGTGATGAAGATGTTTAACCGAACCTTCATATTTCCAAAAGAAACATCCATCACCTCGGTTCGACAATTTATGCAAGCATTGGTCGTTGCCAAGAAGGGTCGATCGAGGATCACAACAATTTTATTTTTAGGATTCGGGACCAGTTCCATATCAAGTACTAGAAATTCGATTGGAAAATAGAATTCTTCGACTTTAATTAAGAAATCTTCAATCATCCATTGAGGCATTTTAACCGATTTGTTGGCTAATTACAAAATGAATGATATAGGGCGCAGTTCGCCCAACCCAAGTTTCTCATAAACCAAGAAAAGAAGCAAATTAACATTTGCTCCTAAATCTAGGAGGGTCCAATCAATGGAGTGATCTCCAATGATGCATGAGATGCTAGGAGCACTAGGGTACTTAATTTTGGAGAAGTGGTATGCTGAAGTAATGAGCTCACTTGCTCGGTGAGGAGGACTTTCTTGGACACATGAGTCATTGATTTACACTTTTGGGTGCACAAGTCCATCAAGAATTTGACATAAATCAGAATTTTCTTGATTGCATCAAGCAGAGGTAAGTTTATCTTGACTTGTTTGAAGACCTTAATAATGTCTTCAATCTTTGCTCCCATTTTACCAAAGGGTGATGGGTCAATCAAACAAGTTGGAAATGGGGCTTTAGGAATGCATGGTACCTTGGGTATGAGAATTTTTGAAAATGAAGAAGAACCTTGGTATTTCTTATTGATATTCCCTCCCTCACCCTTAGATTTAGATGGGCCTACAATGGGCTCTTCCTTCTCGCGCTGGTTTTCCCTAACCGGATTATCTACTATCTTTCTACTTCTTAAGGTTGTAACGGCTTGAACTTGTTCACAATTAATCTCATTGGCCTGAATTACAACTCTTGGGTTGCTCGCAAGTTGGTTTAGAAGAGTTCTCTCTACTCTCCTATTAATGACATTAGCTAGTTGTCTCATTTAGGACTCAAGCTTTTGAATGGATTGAGAGTGAGAGTTCATCAATCGGGTATTGTTTTCCAAGCCTTTGAGAGCATTAAACATTTTCTTTTCGAAAGGTGGGTACCTTAAGGAGGAGGGGGAGGAGCTAAGTGTTGAAATTATTGTTGGGGTTGATAGTTAGATTGATTTTGGAAAGGTCGATTGTTTGGTCTTTGAGGCTGGGGATAGTTATTACCTTAGGGAAAGTTGTTCCCTTGAGCTTGGGGCTGCCATTAGAAGTTTTGATGGTTTCTCCACCCCAGGTTAAATGTATGAGAGAATGGAGCATTATCCGGTCAGATATAGGCAACATTTGCATGTTCTTGGACAAAGTCTAGGAATGTTGGATATATATGCCCTCGAAAGTCAATATAAGACTTTTCTATGTTGATTAGAGAAACATTATATTCACTTAACCAACCCTAAAGAGTATTTATAATAATTACTTTCTCATTTGACGATGACATAAAGTTTCATAGGTAACATTGTAGGAAAATCATGCAAAGGTTGCGAGGAGATATGATTTTCCAGTTCCTTGTAAACCTAATATTGTTCTAAGCCTCTAGAGTATTGGTTGGGCGTCGTACTTCATCATGACTTGCACATGTGTAGTTCTATAAGATAGTGTGATGAATCTCATTTATAGAGTGTTGACTCTTGACTAATATGTGAATATATGTAGTAAGTACATAATACTGAATGGGGTCACTAGTAGATACCCTATGGAATACACTATCAGATTGTATTAGGGTTAAATCCATTTGACAAATTGTCCTTAGACTTAAGAGGTTAACATCTCAAACATCTGTTTATATGCTTTGATGTGCCAATCGGCAATGTCCAATACACAGGATTAACTTCAGGTACGTTGGGTCATGTACACAATTTTTGGAGAAGTGTGTAAACATTCAATAAGAAATCCACTACTCTTTAATTAGAGATAATGATATCAAGATGATACTTGTTGAACTGAACTCAAAAATCCAGTACTGGTCTTTTTCGGTAAAATGGTCTTTATCGAAGTTGATATTTTCAATATAGAAAAATATATGAATATGTCAATTATTTTCTAATGTTTCTTCGAAAGTGTTTTGGAAGTTCAGTTCAATGAAAAAGTATTCATGAGAAAGAGTTCTATTCATAAGCTAAGCACTAGACAGTGGATTGTTCAAATCCCGGAAGCTTATATGTGATATCAGATTGTGGAAAGATTTATTTGTAAATATATTGTGAGATAGTACTTACTAGCAATTCTCTAATTTCTAGAGGTTGATCACAATGTGTTAATGGATATTATTGTGATTAGTGGAAGTCCAGGGACTTAGCCTTTTATGATCCTAAAGGAATTATTAGAAAGTGTTTCCTAGCAACAAGGCTATACCTTAAAGGTGATGAAGCACTTGGTCCCACAACTAGAAATAGGAGATCCCTTTAGATCTCACACACTAGGACCTTCTCAAAGCTTTTAATTTAATTTAGAATTAAATTAATTAATTTCTCCATATAATTCACTATATGGTATAGTGAATCTCTTATAGGTGAAATCACATAAGATGTGATTAACCAAATGAGTAGGACCCATATGGGATTTTGATAAAGATCAAAAGGTGATGACAAAAGAGGTTAGACCTCAAAAGGGGCGTGAGATTTGTGGGGCCCACCTAGGGTGGGACGCCCACTTCATTGCTACATTATCTAATTACTTAGTTTCTAATTAATTATTCCCTACAAAGTAGGGAATAGATTAGTTGGTTACTAATTAATGATTTCCTATTAAATAGAGAATTGATTAGTTTGTTACTAATTGTTTTCTTATTTCCTATGGAATGGATTATTTTGTTACTAATTGTTTCTTATTAAATAGGGAATGAATTAGTTTGTTACTAATTGTTTTCCTATTTCCAATGGAATTGATTAGTTTGTTACTAATTTTTTTCCTATTAAATAGGGAATGAATTAGTTTGTTACTAATTGTTTCCTACTAAATAGGGAATGAATAATGTTAGTTTTTTATTTTGATTAATTCCTAATTAGATTAGGATTATCATTGAAGAATTAAAAAGAGTTCTAATTGGATTAGAATTAAAAAAAAGGAGTTTGACTTGAGCTATAAGATAGCTAAAAAATGGGAGTCTATATAAGGACCCCCCATAGTGGAACGTCCACAATGAAGTCTCTCTCCCTCTCTCTTCCTTTTTGGACGCCCACCCCTTCCTCTATAGGGGTGTATGGCAACCTCTCCCATTCCTTCTATTGGTTTTTGTTTTGATCTTGGATAATATCATAACCAATTTTTGAAGATAAAGATTTATTCTTTATTGTTCAAGAAAAGAATAAAAGATCATAGAGCTTGAATTGGAAGGGCTTGATCAAGAAAGATTATTGAATCAAGAAAAAAAGAAAATATTAAAGAACATTGATCAGAAGGGCCATTAGCTTCTATTGGAGAAAAACTTTGAAGATTCAAAGAAGGTTCGTGTGAATCGACAGGAGGTTTTACACTTGAGGAGCTTTGTAAGTATAATTTCTCACACCATGATTTAATATGATCATAAAATGACTCTTGGGAAGATTTTGATTACATCAAAATCAAGTTTGAATTAAAAATCGTGTTTCGAAAATTTTATATTCATGTCTTTCAAGGATTTGGGCTGCTGAGGGACACTCATGTACATAATGTGCAGGGCTTAAACATATGGGACACACCCAACTCGGATTACGAGGATGTTGAGAGGGGGTGTATAAAGATGGCCCTGCAGCCATGAGTTGATCCAATTTGCGAGATAACTCATCCACTTTAAATGAGACATCTATGGAAGTTCCCACTTCATAGATGCCTCTCTTGGGATTCGAGGTAGAAGGTTGTCTTTCAGAACGATTATTTGAGGCATGATGGAGAGAGTTTTCACTCAAATTTTCAAAGAGTTCTCATGCATGAGTATCACTTTTCATCATAAATGTCTCTTCACAAGAGACATCAATAAGTTGATGGTTGTATTGTGACAGTCCATCATAAAAAGATTGGACAAGTTGTCACTTAGGAATTTGGTGGTGTGGGCATTTACAAAGAAGATCCTTAAATCTTTCCCATGTCTCATGAAATTGGTTGGCATCAATTGGAGCAAAGTACTCATTCAAAGATTTTATTGGGTCTTGTTCTTCCGCCATTACAGGGAAATGGATAGCTTCTAGGTTAACACTAAATCGGGCCGAAGCCTTAGCTTCTGGAGTAGAATTGAATAGGGCCGAAGCCTTTAGGAACCTAGCAGTACGCTCTAACTCTGAATTAATGGGGAAAATTTGCCACTTAGGATTACAAGACCTCCTACCGTGCATACACCCTAAGGGTGCATTCGTTTGGCGAGAAAGTGAGGGAAAGGAAAAGAAAAATGTGTTTTCTTGTACTTTTCTTGCATTTGGTTTGCAAGAAACACACTTTCATTTTCTTGCACTTTCCCAAAAGTGACAAATTTTCTTCCAAAACCTTCATCCATCTTTTGATGGTTGTTTTGCAAGAAAATTTAAGTTTATTTTCTTTTCTTTTACTTTATTTTCTTTTCTTTCACCCACTTTCTCGCCAACCGAACACACCCTAAAGAAATACTCTATGTCAGTCCGACACCAATTTGCAATGCGAAAATAAATGATAAATATCCACTTAAAGAAAGTAGATAATTACAATGCTCTCTTGCTTTCCAGAATTCGAGCAAGCTTTTGCCTTGTATGACAATTGCTCCCTTGTTATCCTGAAACTTAGCAGTTCTTCACTTTAAGCAATTTGGTCCCTGAAAAACAAAGATATTCTAAATTAAATAAATATACAGAAAAATATTTTTGTCATTTTTGGATACGATTAATTTAGACTTAATCTCTCAAATTAAGCAACTAGACCACTCCAGCAATCTGTGGTAATGACGCCAAAAATTGGTTGTTACAATTTAATATAGCTCGTAATAGTATTAATTCCATAGAATAGTGACTAATAGAGGTATCGAACCACAGAGGATTGCGCTGGTTTCGTTGCCTTCTTATCAAGATTATTTCTAAATTAATGGGTGAGAAAAGTTGATTTAAATTGTATTAAACTAAAACATAAATTAAGTAATGACTTCTAATTATATAATCAACTAATGGGTTTTTGGTGATCTTATTGAGAGAAGATTTAGGGTGTTTGAATTCACCACTATCCTCATAACTGATCTCAAATGCATCTTTTTAGATTTCTCGAAGTGTAAATAATTATAGTGAGAGTGACTACAAGTCCCTACTCAACAGATCGAGAATGATATAAGGGTTTAAATCCTAGGCATGTCTTATCTGCGGTTAGCATGAGTGATACACATAAAACTAGGATAGTAAAAATACTCATCTTCCCTAAGCATTAAACATCCCAGTATTTAATCTCTTGAACAATTATTACAATTGTATAAAATTCACAATTAATAATCACAGAAAATTAACGTGAATGATTTTAATCTCAATTTCATAACACTTAAGAAAATGATAAAATTCCATTCAAATCAAATATAATCATAAAAATCAGTTGTGTCACAACTCTCTTATTATGCAATTAATGTTTACAATCTTAAAATCTAAATAAAAACAAAAACAAAGTTACAGTTACTTGTCTGGGATTTCATCTAAACCCTTGAATGTAAGATTAGTTCATGGCGAGAGAGGAGAATACCGTCTCCATCAACGAACATGAGAACACATTGCTTCACCTTCCCAGATCTTCAGAGCTCTTCTTCCCTTTAATTTCCCAAAATTCAGAACTCTTTTTAAGAGCAATAGGTTTCCTCTTTATAGAGAGAGAGTTTCCTTGTTAATTACGGTTATAGGAATCCTAATAGGGTCCAAACTCTTCTCTTTCTTTTTTGCTGCTATATAGGGCTTTAGAAACCTCCAAAAAGGGCCCAAAAGATAATTTTCCACGCAATTGAAACTAGCCAAGACACCGCTGACCGATCGATCAGCCACACCTGTGTTGATTGATCACTGTTCTGGCCAATCGATCGGCACAAGCATGGCCGATTGATCACTAATGGGCAATTTTCCACGATTTTGCTCTTTCTCTTCTTATTTCTTTAATTTTGGCTTGACTGAGGTTCATATGAGTCATCACTTTTGATGTATTTTCTTCGCATTAGCCCAATATCAATAAAAACACCAAAGTGAAGTAACATAATACAAAAAAAGGGCTTCACATAATTAACAAGTGTAGTTTAAGGTACATAAATATGTAACAATAGCACTAATCAAATCACATATTGGAAAAATCCAAAAGCAATACAAAATCCAAAAATATGTTTGAAGCCACTCTCGGGTTACACCCCTAACCCTGGTTAACAAACCTTAACCATGGTTAACGCCTTAGCCACTCCAGTGCAACCCTAGCCACTCCGGTGCAACCTTAGCCACTCTAGTGCAACCCTTAGCCTCTTTGGCTAACCCTAAGCCACTCTGGTGTACAAACACACACCCCTAACTCCAATATGATTATAAGGTACTGCCCGAACTACACTCGGTCTGATCCCACCCTGGTGGGTATGTAGGCAACCCAACCCGGGTTCGACCGTAGAATAAGATTTTCCCCTTCTTGGGTTAGCACATTCTAAATACTTAATCGTTTTCTTAATTTTACCTTATTTGGCTTATACATAGGGAGTAGGTAACCGTTGTAAAATGGGGGTCCCAGGACCGGGTATTGTAAGTGGCAGAGTGGCCTTGCTGCCACGATCCACTGAGATTCAGCCCTGTGTCGCACCGATTCGTAAAAAAAAAATAAAAATAAAATCATTATTCTATTTTAATAAAAACAGGTAGGGGTCAGCCAAACCCCCCACTCCTTCTGAGTGACTTTAAAAAAAAAAAAAAAAAAAACTTCTCTAGCGCTTAAAGGAATCATTTACCTAAACTCCAACCGAGACCGTAGGTCCCTCTCCAATCCACCCGGATCTTGCTTCGTTCCTCCATAGGGCCCGGCTCGGAAAGAAAGACAGTAAAATCTCGTGCTCATAGATCTGTCTCATGATCTCTAATTCGAAAAATAATGGTACCAGTCGAATGATCGGAAATACACGAACCTTACCATGTCGTAGGATAACGAACCGGATTGTTGGATAAAGGAAAAGTCGCCGAAACGGTACTATATTTCATTTTTTTAATTTTTCATATATAGTTTGCATACCCGAAATTTAAAAAGTTTGTTTTTGAAGTTGTATAAAACCCTTTTGGAAAGGTGAGTTTTCACATTCTTTAACCCAACAATATGCAGTATATTCTACATTGTGAAAAAAAAAATTCAGGTGTCATGAAACCCATTCAGAAGGCTAACCTGCAACTTTGGTGATGCAGCGGGGGGAGAGAGCATGTAAAAAAGTAATGATTCTGGCGTGAATGAGGCAGAGGATGATGGGGACGCTCGGGTGTTCTTCCGTGAAGATGGGGTTCCAACCATTGAGAGAGAGAGATAGTGAAACACAGATTAAACCGAGAAAGCAAGAGATCAGAGAGAACCAGAGTTTATCTCTCTGGTTACTCTTTGAACAGTAAAAAGAGAAAAAAAATAAATAGGCAGTCGGTTACTCCTCATTGTAATATCCATATAAAATTCTGGTAAGAGCCGATTCATCGAAATAGAAAATTTAGGAAGAATTAGGTTGAAAAAAATTTCCTATCATCTATATCCCTTTTACTTTCGAAATATGAATATGAATTTCTACCAAAAGCCTTTGTGTCAGGTACACACAAGGAATGGGTGATCATTGGTCGGATGCTTCAGGCGAAACCAATTCCCAGGGTGTGACAGGTGGTGCGTACAGGGCCTGGGTACATATTCAAAGCGCAGCGCACTCCCCTGTCCCTTTTTCCATTCGTAGCTGATTCCACGTGGAGACAAAGATTCACGGGGAGAGATACCGAGTCTCGTTAGATTACTCGGTCAGATCCATATTATTTGAAGTCGAAATATTTATTGATATCTCCCAAATAGTCCTTTTTAGCAAGTTATGTAAGGAGTTGTAATTGCTTTACATAAGAATCTATGAAAATAATTTCTAGCGTTAATTAAACTAAATACAAAGCGACTGAGTTTGGGCTGAGCCTGAATTGAGTTGGGGCCAATTCGAGCTCAACCAAACTCATAAAAAATTGGGGTAGTTTGGGGCACAACGATTTGAGCTTGGGCCAAGGGTGGGGTTCGGTCCTAGAATATATAATTAAGCTAGTTTTGGAGAATGACCTTGGCCCGGCCCAGCAGGCCCTATATCAGCCTCCATTTGTTTTTCTAGGAAGCAAATCGTCTGAGTTATTCCCTGAGTTCTTCCCTATGACCATGAGCGTTGGAAAGCCAGGATTAAATTGTCCGGACAAATTTAACAACTGTAAACACATGTTGAAGAGATCCTGACTTTCAAAACCTCTGACCTCAAGGAAGAACACATAGATGATATGGTTCCATTTGTTTTGAGATTAATTCTCATGTGGAGCTCTCCATCATGCGGAATTCCCTTTTTACACTAAGGGGGGCAAAAGTGTAATTATCAATAATTATACATTTGCCCCCATGTAGTGAAAAAAGGGAGCTCCGCATGAAGCAGAGCTCCGTTTCATATTTAAACTGTTTATTTTTATATTCGGCATAATTTATCTATGTTCCTGACCAGTGTCAGCGTTAGTATTTTACTTGAGTGGCCCAACCACCACATCACCATTCCATTAAGAATCTTGCCTTTGGAGACTTAACCCGTTTTCTCCACACCTTCACCTTTTGAGCTTAGAGGCAAGTTGTGCAGCCCTAATTGGGGTACCATAGAATTGTAAATCATTAGCTATTCCAAATGCGCAGTAAATCTGGTTATATCAAAAGCGGAACTGTTTGTGGCTTGAAACCATTTAGATCTAAAGTCTTCTATTACTTCCAATTGTGTATAAAGATTGCAGGCCCCGGCAAGTTTTTGTTGTTGGGGGGGAATATATATTTTCTTTCGGAAACGAATTTATAAAATCAGTACTCAGTAGTTTTATTATGAGTGCAAAAATTGTCTAGATACAAGAAACATTTTCTAGCAATACCCAATTAAAGACAAGGAAGTCATTGGGGCACCCCACATTCGATTAATTTTGTTTTTGTTTATATATATATATATATTTTTCGATGGTTAAAGAAGTTCTTAGGCTTGCTAGGTTTGTCACTCTGTGCTGAGGAATTTTGAGCACAAGACCTGCCCCTAGTAGGTCATGTCCTTAACCATGCTGGCCGGAGTGCGCCAGTTTCATATAGATTATCACCCATGTGATCGCCATGTGTCCCTTTTGACACCCCATAACTGTGGTTAAGATTCACCCCTCCCTAGGATTCACCCACCCACCCTTGCTTTTTAGAAAAAAATATTAATTGTTTTTGTAAATATTTAAATATTAAAAGAACCCTAATAACAGTTTTTGATTATGAAAAAAAAAATTTAATATTTGTTTCTAAAAACCAAGGATGGGTGGCTGAACCCTAGGGGTGGGTGAATCTTAACCATAGTTAAGGGGTGTTAAAAGGGACACGTGATGACCTTAGGGGTGATAACCGAATTTGCCAAATCCGGTTACCATCGTAGAAGATTTTGTTTCGTTCAAGTTTGTCTATACTTCTCTAACTTTTTTTCACAACTCAACACGTGTAATTAGCTTGAACTCTTAGGATTATACTTCTAATCCTAATTTTTGGAATAAAAAATTCAAAAATAATAGGTATCTGGTAAAAGCCTTTTCCTATATTAGGAGGGCCTTTCAAGTTTAAGGACATAGCTGTGGAAATATGTGAGACCACATAAAAAAAGAAAAAAAATAAAAGAAAGAAAAAAAACTGTATTTAAGTTTAAAAACAAGAGCACAAAGAGAAATACATGACAAGAATCAAATTGGAGGAAAGGCCAAGGGACAAACAAAGGGAAAAGACCAATAACAAGCTTCAATCAACCTTCTGTTTGAAGCCATCTCTATCAGTATCTTCTTCAACATTCGAAAGGGGACTATCACGAACCGCCACTGCATCACTGGTCGATACCCGATAGCCCACCCTCGACGCTTGTTCCCCAGTCGAATGGTGCTGCATTTACGCCTCCTCGGACGTCGGCGGCTCCGACACCAAGCAATTGAGATGGCCGGACTGGATAACAAAGAGATGGCCATGGAATCTCTCTTTAGCATTGATGATCTTAGGCTATTTCAAGGTTTACAGTTTGCTTCTTATATAGTGTTGGGATAAAGCTGTGATGATTAGATGCTAATCATGAAGGTTATAATGAGTGCAATAATAACAAGCATGATATTGCTGATGAGGAAAAAAATAGTGTTATCTGTTTGAGCATTTTACCCTCTAATCTTCTTGGGGTTGTGGTGGTAATGATGAAAAAGGCCCCAGCCACCGAATAGAATTTGCATAAAGCAGTTTTTAGATTCCTTCCCTTTAAGCTATTCTTCTAATGGGCTGCATATCGGTGGGCCTACGGTCCATTTAAAGATTGGGCTGGGCTAAATAACCACGAAAGTGATTTAGATACTATCTAGAGCTCAGCCGCCGGATTAAAAATCCAACCATGCCAAAGTTAACTGCATTAAAATTTTAAGCCCCACTTGATGTACCACATTATTGGATTTGTAATCCTACGGCCAAGCTTTCTATTAGTAGGTACTATCAAGAGTTTTTAATCACTTCCCAAATAACTATAGGCCTATAAAGATCTTCATTTGAAGCAGGGATGCTTTTAACCATTTGATCAATCACAATCTTTTATACAATATGATGTACGGTCTGAGTGGTTTAGATGTTTATGCTAGATAATTTTTTTTCTTCTTTCCCTTAGGAATAGGATATCTCCTTTATTTCTGTTTCAGATATAATTTACTTATGTTAGTAGGGTGTTAGGGGTTAGCTTGGGAATTGGAGGTCTTGCAATTCATACCTGGGCATTGGGGATTCATACCTGGGCATTGGATCCCCAGACCTCCCTCAACAAAGAGGCCACACCCCACCATTGGCTCAAGAGGAGGGGTGTTATAGGTTATCTCCTAGATAAATGGATTGAAATCAAGTGCCCAAAGCAAGGAGCGGAAGTGGGAATGGAAATGAGAAGAGAGAGGACTGCCAAATTTAGAAATACCATATTGTTCGAGTCCTTTTCGAGTGTCTCTCACTCTATATATATATATATATATCCCCTTAATTTATAGTCCATATTTAGTGTTTAAATATCCTCTAACATATTCATATATTCATACTTGTTTAAAACAAGGCACACAAGAGAGAAGTTTGCTCTATACTATGGGACCACGAGTCATGTAGATTGGACCAGCGCTCCTAATTTAATGGGAATGAGGTTTGGAGAAGGATTAGCGCTCAAAACGTCAAGTCGAGATTTTAGAATGACTTTGGATTCTCTCAGGTTATAACCGTGGACATGACATTTTTCCTTCCATTGTTTATTTATACAGAAAGTTATGGTTTCTCTATTTAGATCGATAAGCAGGGTTCCTGATTTTTTGATTTCTTTGTTGGGAAAACTACCTAAATGATCCTAGGGTCTATCAGGAGTACATAAACAACCTTTTGGCAATTTAACTTAAGTTTTATATCCTCCCCCTCCCCACACACACACACACACACATGTGAAAACAACCACATGTGTTGGATTCTATTTTATTTGGACTCATATGCCCCTAACCTTGAGTTAAAAACCAAAGGTCCCCAACCACAATCATGATAAAAAACCCACCACACATACGAAAAGGCAAGAATGGATTTGTCTTTTATGAATAGGACCCTTTAGGGGCCGATCGATCAGTGTAATGCGATGTCGGTGATATTCATGTGATGGTTGGAACTCTTTTTATACCTAGGCCGATTGAGCGAAGGGATTCTTCGTTTCCATTGAAAGCAAAGTACGTATGGTGAGTCAAGTTGAAATATTTCCTTGAAATCATATTACCATTTGATTGTTGTCTATCCTTTCATCTGGGTTCTATTATTAGTTTTGGGGTGGGGATGGTGCGGTCAAAAGCTACTTTTAAACGTGTTGGACAACTACTGCAACGAGCAGATTGGACACATATGGTGCATTGCATCTCCCTTGCTTCCCCACCAATTAATCTCCCATTACTCCAAACAAGTCACCCCCAAATTAAACTTTTACCATCTTGAATCACCATCCATGAAATGGAATATGGAGGCCCTATAAATGGACACATATGGTGCATGTTAAAGAGAGGATCCATGTAAGGGAATAAGCTGAGAGAATTTCAGAGAATAGTAGAGAGAGAGAGACATATATGCCTCTAAGAGAGGGAGATACCGATCATGATTGTAGTTCCGGACCTTGGTTTTCAACTCATAGCTTAGGGGCATAGGGTCCAAAGATGATAGAATTCTCACACATGTAACTGTTTTCACATGTGGGGTGATAAAAGTTAAAGTTGAATTGTCAAAGATCATTTATGTATTCGGGATAGACCTTAGGGTCATTTAGGTAGTTTTCCCTTCTTTTGTTTCTCTATTTTAGATTCCTAATAGTAAAAGAAAATGTGAAATGCTCTGAATGTGTGAAACCTTAAGGATTATTAGATAACTCAAGTAATTTTTTTGGGATTTTAATCATCTAGGGTTATATTAAATTATACTTATCTTTTATTGAGAAAAATAAATAAAATCACTTAAAACACTTATCCATATTGTTACTTAACTATTGACTTCACCCAGTTAATTTCTGATACATCTGATAACTTTGCACTAAATACATTTTTTACTACTATATACTTTTGTTTGTTAACTTTCTTTAAGTCTATAAGCTTTAACTGTTACATATTGGGAAGAAGTAATTGTTTGGGTTATGAAGTTTTGATATTTGTGATAGATTAACTTGTATGAACATTAGTAGGAGTGTATGAAGTGTTGTAGATGATAGATGTCAGCAATATGTATAGGATAATAACTTTTGTACACTATTTCATGATAGATCGCTAATTCTATGTTAATAAAAATGTTTTGTCGATCATTATATATGAGTAATCGATAGTTATAAATTACAGATGGAATTCATTAGCACTACTTTAACGATGGATAAATTTAGTGAATCAATCGTTGAAAGTGGGCGGAATTCATCAGTGATTTTTTATGATCTCTTAATTAAGAATATCAATCACTAATTACAAGTGGAATTCTTCAGCATTATTTTCATGATCGCTAAATTCAGAGTACTGATATCTTATTTATAAATTCATTTAAAGACTTTAAAATAATAATAATAATAAATCCATCGATATCTAGAATTCATTGTATACACATAAAATGTAGCAGTATACTTAGACTTCACATATATGATGGAATTAATTACTCTTTGGAATTGTACGTGTACTCCTCTTCGGAGAAAGATGTGTAATACTCTTTGAACACATTTCTCTAAAACAATTTGTGTATTTATCCCTGATTTAGTTATGAACTATGATATTAAATTTGGGTGCCCCGTTCATAATATAGAATGAATATTGACACATCCTCACAGTCTATAATCTCAATTGGAGGGAGTGGATACGGAATTAATGTAGGGCAAAAATACTTCAATCTAATATCATCTTCTTTCGGTCTTGACTTTATTAATTGATATAGTTAAATAGAGTTACTAGTAGGTAATCCCATGAATCACAGTTATATATATTAGAGGTTTCCACTCTCGTAAAGGAAGCTCTTATTTTTATGATCCTACTCTCCATCACAAAAGCTTATTAGGGGTATTTGAGACATTATCTTAAAAATTGGCATAATTATATATGTATCACTTTTCTATGTTAGGACAAAGAGTACAAAGACAAGGGGTTTAATTTCAAATAGACACTAAATCATTATTTTTTAAATGAAAATAAGAGAACCTTTCTTAAGTGATCGATTGTTATTTATATGTTTTCAATAAGAGAAAATATTGTTGGATCGCTAATTTTCAATGACCGATCATTAATTTTCAGCAGATGATCGCTATTTTTAGTGATGATCAAGGAGCTGCGAAATAGTGATCAACCCGCTATTAATAGTGATCAACCCGCAAATAGCTAATGATAATTGCTTTTTATTTGCATTCGATTGGTGAATCTATTTTCTAGGTAGATAATTTCTAAGACTTGGGATTCTCACAAGTTATAATTGGACTCAAAGAGAATGGTTATAACCTGGACATTCCATCTGTCCATTTTCCATCCAGTTAACCTCAACACTAACTGGCACACTAACGGAATGGACATGTGTCATCTTTATAACTTGAGGGAATCCGAAGTCAATTTTTAATGAATGATTGCTTATTTTAGCGATTGATTGCTATATATTTTCACCAGTGATAAAGTAGGCTACAAAATAGTGATCAATAACTATTTATCCACATTTAATCTCTATTATAAATAGCAATTATTTCGACTATTTATTTGACCTTTATTTTCAAGAATCCATTGATTCGGATTTCTATAAATTATAATTCTCATGGAATGAAATGATGTTAAGAAAACCTTACATTTACAAATGCGAAGTTTAAAATGGAAATTTTTGTTGAAGGACCACTATTCTACTGTCAATTCCCTTGTCCGACAATTCCAACTATGACCTATCCTTCAAGATTCTAGAAGGGATGAGGAGAAAAGGAAAGAGTAATGCCCGCGAATGGATGTTTGCTTTGAAAGGAAGGATGAATAGAGAAGAGTGGAGAAGACAACTAAAGAGATTAATAGATAATTAATTAAACACTCGATATCCTTTTTCATTGATATAATGGAACCTTTCCAAACCCTAACTTATAACTGTGGTGAACTTTGAAGAGGGTTTAAGAACATAATAATAATAATAATAGAATATTCTAAGGCCATATGTCTAGGTGTAAAAGGTTGGAATTATTTACATAAAAACCATTTTTTTTTCTCAAGACTAGAGGGGCAGAGCCAGGTAGGGGCTTATGGGGGCACGTTGTCACTAGTAATTTACGTTGGTAGTTAAATCCCGTGCGGCACTTGATCAATCCGTCGATCAAGTCATCCTATTCGGTTAGTTACCTAAGAAACAAGAGTAAATCACACCACAATGCACAAGAAAGAAGCAAAGATCAATAATATTGCATAAAGGGAAAGGTTACAAGACATTATACATGTAATGAAAATGAAAGACATTAGGGGAGCATATGATCAAAGATGGTGCAAAGACAACCCACTCAAGTGAACTACCACCTCCCCTATAAGGTGGATAATAAACCTTTCACAAGTTAGTAGAAGGAAACATTCTATGTGCTGGTGGAGTCATACTCCCTTATTACAAAAATTCCACTAAGACTTTGATGACTAAACTACCCTTTAACAAAAGATAAAAAGACACAAATAGTACTACCACCAACGCCATGCAAACTCTAGCGACCCAAAATCCTACCTTGATCAAAATAGGACCTTGGGTCGCCTCATTTCTTAAACCTGCTTGAATCCCATAACATACAAGGCATATAATATGAGTCTCCAAAAATGAGAATAATAAAATTCGGTTTATAAAATCCAAACCATTTTGTACAAATGTAATCTGTCCAACATCACCCACCATAATCGGGATAGTCTAAAAACTACTAACAAAAGTAAGACTGTCTAAGCAACATCCTGAAAATAACATAAGTCTAAAACAAGACAACTTAGAAAGTAACTACGATCTACTAGCATAAATAACTCTCAAAATCCATGTCTCCCTCCTCTGGAAGCTCACATACTTCTTCTTCTTCAAAGTGTCCTTCCACCCAAGGAGTTGCTATCTGAACCTGCGCTAGACCTGTACGACAATAACAGGTCGACTGAGCATTGAATACTCAATGGATATCCAGTCTAGCTAACAATAGCAATAACCCATCCTCATAATCAATATCAAATTCATGCAGTGGTTACAAAATCAATAACATATTCATATGAAAAATGCATAATCCATGATAGATTCATATAGCATAATTAATAACATGTTCATATGGCATTTATATAATCAATAACTCAGTTCAATGCTTAATCCCATAATCAGAGTGTGGAGGAATGAGTAGACATATCATATCATATTTCATTGTCCTCATAATTCAGTGTTCATGATTCAGTACTTGTAAATAGCTGACATATCGCTCGGAAGTAGACGCAGATCATGTTCATGCAATAACGTAACTGATATGCTGCTCTTGGAGGATACGGACCATGCCTATACAATAACTTAACTGACATGCCACTCTTGGAGGATACGGACCATGCCCAACATGCCGCTCTTGGAGGATACGGACCATGCCCACACAATAACTTAACTGACATGCCGCTCTTGGAGGATACAGACTATGCCCGACATGTCGCTCTTGGAGGATATGGACCATGCCCACACAATAACTTAACTGACATGCCGCTCTTGGAGGATACAGACCATGCCCGACCGACATGCCGCTCTTGGAGGATACGGACCATGCCCACACAATAACTTAACTGACATGCCGCTCTTGGAGGACACGGACCATGCCCACACAATAACTTAACTGACATGCCGCTCTTGGAGGACACGGACCATGCCCTACATGCCACTCTTGGAGGATACGGACCATGCCCATACAATAACTTATATCCCCATGAGACTTGTAAGCAAACTACCTTACATATGAACTTGTGCTTGAGTGTTGTGATTTAACATCCGAGCTCGGTCATTACTTAGATTCCAATCTCCCACAATGGAAACTCCACCATAATGTCTCATACCATATGATTAGAGAATTCCCGGTTTGGAAGACCTTCCTCTAAGCTTTGGTCTCCCCGAATATCGATCACCATGCAATATAGATATGCATAATTTAACATTCGTGATTAATATTCGAACTCGGTCATTGCCTAAACTTCAGTCTTCCGCCAAGAAACTCTGCTAGGTTACATCTCCCTAGTTAGAGAATTCCCGACCTGGAGGACATCCTCTAGGCATTGGCCTATTTGAATGTCAATCACCATACAAGTATAAATAGGGCATAATTTAGCATATGAGTGTTTAGGGCGTAATTTACATAATTATAGTAAACAATATCTTATCATGATTTCACAATTTTCTTAACTAATTTCATAAATAGTAAACTCCATCCCATTCTCCTCATTCATAAAACATCATAATAGTAGAATCATACTTAATAGAATTTGCATCACAAGTAAAACCCTCATATCATGGACATAATCCCCCTAGTCATGTTCAGTAGAATTCATAATACATGCAAAATCCCCATGTTATAGATAAAATCTCACATTCATTTCCATAGAATATATAACACATGCAAAACCCCCATGTTGTATATGTAACACATAATTTAGCATGATAAACCATAGTATCTCCTTCACTTAGTTTATCCAATTCTTAATAACATTATATTAACATTGAAAACACTCTCAAGCATTTAAATAAACATCTTAAGTGCATTGGTTATGTGCACATTGCCCTTTCCCATTTTTCCATCATATACTAGCCATTCACATAATCCATGAGCATCCAATTCAAGTTCAACCCCACTCCATGCATCCATAATCCATCCATTTACTATTTTAGCTCATCCACCATCATTTTCATACATCCATAACCCATAAAGTATAAACCATAATCCAATTTAAGCTTCTAACATACAAATTCCTCTATATCCTTACTTAAACATGCAATATCTCATACAAATTCATCGTTTATCATGCTTAATCAATAAACATACTAATACAAGATTTAGATTAGAGGAGAAATAGATCATTCATACATAATGGAGCTTGTAGCACATGTAAAACCCTAATTTCAAGAGTAAAATCTCTTATTCATGCTTTTTATCTACTCATCTTTGCATATTCATGTAATACCTTTGATAATCCATAACATTCTTATTTAAAACATGTAAAACATTTACTAAGGTTAGATTAGAAAGGATATCAACCTTAGGGATCTTTCCATGAATCCAAATCACTCGCAAGATGATTTGGGAAAGATCTCTAAGCTAATATCCTTCCTCTTTAAGCAAAACTCTTATTCTTCAAGCCAAAACTCTCTTAGAACCCTAGATTCTCTCTCTTTCCTTACCAAATTAGGTTAGAAATTGGTAGGGTAGTCTAAAACCTCGAAATAGGACCCCTATTTATAGTCCCAATGGTTAAAAACCTTAAAATTCGCTTCTTTTAATAAACAGGTTCGTAGCCTGATGATCGATCGTCAATATAGACGATCGATCGTCCAAATTCCTGAGGCTAAATCAATTTCCTGGGCTCCTAACGATCGATTGTCAGCTTGTAACGATCGATTGTCAAAAATCTGATGAACAATTTGATATTTTGATCAGAACTTTTGACTCACTCATCGGATTTTGATGATTCAACTTGTGTTGGACTTGTCTTTGAAAGGGAAACAACTTTGGTGTTTTACAAAATTCCTAATTTTGAGGTTTTAAAGGTCTAACATGACTCCAAAGTTGACTGGTCTGCAATTTCAGCAGACAAAACATCGAAAACCTACTTTTGACTTAGCTTAGACTAAAAATATGGAAAAACATTAAGCATCAACCTCGAAGAGGGTTCCAATACCTTTCTAGTGGTTTAAGAATCACTCAATTCCGATAAACGGTGACAAAACTAGAGCTTCATAAAGTTCAGGGAGTGTTAAGGCCTCCCTCTCTTTACAACTTTGATTAAGCCTAGTTCACACCACACTAATTAGATATAAATACCTACGTATTAAAGACATCACAAATACTATTATACTCATAATACTTTCATTAAAAGCATAAAAAGATTCAGGTCTCTACACAAACATTGCTAGACGAATGGTCGTGACCCACTCCCCTACTTGTTAAGTTGACGCCCTCATTGACTTGTTTGCTAAGTATTCGTTAATCTTATCTACGAAGGGGAGAAGGGAGATGCCTAGTTCTCAACTAGCTTTGGCGTCCGATAACCCTTTCCATATTACCAAAGTCTCCATGTGCGAGGGCCTGGTCGGTGAGGCTTGGACATGACGATCCGTAATAATACGCTCAACTTTTCTTTGGGATACGGTCATTACGATAGCTGCAAGCTGGTTTAGAGTGTTGCCAGTGGGGTCTTTCTTGTCTGCATTATACGGTTTTAACACATTAGCATAGAAGACTGGGTGATATCTGCAAAGTGACTCAGGCAGTTTCACCCTGTAGGAGACTTTTCCCACTTTTTTAATTATACGAAATGATCATTCGCACTTGCAAACTAAACTTCTGTTGCCTTTACAAAAGAACTTCAAGTCATCTTGATTTAACTTTATCAGCACTAAATCTCTCACCTTGAATTTATCTTGCCTTCGCTTAGGATCCATAAATTTCTTCATTCTTCTAGCGGCTTTCTCAAGGTATGCTCGGACAATATCCGCATTCTTGTTTCACTCTTTGGCAAACTTGTAGGTGCTGGTTCCTTGGTAACCGACAATGACTGTATGAGGCGTTAGTGGTTGTTGCCCAGTTACTAGCTCGAATGGGCTTTTGTTTGATGAAGAACTTTGTTGTAAGTTGATGCAAAATTGAGCGACATCGAGCAAGTTCACCAAATTCTTCTGATTAGCACTGAAAAAGTGTCGAAGGTGTTCTTCAAGGAGAGCGTTAAAACGCCCGGTTTGGCCATCAGTCTATGGATGACTACTTGTTGAGAAGTTGAGCTCGGTCCCAAGAATTTTGAACAGTTCTGACTAAAACTTTCCTCTGAATCTTGAGTCTCTGTCGCTCACAATGTTCTGAGGCACACCCCAGTATTTACCACATTCTTCATGAACAAGTAAGCTGCTTCCTCTGCTAAACAGTGCAATGCTGAGGGGATGAAAGTAGCATACTTTGAGAATCTGTCGATCACCACCAGGATCGGCCCAAACTCCCCCACTTTTGGCAAGGTTGAGATGAAGTCCATAGAGACACTCTCCCCTGGTCTCCTATGGATAGGTAATGGCTCCAAGAGCCCAAGAGGTCCATTCCTTTCCACCTTATCTTGTTGGCACACAAGACAAGTCTTCACGTATTCTACAACATCATCTCGTATACGAGGCCAGTAGTAACCCCGTTCTAGCAAGGCAAATGTACTGTGCCATCCCTGATGGCCTGCCCAAAGAATATCATGACTCTCTTTTATAAGATCCTTCTTTAGGTCCCCCATCATTGGGACAATGATGTGACTTGCTTTTGTGTAAAGAAGCCCATCGTTGATCCAGAAGCGACGAGTCTTACCAATTTAAACTAGTGGCCAAATTACCTTAGCCTAGTGATCAGTCTTCAACCATTCACGGATCTTATCATGCAAGGTAGACTGCACCCGTTGCACACTTCTATGCATCACCTTCTTTAGGGTCATAAGTTCCGCTTTGTGATTTAAGGCATCACCAACACTCCTCTAATAGCATAGGCTGACACATCAGTCTGTACTTCAAAAGGCTTCACCAAGTCTGGTAGTGCAAGAACAGGATGTTGGACCATAGTAAGCTTCAGTCTCTCGAAGGCTTCCTGGCACTCCCTTGATCATACTCATGCATGCTTCTTCTTAAGTAGGTCAGTCAATGGTACTACTATTGCTGAGTAGCCTTTAATGAACTTACGGTAGTAGTTCACAGGGCCTAAGAAGGATCGTAGCTCGGTGGTAGTCGTAGGTGGCTTCCACTCTTGAATGGATCGGATCCTGTCCTCCTCCATTCTCACTTGTCCCTCGCCCAAAACATGGTCAAGGAAACTAATGCGCTCCTGCGCAAATGAGCACTTCTCCCTCTTAACATACAAATTGTTCTCCTTTAGCACTGCTAACACCTTTTGTAAGTACTCAACGTGCTCCTCAAGAGTTGAGCTATACACCACGATATCATCCAAATAAACCACAACGAACTTCTCAAGGAACTCATTGAATATCTAGTTCAAGTGTTGAGAAGGTAGCTGGTGTGTTGGTAAGGCCGAAAGGCATCACCATGAATTTGAATGCATCGTATCTCGTCACGCAAGTCGTCTTAGGTTTGTTACCCTCCGCCACGTAAACCTGAAAGTAACCTGACTGTAAATCAAGTTTACTGAAGTACTTAGTTGTCCCAAGTTAGTCGAACAAATCAGCAATCAAAGGGATGAGATACTTGTTTCGCACACTCAACTTGTTCAATGCTTGGTAATCCACGCAAAGCCTAAGAGGATTGGTGCCCTAAATGGTGCCTTGGAGGGGCGAGTGATGCCTGACTCCAAAAGATAATCAAGCTGCTTCCGAAGTTCTGTAAGCTATGGAGGGGCCATACGATAAGGGGCTTTAGCAGGCGGCTTAGCCTCGGGAACAAGTTCTATCTCGTGGTTAATTGCTCGAAGAGGAGGAAGGGACTTTGGTAACTTGTCGGGCATGACATTAGCAAACTTCGTCAGCACCTCAGTCACTTCCTTCGGAACTGGACCTTGCTCTAGCTGAGACTCTTCCCTCAACGTAGCCAAGTAAGTCATCTCTCCCTTCTTTAACCTTTTCTTAAGCTGTAGAGTCGAAAGCATCTTCTCTCTACCTTTGCTTGCCACTGTTGGAATCATACATGGAGAGTCACCAAAGATGCACAGCGATTGTAAGTAAGGCATTGGCATGGCCTTGGATTCCTGCAAGAACTCCATCCCCACAATGATGTGGAAGTCATCCATGAGAATCGCTGTCGAGTTGGTCTTTCCTGACCAAGCTCCTACTTCAATGGGCACCCCATTGGCTACCCCATGAATAGGTTTCGCTGCTGAGTTCACGACTTTGATGTGACTTGAATCTTTCTCTAGCTTCAATCTAAGTTGCTTAGCTTCTCCTTCCGCAACAAAGTTATGAGTCGCCCCCATATCCACCATGGTACGAGTGGCCTTCCCATTGACTTTCAAATCAACGAACATGAGCCCCTTCAACTTTGGTGCCTTCCCAACACCCTGAGTCTTAAGAGCATTAAGCAACTTGATGGCTCCCATCTTAGGCTGCTCTTCCTCATCATCATCACTCTCAGACACATCATTATGCATGGCCGAGTTAACCATTGTTGCTTGTAGGGCATTAAGAGCCTGTTTCTGTGGACAAACTGCTACTCGGTGTGGTCCACCACATAGAAAACACTGCATTGGCTTAGAACCCGAACTCTTTGATGTTAAAGCGTCCTTACTCGGCCCTGACTTGCCATTGTTATACTTCTTCCCATTCGATGGCCGAGAAGATTTATGGTGGCTAGTGTGGGTCGAGTTCACCTTCTTCTTATTGGGGTCACTTGTGGAGTAGTCATTCAGATGCTCTGCTGCTGCTTGTGCTAAAGCTAAATCTTGAAAACGTTGTCTGTGCCCAAGGTTTCAGTCCCTCTATGAAATAGAACATCTTGTCCTTCTCGAACATGTCTTTGATGTCTAGCATGAGGGCCGAGAATCGCTTCACATAATCACGCACAACGTCTATCTGTTGCAACTGTCGCAAGTTCCGCCTAGCAATGTACTCCACATTCTCAGGCAAGAATTGGGCTTTCAACTCCCTCTTCAAGTAAGCCCAAGAATCAATGATGCATCTCCCATTCTGAATGTCATCGTATCGAGTATGTCACAATAACTTGGCATCACCCGATAAATGCATTGTTGCTGTCAAGACCTTGGCTTCCTCTGATTCCTGTCTTACAGCTCAGATGTAGCACCCCCGATTTTTCCGTATTTAATGAATATCACTTTCGTAGCTAATTGGCCTTTCACGTAGTCTAATCAATAAATAAGGGAGAAATTAAAAATTCTGAACTACCAGAATGTTCCTTTTCGAAAGACGAATCCAACGCAAGTTGAATCGTCAAAATCCGACAAATGAGTCAAAAGATATGGTCAAAACAGTGGAACTTGCAGAGCACCGATCGCTCGGTCCAATATAGCGATCGATCGGTTCACAATCGATTGCTTGGACATTATTAGCGACCGATCGATCGGCAGCTATCGACTGGTTAACTTTTTTGTATGGAGAAAAATTTCAGAGAGTATGTTTTTGACCGATCGACCGATCAAAACACCGGTTGCTCAGTAGGCGACCGATCGCTCGGTATTAACCACCGATCGATCAGTACATCGCGTTTTGCAGAAATTTCATTAAGGACTTTTTCGTCTTTTGGGCATTAAACCCTTGCCTATAAGGGCTTACCCGAGCCTTTAAGGGTTCATAAATCCTAAGACAGACATTTGAGAGAAAGGGAGAGAAGAGAAAGAGGGGTATTCACCTAGGGTTCCTCTTGAGCAAAAATCAAGAGTTTAAGCTCCCTAGATCTCACTCAAAAGCTTGGATTCTTCAAATCCAAGGCAAAGCACATGAAAGACTCGTTCTCCAAGCTAGGGCAACATCTCCCACGACATTTTAAGGGTTTTCCTCTTCTTCTTTCAAGGTTAATACACCCTACTAACTTCCTTAGCAATAACCTAGGTTTCTAAACCAAATGATGATGTTAATCTTGTATTATTCCATTTCCTTTGAGATGCACTATTTTCCCTAAATATAAACAAGAAGAATGTAAATGGTGGGATGTATGAACGTATGATGGGATGAGTCGATTGGATGCCATATGAATGTGGTGTGATGTGTGTATGAAAAATGGTGGAAGGGCATTCTACAAATAAAAAAATACACCATGATGTTTGTATGAAATATACGCTCTAAGAAATAGAAATAACATGACTATGAATGGTGCATGTCAAGTGTTTGATAAAACGCCTAAATAAGAAATTAATGGATTTTAAGGAAGAATATGAAAGTAGGGCTTGTGTGATTTTCCCTAAAATGATAAATTGATTCAATGTCTTATATGCTTGCCTATTTTCCTTATGTTAGAATTAGAATTTAAAATGTCATATACCATTTTTTTAAATTGCTCATGTCATCATGGTTGCCACTATTAACAAGCATACAAGCATGCATGCATGCATGAACCGGGTTTTTCAAGAGTATTTGTACATGATAAATGAAACAAGAAAACAAGCATATGTCAAGGAGGTTGGTAGCCCAAGTGAAGGGTGCTAGTCTCTGGCTCACAAGTGAAAGAGAACAAGTACATGTCAAGGAGGTTGGTAGCCCAAACGAAGGGTACTAGCCTCTGGCTCACAAGAGAATGAAATGTCAAGGAGGTTGGTTGCCCAGGGATGTATGGGTGCTAGCCTCTGACTCACAAGTATACAAGTCAAGAACAAGTCAAGATATGAAATACAAGACAAGACAGACATGCATGCATGATTTTCTTAAGCAAGGCCGAGACATGAAAAGGGTTTCCCAACATGAGTTTTACCGAGGTTTTCGCATTCATGCACGCATGTCAAGATATTGATATTGCTTCATGTTGAGTACTACTTATCCTATTCTGCTAGTATTGCTTAAATTGATATTTCGTATCGTGTCCACTGTTGTTATGCTTTCGTTATTGCTATGGTTAGCTAGTTGCTTGTCCTCGTTGAGTCTTCCATGCTCAGCAATACTTTTATGTCAGCAGGTTCCGTGGATGTCCTCGACCCTGAGCCTTAGGTCGAGGAAGAGTACGTAGAGGAGAGGGAGCCACTTATCCCATTGCAATCTCAAGAGGATAGGGACTTGGACATGTGGCCATACCTCGACTACTGTTGAGAGGAGAGTACGAGAGAGTTCTTTTGCATATTTTAGATATTTTGATAGGTGGCCATGTCCACTTTTACTTTGATTATGTGTTGTACATAAACTTGGAATACTATTTTGGAGTTATAGGAGAAAAGAAAAAGTTAGTTCATGTTTCTGTATTCATGATATAGCTTCCGCATTCTGATTATTATTGTGTTATATCATGTTTAGTCTTGTTCATTACAGGATGGTTTGACAGGTACGTACAGTCATACCTAAAGTATCCCTTAACTCATAGAGGATATTTTGGGGCGCGACATCGGAAATACTGTTCCATATCAAACAAGAAATTCTCAAGCTCTTTTGCATCTCTAGCACCATTGTACGAGCGAGGCTTTGACACTTTCACTTGACTATATGTCTCAGTAGGGCCATGAGGGTGCGAACCAACTGCCTTGGTAAGCACATTCAACTGGTTTGAGAACTCCTCAATCTTGGCCTGGAGAGCATCAACTGTCCCTTTTACGTCCTTGGTCAAGGTCTCCACTAATCCGGTTAATTCCTGGTGTCCTTGTTCCATGTTACAAACTCGGTCATCCATTTGCACCAAGGTATGCAACATCCCATCAATTTGTGCCGTCTGGGCTTCCATCTCGTCCAAACGATCCTTGTTAGTGCACGTTCCTGTCCCCTGTACCATGTCTTCTAGCCTTGAATACACAATCACAACCTAACTCTGATACCAAATGTCACAGGCAATTTACGTTGCTAGTTAAATCCCGTGCGGCACGTGATCAATCCGTCGATCAAGTTAGCATGTTCAGTCAGTTACCTAAGAAACAAGAGTAAAGTACACCACAATGCACAAAAAAGAAGCAAAGATCAGTAATATTGCATAAAGGGAAATGTTACAAGATACTATACATGTAATGAAAATAAAAGAAACTAGGAGAGCAGGTGATCAAAGATGGTGCAAAGACAACCCACTCAAGTGAACTACCACCTCCCCTACAAGGTGGATGACAAACCTTTTACAAGTTAGCAGAAGGAAACATCCTATGTGCTGGTGGAGTCATACTCCCTTATTACAAAAATACCACTAAGACTTTGATGACTAAACTACCCTTTAACAAAAGATAAAAAGACACAAATAGTGCCACCACCAAGGCCATGCAAACATTGCTGGACGAATGGTCGTGACAACGTGCCCCCACTGAATTTTTTGAATTTTTTTTCCTTTATTTTGTGGAAGCCATGGGAATGGGTGGATCATTCAATTGTGATTGAACTTGGGGAGAGTTCAATCACACCTAGTTAACACATGTCACTTTTAACCTTTGTTAACTGTAGTTAAGATTCACTAACTCTTGGGGTTCAAAAATATAACCTTGATTTTTTAAAAATAATAATAAAAATATTAAACTAAGATTTAAAGTTCCTAATTGAAGTTAATATTTTATATTATTTTTTCTTTTATAAACCAGGGGTCTATTGTTGATCGAACCCCAATAGTTAGGAAATCTTAACCACAGTTAATAAAGGTTAAAAGGGACAAGTGTTGACTTGTGGGTGCAATTGAACTCTCCCAAAGTTCAATCGCAATTGATTGTGATCCGATCTCCATGTAGGTGCCATTGAACTTTAAAAAAAGTATTTTTATACTATGTTGTTTAGTTATTTTATTGGGCGTAATTATGGTAAGGGACAACTGTCCTTAAAACTATATTATTTAATAGGTATAGCCATGAGACAAGGGGGCAACGTTCCTTGAATATTAAAAACAAAATATATCTTTTATGTCATGTTATTTAATTATTTAACGGTGAGAGCCATGAGACAAGGGGATAGCTATCGAGTAAAAAAAAAAAAAATATATATATATATATATATATATATATATATTACATTTAAGATATGTGCCAAATATATGGGTGAAATGACCAAAAAAAACTTAGTCATAATAAAATAAAAAAATCAGGGTTATGCCCCAAACCCGATCACGTGCCCCCACTACTAGAAAATCCTGGCTCCGCCATAGATGATCGTCCAAACACCAAAGTTAGTTTTTCTAGTTGCAATTTTGAATACCTTCTGTGGGGAATAAGAATTTTCTTTAAATATAATAGAAAGAATAGCCACCATATACAGTGGTCCAAAGGCATACTCAATGGATTGCAATTATGCAAAACATTCGCTTTATCTATATTATATTTCTTAAATGAAACTCATGACCTCACAACCCATGTTCTGCTGTTCCCTTTTTTTCTTCTTCCATAAACGAATATGCTGCTTGTTCAATCATCTCTTTAACTTTCGTTAACAACCATCCATGGATTCAGCTAGATAACCCTAAACCTCAAGATCTTACACTTGCAGGAACATTGTTGAACAACCTATAGAGACTGATCCTAAACTCAACTGGTCTGTTCCTAAAGCTAATATTGTTCCAACATTGGAAGATACACCAAGGTTGCAGATAATTGATCTCCCAGATAATACATTTCTCGTCTGTTTCAAACATGAAATTGGTCTCAGGTAAGTTTGATATGCATTACATCATCCGCCACCGAACCCAGGTCTGTCGTCACTATCATGGACTCGGTAGGAATAAGACAATGACCAGAGGACTTTTGAGGGTTTTCACCACCCCCCAAAGAAAGCACAGCCGACAAAGATCGTAGCCCTTCAGACCTACAACTCTCTATATCCTCAAACAACACTCCTAGTGAATTTTGTTTGAAAATTTTGTGAAGTATTGTCAGCCATGTAAAATCATCTTTAGGTTAGAATTAACCAAATACTAACCCTGGTGCTCCAATGGGATGTTCCACGAACTTAGACAAACGATGCCACCCCAAAAAAAAACACAAAAGTTAGAAGTTCTAACCTAAACCTAAAAAGGCATTACAGCTTTTGCAGCCAAAATCCACTGCAGCAGATTATTGTTGTTGGGGCCACATGTTCAACAAGTTGTCATCATCTATTCTTTGTACTATTGGTGTCAATGGGCTGAGCTTATTTATTTTTTTTTGGTAAGAGATGCGCGGTTAGGCCGCAACCCCTGTTAGTGGGTTAATATCTGTTCTAAATTATGGACGGGCGGAGATGACAACACTTATACTCTCTCGGGAATGGAACCTCGATCAATGGATTGGTGACTAGCACTCACTGCCACATCTAGGGGCGGAGCCACATGAGGGCCACCCCCTCCCCCCCCTTTCGTAGTCCTCTGAAAAATATATATATACCTTACAAACAGATACAAACCAATGCGATGACGCATGAACTTAGCCTTAGAAAAAAAAATTTTGGTGGGTACACCCCAAACCCCCATTTTTAGCCCCTTGCAAGACACATCGATGCTTCCCGTCAAGGGGCTGTGTTTGGGCATGTATATTTGTGATTTTTGAATTTGCCCAACCAAGGCCTTAATTGCCTATTTACAAAGAGGTTTTTGTAGCTGAATTTAGTCAGTTGACACCACTACTTATTAATTGCCTATTTACAAAGAGGTTTTTGTTGTTGTAGCTGAATTTAGTCAGTTGACACCACTACTTATTACAAAACACAAGGATGAGACCATTCCTATTATTACTCCCCAGCACTAATATCATTTGAGTGAGTGTATTGGTACTCCTTAAATATACTCTCAAATATATTCTCGAATCTTAACGGTTTACGGCTAACCAATAAGGGTCATAGTGATAAAATCGAGATTTGAGAATAATTCGGCAATGATCAAGTTTGGAAAAATTCAAAAAAAACATAATTATAAAAGATATCAAATAATTTGATTAGATAATATACAAATTAGTAATTTACTTTATCGAACTAAATGAATTATTGCAAAATTCGCGAATAATTTGTAAATTTTCTGGAATAATTTATAAAATTTGTAAATAATTCGGCAAACTTAAAATTCGTCAATAATCACGAATTTTTCTAAAAACGAAGATTTATGTTACTAAGGGTTAGGACTTGACTTAACTTATTTTATCTTTTCTAATGTCACATCAACTCTAATTTTAACTTTTTAATAATTATACTAAAAGGGATAAGATTTGAGAGTACACTTTGAGAGTATTTATAGAATTACAAATAAGTTCACAACATTTTTCTTGGACCATAAGGGCATGGCATATGTGAGAGAAATCCAATCACCTCATTATATACGGATAATTAAACAGTTTCTTCCATATTGGGAGCTCATACACTATCACGTATGAAACACCATGTCGACTGTTTCGAAATTCCAGTTTTACTCCCCCAACACCCATTTCTCATCACAGCAACCCCAAAATTCATATTCTCTTCAGCAGCTATATATATCATATGGCCAGCATGCCTCAGAATCTGACTACCCTCTACAAAAAATGGGATTATCAACAGTGCTTGACTACCCTCTACTTGGCCATGTCCTTGTCAACCTCCAATGGAGAAAGGAACTCCCTAATGCTTGTCTCATACTTCCTCCACAAATTGGTAAGACCATCATCTGATCTTCCTACAGCTAGAATTCTTAAGAGAAATTTCCCACTCCGAACCTATTTGGGCTACCCTACCTACCCAAGTTCTTTTTGGAACGATGTTTCCGAGCCTCTTAGAGCACCCGACTAAGTCGTTTGGGTTGTGCAGATACCCACATACTACACAACCAGGAAAGCCGGGATAAATCCCAAAGGGTGGCTAACAAGGGAATGTGACTCGAACTCAAGACCTCTGCTTCTTGAGGCGTGGTCTTGGCCACTAGCCCAACCCCTCGTTGGGCTAGAGGTCAAGTTGCCATCAAGTTATAACTCAGGCATGAACATCACCCGCCAAGGATCCTACATGCATGTACTAATTGATAGATTGAAAAGTGCTAACGCTAGGCGCACTAAGTCAATTTTTTTTACAAACAAACATATTGTGGGTTCAACACGTGGTGTTGCTACCCTATAACAGGGAAATGGGATGACACTTGGTGCCACCATCTTGCGTCCGACTACGGCTAGCATTTTGTTATAGATTTAGCAATCCTAGTAGAGATTACAACCAAAAAAGCTTTTCTATTCCACCAACGTTTTGAATTACAAAGTCAACCAGAGTACCGGTACCCAAAAACGTGCTTGGTACATTTCCCAAGAGCTTGAACTTGTTCTACACCTACACCATTCCAAATAAAAATCAAGACTCCATTTCAAATAAAAACTAACTCATTAGAATGAAATTTAAAAAAAAAAGGGAGGAAATGTTTAATGGCTATTAAAATGAAGATTAATAGTTAGCTCCACGGGCGAGGAGGGAACTATAGCTCCTCACTCTCACATAGCCACCCCTTCAACCCAACATGAACTCAGGTTAAAGTTTTAAATCCCGTTGTTAATTTTTTTTTCTAAAAACCAAGGTGTTTGCTAGAAATCTAGTTTGTACCGGGCGTGCAAGTGTCACGTGGCGCAATCAAACAGAAACCTTTAGACCTCGGGCACCGAGTCGAATAAAGTGTCCGAGAGCGCATTCGCTTCGATCGTCCGGTTAGCCACCGCTGAAAAGCTTCGATTGGGAGAATTAGAGAGGGGGGTTCGTCCTTCTATGATGAGTTCTATAATGCCTTCGGTGATTGAAGAACTTTCTAAATTAACAAAGCAAAGTAAAATATGATAATGTGAAAGATGAAGAAGATGATTAAACAGGCATAATGTAACGACCCCAAAATCCCACAAGGCTAAAATAGGACTTTAGGATCGCCACATTACTTAACCTGCTTAAAATCCATGACATGCAAGGCACACTAACACGAGTCTCCAAAAATGAGGATAATAAAATTCTGGTATATAAACTATAATCAAATAGCAAAAGTCTACGGTAAACATATACAACTCACTCTAAAACCAAAGAGTCTGATACACAACTAAAAAAGTCTACTAAGCAACATCCTCTAAAAGTCAATTACAAAACTCTCTCAATGAAAAGAAATGTAAACTATGAGGTGTAGCCGCTCAAGTCTCCGGCTCCCTCCTCAGAAGGCTCATCTTCACCTCCTTCCTCGAGGTAAGTCTCCTCAACCCACGGCTCCGCCGTGTACTCCTGCTCTATACCTGCCAAGACAAAATCCGGCTGAGTACAAAGGTAATCAGTGTATATGAAATCCAATCAACAATAATAATATACCTGCACTTAGTCAGAAACATATCCAATAGCATAATAACATAATCAGAGTGCGGAAGAACGTGTGCGCATACTCATCATATCATCACCTTGACTCGTGTACTTGTGAGAATCTTAGACTTAGAAAACCATACACTTATGAGGTACTTATGCTTACGAGACCACGTGCTTGTGAGATGCTTATGCTTATGCTTATGCACTTATTCAGATCATACAAGGATGAGACATGCCGTTCTTGGCGGATACGGACCATGCCTTAGAAATAATGTGGTTGACATGCCGTTCTTGGAGGATACGGACCATGTCTAAGAATCAGGTTGACATGCCGTTCTTGGAGGATACGGACCATGTCATGCTTATGCTTATTCAGAATGTCATACGTATGTCATGCTCATGCTTGTAGTCCACATGTGTGACTTGTGAGACTCTTATCTTAACATACACATGCTTATGTGCTTAGGTGTCGAAATTAACGTTCGAGTTGGTAATTGCTTAGATTCCGATTTCCCACCATGGAAACTCCACTATATGTCCATACCAAATAGTTAGAGAATTCCCGGTTTGAGAGATGTTCCTCTAAGTTCTTACCTTCCCGACTATCAATTCTCATGCAAGTAATTAAGTATACTTAACAAACAATCACATATATATTTCTTATCATAATTCTTAACATCATTTATAATCCATTTACCACCATTTCATAAAAGTATCATAACATTTATTCTCACAGACATTTTCACAAACACCTTGAGTACACATAATATGAATCCATTGTTTCTCTACCTTTTCATGCATTCATCAAATCATAATTTCATCCATACAATCCATATATTCATCCACATCCACAAATTAATCCCATCCTCCATACATTTCCCATCCTCCATACATTCTATCCACATTTAATCCACATTTTCAATCCACATATCCATCCATAATTAGCTTGTTTCTTAGAAAATTAGGGAAATGCATCAAATATCTATTTCTACCATTCCTAGCATCTTAACATTCACAAAACCTTAAAATAAAGTTGATTAGGATAGTATATCGACCTTAGGAATCCTTCCCTTGGATTCAAAACGCTCCCGAGACGATTTGGAGAAGCTTTGAGGACGATCTCCAAGCTTTCCTCTCAATCTTCTACCAATCTCCTTCCTCTCCAAGCAACCCTCTCTCAAAACCCTAGGGTTTCTCCCCCTTTTTGCCAAATTAGGTTAGAACTAGGTGAAGTATTTTAATATTTCTAGTAGGACCCCCTATTTATAGCCTCAAGGTCTGAGAACAAAAAGACCAAAAAACCCTTACTAAAAATCAGAAAAAATGCTCGAAGGACCGAGCGATCGGTGCTCTTGACCGGTCGATCGGTCAAAAAAGCACTCTCTGGAAATTTTCCCCATACAAAATTCTGGACCAGTCGATAGATACCGATCGATCGGTTTTGGACCGATCGATCGCTACTTCTGACCGAGCGATCGGTGCTCTAATTCGACTCATTTTACTGTTTTGGCTATAACTTTTGACTCGTTCGTCGGATTTTGACGATTCAACCTGCGTTGGATTCGCCTTTCGAAAACGAACATTTCTGGCGTTAGAATTTTTAAATTCCACTTAATTAATAGACTAAATTGTCCCCAAAGTTGACTGATCTGCATTTCCATTAAATAAAACTCACCATTGACTTGGCTTAAACTCAAAATAAGGAAAAACATTAAACATGAACTTCGAAGAGGGTTCCAACACCTTTCTAATGGTTCAAGAATCACTCAATTCCAGTAAACGGTGCCAAAACTAGAGCTTCCTAAAGTTTAGGGTGTGATATGACATCCCTCCGATACAAGTTTGATTAAGCCTAGTTCACACCACACCAAATAAATATAATACAATAAACATCAAAACATCATAAGGACTATAATACCCCTAATACAATGAAGTAAAATATGATAATGTGAAAGATGAAGAAGATGATTAAACAGGCATAATCTATTTAATTTGATTAAAAGTAACTGTGGAAGATAACTTACAAACTATCATGCGATTGAAGTAAGTCGTAGAGGCAAAATACAAAGTTCCAACTGTAATGAATGATGCTGAAAGTAAAATAACTAAGCAAAATCTCCCGAATGAGGAAATTAAGTTGAGATAAGTTCCTGGGGGAATCTATTACCAGAGACTGTGAAACTAACTCTTCCTGAGAAGGAATAGGGTAGTCGTAGGGCAGTTTTGCTATGGAACAGTGTTAGTTATGGGTGTTGATTGTATGAGAACTTCTTCCTTTAGGGTCTTGACTGCTTTATACATCTCAAAAATGGTTATGGTAACCTTTCCCTCCAATTTGGTGTGGAGTCTTGATTTTAGCCATGTGCCCTTAAAAAGATTCCTATCATTAAAATCATATTTTTCAAGACGGTCATGTATCAACTATTTTACAATCATTAGGACTTTTAATTCACGTGCATTGCAGTGCGTTCTGTTAATAATAATAATAATAAATCCATCGATATCTAGAATTCATTGTATACCCATAAAATGTAGCAATATACCTAGACTTCACATATATGATGGAATTAATTAGTCTTTGGAATTGTACGTGTACTCCTCTTTGGAGCAAGATGTGTAATACTCATTGCAGCATGCACACTTTTCTCTAGAACAATTTGTGTATTTATCCCTGATTTAGTTATGAACTATGCTATTAAATTTGGGTGCCCCGTCTTAATATAGAATGACACATCCTCACAGTCTATAATCTCAATTGGAGGGAGTAGATACGAAATTAATGTAGGGCAAAAATACTTTAATCTAATATCATCTTCTTAGGGTCTTGACTTTATTAATTGATATAGCTAAATAGAGTTACTAGTAGGTAATCCCATGAATCACAGTTATATATATTAGAGGTTTCCACTCTCGTAAAGGAAGCTCTTATTTTTATGAACCTACTCTCTATCACAAAAGCATATTAGGGGTATTTGAGACATTATCTTAAAAATTGGCATAATTATATATGTATCACTTTTCTATATTAGGACAAAGAGTACAAAACCAAAGGGTTTAATTTCAAAACTATACACTAAATCATTATTTTTAAATGAAAATAAGACAACCTTTCTTAAGTAATCGATTGTTATTTATATGTTTTCAATAAGAGGAAATATTGTTGGATCACTAATTTTCAATGACCGATCATTAATTTTCAGCAGATGATCGCTATTTTAGTGATGACCAAGGAGCTTCGAAATAGTGCCAAATAGGGATGGACCCGCAAATAGCTAATGATAATTGCTATTTATTTGCATTCGATTAGTGAATCTATTTTCCATGTAGATAATTTCTAAGACTTGGAATTCTCACAAGTTATAATTGGACTCAAAGAGACCGGTTATAACCCGGAGATTCCATCTGTCCATTTTCTATCCAGTTAACCTCAACACTAACTGGTACACTAACAGAATGGACATCTATCATCTTTATAACTTGAGAGAATCCGAAGTTAATTTTAATGAATGATTGCTTATTTTAGTGATTGATTGCTATATATTTTCACCGCTATATATTTTCACCAGTGATAAAGTAGGCTACAAGATAGTGATCAATAGCTATTTATCCACATTTAATCTCTATTATAAATAACAATTATTTCGACTATTTATCTGACCTTTATTTTCAAGAACCCATTGATTCGGATTTCTATAAATTATAATTCTCATTTAAAAAATAACACCATGGAATGAAATGATGTTAAGAAAACCTTACATTTACGAATGAGAAGTTTAAAACGGAAATTTTTGTTGAACGACCACTAATCTACTGTCAATTCCCTTGTCCGACAATTCCAACTATGACCTACCCTTCAAGATTCTAGAAGGGATGAGGAGAAAACGAAAGAGTAATGCCCGCGAATGGATGTTTGCTTTGAAAGGAAGGATGAATAGAGAAGAGTGGAGAGGACAACTAAAGAGACTAACAGATAATTAATTAAACACCCGAGATAGAATGGAACCTTTCCAAACCTTAAGCTTATAACTGTGGTGAACTTTAAAGAGGGTTTAAGAAAATAATAATAATAATAATAATAATGGAATATTCTAAGGCCATATGTCTAGGTGTAGAAGGTTGGAATTATTTACATAAAAACCGTTTTTTTTTCTCAAGATTAGAGGGACGGAGCCAGGTAGGGGCCTGTGGGGGCACATGCCCCCACTGAATTTTTTGATTTTTTTTTCCTTTATTTTGTGTTAGCCATGGGAATGGACGGATGGATCATTCAATTGCAATTGAACTTGGGGAGAGTTCAATCACACTTAGTCAACACATGTCGCTTTTAACCCTTTAGTTAAGATTCACTAACTCTTGGGGTTCAAAAATATAACCTTAATTTTTTTTAAATAATAATAAAAATGTTAACCTATGATTTAAAGTTTCTAACTGAAGTTAAATATTTTATATTATTTTTTCTCCTAATTGATGGAACCCTAATAGTTCGTAAATCTTAACTACAATTAATAGAGGTTAAAAGGGACAAGTGTGACCTGTGGGTGCAATTGAACTCTCCCTGAGTTCAATCGCAATTGACTGTGATCCGATCTCTATGCAGGTGCCATTGAACTTTAAAAAAAGTATTTTTATACTATGTTGTTTAATTATTTTATTGGGCGTAATTATGGTAAGGGACAATTGTCCTTAAAACTATTTATTTAATAGTTATAACCATGAGACAAGGGGGCAACCTTCCTTGAATATTAAAAACAAATATATCTTTTATATCACGTGCCCTCACTACTAGAAAATCCTGACTCCGCCCCAAAATAAGATAGCGATAGATGATTGTTCAAACACCATAGTTTAGTTTCTCTAGTTGCAATTTCGAATACCTTCTATTGGGAATAAGAATTTCTTTAAATATAATAGAAAGAATAGCCACCATATACAGTGGTCCAAAGGCATACTCATGGCCTGCAATTATGCAATACATTCGCTTTATCTATATTATATTTCTTAAATGAAACTCGTGACCTCAAAACCCATGTTCTGCTGTTCCCTTTTTTTCTTCTTCCATAAACGAATATGCTGCTTGTTCAATCATCTCTTTAACTTTCGTTAACAACCATCCATGGAGTCATCTTGATAACCCTAAACCTCAAGATCTTACCCTTGCAGGAACATTGTTGAACAACCTATAGAGAATGATCCTAAACTCAACTGGTCTGTTCCTAAAGCTAATATTGTTCAACAGTCCCAGAGAATTTTGTTTGAAAATTTTGTGAAGTATTGTCAGCCATGTAACATCATCTTTAGGTTAGAATTAACCTTATACTAACCCTGGTGCTCCAATGGATGCTCCACGAACTTAGACAAACGATGCCACCCCAAAAAAAACGTAAGTTAGAATTAACCTAATAGTAACCCTAATTCTAACCCTAATCCTAAAAAGGCATTACATCTTTGCAGCCAAAATCCACTGCAGCGGATTATTGTTGTTGGGGCCACATGTTCAACAAGTTCTCATCATCTGTTCTTTGTACAATTGGTGTCAATGGGCTGTGCTTATTATTTTTTTTGGTGAGAGATGCGCGGTTATAGGCTGCAAACCCTGTTAGTGGGTTAGTATCTGTTCTCAGTCATGGGCTGGTGGAGGACGGGAGGCTCTACCCCCCTCCTAGTCCTCTGAAAAAAATGTATATACCTTACAAATGGACACAAACCAACGATGGCGCATGAACTTAGCCTTAGAAAAAAAAAAATTGGTGGCTACACCGCACAACCGTCATTGGTAGCCCCTTGCAAGACAATCCTGCTCCGCCCGCTGGCCCCATCGATGCTTGCAGTCAATGGGCTGTGCTTGGGCATGTATATTTGAGATTTTGAATTTGCCCAACAAAGGCCTTGCCTATTTACAAAGATGTTTTTGTAGCTGAATTAGTCAGTTGACACCACTACTTATTACACAACACAAGGATGAGACCAATCCTATTATTACTACTCCCAGCACTAATATCATTTGAGTGAGTGTATTGGTACTCCTTAAATATACTCTCAAATATAGTGTCGAATCTTAACAGTTTAGGGCTAAGCACTAAGGGTCATAGTGACAAAATCGGGGTTTGAGAATATTCGGCAATGATCAAGTTTGGAAAAATTCAGAAAAAATATTATTATAAAATATTAAGTAATTTGATTAGATAATATACAAATAAGTAATTTACTTTGTCGAATTAAACGAATTATTGTGAAATTCATGAACAATTTGTAAATTTTCTAAAATAATTTGTAAAATCGGTAACTAATTTGGCAATCCTAAAATTCGTGAATAATTCAGTACACCTAAAATTTATGAATAATTTGCAAATTTTTCTAAAAACGAAGAATTTTGTTGCTAAGGGTTAGGGCTTGACTTAACTTAATTTATCTTTTCTAATGTCACATCAACTCTCATTTTAACTTTTTAATAATTAAACTAAAGGGTTAAGATTTGAGAGTACATTTTGGGAGTATTTGTAGACTTACAAATGAGTTGCACAACAGTTTTTCTTGAGACCATAAGGGCATGGCATAAAGTGAGAGAAATCCAATCACCTCATTATCTACGGAGTAGGAAGCACGGATACTTCAAATAGGTAATCGTACCCGTATCGGATACCGATACGCCTCCGATATGGCGGGATTCATACGAGATACGGTTCAAACATATTCCTGTTAATTTAAAACAAAGTTTTTATTACAGATACGGCAGGGATACGGCTCCTGATACACTGGGATCACGGCCATAAATAATATATTTTTTTTTTTGAGACCCGGGGGTGTGACCCTATGTCTTTTGTTTCTGCATGGACATGATCTTCTTTATATTTTGCTTAGTGGATGCTAGGATGACTTTCTTTTTTGCTTAGTGGATGATGAGAATGATGAGATGACCCTATTTATTTTGCTTTTGCATGGGCATGGGCATGGTCTTTTTTATACACATAACTGAACTAATGCGATATTTTATAATTATAATACAAAATATAGTATTATTATTTTTAAAAAAAAAATTACAGACATATCCTGGCCGTATCCGTACCCGTATCCTTTTTCTTTAGGTTTTGCCATATCGCCCGTCTCCGTATCGTATCGTACCCATATCCCGTATCCGTATCCGTATCCATGCTTCCTAGTCTACGTATAATTAAACAGTTTCTTCCATATTGGGTACTGATACACTATCACGTATGAAACACCGTGTCGAACCGTTTCCAAATTCCAGTTTTACTCCCCCCCCAACACACATTTCTCATCATAGCAACCCCAAAGTTCAAATTCTCTTCAGCAGCTATATATCTCATATGGCCAGCATGCCTCAGAATCTGACTACCCTTCTACAAAAAATGAGGATTATCAACAGTGCTTGACTACCTTCTATTTGGCCATGTCCTTGTCAACCCCCAATGGAGAAAGGAACTCCCTAATGCTAGTCTTATACTTCCTCCTACATTGGTCAGACCAGCATCTGATCCTCCTACAGCTAGAATTCTTAAGGGAAATTTCCCACTTCGAACCTATTTGGGCTACCCTACCTACCCAAGTAGTTTGGAACAAGTGGTATCTGAGCCTAGTCAGAACACCTGACTATGGGGCCCATGATTGGGTCGTGCAGATCCCCATGTACTATACAACCATGGACATGCGGCGATAATGTGGGGATAAGGGTGAAGATATATCAAGGGAAAGGAACTCGAACTCAAGACCTCTGACTTCTTGAGGTGAAATAAACTTGGCCACTAACTCCACCCCTCGTTGCTAGAGCAAAGCTTGCCATCAAGTTACAACTCAGGAATGGACATCCCCGCCAAGGAGCCCTCTTCTGGCTTCGCCAGAGACAATCCGAGGCCCCTAATGCTAGTCTTATACTTCCTCCACAAATTGGTCGACCATCATCTGATCCTCCTACAGCTAGAATTCTTAGGGAAATTTCCCACTTCGAACCTATTTGGGCTACCCAACCTACCCAAGTGTTTTTTTGGAATAAGGGTATCTGAGCCTCTTAGAGCACCCAACTATGTCATTTGAGTCGTGCTGATCCCCATATACTACACAACCAGGAAAGTTGGGATAAATCCCAAAAGGTGGCTAACAAGGGAAAGGAACTCGAACTCAAGACCTCTGCTTCTTGAGGTGTGGACTTGGCCACTAACCCAACCCCTCGTTGGGCTAGAGGCCAAGTTGCCATCAAGTTATAACTCAGGAATGGACATCACCCGCCAAGGATCCTGCATGCATGTACTGATTGATAGATTGAGAAGTGCTAACGCCAGCTGCACTAAGTCAATTTTTTTTACAAACACATTTTGGGTTCAACACGTGGTGTTACTACCGTATAACAAAAATGGGATGACACTTGTTGCCACCCTCTTGCATCCGACTGGGGTTAGCATTTTTGTTATAGATTTAGCAATCCTATAGAGATTACAACTAAACAGCTTCTCTATTCCACCAACTTTTTGAATTATAAAGTCAACCAGAGTCTACCTGTACCCAAAAACGTGCTTGGTACATTTCCCAAGAGCTCGAACTTGTTGTACACCTACACCATTGCAAATAAAATCAAGACTCCATTTCAAATAATAACTAACTCATTAGAATGAAATTCAAAAAAGAAAGGAGGAAATATTTAATGGCTTTTAAAATGAAGATTAATAGTTTTCTCCACGGCGAGGAGGGAACTATCGCTCCCCGCTCTCACATAGCCACCTCTTCAACCCAACATGAACTCGGGTTAAAGTTTTTTTAATCTTGTTGTTAACTTTTTTTTCTAAAAACCAAGGTGTTTGCTGGAAATCTGGTTTGTGCCGCCATGTGGCGCAATCAAACAGAAACCTTTAGGCCCCCGCGAACTGAGTCGAACAAAGTGACCGAGAGCGCGTTCGCTTCGGTCGTCTGGTCAGCTACCGCCGAAAAGCGTCGATTGGGTGATTTAGAGGGGGGTTCGTCCTTCTATGATGAGTTCTATAATGCCTTCGGTAATTGAAGGGCTTTTCAAATTAACAAAGAAAAGTAAAATATGATAAGTGAAGGTTAAGAAGATGATTAAACAAACGTAACTACTTAATTTGATTGAAAGTAATTGTGGAAGATAATTTACAAACTATCATGTGATCGAAGTGAGTCGCAGAGGCAAAATACAAAGTTCCAACTTTAATGAATGATGCTGAATACGGAATTGCTAAGCGTAAAATAGAACCTTCAAAGAGATGATGATGTTATGTTGTTAAGTTCAGGATTGCCTCAGAACTTATGGGAGAAGTCCTGCTTTCCACGACTTACATTCTCAACAAAATACCCCACAAGAAAACAAATAAGACACCTTATGAATTATGAAAATGTCGAAAATCATCCTATAAATTCTTAAAGTGTGGGGTTTTTTGGCTAAGGTGATAATTCTAGTCCCTAAAAAGATGAATATAGGCTCTAAGACCATCGATTGTATATTCATCGGCTATGCCCATAATAGTAGTGCATATCGCTTTCTTGTTCACAAGTCTGAAAACCCTGATATGCATGTTAACACAATTATGGAATCTAGAAATGCATCTTTCTTTGAAGATATATTTCCATGTAAACATGCACAAGAGTCGAGCTCTTCAAAAATGACTTATGATTCTGTGATTAGCAATAGTCAAGATCAAGAGTTCATGGAGAAAGAGGATGAAGGTGAACCTAAACGAAGTAAAAAGGCTAGAACATCAAATCCTTTGGTCCTGATTTTCTAACATTTTTGTTAGAAAATGAGCCTCAAACCTTTAAGGAAGCAATGTCCACTCCTGAAGCACCATTTTGGAAAGAGGCTGTTAACAGTGAGATTGAGTCCATCATGCAAAATCATACATGGGAATTGGTGGATCTTCCACCAGGCAGCAAACCATTAGGGTACAAATGGATCTTCAAGAGGAAGATGAAAGCTGATGGATCAATTGATAAATACAAGGCCAGAGTTGTTGCCAAATGATATAGGCAAAAGGAAGGCTTGAATTATTTTGATACTTATTCACCAGTTACAATAATAACATCCTCCATATGAAAATAACGATTGCAGCTTTGCACAATCTTGAAATACATCAAATAGATGTTAAAACGGCTTTCCTTCATGGTGAATTAAATGAAAAAATTTATATGGAACAACCGAAGGGTTCATAGTTCCAGGCAAATGAAGGAAAGTTTGTAAGCTGGTTAAATCATTATATGGTTTAAAACAAGCACCAAAACAAGCATGAAAATTTTGACAATGCAATGTGGTCAAATGATTTCAGAATCAATGAATGTAACAAATGTGTCTGTGTCAAAGGCACTAAAATTGGATATGTCATTGTTTGTCTCTATGTTGATGATATCTTTTATTGGCAGCAATAATGATATCATTAAAGTTACCAAGAAGATGTTGAACTCGAAGTTTGACATGAAAGATATGGGTCTTGCAGATGTAATACTAGGTGTTAAAATCACTAGAACATCTGATGGACTCATATTATCTCAATCACATTATATTGAGAAAATACTTGAGAAGTTTAGCAAGGATGATTGTAGTCTAGCAAAACACCCATAGATATAAATCTTCATCTAACCAAAAATACTGGTGAACCAATATCACAGCTAGAATACTATCATATTATAGGCAATTTGATATATCTTATGAACTGCATTAGGCTAGATTTAGCATACTCAATCAGCAAACTGAGTAGATATACAAGCAACCAGGGGTGGATTAATGAAGGCAATAGTTAGGGTTCTCAGATATTTGAGATACACCTTAAATTATAGATTGCATTTCAAAAGATTTCCAGCTGTACTTGAAGGGTATGTTGATGCAAACTAGATATCTGATTCGAAAGACTCAAATTCCACAATGGATATGTCTTTACGCTTGGAGGTGCAGCGGTCTCTTGGAAATCCTCTAAACAAACGTGTATTGCAAGATCCACGATGGAATCTGAATTTATTGCTTTAGACAAAGCAAGAGAGGAAGCTGAGTGGTTTCGTCATTTCTTAGAGGATATTCCAATAGGACTAAACCTGTGTCAGCTATATGTATACACTGCGATAGCCAATCTGTAATTAGAAGGGCACAAAATAGTATGTACAACGGTATGTCTCGACATATTTGTCGAAGTGTAACGCCCCGAAATACCCCCTAGGAGTTTAGGGATATTTTAGGTGTCACACTACGTACCTATCAAACCATCCTGTAATGCACAAGATAAAATACAATACTAACAACGATAATCAGAACGCGGAAGCTAACATATATACGGAAGCGTAAACAAATTTTCATTTCTCCTAATGATCCAAATAGTATTCCAAGTTAACATAAATACAAGCGTCTAAGTCTAAGGTGGACAGGCCCACCTATCAAAATATCAAAATACACAAGACTCTCTCATACTCTCCCCTCAACAGTAGTCGAGGTATTGCCACACATCGAGGTCTCGGTCCGCCTGAGACTGATAGGAATAGCCGGCTCTCTTTCCTCTTATACTCTTCCTCGACCCAAGGCTCCGGGTCGAGGGCTTCCTCAGTACCTGCCGACATGAAAGTACGGCTGAGCATGGAATACTCAGCGAGTACAAGCTACTAGCAAACCATAACAAAAATAAAACACACAACAGTAATATCATACAACAGTAATAAAGCATCACAAAAAAAAAAAAAAAAAAACAGTATAAGGCATGATACAATACAATCATCATGACGTGCGTACATGAATGCGAAAACGCCGATAAAACTCATGCTTGAGAACCCATGGCATGTTCCGGTATGCCTCGTAGAAATCATGTATGCGTGCATGCATGAATGCATGATCATCATCTTGTAAATTTCCATCTTGTAACTTGTGAGCCAGAGGCTAGCACCCGAATCTCCTGGCCTGCCAACCTCTTTGATATACAATGCACTTGTGAGCCAGATGTTAGTACCCGAATGTCCCTGGGCTACCAACCTCCTTGATATGCAATGTTTGGTTTTCTTGTGAGCCAGAGGCTAGTACCCGAATGTTCCTGGGCTACCAACCTCCTTGACAATAGGTGATTTTTATTACTTGTTTAGTTTTCTTGTGAGCCAGAGGCTAGTACCCGAATGTCCCTAGGCTACCAACCTCCTTGACAATAGGTGTTTTAGGGGTTATCTTGTGAGCCAGAGGTTAGTACCCGAATCCTCCCTGGGCTACCAACCTCCTTGACATGCAATATTTTCTTGTTGTTTATTATATGCACATGCTCTTGAAATCTCGGTTCATGCTATCATGCGTGCTCGTGTACGTGTTCATAGTGACAATCATGATAATGGGAATAACCAAGATATGACATTACTATTCAATTCATGATATGAACATAGGTAACATAAGTAGTTTGCATAACATTTGATCAATTTATCATTTATAGGAACGCATGCATAAAACCCATTTCTATATTCTTCATTGAGATCATTTATTCATAGTTTAGGTATTTTGTCAAACACTTTCATACATTATTCCTTAGTAGTTTATCTCCTTCTTTTTAATGCATATTTTCCATTCAATCACACAATGGTAAGTTTGTTATTTGTACAATGCCCATCCTCCATTTTCTAATCCACAGCCCACACATCATCCATCACACATTCGGCATCCAATCGCCGTATCCAACCTCCATCCAAGCATCCCTACCCTTTCTTTATCTTGTTTATATTTATTATAGATGACACATTTTGCAAGGAATAAAACATACTAACCAGAATCATATTTCATAAGGAAAACCTAGATTTATTGCTAGGGTAAGTTAGTAGGGTGTACTAACCTTAGATCAAGGCTTGATCCTTGGTAGAAACCTTGATTGAAGCTCCAACTTGAAAGAAGAACACCTTTGCTTGAAGGAGACTTGAGTTGGGGAAGAAACCCCTTTCAAAAACGTGCTTGGGTTGCTGCCCTAGCTTGGGGAACGCTCTCCACGAGTGCTTGAGCCGTGATCTTAGAGAAAAAATGGACTTGAAGTGATCTAGGGTCTCAAAACCCTTTGATTTCTCTTCCAAAGACAAACCCTAGGTTGGAATCGCCTTCTCCCCTTTCTCCTATTCTCTCAAACTCTCTAAGTGTCGAATGATGCCCTAAAGGCTCGGGTTAAACTCTTAAGGTAAGAGTGAACCGACCAAAGACCATAATACCCTTACTGAAATTTCTGCAAAGCACGAGGTGCCGAACACGTTGAGCTGTGCATAGTGCCGAACACGTTGAGCTGTGCATAGTGCCAAACACGTTGTGCTGTGAACAGTGCCAAACACGTTGTGCTGTGAATAGTGCCGAACACGTTGTGCTGTGAACAGTGCCCAACACGTTGTACTGTGAACAGTGCCAACACGTTTGTGATGTGAATAGTGCCGAACAAGTTGTGCTGTGAACAGTGCCCAACACGTTGTGCTGTGAACGGGTGCCGAACACGTGTCCGTTGTGAAGGGTGCCGAACCCGTTGTCACGTTGTGAAGGGTGCCGAACCCGTTGTCACGTTGTGAAGGGTGCCGAACCCGTTGTCCGTTGTGAAGGGTGCCGAACCGTTGTCACGTGTGTTGTGAACTAGTGCTGAGCTCGTTGTCCCCGTTGTCTTATGTACAACGTGCCCGTCGTGAGCTGTACAACGTACACGTTGTTTGCTGTACAACGTACACGTTGTCTGCGGCACGACGTACCCGTTGTCTGTTGCACGATGTACCCGTTGTCTGTTGCACGACGGCTGCACAACGTATACGTTATCAGGGCTAGAGCTACGTTCTTAGTGCCTTCTGAGCTACGATTGCCTGTAGGTCCAGACTATTTTGGCCATATCTTTTGACTCGTTCGTCCGATTTTGACGATTCAACTTGCATTGGGTTCGTACTTCGAAAAGGAACATTTCTGACATTTCGAAATTTTCAATTTCTCCCTTATTTATTAATTGGACTACAAAAACGGCCAATTAGCTACGAAGGTGCTATTCATTAAGGATGAAAATGTCCGGGGTGCTACACGAAGACATAATACCATAAAGCAATTACTCTTAAACGGAATTATCTCCATTGACTTCATTAAGTCAAAAGATAATAGTGGATCCACTAACTAAAGGTTTAACGAGAGATCAATTAAATTGCTCATCGAGGGGAATGCGGCTAAAGCCTTTGTCTTAAGAGTCACCATAAGGGCAACCCAACCTAGCTGACTAGAGATCCCAAAATCTAGGTTCAATGGGACAACCAAATTGTGTGCGACTCAATGGGATCACTGAGGAGATAACTCTCCTACCCACTCCTATGATAACAGTGATGCATGCAGCGCTAATTAGGGTAAGCTATGCTTTTAACGATTTTTATATCTTGGACATCCAAGTGGGGTATGGCATGATACTCCTAATAAGAATCACCTATATGAGGAGGAAGGGGCCACTTCTATGAGAACTATAAGGCTAAGTTTTCTAAGAGACCCATGAAAACTTGGTATTATTCAGGACCAAAATGAACACAATTGTGAGAACCAACTGTGTCTGGAAAGAACTGTGTGACTCTATTGTCTTGGTTTACACAAAAGGCTGAACAATTCAAGATATCACGTTCACTAATTAGCCAATGTAAATTCGATAGTTTTCACTAGAGAAGGTTCAAGGCCAAACTACCTATCCTGATATAGTAACTTTCCAAAATTACTCTTTATAGTGTTTGCATTTTCATTTGCATTGTTATCCAGCCAATTTCATTCATGTGGGGGATTGTTAGACAAAAACATGGTTTTGGTCAACTTTTGTGTCAAAATAAATGTGGGATTCACACGTTTTTTGAGACGGATCCATGTGGATCCGTTCTCGTACATGAGGAGATTAATGTGATATATTTATTTGTTCAAAACCATTAAGTGGTAAATGAGAATTGACTCCAAAAATACTCACTTGAACATTAGTAATTGGTTGAAGAATGGTGAAGTAGAATAGTCCCACATCGGATAAAAATAGAACCAAAGTGTGTTTATATACAATTACCTTGGAATAAGGGTTGGGCCCTTAGGGCACCCAAGTTTTGTGAACGGGTGAGCACATTGCCAAGGGTTAGACCACCTCACGCTCGTGCACTGCTGCCGCCCGCACAGCAGCTAGGTTGTGTCGTGCCGAGGTCGGGTTGGTTCGGGCTTGTGTTGATACCTATCTATCTTTTTGGACAAAATTCGTTTGAATTTTTTTAAACTCCAAAATTTCCGAAGGGTTATTACCATTTTTTTAATTACAGCTAGTGTATCAGACGATTTCTGTCTGAAGAGAATAGAGGCGTATGTTCGTCTGAACCGTCACCACCTTCTCTATATATAGGATCTTCCTCTTCATTTCATACTACCAGAAAATTCTTACTGTATTGCATCCACTTTTTGAGTCTGCATATTAAGAGAGTATAAGGCCCTAGTTCTGGTTCGACAGGTATATAGATTGAAGTGTTGCATTGTGTGACAGAGATAATTGTATCCTGCGAGGCAGATGCTCAAGAATCGTGAGCACCATAGCGAGGGTGACAATTGTCTTAAGGAACATAGTGGTCAAACACTAGCCTTGATCAACTTCTTCTGTTCAAATTCTTCACTGCTGTAAGTTTTGTTTATGTTTATTGAAGTTATTGTCTTTCATTAAATTGGTTTTCTATTATTAATATCAATTCTGATACGAAAATTTTAAAGTACGTTGTTATATAGTAAGTAAGATTTCCAACACTATTAACTCTTTTTTCATTGGGTTTTATCAGCCTCTTTATAAATTGAATGGTTCTCAGACACGGTAGGTTGTTATTCCCATCTAAACTTATTCACAAAAGATATGTATATGGAGAGGAGGGGAGTATTCCTCCTTGCCCTCACAAGCCCTTCAACTATGGTTACACGTTTTAACCCCCACTACAAGAAAACTACAGCTAGTGATGGGAATACTAGTGACAGAAATATTTCCATCACTAATACATCACTTATAGTGATGGAAATAGCTTCCGTCGCTAATGTTCCGTCTCTAATTAGGTATTCAACACTTAAATAAATTTTTAAAAATAAAATAGGGAATAGAGACAGAATAGGTCCGTCACTAATAAGGATTATTTTAGTGAATAGAAAGAATTTCGTCACTAATGCATTTTGTGACAGAATTGATATTGGTGACCGAATATTTCCATCACTAATTGGGTTATAGATTATTAGTGACGGAAATATTGCCGATACTACTAGGTATAGATTATTAATGACAGAAATAATTCTGTCACTATTGGTATAGATTAGTAGTTGATGGAAATAATTCCGTCACTAAAACTCATTATATAAATGAATATCAGAAACTACAAAAACTCTTTTTTTTTCCCCCAAACTTTTCCGTCTCCCACTCTTCGCGTCTCCTACCACCTCCCAGTGTCTTTTCTTCTGCTCGATCGTCGTCACAAGTTTCTAGCGACTGGAATCGGAGCACTTCTTGATTGACGAGTTCTCCAGCTTGATTCTGGTGGGACAATTCCAGTGAAAGAGATGGTTCAAAAGTAAGGATGAATTCATTCTTTGTCTTTGTTCTTGCCTTCTGGATCTTGACGATTGTTCTTGAACTCTTTTGTGATTAGTTTTGATTTAGATTGGAGCAAGAATTGGGGTGTCTTCAACATGCATGAGTTATTTTGAGGATGTCGTGACCAACGACGAAATGGGATGGCGTCGAGAAGTACCTCACCAGGTTCATGAAGGTTGATGAAAATAGAATTCGATGAAGATCTTTTTTGAGATCCAAAAGCAGAAATACCTTGAAGCACTTGATAATTAGGTGGTAGATTGATGGAATTGAATTTCTTTCTTCTATTGTGCTTGAATTGTATTGTTTTTCAATTGAGTTTCAATACAAGTTTGTTTGATTGGAAGTATGTTGCAGATTTTAAAGTGGGAAATTTTTTTCTTTTTTGGGGGGTTTATTTATAGGAAAGAACGTGCAAAAGCTATGGAGGTTCTTGTGAATGATTTGAAAGTGTTGCCTATAAAGGTTCTTGTGAATGATTTGAAAGTGTTGCCTATAAACCAAAATGAAGAGTTTGTGTCTGAAGAGTTTGATGGAGCTTCTTTTATTTGGGCAGCGTTTAACCTATGATGACCACCCTTTTTCCTCCATCTTATCCCAAATTTTGATACTCGAGAATCTTCTGCCTCTGAATGATTTATCTCTTTTTTATTTTAGTTCAACTAATCTCCGTTTGTCCTTACAGAAGATCTGCCGATTTTGAAACTAAAGTATGATAGCAATGGAACCTGTTCTTGAAGAGAGGAGGCGGATATATATATATATATTTTATCTTTTTTAATTAAAAAAAAATGGCATTAGATATGGAAATTATTCCGTCACTAATGATAATTGAGAATTAGTGACGGAACAATTTCCGTCACTAATGCCCTTTCCGTCACTAAATTTGAAGTTCAAATGCAAACATAAGTGACGAAAACTTTCCGTCGCTAATAGTGACGGAAAGATATTTCCATCACTAATAAGCTTTAGTCATGAACGCATTAGTAACAGATTAGCAACGGATAGTTTTCTGTCACTAATAGTAAATAGTGACAGAAAGTTAAGTATTAGTGACGGAAAATTTCTGTCACTACCCAATAGTTTTCTTGTAATGGCCCTATGTTAATTTTTTTAATTTTTCTCTAAAATACAAGGTTAGATGCTTTAACCTAAGTTTGTAATTATAAAGATCGTGATTATTTATTGGTGATTGTATACATAAAATAACTGAGAATATACATTATAAATGTATGATTCGTTGTGCACTACAATAAAACACCCGAATAGCAATGGAAAATTTTCGTGTCTGATATGAAATTTTCATGTCTAATACTATTAGACACAGAAATAATGACCGTGCCTAAACCGTGATAGTTACTCTCGTCACTGATGCTATTAGACACATATTTTTTTTTTCGTTTCTAATAATATATAAATATTTCCGTATAAATCGTAAAAAACATAAATGACGTCACAATTTTCCGTGTCTAAAGATAGTATTAGACACGGAAATATTTCTGTGTCCAAGAATGTCAGCAATGGAAATAATTTTGTGTCTAATATATGTTTGACACGAAATTTGTTCGTGTCTAATACTATTATAATACATTACTATTTTACATCACCTTTAACATTAGAGACATAAATAATTCTGTCTCTAATACTATTTTTTTTTCTTTACAACCAGTACCTTGAATCTCATGCCATAACCTGTTTTTTCAAATACACCTGTAACCTATTTTCAAACATTTCAATAATGTAACATATTCATATCCACATCCATATCCACATCTATTTCCATATACACATTCATATCCACATCCACATCCATAACTATATCAAAATGAGTATTCTTTCGACATTCATAACTATAAACATTAACAAGTGTCAATTGTCAATTAGAAATCATCAGTCTAAAAGTCCACAATACCAAATATTTTTACTAGAAAAAAGTGAAGTGTGGTTTATAGCTATAGCTATCACATGCCACCAAGCATGTGATAAAATATGTCTAATCAAGGGGGAACTCGGGGGGCTATGTGGCATCGTCATCACAGGCAGGCAGAACTGGGAGGACACCTGGGTAGACCTGGGATGGAGCACCTGGGTAGAACTGGGATGGTCCCCCGGGGTGAAACTGGGATGGTCCCCCAGGGTGGGACTGGATGCTCCAGCCTGGGATGGTGCATTGAGGAAGGATGGGTATGCCCCTGTCTGGAAGAACTCAGCCATGTACTGCCGGTGCGTGGCCACCTCATACTCTAACCTTGACACAGTCGCCTGGTGCGCTTCCTCCACTGCCATTCGCGCAGCCTCTGCCACCTGCTGACCAACCTCAGCATCCTGTGCCCTCCGCCTCCAGTGATTTACATCTAGAGCGTGGAACTACGAGGGTGTAACACCAAGTCCATAAGTGTGGACACGCCGTGTCAGTCTAGACCCATCACCTGGGTGAATACCTCATTTCGGGTCGTGCTACTCTCGGTGCCCTCAGGGTGCTGGGTCAATCGCTCAGTCATCTGCGTCTGTAGTTATAGATATATCTTCAATTATATTACGAGAGAGAAACCTAACAATAAAAACATAGTTTGCATGCAACGTCAAGAATAATGATGAATAAAGCAATAAACATACATGCAACTATTGCGATGTCTCATCGATGAAAGTCCCTCTCGGCGTGTATGCAACACCCCAAACATATGGAGTAGGTCCGGCTCCAACCCGTTTGGATGGTTTGCACGCTTCATTAACAATTTAGAGGGTATTAATAACTTCGTAACAAAATTAATATCGAAAGTATTAATTGAACGAGAAAACCCTAAATGATTGTGTGATAGCTATACATTTGTCTCCCTGTAATGGGCATAGGGCCTTGTCCCAGCTATGTGTGCCATAGTCAACTGCATTCGGTTTTGCCTATTCCTATCCCTGGTTGCCTATTATTTACATGATGTCAGTCAGTTAGTATTGTGAGGGTATTGATGATAGAAGATTAAACCTAAAACTGTGTGTATATTATGGCCTCTTCTGTCCTCCAGTGGTCCACAAGTGCCCTCCACTGGTCTGGCTATACCCTATTAGACACATAGCATACTGCGCCTGTAGTGAGCACTCCGGTTTGTATCATTCATCGTACAACTGCTTTCATCAAGCTTTCCACAAAATATTGCATTTTACAACATCCAATCCCTCGTCCGCTCGTTGGGAATGTGAAACTGTGTCTGCAAAAAAATAAAGGCAACCACAGCATTAGAGTTAGTACATTGAACGTCCACAATAAGTAAATAAATAACACAAGGGAAAACACACATTTTTCTTACCAATATGATATGTAGCATCGCCTGCTTCCTCTCTTGAAGGACAAGCCTCTAGTCCCTATGTATCCCTAATGGGATGATATTCTCGTCCTTCGCCAGAACCCTTATCGTTGTAGTCAGCTTCATCGTATTTTCCCAATGGGCTGCCCCAGTTTGTTAACTTTCACAACCGTCATGCCTTCCCCTGGTGGGGGCGGGCTAGGCATCCTATTCGCACCCCTGGTGTGTCTGCGGGGCTGTGCAAGAAAAATATTGCCGTAATCATACATAATAAGCATGAAACTTGTAGCAACAGTCATAAATAAATTGTTGTTCAAGGGAATATGTACCTATTGCAAGCTCAGGTGCTTCCTGCTGGGGTGCCCCTGCCAGCTCCATCTCATGATCGCCGGGGTGAACCGATCCTACGGGGGTCGATCATTGGTTGGGATGTACCAACCCCAGAAGAAGAGGAGGCCTCACAGTCCCTACGCGGGCATCTAAAATACAACCACATCCTGCTATTACAGTGCAATATAGAAATATACAACATAATTAAATTTTAGAAATACCCGCACAAATTGCTAAAAATGTGGAAGAAGAAGAATAACATAAAAGATTTATTGACAAGGTACTGTTTTTATTTTTATTTTCTACTTCAGTTTTATAGTATTTAATTTTTTTGTATCATTGGTTTTTTTTGGTGGGTGTGTGTTGCTTTATTTAATATTCGATGTTTCTGGCATTGTAGATAGGATTAGATTATATTATCAGGTCATTTCTTGACATTGTCTATCACCATGCTTGCTTAAGCTTGGTTACAAGGTTAGAGGATAACACATCAGTACGTAATAGTGATCATATATGCTGCTTTGCTGCTCCCACTTTATAATTTTCTATGGTGTTCTTTTGTTGTTCAATTATGTAACAAAATCTCTCTTTGATTCTGAAAGAGGAACTGTAAGGAGGTACCTCTGATTCATTGACATTACCGTCTATACAATAGACTTCATTATTGGCTCTTTTTTCATTTTGTGACCTCCTAAATAATGCATTTGATATGACGGTTAACCATCCAATGGTGTCCTCTCTTATGGAAGTTTGTATCCTACTACATTGTGTTTGTGCCATTGGTAGACCTCACCCTTAGTGCTTGACATGTTCTTATTTAATGTTCCACTAATTTAGTTTTCTTGCTTTTTATAATCTTTTTGATTATTTGATAGCTCAGATGCGTGTTCTCATGCCTATGGAAATCGTTCTGGATGCGATATATGACAGGGGGTTTACTGTGTAACATGGAGACCATTTGTTTTGTAGATCTCATTACAAGCCTTTTATGGGACACTTCCAATCATAAGGACAATTCTCAATCGGGGAAAATATATCCTTAATTGGTGCATGGCATCAAGCCTTCTCAGCTCTCTTGTCATGAAGCCGTAATGCATGCATGCACTATGGGATAATTCACTCTATGGGTTTGTTGATGTGAGAAGCATCCACATGAACAAGATTGGTGCTCCAGAGCGACTCATCAGCTTACTCTCCAAAAAAGAAAAGAACATTGATAAAATGAGTTTCAATAGCGAAAATGAACATTGTAATTCTCTAGAAAAATGTTATTACATCAAGTTTCTATATAGAGAGTCCATCATCATTTTCTTCAGAATCACCTGAGGGGTTATGTAAAGACTCCGCCTCGGTGATGGTTAGAGGTACATCAATTATTGTTCCAAGGGTATCTGCCCTAATATCACTAATATGTTCAACATCCAGTCTAGTGTCATCAAATCATACAACATTCGGTTGCACGATTTCGGGCAATGCATCAGCCAAATTTAGATGAACTCCCTCTATCATGTCGAAGTATTCCCTTGGTGTGAACTAAATGGTAACGTGCCAGTATTTTTCTAGCGGGTCTTCGACATAAAACACTTGCATTGGTTGTGAGGCAATCTCAAAATAGACTAATGGCATTGCCTTCAATATTTCCTCTTCCTATAGTCTCCAACCATGACCCTGGTTAGTTTGCCTTCTCATGTTCAATCGGCAATTTTCTTTTTCTACTCTAGGCACCAAATTCGTGTCTACAGCTGGGACTCCCATTGCTTTCACTGTCTATCAGCGTGATTATTTATCATCCGAATAAGAAATGATAAAAAAAAAAAGGGATGATGTGTCTCTCTCTCCTAGAGATAAAAAAAGAATAAAAGCAAAAGACGGTAAAAGTACCAAAAAGGTTGTGATTTCTTGACAATTATATAGGAAGAACACAAGTGTCGACACAAATTCCACGATATGTGAATAGATCACGAAATAAGGGATGAACAAATATTTATTTATTTTAAAGATGGTATAACACTTAAGAATCCTCTTATTAACAGCCACAATTTTTGAAGTAAAAGATGAGGGCCAAAGTGTGATGTTGATCTTCTCTGAATGTGTTGATGCAACTTTTTTTTTCTACCGGGTTTTGCACTTGATTGGCTAAAAAGTTGTTCTAGAGGAGAACTGATTTCTTTGTGCCTTTGTCTTCTCGAGAATGTTTTGATTTATTTTCTCTAAAGAAAGACTTGATTGCTTTTTTTTTTTTTGTGAAGGTTTGACTTGTGTTGTTTAATGATTCTTCTGAATACTTCTTTCTAAGTCTTCTTTCTGGATCAATCCCTTCCTTACTTCTTCTGACTCAATCCCTTTTTAGCTTCTTCTCAATCTCTCTTCAAATCTCTAGTTTTGAGTATTATTTATAAACCTTTTGAGATAAGGATTTTAAGAGTCCCACTCCATTTAGTGGTTTAAGAGATTTAGAAGACTTGGATAGACCCCACCCATTTTCTTGAGTATTGAATCCATATTCAGGCTTCTTGTGTTAACGGATCAACTCATATGTTGAGTGTGTGACCCATTTGAATTTGGACTTAGGTTTTCAGTTTATGGGTTTTCTACTTTTGCCCAAACCTGAGCCATTGGAGGCCCATGTCTTGCCATTAAGCCCATATTTAAATGTGTAGGGCTTTTGAATAATTTTAGGCTATTTGTACAATTTATGGGTGTGTAGAGACTTTTGTGTAAAATTGGGAAATTTTAGGGTTTTATAACCGGTAAAGGAGAACCCTTGAACAAGAAAGTTTACAGTCAAATGGATTTTATAGAAGTCTTGGTTCTTTCTGACTTGTAGGTTCCACATAAGGGATTAATAGTAGGGAAGCTCTAAGATTTGGAAACGTATCGTGCATAGGAAGGCTCTTCAATAGGGGTGGCAATGGGCTGAGTATGGGCTTAAATTTTGGTGATTTTTTAATGATGCTTTTAAACCTGACAAATTTACAAAGGCTCCAAAGCCCGAAATTGACCCAATTTCCATCCCTTACTCTTAAAGATATCAACTTCAAAGGTTTTAATCTTAATAGGTAAAGTGTTTGTCAAAAATTTTAAGCAGGTCTTTGGCTGAGAAAACTTAAAAAAAAAGAACAGAAAAAGAATAGGACATTATTATCTATTCTGTGGGTTGGATGTACACAAATTAGGGTGTAGTCAGTCGAATATTGGGGTGCCTGTTGTTGTACCACCCTTTATAAAATGTCCAAATATTGAGTCATCCTCCAAATAGGGTGGAGGTTTGATTTATTTCCGAAGGACAACTGTGGGAGCAAATTTTTCTTAAATATGGCTTTACAATTGAGAAAAAAATGAACGTATAAAAAGGTTACGCAGCACTGCAGGAGAAGGTATGGATCGATACCCGAGAGGTCCTTAATTGGGTTCGGATCACTTGTTACCCAACCCAAGCATTACCGTAACCGAACCCGACCATGCCATGAATGAAGTTTTTTTCTTTTTTTCCTACCCACGGATGATGTTGCAAGTTAGCAATCTATCAACTGAGTTGCTAAAATCCATAATAAGAAAACGCATGGTATAGAGGCCCGGTAGGCCCAAACTTGGACTATTTAATAATCAGACCAGGCATTTAGACCTAACATAGTTTTCCAAGGTTGTTTTTTCAAGTACTTGGGCCGGAACTAACAAAGCCAGCCCAGTTAGAAATATAGCCCAAGCTTGTGCACCGACTTAACGGTGCTGGGCTGCAGGCCAGCCCGTCCAATTTTTTGATAGGAAACATAGTTGGGAACTTGCCATCCGAGAGCAGATAGGGGTTCCCAGCGACCCAGCCCAAACCACTGAAACCCCCCCTCCCCCCTCAAAAAGGAATTTTGCAAATCACTCTTTATAATTGTAATCCTCACTTGCAAAGCCCCCTTTATCTACCCTTTTATTATTTTAAACTCTGGTTAAAAAGTTTTAGAGTTGGTCTATGGATACTCCCAAATATACTCCCTACTCCTAACCGTTTATAATTTATCACTAAGGGCCAATATTTGGCCCAACTTATTTTATCTTTTCTAATGCCACATAACTCTATCTTAAAAATTGAATAAAATGGTATATTTGAGAATACACTTTGCATTATCCGTAAACCAATTCAAAGTTTTAACTCTTAGGATTAATATTTAAACAAAGTTAGATTATTTAATCATAAGGGTTAGTATAACTTAATAGTAATTAATGGAGGTTAAAAATAAAAAGAACACATGTTTACCTGTGGGTCCCAACTCCCAAGTAGGGGCGCACTTAGGCCAACTTGGGGCTTTAAAACATTTGTAAATGTATCTACCTACAAAAAATACCAAAATTCAAGCCCAAACCAAGCCTTACCACTCCTAATCCTGAGTTTAATAGGAATTGAATAAGATACCAACTCAAAAATATATATATATAGGATAAGAAAGATCAAAAAAAAAAAATTTATAATATATTAACCTACCAACTCAAATATATATATATATATATATAGGATAAGAAAGATCAATTTTTTTTTTTTTTTAATATACAAACCACACATCCCTCAATCTTAACTCAAGCATTCAACAACACACCCCTCTAGAAAAAGAGGGGAGAGTACAACACGAGGAGAGTGGGGCTATCATTTCCCCTAAAAATAATGCCCCTTGTACGCATTCTTTTGACATATGGGGTACCAAGATTATTAAAATGAGCCCTGAAAAGCGGACCATAGGTCGGGTTCTAAGCTGACCCAACGTGTGTCCGTTTTTAACCCTTGTTTAACCATGATTAAATTTAATTAAATTAAAATCAGTATTTTTGTTTTTTCTAATAATCATGGTTAGATTGCTTAACCCTAAGGGGTTAACAACAGTCGATGGATGAGGTCACTGGGTGGGGTCAACTTCTAAGCTGACGTTATCCATTTCCACATTAAATTAGAGATACGATAAGTTCAAATCTCTATTTCCAGAATAAAAATTCCCCGAAAATGCCGAAACACCTCTTCCGATATACGAAGTTGAAGAATCAGGAACACGTCTATTTCTCCAATATCACCGCCATATCTGCGCGAGAGATTCGCTTCCCCTGCGAAAGCAGTAACCATATCTACTAGTATAAACACCACACACGCCACCCCAGATAGTGTTCATGCAATTATGCAAACCTACCTTCCTTCCTCAAATTACAAGGCCTAAAGAGAAATCCTTAATAGATCATCAGAAGCTAAGAAAAACTACAACACACAGATGGGATAAAAGCTTAAGACATCAAATGCTCTCAGCGCTGTTGCCGTTGTTGTCGATGACGTTGTTGGAATGATTAGTGTATTTCTTTGAAGAGCCCTTGCAGAGCTTGACTGGGTATTTAATGGCGTTAAGCTCTATCTTACGAAGAGCAGCTTTACCAAGATCGACACCACATATATCAGAGAGCCTGACCAGGTAGAGCAAAACGTCTGAGAGCTCTTCTCCCAAGTGTACCTTTTCCTCTTCCTTCCAATCACCCAGTCCCTTTGGAACCTCTCCTTTCCACTGAAATATCTCTGACAACTCTCCCACTTCTCCCACCTGAATTACCAAAATAATATAGCCAAAAACCTCTATTATTCCTTTCTGGGTAAAGAGAAAAAGAAAAGGACAATTATTTTCAGCTTTCCTGAAAAAGTAAAGGGATCCCGGGCGGAAATCGGTTCTCCGGCCGAAATCCGGTTATGGGTATGCCAGGAAAAAATAAGAAATGATTTTTTTTTTCCTTTTCAACTACGAAAGCTAAAAACAAGAGAGACAGAGAGAGTTCTTGTAAGGGTATTGTTAAAATTACCAGAGCCAAGAGCAGATTTCTAGGGCTGTGGAACTGATCCCAGTCTCTATCCTTTGCAAACTTCGCCAATTTCTTCTTCAACTCCTCAAGGGTAACGCTTTCTCCTTCTGAAACCCCAGTCATCTCTCTTTTCCGGTGCGCAGGGTAAGAAGGTGCGCAGGATAAGAGTGAGGAGACAGAGACGAGTATGACCCTGAAATAAGGTTGTGTGAACCTGTTATGATTTTTTTTTATAGAGGGTCAGGTCAGTACAGAGAAAGATTTCTATCCTAAAAGAAATGGAGAAAGATGATGGTATTAGGTACCCTTTTATGGAAAGTGTGCCGTTGCATGTGTCCTCTTTTTGACGACTAAGCTACTGGCCTACTGGTCCAATGCACCGACCTTCCTTATTGGGGTTATGCCACGTGGTCGTTTGGTTGGGTTATCCCCTCGAATCGTGGCAAATTCGTGGATTTTGGTAGGTACCAAAAATTATTATAATTATTTGAGGTGCCCCTAGAATGTAGGGGTGATTATCGGCTCGACTTGGCTCGGTCAACGGAATTCAATCAAACATTTTTGGCTCGATTGAGTCGAACCCAGCTTTGATTCAATCTTGAAACTTTGTTTAAGCCGAGATTGAGCCCTGTTTGATTTGACTTGGCTTAAAGCTAGCTTGATTGAGTCGAGCCCAGCTTTGATTCGATCTTCAAACTTTGTTTAAGCCGAGCTTGAGCCAAGGCCCATTGGATTTGGCTCGGCTTAAAGCTTGGCTCGATTGAGACTTCATAGTGGGCTTGGTTGAATATTACGTTACATATTATTAAACTAATGATAATAAATATTTATTTGTTATATTAATAATAATAATATTATTCATTTTTTAATGAATCAAGTTGGAGCCAAGCTAAGCTTGGCTTGAGCAAAGCCAATCTATTCAAGCTGAGGTAGACTTGACCTTGAATTAGTTTGAGCCAAGATTGAGCTAAGCCACTCTATTCGAGTCGAGCTTCAAGTCTAACTTTTCGAACTCGAGGCCACATGCCATATCCGTGGGTATAACACGTCGTTGCTACCCTGTCGCGACCCAAAATCTCACCTAGAAGTTGATAGATTTTAGCTTGTGACTTATCATATCAAACCATCTTGTAAAACACACAAGACATATTAACAACAGAAGCTAAATTTTTTTTTATACATGACTATAATTCAAGTATTTATCAAAAAAGAACAAAAATAAAGAATGAACATCCTCACTCAACAAAAAGTATATACATGTTACTCCCTCTCGTCACTCAATAATAAGCCTCGTAAGGCCACCTGTTAAGGTCTTTCCCCTCCTCAGGGTGATCTAGAGCAAGATCCTCCATGTACTGCTCTTCGACTTATGGTCCAGGAGCACATATATCGAAAGGACCTGCTGAATATAACAGTTCGGTTGAGCATGAAATACTCAGCATATACAAACTACTAGCTAACAATGATATAACATTATTAATCACATGCTAATACGTAGAGATATATTAGTTTACCATGTGAGCAAATCCGAACGTAGAAATAAACCTTTGACTTATGATCTTTCTTTGAAATCAAAAGCCTTATGAGCCTTATGAGAAACCAAAACCTAGAAAATTTTATACTCTTTTTCCTTGGGTCCTTAACAACCAAACACACACAATATACACTTAACTCAAATAAAAACCCTCATTTTATTTCATAACATGAAATCACAATTACATTGAGGCTTTAGGACTTTATAAGCCCCATACAAGGCACTATTCACAGCTCAGTGCATTTGGATTCCAGGGTTCCACATCATCTACCCTTACAGGAATTTTGTCCTCAAATTTAGGACGATACAAAATGCAAAATAAAGAGAAACTACATAAACAGGTCAGGGTACTTTTCTCTCACTTCATCTTCACGCTCGCACATAGCTTCTTTGGTTGAATGGTGTTGCCAACGCAAAAGAATTAAGGGAATAGTTTGGTGTGCAAGACTTGATCTCTTGAGAATAGATAATGAGAATTAAAATAGAAAGAGAATCGTAATTGGATTAGAATTAGAAAGACTATAGACTTGATCTACAAGTTAGCAATCTAGGGGGTCTATATATAGACCCCTAGTGTGGAACGTCCAACACTAAGAAAACCTCTGAAGAGATTAAATTATTCTCTTTTCTCTCTCTCCCTCTATAGTGCATGCCCACCCCTCTCTCATCTTCTTTCTTGGTTTGAATTTTGATTTTGAAAATAAATCAAGATTGATTGTTTCTTTCAAGATCAAGATTGAATCTTTGTTGTTCAAGAAGAGTTCTTGCAATCAAGAAAAGAAGAAAGATTAAAGAGCTTGGAACGGAATGGCCATTAGCTTCCATTGGAGAAAAGCTTTAAAGAATTTAAAGAAGGTTTGTTTGAATCGCGAAAGAGACTTTTTACTTACGAAGTTTTGTAGATATTGTTCTATCCTTCGAATCGCAAAGAAGACTTTGCACTTCCAAAGTCTTAAAGGTATTGTTATAATCCTTCATTGAATAAAATCAATTAGAACTATAGTTAGATCTTAGAATTCGATGTATGCCCTCCAAGAACTGTTTTTGTAAAATTAATTAAAAAGAGGTATAGTTTCACACGTAGCCTTCCTTTTGAATGTGATGATACCATTTCCATTCAAAGAAAACTCACAACTACCACTACTGATAGATTTGTCCCTGTATGCTAACAACTCTATATCCGACCCCTGAAGCTCTTGGATCCAGTCCAAGATAGTGGGTCTAATTGCCATGTTGGCCACTAGCACACCCGAATGACTCACATTGAGGCTCGCATCCCTATTGGACACATCTGCCAACAACCTCCACTCTCGGACTATCATGTGTGCCAAAAGTCTAGGAGGCTTCCAACTAAGAGCATCCTCTACCACATTTGCCTTACCCGGGTGGTACTGAATGGAGTACTCATAGTCTTTCAAGAACTCTATCCATCAACGCTATCTCAGATTTAGCTCATTCTGAGAAAACAAATACTTCAAGCTCTTATGATCTGTGAACATTTCGAACTGTTCCTCATAAAGGTAGTGCCACCAAATCTTTAGTGCAAATATAACTGTCGCAACCTACAAGTCGTGCGTAGGATAGTTCTTCTCATGCTCTTTCAACTATGGGGAAGCATAGACAATGACCTTCCCATGCTGCATCAGAACACATCCTAGCCCGACATGCGAGGTGTCACTATAAACCATGAAGCCAACATTCCTAGATGGAACTGTGAGAATGGGAGCCATAGTAAGTTGCTTCTTCAGCTTCATGAAGCTCATCTCACACTTATCACTCCATATGAACTTAGCATTTTTCCGTCTAAGATACGTGAGCGGTGTCGCTAAGCTGGAGAATCCCTCTACAAACCATCTATAGTAACCTGCTAAGCCGAGGAAACTCCGTATCTCGGTAACACTCTTGGGCCTCTCCCAGTTCATCACTACCTCTATCTTCACAGAGTCCACTGAGATCCATTCCGCAGATATCACATGGCCAAGGAATGCTACTTTCTCTAACCAAGGTGAAGTAACTCCTCTATCTGCTCCTTCAACTCTTTAAGATCAACTGGGGCCATCCTGTATGGTGCCCTAGAGATCAGAGCAGTGCATGGAGCAAGCTCTATAGCAAACTCAATTACCCTATCAGAAGGTAATCCTGGCAAGTCTTTGGGAAACACGTCCAGAAATTCACTCAAAATCAGGATGGTTGATGAATCACATACTTCCAGGTTCGAGAGGATTAGAGCTGCAAGGCGGGCAATGTCTCTCCTTCGTAGCCCTCGGAAGTGAAAAGGCTGTACCCCATCTAGCCTGAAGTCCACCATCTTCTCAAAGCAAGCCACATGTACGTGGTCAGTAGCGAGCCAATCTATCCCGAGAATGACATCAAAGTCTTGGAACTCCACGATGATAAGGTCGGCTAAAAACTCATGCTACCCAACTTGTACAACACAAGCTCGATATATTTGATCTACGACCATTGACTTGCCAAGTGGAGTCGAGATGGACAACTCACCCTCCAACTGACTCGGCTCAGAAGGAAATCCCTTTATAAAGCTAGGCGAGAGAAATGAACGAGTGGATCCAATGTTGATCAACACTCGGGCTAAGCATTTGCTCACTAGAAAGGCGCTTGGTATTATAATTAACTTACATAAATAAATTTCAAATTACATATATAATGTATTGGTAGCATGTTATATACATCGGCAATCATAGCATATATAACTTGATAGTTTATAACTTATATGAATGAGACTTGAGTGTAACTTGCATAACATCGTTAGATGCATATGCGTCCTCTCCGACATGGCGAAGATCCTGCCTTGATTCGCCTAACAGGGTGGCTGTGGGGGCCTGAAAGTCTGGAATATTTCCCAAGGATTGGACCCTAGAGGGGGGTGAATAGGGTTTTGACAAATTCAAATTTCTTCTTAATCACTTAAGCAAAAATTCAATTATACTAATTAAAAGGGAATATAAATTTAGCAATACTACACAAACAATAAAAAACAATAAGTAAATGAGAAGGGTAAGAGAGAGCAAACATAAGATGTTGTTCTCTAGGTTCGACAATCCCATCTACGTCCCTGCCTCAACTTATACTCACTTGTGGATTCACCACGATTTTCTAATTGCACAATCTTCTTACGGATGAAGATCAAACCTTACATGTGTAAGAAAATGCCCTCTCTTGACTTCCACAATCTTCTTCCAGGTGAAGATCCACCTTACAATAAAGTTCCTCACTTCAAGGACAAGAATCCATCGATTCTTGATTTCAAGCACACTTTGTAGAAAGAGATTTTATAGTTATAAAATGGTTCATACACAAGCTGGATGATCTTTTTTAAAGCTCTCTAAAAATCCCTCAAAGATTGGAGCTGAATAGCTCAAGATTGGGCTTTTGGGGTTTCTAGGGTATACTCAATAGATTTGGAAATATAAGCTTGTGAGTGATTCATTGAATGATCTAGAAATAATAGTTGTTATTTCTAGGGTATCCCTCAAAGAGTCGTTTTAAAAAATAGCCATTATGAGTTAAAAAAAACTTTGTCCCATGCTATCTGGTCGACTAGATGATTCATCTGGTTGACTAGAAGAAGGCAGTGGCCAAATAAAATTCTGGGCATTGATCTGGTCGACTGGATGGATGATTTTCACTGAAAATCACTACTTTAACCAACCTAGATGATGAGAATGATTTGCTAATTCATTTAACTTAAATTTATCAAGATTTTAATGATTATTTATGATGTCTTAGGGCCTTAGAATGATATTTAAATATAGTCTAAGGTACCTATGGTTAATCTAGGCATTGAGCTTTGAAATAACCAAACTTTGACGACTTACAAAAGTCCTAAGCACTTTCAATAAAAGTAGAAAACATTAAACCTTCTAATAAGAGAGTCTTCAAAGTCCTTCAATCTTGATCTTTGATCTTTTCTTTGGATGTATCTTCATAACATTTCCTTGTAGACCAAGATGGCTTCTTAGTGGATCTTCTTTTTCTTCATGCCTTGGGATTTGTTCTTTTGCAAGACTTGGAATAATCTTCAGCTTAATTTGATAGCTTGCTTATGACTTGATATTGGATCCTTTCATTCCTTGTTGGCATTTCCATGCTCTATGACTTGAATGATGTGTTAATGCTCTTAGTAGACTGTATCTCTAATGCTCTTAGTAGACTGTATCTCACATAAACTCAACCGAGACATTAGTAACACATAAGTCATTACATTAGTGTGTTATCATTAAAATCATTAAGGTTATTTATGATTGTAACCTATAATCTAACAGTGAGAACCCTAGCTAAGAAGCCTACCTAACTAGGGGTCTGCTCCACTAAGACTGGGCTAGCAGGATACAGAGAGGACACTCTCTGATCAGATGCCCCTGATCTCCATAGTGGAAGCAACCACCAAAGAGTCTGTGACACTCTCCAACCTTGTGCCTCCGGCCACAATTTGTCGCGACCCAAAACCCACCCTAAGAGTTAGAGTGAATCTTGGATGACTTATCATGACCTACATGACATGCTTGACAAACCATCCTGCAAAACACTCGAAGCATATACAAATAGATGACAAAATAGCGGAAGCATAACTAACATGGCACAACGGAAGTCCAACCAAAACCTCTATGTATATACATGATCCAAGTTTGTGTACAAAAATGAATCAAAATAAAGGTGTGGACATGCCGCCAAAAATACATGGGTATAATCTCTCATGCTCACCCACGCTCACTTAAAATCTACCCTCTAATAATTGCCCTCCACCTGAGGCTCCTCAGCAGGGACCTCCTTGATGTACTCCTCCTCCACCCATGAGCCAAGAGCACAAATATCAAAAGGTGCAGTCGCTCCACTATCGCCTGCTGACATCAAAAGTACGGCTGAGCATGGAATACTCAGCGGGTACCAAATACTATCCAATAGTCATAGCATAATAATAAAAGATAAAGCAGGAAGCAATTCATATAATTGACATGAAAGTAAACAGTTTATATTTCATGCTTGCATCACATCAAAGTCGGAAAAACTCTTGAAATCATCATGTACCTGACTTGACTTAAAATACTCTTTTCGTACTTGAAAAACATGTCTTGTCATGTTCCGCTTCGTTTGTCTTGTTTTGTCGTGTCATGCATGTCGTGTCATGAAATGCAAGTGCTCATGCTTGCTTGGAAATTAAACATGCTCATGCACTTGAGATGTTAGCGCCCTTGAACAACTTGTGAGGGAGGGTGGCCTAGAGCCCCCTCTTAAGAAAATGACATGCAACTTGTGAGGGAGGGTGGTATAGGACCCCCTCTTATCGAAACATGAAATTAAACTTGCATGATTGAAGGCTCGCTAACATCTTGCTTGACTTGTGATATCGGAGCAAAGCATATCTTAGGATATGCCCTACCCCTATTATCAACCCTTACTTTTGGCCTTGTCATGGTGGTTGTGAATTGAGACTTTCATACTTGGTTTTCTTGAAAACAAAACACGGTGTTTCATGCTTGAAAACTCTACTCATGGACTACATGTCGTGCTTGTGGTTTCGTGTACAATTAAGAATGACAATGGTACATAAGCATTTTCTAAAAACAATTATCATTTTCTTCATTTTGGCATTTCATCAAACACTTGGTGCGTATATTATGGTTAATACCTAAATCTTGCTTTTCTAGATGGATTAGCGCTCATAACATACATGTGTGTTCATTATTAATACAATGCCCTTCCCATTTCGTCCATCACAAAACATACATACGGCATCCATCGCCCATACACACCCACACAACCATCTATCTCCATTCATGTACCCCATTACTTTATTATGTTTAGAATTCGGGGGAAAACCAAGAATAAGAAGAAGAATATGAACTAGGAGGGTAGCATAGGGTACCAACCTTCAATAGAATAAAGAAAACCCTTGATTTGGAGTCCCAACTTTGAAGAAGAACCCCTCTTGGGTTTGAGGAACTCTAGTTGATTTGGGGAAGATCCTTCCTTGAAAATCTTTAAGCTTGAGCTTCCCTTGATCTCTAATCAAAACCCTCTTTGGAGGTTTTTCCTAAATTCCCCTTCTCCTATCTTTCTCTCCTCTAAGTTTAGAAAAGCCCCAAATGAGGTTCCCCAACAAGCCAAGGGTTTAAAACTCTTAAAATTCGGAATCTTCTACCATGTGCGATCAATTGCACACTTAGCTACGATCGATCGCGGATCAGTGCGATTGATCGCACATGGATGCGATTTGTCGCACATGAACCCGAACACTTTTGTCTGATTTTTCCCTTGCATGTGATCAATCACACATTCTTGCGATCGATCGCAGATCCCTGCAATCTATCGCACATGGCATCCCATCTATCGCATATAGTCTAGAATGCTTGGGAACAATTTCACCTGCATGCGATCGATCGCACCTAACTTGCGATCGATCGAACTCCCCAAATTTTGTGGTTTTCTCTCATTTTCTCCACTTTGATATTTCGGTCATAACTTTTGACTCGTTCGTCGGATTTTGACGATTCAACTTACGTTAGATTCATCTTTCTAAGAGGAACATTTCTAGCATTTTAGAAATTTCAAATTCTACTTTCTTTATGGACCAAATTGTCCCCAAAGTTGACTGATCTGCAAACTGGAGTTCGGTAAACCAGAATTTTAACATATCCAACTTAGGAATCCCACTTCTCAACACTTAAAGTTCTTCAAAATTTCTCATTTCATAGAAATGGAAGATTACAAAGGCTTATAGCCTTGGCATAGGTTCCAATACATGGAAAAAAGTTCTGGGGTTCTACACAATTAGCTCAGGCCTCGAATGTAGATTCTGAGGACGTAGGCAGCTCATATCGGGTGGCCTGTGTAGTAGTAGGGCGAGGTGCCTATGGTGCAAGAGGAGGCCTCTGCGCTTGTGTAGGCCTGGCTAACTGGTACGGGTCACTCCTTGTTAGCCTATAGGTTTTCAACCTCAGGTAACCTTATTGATTTTGATGATAACACAATAATGTAATGATATTTGTGTTACTAATGTCTCGATTGAGTTTATGTGAAAATCAGTCTATCAAGAGCATTAGCAAACCATTCAAGGCAAAAGCATGAAAATGATACCATCCATGAAGGGAATTCATCATCAAGTCAAAACAAGCCATTGGATCATGTTGAAGATGTTAAAGATTATTTCAAGACATGAAGATGAAGATTAAAGAAGAAGGATGATCATAAAGATGAAATCAAATCAAAATCAAGTTGAAGAAGAATGAAGACTCTCAAGAAGGTTTAAATGCTTTATTATTAATGTGAGGGTATTTAGGACTTTTGTAAAAAGTCCTCAAAGTTTGGTTGTTTGAAAGCTCAAAGCCTAGATTGACCATAGGATCCTTTAGACCTTAATTGGATATCATTCTAAGGAACTAGAATATGATTTTAGATTAGTATAATCTTGATAAAGATAACGTAATTGACCAAGGAAATCATGCCCATCATATAGGTTGATTAAAGATGAGATTTTAGAGAAAAATCTTCTATCTCATCGACGAAATTACAGGGGCACTAAAATTTCGGCGATGAAATTTGCTTCTGAGCCACCGTTTTGGTTCTGGCTCAATATCAGTGACGAAATTGTAGAGATCCTCAGATCTCGTCAACGATATCTTGCGGGAAACAGAAAATATCCATAACGGCTAATTTTTAATGACCATATTTGCATTTAATGTTCTACCAATGGCCATACTTTCTCTTAGGCTATAAAATGGATTGATTTATGAACTAAATAAGAACTCCTATCATTCTAGATCATTCAATCAATTCATTCATAAGCTTAGATTTCAAAATCTATTGAGTATACCCTAGAAATCCCAAAAGACCAATCTTGAGCTATTCAACTCTAATCTTTGGGGGATTTTCAGTGAGCTTTATAGAGACCATTCAGCTCATTTATAAGCGTTTTCTAATTGTAAACATTTCTCAACAAGTTTATTTGAAAATCAAGAATCATGGATTCTTGTCCTTGAAGCGGGGAGCTTTGTAAGGTCTAATCTTCACCCATAAGAAGATTGTGGAGTCAAGATAAGGGAGGGGAGACAAGATAGGGAATTCTCTTGGACTTGTAAAGGTTTGATCTTCACCTGTAAGAATATCGTGCAATTAGTAAATCTTGGTGAATCCTTGAGCGGGGAAGCTTAAGGCGGTGATGTAGGCGGGATTACCGTACCTCGAGAACAATATCTTGTGTTTGGTTTCTCTTACCCTTCTCCTTTATTTATTACTTCTTATTGTTTGTGTAGTATTGCTAATTTCTATTACCTTTTAATTAGTATAATTGAAATTTCACTTAAGAGATTAGGAAGAAATTTGAATTTACCATAGACCCTATTCACCCCCCTCTAGGGTCCAATCTGTGGGCAACAGTCCTGACCCTCTTCTCAGGCTGTGCTGAGCCACTAGATTGGCAGATCCATGCTTCTCCTCTTGAAAAGTTCCTTAGAACTCTTCTCAATGATCTGCGCCTTGCACACCACCACTCCCTAGGTGCCCACTTGAAACATCGCGACCCTGTCTCGACTAAAGGCCTCGAACCCTCTCTCAAACTTCCTCTCTCGTATATGCTCTGATTGAACCAAGTGAGGTGTAAACCTTGAAAACTCAACGAACCTGACCTCATACACGACCATGCTCACTTCACCCTACTCTAGAGCTAGGAACTCCATCTCCTTCTGCTCCCTGATAAACACTAGGAAGTATTATCTATAACAGACTTCCGAAAATTGCCCCCGTGTCCATGACTCCCCCGCCTTGGTGGCATCCCTCTGCCTCAGTGCAGATCTCCACCAATGCTCGACTTCACCTTCCATCACGAAGGAAGCTCAGTCTACCCTCTGCTCGTTAGTGCAGTAAAGAACCCTAAAGGTCTTCTCTAACTACATGATCCATGCCTCGATGGCCATGGCATCTATAGACCTATAGAAGGTGGGAGGCTGAAGTCTCCTAAAAGCCTCGAGTCCCGTAGTATGGTGTACAGGAGAAGGTATAAGTGCAGTAGCAGGTCTAGTAGCAGGTTGTTTGGCTGCAAGCATAACCAAGGTCTTAGCTATAGATCCGAAGACCTGTGTGAGCTAGGGTTGTTCGTTGCCCAATGGAACGTATCCTCCATTCCCTCGAGTCTGGTAACCTCAACCCCAATTGCTACGTCTCATGATCAAATCCCGAGAACAGTAGCAACACATGAGTCTAAATTGGAAACCAGCTTATCTAGTTGATACATAGTACTTATACAAGCATGTAATACATAGCAACACATAATAGTATAAACAGAAAAGTGAGGTTCCTAGCGAAGTCAAGACTCTAAGTTCGGTTGATGCATCAACTAGCTTTACGACTAAGACCAACTGTTTAGTCTATACTTGGAATACGACTCCCTTTATAGACCTAATGCCTTTATTCTGATACCAACTCTTTCGCGACCCAAAATCCCACCTAGAATTTTATGAGACTTTGGCTCATGACTTATCATATCAAACCATCCGGTGAAACATACAAGGCATACGAACAACGGAAGCTAAAATTTTCTTTTATACATGACTGTATTCCAAGTGTTTACAAGAAAAAGAACAAAAGTAAAGAGTTAACATCCTCACTCAACAAAAAGTATATACATGTCACTCCCTCTCGTCACTTAACAATAAGCCTCGTAAGGCCACCTATCAAAGTCCTTCCCTTCCTCAGGGTGATCCAGAGCAAGATCCTCCTCCACGTACTCCTCTTCGACCCATGGTTCAGGAGTACATATATCGAAATGACTTGTCGAAGATAATAGTTCAGCTGAGCATGAAATACTCAACGTATACAAACTACTAGCTAACAATGATATAACATAATTAATCACATGCTAATATGTAGAGGCATTATAGGTCATCATGTGAGCGAATCCAAATGTAGAAATCATACTTCAAGTATTATCTTAAAAATTTGCATAACTTTGAAAACCTTTGACTTATGAGCTTTCTTTGAAATCGAAAACCTTATGAGTCTTATGAGAAACCAATACTTAGATTATGAGTTCTTGTGTGAATCAAGGTTCTTATGATATCTTTGAGCTTATGAGAATCAGACTTATGAGCTTTTATGAGATCTTTGAGTTGTTATGAGCCTTATGAGATCCTTATGAGCTTATGAGTTCCTTATGAGCTTATGAGAACACACTTAGAGCTAGGTATTAGCACCCGTGAAAAGACTTAGAGTCGGGTATATAAATACCCTTCATCGAATACATAGAAATAGGCTACTAATATCCTTGACCAACCTTCCCGTTGGCATTATCAACTTTCTTATGAGAGTACTTTGAGCCGGATACAACATATCCTTGGATATGCCCTAATCCTTGTCCAACCCTCAGTTTAGCTTTATTAATGCTTATGAGCTTGTGAGCTTTGAGTTTTTCTTATGAAACTTTGCTTATGAGTTTGAAATACCAATTCTTATGATAAAACCTCGATCATGCAAGACCTAGAGTGCATAGAGTATGTAAAGTCCATGTTTTTTGTGTTGGCATATTTCGGTGTCAAAACAAGTTAGTCTAGGTGTTTATCTTGTGTCATTACCGTCAAGCATTTGCAAACAAGTGAAGTTGAAGACCGTTTGAAGACTCGGTTGATTATTTCCTTTGGTTCACTCATAGGATTGTAAGTGACCTAGATACCATATTACCTTAGGTGAGAATTGACTTAAACTAACCATAATATGATACCTTAGGTGGACATCAGTTTGGACTAATCATATGGACCATAGGTGGTGAGATATGTAGTGCAAAACTTGTTTAAAATTCTGAAAATTTTCAAACATCCAAGGTTGCTTGTTTTTTGCATATCTCCCAAACCGTAGCTGGGATTTAGCTCTATAATATATTAAAACGACCGCATGAAAAATAGCTACAACTTTTGTGAGGGTACTAGAGCCAAAAAGGAATTTTAAAAATCGTGTTTGCATCTCAGTGTCAACCCTGGGCATTGAGGGTCTACCCTGAGTATAGAAAAATAAATAAGGGAAAAATGAACAAAATGTTGAAAATTTGAGGGTTGACCCTGGAGGTTACTTGGGTCGACCCAAGTAACCCCCAGCGTTGACCTTGACATGGGATTTTTCCTTATTCAATTTGTTTTTGTTATTTTGGGTTTTTGAACTCTTTTTAGCAACCTCTAAACTTGGTTTTTGATTCCTTATAAAGTGGGAACCCTTTTAGCTCGTGGTGCACATCTTTGGGAGAGTATAGAGAGTGTTTTCAACTCCTTCTAGAGTTCATAAAAACTCTGGAAACTTATTGTTCTCCTCCCTTTTGTTAGGTGCTTTCAACCTAGAGTTTGCAAGCCAAAAACTCCAATCTTGTTTGTTTGGACTTGTCCATTGAGGGAGTCCATCTAGGTATTGATTTATATTAAATCATCAACCTGTTCTAGATAAAACAACTTGGCCAGAGTGTTCTGGATCCTTTACGAAGGAGATCGATCTGAGAAGGATCGTGGTAGTATGATTTGGTCGGTGAAATCTGAAGCCGTCATTGATGGAGATCGATTAGAAGATCATGGACTGTTTTTGAGACACAAAGAGAAGTGCGAGCGGGTGCGGTTAATCACGGGACTTGAGAGTACGTGATGACTTTTTGAGGCGTGGAGGACTAAGAACTGAAGGATCATAGTGTCGAGTCCGAAGGAGTCAAGTTCGAGTCTTGTAAGTTCTTCTTTACTTTGTATTAGTGGATTTTCATGGCTGGACTAGGTTCCGTGGTTTTTCCTGGAAGGGTTTCTATGTAAAAATCCTTGTGTTGTGGTTTACTTGGTTTTCTATTTTTCGCACTTAAATTTTTTCATCCCTTAAGTTAATAACTTAATTGTTAAAATATTCAAAATGGTAGATAGATTTTTAGGGAAACCGTATTATCCCCTTGATCTTGTGAGATTCTCAACTCAAACCCTAGATTTGAGGTTCACCAAAAATTTTCAATTGGTATCAGAGCGCGTTCACTAAATTATTAGTGTGATCTTGTCTCATATTTTCGGTGAATATGAATCTCTAAAGAGAGGGAGGATCCATCTCTTGTCCTCCATAATTTGATGAGAATAATTATGCCTAGTGGAAAGCTCGAATGAGAGCGTTTCTAAAATTATTAGATGAGAGAGTATGGTTCTCCATTGAACAAGGTTGAACCTATCCAACAAAGATCATAAATGACCAGACCATCCTTAAAACTTGTTTTGAATGAACCAATGTAGAACTTGAAAGTTTTAGATGGAATAGTAAAGGTCTAAATGCAATTTTCGCCACTTTCACACTCGAAGAATTTTAACGTATTTCTAAATGTGACACGTCGAAGGATGCATAAGACATTCTTCTAATTACCCATGAAGGGACTACAACTGTCAAGATCTCCAAACTTCAAATACTAACCTCTAAGTTTGAAAAGTTGATAATGACTAATGATGAAAATTTTGACAGTTTTTATGCTAATTTGAGTGACATTGTCAATTCTAGCTTCAATCTAGGGGAAAAAAATTCCTGAATCCAAAATTGTAAGAAAAATTTTGAGATCTCTACCTGAGAGATTTCGATCGAAGGTTACCGCCATCGAAGAGAGCAAAAATGCTGATGCTCTCAAAATTGAAGAGTTGGTTGATTCTCTCCAAACCTATGAGTTAAATCTAAATCCATCCAAGAAACCAAAATCTATTGCCTTGAAATTCGTCAAGGAATCTATAGATGGTTCAAATAGTGACTCTAAGGATGAAGAAGAAGAGTTGGCTTTATTTGCAAAGAAATTCAGAAAAGTTTTGAAACTTAATAAGAGATTTAATCCGAAAGGACAAAAATCTCTTGAAAAGCCCAATTCCAAGCACTTTGAAAACAAGAAACATTTTAAAAGTGTGGACAAAAAATCCCAAGGTATTTAATGTTATGAATGCTAAGGCTACGACCATATTACCGTTGAATACTCCAATAAGAAAAGATTTAAGGGTAAGGCAAGAGATGACAGTCAATCTGAATTTGAGGAATCAAATAGTTCTTCTTGTGAGGAGACTAGGGGTTATGTGGGCTTCACTGCATCTTTAACTGGGATTGAAGAATCTTCTTCAAATGCTGTGAGTAACCAACACCATAGTGATGGTGAGGATGATGAGAGTCAGAATGACTCAGAGGGAGACCTCGAGGTAGCCTATGATGAGCTATTTCATGAATGCCTAAAGCTGAAAAAGGTTCAGTTTTCCATGTCCAAAAAGATCAAATCTATTGAAATTGAAAAAATGCCTTAGACCAAGTGGCTTCAGGGTTGAGATCTCTTGTGTCATAGCTTGAGGAAGAGAAAGCTTCCCTCTTTGCCAAGACTCAGCTTCTTGAATCTGATTTGTATGTTTGTCTTGATGAAAAGACAAGTCTTGAAATCAAGTTGACTGATTTTGAGCAAAATCAGAGGTGTGGAGATGTGAAGGAAACTCCATCTACCTCGAACACTGAGCCTGGTGCTAAAAGGTGCTCTCCTGCTAAAGGGAAAGACCCTTCTACTCAGAAATTCATTCCTATATGTCATAAATGTGGAGTGAAGGGTCATATTAAGCCTCGATGTCTTAAACTTTGAAGAATGCCCAATCATGGTTTTGAGAACCACAATAATTTTCATGGGAATCTTCAAAGGAGAGTTGAGGTCCTAGTGGAGCAGTCTAGGAGTTTGTGCGATGATATGATGAAAATTGCTTACAACTTTAGACAGTGGCACGGTTATAACACTCCTTATGCTAGATATAAAGGAGGTAATAGGGAGAACCATAATGCCCTCCATAATTCTAGGTCTCAATCATGGAAAAGGAGGAACATGAGGAAGAGGCAAAAGGTCATACCTACCTCAACTGAAACGGTTAGAGACCAAAGGGTCAATCAAACTTCTAAAATCGTTTGGGTGAGAAAGGAAGACCTGAAGGACTTCACTTAGCCGGTGCCTGTCATAGCCTAGGGTGTGCTGTTAGTGTTCTATCTTGTCCTAGTGCTATGCTATTTGTGTATACTAGTATTTTTTTCTTTTTACTAATGTTTATTTGCTTTGGTATGTTTTTCTGTTTTCTTTATTTTGAAAAATCCAAAAACATTGAAAAACTATAAAATCCAAAAAGATTTGTTTTCATGTTCCCCTTGTTTGACTTGCATGATCTACATTCCTTGTGTGATCTTTATTTCTATACTCGTCCAGGGTTGAAAATGAGTTTGTTACTATTTCACATGCACTCTGATTAATTCTGTTGAGAGGTCTATTTCCTAATCTGTAGGTGTTTGACTTATCCCAATAGTGTGACCTTGGATGACCAATCTAGAATGACCATTTTGTTAGTCATCCCCATTTTGTGTATCCTCCATGAGTAAAAAATTGTTGCAATGAAAAGGGCTACCTACTGGGCTAGTGTGAAAGTCACTATTGGATGCAAGCAGTATGAAATGGCTACCTAAGTGGACAGTAAGTATCCATATGGGTTACTAGAGTGAAAGCCCCTACTGCCAATAGCCAAGACTACCTACCTGAATAGTGTGAAAGCCATCATTGCATGAAAAGATATGTTTAGATAAAGAACATCAAAAGAAATCTTACCAAGTTTGGAGGTATTTGACCAAAAGTAAAAGAAAAATAATGAGTCAAATAAAATGGATAAAGGTTCACCAAAATGTAAAAAATCAGCATATCTGGATCTAACTAGATTTGACTTCTAAGATTTATGTCTTCGGGAGTCCCCTTAGTGGTTAATGTCATATCCTTGGAAAGGGAAATAAACCTTGATTTAGTATCTAGTCAGATCACCACTACACACATATTGCTTCACTTTTGAACTGTTCACACAATGTGTCTAAGTGAGTTGGCTATGCTTTAGCATTCCGTGAGATTTAGTTAGATGTGTATCCTCAGTTGGATTAACTAATCATGTTCTTCATTGGATTTGTAATTTTAAATTAGTACTGCTTAGAATGCTTTGGATGCATGTTTGTGTGGCACATGATATTTTTTTTGTAATATTATTATGTGTTTTCTTTTTGGTTATCATGGGCCTTTCTAGTATAAGTGCCCTATTTTTTTGGTGGTGTCCTTGGTCTCAGGGGGAAAAGATCAAGTTGAGTTGTTGAGGGGGAGTTTGTGCTTTATATTTCTATTTTGTTCCCCGCTCTTTAGTCCCCTCATTGTCTACATTTGATTGGTTGTACTGTGATTGCCTTGATATTTCACATGTGTTAAACTGATATATTCTTTGTGATATTGGCATCATGATTACCTTTGGCAATTGTGCCAAAAATGGGGAGAATGTTAGGGTAGTATTTCCCTAGTTCAGTACATTCCTTGCATTACTGGTGGTTTATTTATTTATTCTATACATGCTTCACTGGGTGTTTTGTTAATGAGCATGTACAGGTGCAGGGTTGCAGCAGACAGATCTTACTTGACAAGAGCTTAAGTGTCTTAATTTAAGATGATTTTTCAAATGGTGTCATGTAATAGTGTTGGAGTCATGTAATGCCCTAATTCACCGTTTTGATGTGCTTGGGTGAGTTTGTGTCAAGTCATGTACTTCAGTTTGGTTTTGCCATGGAATTACCAAAGGGGGAGATCGTAAGTCCATGTTTTTTGTGTTGGCATATTCCAGTGTCAAAACAAGTGAGTCTAGATGTCTAGGTGTTTATCTTGTGTCATTGTCGTCAAGCATCCGCAAACAAGTGAAGTTGAAGACCGGTTGAAGACTCGGTTGATTATTTCCTTCGGTTCACTCATAGGATGGTAAGTGACCTAGATACCATATTACCTTAAGTGGGAATTGACTTAGACTAATCATAATATGATACCTTAGGTGTACATCAGTTTGGACTAATCATATGGACCATAGGTGGTGAGATATGTAGTGCAAAACTTGTTTAAAATTCTAAAATTTTTCAAAAAACTAAGGTTGATTATTTTTGGCATATCTCCCAAACCGTAGCTTGGGTTTAGCTCTAGAATATATCAAAACAACCACGTCGAAAAGAGCTACAACTTTTGTGAAGGGTCCGAGAGCCAAAAATGAATTTTAAAAATCATGTTTGCACCTCAGGGTCGACCCTGGGCATTGAGAGTCTACCCTGAGTATAGAAAAATAAGTATGGGAAAAATGAACAAAATGTTGAAAATTTGAGGGTGGACCTTGGAGGTTACTTGGGTCGACCCAAGTGCATAGTTGGGTTGACCCAACTAAGCCCCAGGGTCAACCCTGATATGAGATTTTTCCTTATTCGATTTTTTTTGCTATTTTGGGTTTTTAAACTCTTTTTAGCAACCTCTAAACTTGGTTTTTGATTCCCTATAAAGTAAGAACCCTTCTAGCTTGTGGTGTACATCTTTGGGAGAGTATAGAGAGGGTTTTTAACTCCTTCTAGAGTTTATAAAAACACTGAAAACTTATTGTTCTCCTCCCCTTTGTTAGGTGCTTTCAACCTAGAGTTTGCAAACCAAAAGCTTCAATCTTGCTTGTTTGGACTTGTCCATTGAGGGAGTCCATCTAGGCGTTGATTTCTATCAAACCATCAACCTGTTCTAGACAGAACAACTTGGCCGGAGTGTTCTAGAGCCTTTGCGAAGGAGATCGATCCGAGAAAGATCGTGGTAGTGTGATTTGGTCGGTGGAATCTGAAGCCGTCATTGGCGGAGATCGATCAGAAGATCGTGGACTATTTTTGTGACACAAAGAGAAGTGCGAGCTGCTGCGGTTGATCACGGGACTTGAGAGTACGTGATGAATTTTCAAGGCATGGAGGACTAGGAATTGAAGGATCGTAGTGTCGAGTCCGAAGGAGTCAAGTTTGAGTCTTGTAAGTTCTTGTTTACTTTGTCTTAGCGGATTCTCATGGCTGGACTAGGTCCCATGGTTTTTCCCGGAAGGGTTTCCACGTAAAAATCCTTGAGTTGTGGTTTGCTTGGTTTTCTATTTTCTGCACTTAAATTCTTTCATCCCTTAAGTTAATAACTTAATTATTAAAATATTCAAAAGGGTAGATAGACTTTTAGGGAAACCGTACCATCCCCTTAGTCTTGTGAGATTCTCAACTCAAACCCTAGATTTGAGGTTCACTGAATTTTTTCAGAGTACTTTGAGCATCATGGTAGTCATAGAAAGCCTTTAAATATCAAATCATAATCATAGAGTTCCATTCATAGAGGTAACATCGCAATTACATGGGCTACTTAGCCTATTTCATCAAAATCATTCATTCCATATCATCTTTTATTAAAGAAATCACAACAAGGGTAGATAGTAGAATGTATCTACCTTTTAAAGACCGAATCCCTGTGGTCTATGGTTTAGAAAGCTTGAGGAAATGAGAACTGGACTTTGAGAAGAAAAACCAAGCTTCACTTTCGATCTTAGTTCAAACCCTAACAAACACTAGTTTTTCTCTCCCTTTCTCTCTCAAAATTTCTCTTAGAACTTTGGTAAACTCAAACCCCAAGAAAAGGGCCTTAATTATATGTAAAGGGGTTCCCAAAACACTAAAAAGCCCTTCAAAAATATCCTAAAAGCATAAAGTAGGTCGGCCAAGGCATAGTGAAAAAAATCCCAGTGAACCCCAAAAATAATATTTGAGTTGAGAACTCACAAACCCAAGGGGGTGCGGTTAGGTCTTCCTAAAAGTCTATCTACCCTTTTTAATTTTAGTAATCAAATTATTAACTAAGAGAGGATGAACAATATAGTGCAGAATAAGGGAAACAAGCAGACCACAACACAAGGCATTTTTACGTGGAAACCCTTTCGGGAAATCCACTGGTCCTATTCTAGCAAGAGATATTAGTAAGACAAAGTCAATAAGAACTTACAAGACTTGAACCTCACTCTTTCAGACTTGACACTATGATCCTTTAGTTCATAATCCTCCACGCCTCGAAAAGTCATCACGTACCCACAAGTCCCATGATCAACCGTAGCTGCCTGTACTTCTCTTAGATCTCCAAAACAATCCATAATCTCCAAAGATCGATCTCCATCAATAACGAATCTGGATTCCTCCGACCAAATAACCATGATCCTCCTTGGATCGATTTCCTTCGCAAAGGTTTTGGATTACTCCGACTAAGTTGTTCTTAACAAGAATGGGTTGATGGTTGATTAAACAAACCCTAGTTGAATACCAATAATGGAATAACAAGCAAGAATAATCAAACAAAGTCTTGCATACTCTAGGGTGGAAGATGAGAGGAGAATCGGTTTGGGAAACCCTAGAAATCTTTTAAAAACTCTCTCAAACTCTATCAAACTTCTTAGGTTCGAATGGGGATCAAACTTAACTTATAGAGGGTCAAAAATAGAATTATAATACAAGTAGAAGTCCAATTTCACGAGGACTGGTCGAATTGTTGAATGACCCATTCGACTCTTCAAAAATCAACTCTCTGGAAATTTTTGTCATACAAAAATTGTAGAACTTTTTGATGCTGGCAATTTGATATATTATGGACCCAAATCGGAGCAACGGTCAATGAGTTTGCCCCAAACATCGAAGAAGGGTTGTTTTGTATTTCTAACTCCTCGTATGTCACTCAAGGCTTGTATCTAGCCACCTAGGGTTTATAAAACATTATCTAAGTCAATTCCACGTAGGGTATAAGGTATTTAGGTCACTTACCATCCTATGAGTGAGACGAAGGCGACGATCGGAATGTCTTCAATCGATCTTCTTCGTTCTTCATCTTCTCTTGTCTTAGATGCTTGTAGGCAATGATACAAGACACTACTAGACACTTTATTTTGACATCGGGATATGCTAATACCAAAAGTATGGACTTACACATAGAACACTCAAAAGGGGTCGACCAGCCTTGAGAGCGGTCGATCGGTGGCCTAGGGGTCGACCGGTCCCCTACACACCTTCTAGAAAAAAACCTCATAGTAAAAAAGTGCAACCAACGGTCAACCGGTCCTTGGAGCGGTCAACCGGTTGCCTAAGGGTCGACGGGTCATATGAGCAATCGACCGATCTGCCCCATTTTTGTATGTTTTGGCCTTTTTTCTTACACTGTAAACACTTAGAGTATTTTATACTCTTTTTCCTTGGGTCCTTAACACCCAAACACGCACAATATACACTTAACTCAAATAAAAACTCATATTTCATTTCATAACATGAAATCATAATTACATTGAGGCTTTAGGCTTTTACAAGCCCCATACAAGGCAATATTCACTGCACTATTCACAACACAGTGCACTTGGATTCCGGGGTTCTATATACCCGTTTTGTAGGTTAAAAAACAAACTTTAATACAATAAAATGTTATCATCTAAAACCAGATCTATAGGTAAGCATTAGTAACAATACATGTCATCAATAGTGAGAGTTTGGAAGCTTGCCACTAGGGCTAGTATTTCTCTAATTATCTTTTGGGTAGGAAACATGGGTCAAATGTTAGTAGTGAGGACTTACAACAAGATTTTAGGGCTATCAATGAGTCGGGCCACGGGCCTAGCCCTCACTCATTAGGGTTTGACCGAAGCCCGACCCAAGCCCTTGAAGGGCCTGAATTTGCTAGGCCCAAACCCTAAATTAGGGGAAATGATGGGCTTGGGCTTGAAAATAAGATAATTTTTTTTTGGTAATAATATTTATAAAAATAAAATCTTCACTACCACTAGTTGACAAGTGACAACAAAGTTGATATGACTAATAGAGAGAATCAAAGAGAGGTAGATTCATAATTTTAATTAGAAGTCCCTCAATGGTGATTTGTTCTTTAAGTAAGGGGGATATGGTAGTGAAAATGATCCAATCCTCAATAAATGTTCTATAAAGGTAATGCTAGCTCAATTTTCTTTTAAAGTCATTTTTTTAAGGGAATGACGTATTACTATCTTTCATTTAGATAAAAAGAGAGTATTTTCCTTGAAGAAAGTGACACTTAAAAGAAAGTGGAAACTAGCGTTACCGAAAAAATGTTATATAAGTCATTTCAATTAAAAAAATTAAAATAAATATAACTTATTTATATATATAACGAGGACCTTGTCGGGCTTTAAAGGGTGTTACCCAAGCCTAGCCCTCATGTCAGCAAGCCTAATTTTTTTTTAGCTCACTTGGGCTCAAGGGTTTTATAAAATAATAAAAGCCCTTAATTTTATAGGCCATTTAGGAACCGAATTGTGCCCGGTACCCTCACTCGAGGGCCTAATTGACAACCCTACTTATTGCATAGGGACTCAAGCCTTGGCTTTCAAGAGTAGAGATTGGATCATAGTCAATTGCGATTGAACACTCCCCGAGTTCAATAGCACCCACGGGTCAGTTCAATATATAGCACCCACAAGTTAGCAAGTGTCCTTGTTAACCCCTATTAACCATGGTCAAGATTCACTAACCCTTGAGTTCAAAAATATAACCTTGGTTTAAAAAATATTAATCTTAAGGGTTACATTTTAACTGAAGTGCAATATTTTTTTCTTCTAAAAACTAAGATTATATATGGAATCCAAACAGTTAGTGAATCTAAACTACTTGTGTAGAACCCTGAAATTCAATCCCTAGTTGGTGAATAGTTTCAATGAATAGTGATTTTTGATCAAAATGGGTCCTCGATGTGTTATGGTGTATCTATTATGAATAAAAGGTGTTGGAACAATATAATAGTATATGGGTGTTAAAACCAAAATAAAAGAGTGAAAGCTCTCTAGCTGAGTTAAGGGAAGAGTGAGATCACTTTAAGTGGAAAAAAATGGGAAAAACAAAAGGATTCACCAAGTTCTGGTGAATCTCGGTCGACCGCCCCTCAAGGCTGGTTGACCAGCTGTCATGAAAATGCCCAAAAAGGGTTGACAGTGAGTGGTTAAGTAGGGCCGGTTGACCGACTGTGGGAAAAATGTCCAAAATAGGCTTTACAATAGGGTTTTAGGCCTGGCCAGTCGACCGCCCCTCTTAGCCGGCTCCTGAGGTTTTGCCCAATTTGGCCTTTCGTACTGTTTCATTAAGGATAGGATGGTCTTTTGACCTCCCCTTTACTCTATAAACCCCCAAATTCATGGGTGAGGGTTTCATAAACCCTCAAGGCATAATTTAAGAGAAATTGGAAGAGTTAGAAAGGGAGAAAGGGGAAAGCTAGGGTTTGGCCAAAGGATTTGGCTAGGCTCAAGGTGAAACTTGGATCATTTCCTCAAGGTTGGTTCTCATCTTCTCAACCCTCCTCAATCTTTTCCTCCAATTTTAAAGGTAAGTATTCCTACTAACTAACTATAGTATGATGCAAATAATGAAAAGAAGGATTGAATGCATGATTTGGAACAAGAATAGTAAGTACCTTCTACTACCTAGCTTATAATACAAATGTTGGAAAAAGGATAATAGTATGATTGTGAATGGAAATTTTAAAATCACCCTTCTAGTTAACTTAGGGATAACCTAGATCCCGAAACTTAAGTTTACAAGCTTGAAATGTTGAGATTACTTCCATGTATTTCCAATTCCTAAATCTATAAATTTTATGAACTATGAAGTGTGATGATATAGATGTAATAAGCTAAGTAACTATGATCTATGAAATGCACGTAAATTGATGATGCCTATTGTCATGATCCCTATATTTCAAGTTTTCCATGAATATTAAAATTCATTTAAGGTTTTTCCATAAATGTCTAGTTGCTAGAACACCTATATATGTTTCCTTCAAGTTCTCCCATGTCTATGAGAATATTCAAATGCACGCATGTTACTTCTTTAAGTATCACCATAACATTATGATGTTCACTATTCATTATGCACAAGCATGTATCATGAATCAATTTTTCTAAATCTAAGTATATGAATACAAACCAAGAAAAGATAAGTGATTTACAACACAAATGATAAAGCCAAACTTTGGGTCGGTCAAGGATAGGGCATATCCAAGGATATGTCATATCTGGCTTCAAGAAGTGATTGAGATTCATCACTCCATCATATGGAACTAAGCATGTGTAAGTTAGTAGGAATACATTGTCCAGATGTATCCTAAATAATTTAGAACAATTCTAGGTATTCAAGGAACTGGAAAACCATATTTCCTTAGTAATGGGTTCAAAACCAATTGAATGTTTTCCTACAATGTTACCTAAGGGAAAAAGTAGTCTCATCTTATGAGATACTTTATAATATATTACCTAATGTAGAAAACAATGTGTGATTGTAAAGATGCTATATTAATAAAGTAGATAAATACAAGTCCGGAATGACTTTTATGGACATAAATGTCTAACAACAACATACAATGCCTCCTTATGCGCTAGTTTCTTATAGCTGCCAGATCCCAAAATGACATCTTTGCAGTCCTTCCTTCTATTATTATCTGGGAGATATGGAAAGAACGATGCAATCGAAGATTTTCTACTGTTCTAAAACCTTACTATATTCTTATTAACAACATCAAAAAATGGATTTTTGATTTGGGAATTGTTTTCAGTATAAGAAACCTTGATATTATCCGTTGTAATAGCAGGCATCTTCATTATACTAGAGCTTCCAAAATCATTCATGTTAAATGGGTTCTCCCTCCTCGAGGTAGACTCAAATTCAATGTGGATGGTGCTTCTATAGCTAGAGGAAACCCAAGAATTGCAGATGGGGGAGGAATTATTCATGATTGCACACAAAATATGATAGTCTGCTTTTTCTCATCCTATGACTCAAATTCAATGTGGATGGTGCTTCTATAGCTAGAGGAAACCCAAGAATTGCAGATGGGGGAGGAATTATTCATGATTGCACACAAAATATGATAGGCTGCTTTTTCTCATCCTATGGGTATTGCTCTAAAATGTTGTTGAATATCATGCTCTATTGGATGGTCTAGGTCTTTGTCACACACTTGGTATTAGCCACGTGATGGTTGATTCTGACTCTCTGTCTCTTGTTGAAGCTTGGAATGGGAAAAAAAAGGCACTCCTAGAAGGTCTAGTATTGGAATAACAAATCAGTCTGCTAATGAATATATGCCTTTTCTATTCTTCGTATCTATAGAGAAGCCAATGCTGGTACTAATTCTCTGGCCAACTACGGATGCAATGTGTCTTTAAATTGCATCCCTCTTGTGCTCAAATCTATTATCTTTTTAGATAAGGATGATTTGATTAGTCTTCGTACTATCCCTTAGTCCTTTTAGTTTTTGAGTCCTTGTGTAGAGGTAAGGTTTTATGTCCCCCTAGTTTCTTTTTCAATTAATAAACCGGTAGGGGTTTGCCAAACCCCCCACTCCCTGAGTGACTCTTATTTAAAAAAAAAAGATTAAAATTTTCTATTCTTTCTCAAAGAAGGAATCCAGGTCAGTCTTTGGCCATTGAAACCGATAAGGCGGAGCCTATGTTAAGAAAGTTGAGATCAGCCTTTCTTTAAAGCTATTTGTAAATTAAATGGGTGATGAATCTATTATGTATGAATTAATTGAAGTCATTTTAAAGGGAATTTCAAAAATTCCACTGATTTGATTTAGCTATCATCATCCCTAACAAAATACAACATGTTTTAAAGGAAATTTGTAAAATTATTCATGATGAGTTGGCAAGTGGATTGCCACCTATGCAACAATTTCAACATTGTGTTGATTTAATCATAGGGCTAGTTTACTCAAGTTGTCACATGAGTAAAACTTGAACACTAGGAGTTTTCGAAAGTTCAAAATGCCTTATGTGCATGTAGTAGTTGGCGGTAATTATTCTTTCACCAATGTTCATTGTCTTTTTTTTTAAAAACCCGTGACTTCTAATACTTTCTAAGTCACTCATATTTCTCCGCTATTTTAGGCCTATATAAACCCTTTATACTTTTGAATTTGATAGCTTGAATTTTTGTAGGGGCGTATAAGGGACCATCAACTCTCTTAAGTCAAGCCCTTTTGGAGTGGTTGCTTGAACTTACTCTTATGATACCTTAACGGTTACCTTAGGTCTGGTTGTGTGTGTGTGTTAGTTACATGATAACATTTCATCAAAAAAGAATTTTTAACTTTTGGTGAAGAAATCTATAATGTTATTTGGGTTATTTGTAGTGTGTATTATTTCTGTCTTCCATTTGAATTTGAATGAGACAATGATATTTTCTCCTTATTTTGGAGGCGACCAAGCTAAAGGACTTTTTCTAGACTTTGAGAGCTTGGATAACAGTGATTCTATTGTGTCCCAAAATATTATTGTTGTTGTTGTTGTTCTTTTCTCCTTTCTAGGCTTTTTCCCTTTGATAAAATATGCTTAGGGTTTAGTATGTTTTTATGTATGTTGTAAGCTTGCTTAGGGTTAGTTCAATTCATATCTAATATATTCTAAGCATGACTTAATTTGTTTTTTCATTTTTTCAGTATTGTCTCTCTAGGATTTCATATCTTATTTTTGGTTTTTCTCTAATAGGCTATGTTTTAGAAATTTGTTTTCCTAATTCTAGCATGCTTTGAATCATGAAAGATACAATAGGATAGGTTACGCTATTTAATTTAAATGGTAGAAAGTGCTATTTTATAACTCTTTTTATAATCAGGTTAATCCTCAGTCTTGATGTTACTCGATTTGACCAATTATATTGACCCTTGGTTTTAGTGACTCTAGCATACTGAGAAATCCATAAAACTTGGTCCCCTAAGGGTTTTCACCATTCTAAGTATATTTGTAAACTCAAAATTTTAATGTGAGAGACTTAAATTGTGTTTTCTTGAGTAACTCAAAATTTTCTTGAGGCCCAATAGTAGTGTGATCAAAAGTAATGAAAACCAAAAAAATTTCTGAGTATTTTCTTCATTCTGAGTATATTATTTGAATTGTGCTCAATTTGGACTTCTTTATCACAAGTTATTGTCTTCAGAATTTTTTTGGCATAACTTAATAACCTACATCTAGAAACATAATAGTAGAGCATTGTAGCTAGTGATACAAGCATTATCGCTAGTTCAATTTTTCACTTTACTTATTAAGATTGTCATCATAGCATTATGTTGTTTTGGCTTATTTGGTTCAGAGCCATGTTAGACCTATACTAGTTTTTAACCTTTTTTTGAAGTTTTTTGTACTTTATTTTCATCTTTTCCTTTTCAATTGCATGCACTTGTCTACTTAAGATAGTGATCTAAGCTAGTTAGCTTGCCATGCTCTCGTGTAGAGCCTAAACCTAGTCGGACACGTAAAAATACAAAAAAAATTAATGAAATACCAAAACCCAAAAATAGTGCTTATTGAGTAATGCGTGTTAAAACTATGTGTGGCTTGATTCTTTCATTGAATATATAGGCAACCTTGATCAGATTGAGCGACCTTAGTTAGATACTCTAAGTTAGCTTCCTTAACGTAACTATTGTTATTTTTTTATTGTGTAATTTTCTCTTTCCTAGTTTCTACTTTTAATTGTAAAAAGTTCCCTCCAAGTTTATGTTTACAAAGTTTTGTTCCTATTTTTGTTTGTATTTCAAATTTGAATTTTGTTTTTAATATTGCTTGCTTGTTTCTATTTTTGTTTTATTCATGATTATAAAATACCCTAGCTTGCATGCTCCCAATTTGATTTAATATCATGCTTAGTAGAATTGTTTGTTTGGATACATTCTATTCTAGTTTGATGTTATGTTGAAAATGTTGCTATATTTACATACTTTTACTTTGATATGATTCTTGTTTAGCATATTTCATTCTCCAAGCATGATTCTATTTTAACACGATTTTGTTATACGATCTAATTATAATTGGTTTTCAAGGAGTCTAGCACATGTTTAAATAGTTGGTAACTACCTTTGGTAAATGTTTAGGGGTGCCTAACAGAGTTGCTTAACTTAATCTCACCTTCACTTTACCCATTAATTTATTTTTAGGGTTCCTATTTTCTCTCACATAGAATAGATAACGACTTAAATTTTATATGATTTTAGCTATTCTGAAGTAGGATTACCTTATCCAAATTTGAAATGATGTAAAATCCATACTTGGTAATGAGAATTCTCTTCTAATCTTCTATAAAGAAACTTTGACTCCCTCATAGGCTGATAAAGCCATATTTGTAGGCTCCTAACAGACTCAACACATAGTTGGTAGGGGTCCTCCTCAAAGGAAAAGGCTTGAAAAGCTCGTGAATGAATCCAACACAAAAGACAGAGTGAAAAGATGTTTGAATGTTTAAAGAATTTTCAAAAAGAACAAAAGCCCCTAAGAGTGAAAAGTCATGGAATTACCAAACTTTTTTGTTTTGCTCTCCTTTTCTTGTTTGTTTTAAATTCTTGTGAACGGAAGGACAAACTCCAAATAATTTAACAAACTTGTAAACTTACACGCTAACATGTAGGCCCCTCCAAAATCATGTTTTCATTCCAAGTAAAGGTAGTGATGGTGGAAATCATCATTTTCTTGTTATTGTTTATTAACATGCATCTTTTTTAAGTTCTAGTTTTTATGGAAAGGAAATAGAAATCATTACAATCTTCCAGAGATAATTTAACGAATTAGGATGAATCACGAGAGAGTATAATAAATGGATTTGTAATCTTCTTTCAAATTGAAGTGGATGTGTAATAACAATATGGAATGATTAATACCCAACCACTAGAATATGAGGACAGGTGAGTAGTGTGTGACACTCCCTATGCATACCAGTACAATATCACATGACAAGTATATGGGCCTACAAAGAAATCTATCACGTGGTTCTCCTATGCGTGCCATGTAGCAAATATAGCCCCATTAAAAAAAAAATTAGGCCATCCTATCAAGCTATTTCTCCTAATGGGCCATGTCATCAGGTCCAACACTCTTTGACAGGACATGGTCACGAGGGACCAAGCATAGGAGGGGTGTGCATAGGAGTGCTCCTCATGGGTTGAACACTAGAGGAGTCATAGGTGGAGGAAAAAGTGTGATAAAAGACTCAACCATAATGTGTTTATATATTTGGGGCTACACATGTCAATAAAAACACAATACATTGTCCTCAAATTTTTCTAAAATTTTAGTTTTGGTAACCCGGGGGACTAAACCTGACCCGAAGGGTTGGGGACTAAAATTTTTGTTGCGTCAGCATTAAAATATTCTTCTTTGTGCAATTTGGTATGTGACATAAGGGTAGCAATTTCCTACCTTAATCATCATCACAACCAAATTTTCCTGACATTTTAATGGGTTAGGGTTGATGTATTGACCCATGAATCGGGTCTCGGCTAGTTGGGTTTACCCAACTCGATTGTCAACAAATTAGACTCCCCAAATATATATGGTGATGTTCTAGTGGGCTGCTTACAAGAACCTCTAGTGAGCACCCCCTGAAAGCTGGCAAGTTATTTTAAATCTAATCATTTGGATATCAAAGTGAATCCTTTGAGAGATACATGGCAAAACATGAGGCTGGTCAGATGTTTCTTGACCATGTCTGGTTGAAGGATAGAAAATCATACATTTTTATTACCAAGGTGGAGTGGTCGACCAATTAGGGTATAATGATACAATCTCAAATTGCTTTAATGGAACTTTTTTTTGCTACATGCCTCCCATGGACCCATCTTGACATCCAACTGTCAAATTTTTCTATCGGCATGGCACGTGTCATTTTTTTAGAGGGGGCTCTCAATAGAACATCTAGTAAGTGCCGTTTACTAGATCTCTAGTAAGCGCGGCCCATTTATAACATATGTGTGATGCATAGGTAATTAACCTTGAGATTGCCTCACGCGTTTAAGTGACACCTGACTCCTTTGGACTCACAAAAAATCTATAATGTGGCTGCCACCATCCTTCCCTAAGACTGTCAAAAAACAAGTCAATTAGAGATGTTTAACCTAAAAAAAATGTTTGCTGTTATCCCTAGTAGCTCATCCGTAACCCTAGGCTTAATAGTCACCCACTGCAATATTTTCTATGGTTTCCTTCTCCCGGAAAGCCCAATGGATATTTCTACTTGACAAGGATAGTTTAGTCTTTAGATAGGGGAACTTGTTAGCCTTGTTAACCTTCTTAGTGGGCGAACTTGTTAGTTAAACTTCACTAAGACATTTTTATCCTTACTTTAATTATCAAACTAACTAAAGTTGAGTTAGTTTAGTCTTGTATGACATACATTAGTGAAGGTTAATATAATAGAATTCAATACATAGGAGAAAAAGACTAGTGAAAGTTAACTTCACTATATATATATATACATAGCTTCAGGCTGGGCACAGGCTTCAAGTGCCTAAGCCCTGGCCCGTTCCTAATTTAATTAGGTTTTCAATTCTTGAGCCAGGCCTTAGCCCATGGATCTAAAACAAGCTAAATTTGGGTGGGGTATGGCCACTGGACCAACCCGGCCCATTGACACCCCTGGACGATATGAGTTGTTTCAAGCTCCCTATGCAACTCTGCATGGAGTTGAATGCGGTGGTTGCGAGATTTTGGTGGGGCTAGAAAGAAAATGAGAAAAAAGTTTACAGGCTGGGATGTCAATAGTTGTGCAAAAGAGAAGAGCAAGGTGATATAGGGTTCAGAGATCTAACAATGTTCAATCATAGCTTTGTAGCAAAGCAAGATTGGATGCTTCTTCAACATCCACGATCCCAATGAGCCTTAGTCAACAAAAGTATCTATTTCCCCTAGTCAGACTTCCTCAGTACCAGGGTCGGATTTAAACCATCTTAGGCGTGGACAAGTTCTTTTCACGGGAGGGAGGCGCTTGATGAAGGGATATAGAGGCGAGTGGGTTCGGGCGAGGGATTCACCTTTGGCACCATCCATAGATTCCTACACTTAATGGATTTACACAAATATCTCCCAATCCGAGACGGACCATGGTGGCAGTGTTAATTGACTGCCAGTAAGGAGCGAGGTTGGAAAAATACAAGAGCTAGAAGGAATTTTTACCAAGTGCTAGTTCAGTCGAAGATTTTGAAAAATTTTCAAAGTCTCACTGTGGGTAGGGGGGGCTTTAGTCCCCCTGAAATTTTGGGAAAAAAAAATATTATAGTCTTACTAGCCTGGGAGAGGGGCTGAGCTGGGAGACGGGGGCTCTAGCTCCCCTAAACTTTTGGGAATTTTTTTTATTTTTTTACAAATGGACACAAACTGAAACATTGGTCCATGAACTTGGCCGACAAAACAAAAAACCGGGGGTGTAAGAGAATCTTGGCTCCGCCCCAACTGTGGGCAAGACACCTATCATCGCTACCTACTCTATATAAGAGACCCTTCTATATTAGTTTATACATCGAAAAGACAAACCCACGAATTCTATTTTCTCCTTTTCTGGTTTCTATTGTTTTGCCTACGGGATTTCACAGTTGTTTTCGAGTTTTTTTGCTGGGTAAGATTACATGGTGGTGTACCATGGTAGAAGGTGCACATCTACAGTCAGGAAAAGTTTGAGTGAAGCTGTTGTATCCTGGAGGCATCGTGTCTAGTAACCCAGTGCATTTGTGGGGGTGCGAATTGTCTTAAAGAGAGCGACGAGATCCGTTCCTCACTTCACACGACTTACCAAAATTTTGACAAATTTCAAGAGCAGTGATTTTTAGAATCAAGGTTACTATACTGTTTGTGTTTTTTCCTGAGATTGCATTTTCTGGGATAAGCGTTTACAGGTAACTTTGCAACAACAATTTAAAGACAATGTCGACATGTCTACTGTAAACGTTAGAACGAATGATTCTGTGATTAGGATTGAGATTTTTGATGGGTCTAATTTTGAGCATTGGTAATAGAAAATGCTTTTTTCTGCTCACATCGCTTAAATTAGCATATGTTTTAACTGATGTTCCTAATGAAGAAGAAGAAGAAGAGGGTAGATCTCATTATAGGGAAAAATGAGATCTGCAGATTTTCTGTGCAAATGGTACATTTTAAATGGCATGAAAAATGCTATGTTTGATTTATATTGCTCTGAAAAATCTACAAAAAGTTTATGGGTAGCTTTAGAGAAAAAATATCAAATTGAGGAGTCTAGGTCTAAAAAATATGCAGTGAACAAAATTTTAAAATTTTGTATGGTTGATGAAAAATCCGAAGTAAAACAAACCCAAGATTTTCAAATAATAATCCATAAGATTATTGTTGAGGGAATGCTAATTCCAGAATAATTCCAAGTGGCTGCAATTATAGAGAAATTGCCTCCTTCATGGAAGGATTTCATAAATTCTCTTCACCATAAATCGAAGGAATTTCAATTGAAAATTTAGTAATGAGAATTCGGTTTGATCACTGAAATTAAACATGATGGGTTTCAGTGAGGGTTGGTGGGCAGACACGGGTGCGATGAGCCCTTCTTACTGCTAGTTATATTCAAAATAGAATACCTAATAAGAAAACTAAAATAACTCCATATGAGTTTTGGAAAGGGAGAAAACCAAATTTAAATTATTTTTTAGAACATGGGGATGTTTAGCTATGGTCAAATTTAATGATCATAAAATAAATAAATTAGGACCTAAATCTAGGAGATTCACTTTTATTGGTTATGTAATAAATAGTAAAGCATATAAACTTTTAGACATTGAAAATAATGTTATTATAGAATCAAGGGAAGCTGATTTCTTTGAAAATATTTTCCTGTTTAATTCTACAAATATTGGAGGTTTAACAAACCAAAATTCTAATGATTCTAGTGTTCCTAGTTCTAAATATGAGCACGAAAATTCTTCCTCTCACAAGGGGGAATGTAATTACCTGTATACCCTCACGGGTGTGGAAGGGTTTTTACGATTAAGAGTCGCCACCTATTCATTTAGAAGGGATAAGTCCCCCGAGTTTGGATAAGGTCTTGGTCTACGAGTGAAATCAGGGTAAGAGGTTCAGTTAAGTCCAGGAAAGGTGTTAGGCACCGCGAGGCTTCCATTTTACAACGGTTCCGTACTGCGCAGGTTTAAGCCAATTAAAGTTAATCTTGATTAGAATGCCGGAGTGTTTAAGTTAATACTAATCCAAGAAATGAAGAGCTAACTGGGGTCGAACCCTGGTTGGGTTGCCTATGTACTCACAGGGTGAGATTAGACCGAGCGTAATTCTGACACGTGAGCATATGCCAAGGCTAGGGGCGTGTGTGTGTGCACCGAGGGTGGCTAACATGGACTAGTCTAGTAAACAAGAGTTTGGTTGATTGAGGTTGGTCAAGTGCAAGGTATACAAACCCGGTAGGCTTAGGGAGGTAGTCCGGTAGACTAAGATGGAGTCCGGCCCGGATTAGGGTTGCTAACCGGGGTTAGGCCGAACTAACTATGGTTAAGGTTGCTAACCACAGCTAGGGGGAAGTGAGATATTGCCCGGTAGGCTAAAGGGAGGCCCGGTAGGCCGAAGATAAGTCCGGTAGACTTGGTTTTTAGGCCCGGTAGGCCGTAAACCGAGATTAACTACGATTAGGGTTTGCTAACCGAAGTAAAGGGGTTTCTAACTGTGCTTAGGGTTGCTAACCAGGGTTAGGGAGAGGGCCAAAGTCAGTTTTATTGTCTAAGTGATTTTTAGGATTTTTAGATTAATTTTCCAAAGTTTGTGGGGTTAAGGGATGCTTAACTACGATTAAATGTTAACCGGATGTGTATTTAACAGTGGTTAAGGGTCTGGTAAAGTCCAAGGTGGGGGGGCTAGGCAGAACCTAAAGTGGCCTCCTACCAGGCCTGGGCCCCTGCAAATGTTGGACATGATGCCCAGAGAAGTCATTTAGATTGTTAGAACCTTATTAATTTGATTAATAAATGCTTCTTCTTAATCTATTGTGTATTCATTATAGGTAATTGACCATGATCATGAGATGATCTATACGATATGAGATATCGATAAAGGTCCATAGGACATATTGTAGGAAATTTATGTGATTAGATTATCACAGGTAGATATAACTTTCCGGTTCCTTATACCTTATATAGTCACAGCTGTGGATGAAGCTGAACACTTCACTTATATGGCTGCCAGAATGCTAAGATGTTCTCAATAGTTGAGATGTAGTTCTATCTCAAACTATTGTAGTGGAGACTACACATCAGCATATGGGTGCTTAAATGTACACTGACTGATTGCATTCAATGAGAGACCTCTTGCATAAACATACTATAAGATAGTTGGTCTCTCATTCACATTGAACGGTTTCGATGATCCTTAGATCTGATGAGTTCATCTATGACTGGGCAGTGATCTGACTGTTTTGATTCCACCAATGTATTTTCTAACTTAGGAAATACAATAGAGTGACAGTTGGATAGTCAGAAAGTTATTCGAGTCATGATGAATTTCAAATAAGAAATCTATGCTCATTGATTTGAGAGATTAGCCAAGTTCTGGGTAAGACAGTTGATTAAGTTCAAATCCTGCGCAGGTGATTTTGAAAACAAAATAAGTTTTTAAATATACTTTTATTAAAAGGTATTATACTTATAAAATTATTTTTTCAAAATATTTTTCATGAGAAATTATTTCTCATGGCTTAATTATAAGTCTTGGAAACCTGGATGATTTGCAATTGGCTATGGGTTAGATAGTATGTCAATCTTGAAGGCTCATTAGGGATAATGTATTTGGAAGGATAAATCGAATTTAAAAGTTCAAGTGGCGGGATCCATAATGGTTAATGTTCATACACTGGGATTCAATTGCAACATGAATATCTCACGTCACTTGCAATTCCGATGTAATTCTCATTTAGGGTCAATGAGATAACATTGGATAAGCCAGGGTAAGAATGTCCTAGAGCAATCTGTGGAGGTGCTCACATAAGAAATACAAGCTCAATAATTGATTAAAAGTTAATCAATTATTTTAAGTGATTAAAAGTTAATCATTTAATGAAATAGATCAATAGTTAATCTATTGTTTAAATTAATTGTTAATTTAAACTAAGGGATTATTTTAGCAATTATTTGATTAACATAATTAAAGAGGAAATGAGTTTGACCCATATCCATAAACCCATTAAAATGGACCTTTAATATGGGCCAAAGCCCATGGGTTTAAACCCTAAGGTGGGGCGCCCACTTGAGGAATCCTAATTGGATTAGGATTTGTTTAATTAAATAATTATTGAAATATAATTCATTTTATTATGGAATTAAAATCCAAGTGTTGGATTGCAATCAGGATTAAGATGTTATTGTAATTAGATTACAATATGGAGTTTTAACTCCTCAAATCCCACGCCCCATAGAAGCTCACGCCCACCCTTGTGGATTCCTAGTTTGACTAGGTTTCCTACTTTGGTGTAGGATGTTGACTTATCCCTTTTAATTAATGAATCCTCCTATAATAAAGACTCTTTAATTAATAGGATTACTATAACTAAAGTAGTTATAAATTAAGTAGGAGTTTATTCAATTAATAATAAGAGTTATTGTTAATTAATAAATCCTACTAGATAAGATCAAGTTGGAGTAGGATTAGGATAAGATCCTAGTCTATAAATACCCCAACACCCTAGACCATTAAGTAGAATTCTCCAGAATTTTGTCTCTCATCTCCTCTCTGTCTCCAAACCGTGAGCCCTAGGGGAGACCCCTAGGGATTTTCGTGAGCTATATTGGTGGTCCTAGTTGGGTTTTGCAAATCTAGGGTTTTGAACCTTAGTATTATTGGTGATAGAAGGTCTACACCATTGATCAATCTTCTTCCTCTTGCTTCTATAATTCTAAAGAAGATTCTAAAGCTTCGTGGGGATAACAAAGAACAAGGATCGAGCTTCTAGTATTTTTTCGGAGAAATCTCTACAAAGAGTTCTGACAGTTCGAGTGGATTAAGCTTCACCGGTGAAAAACATTCACCGAGGTGATATGACTAAAACTCTTAGATAATTTTGATGCTTTTTATAGTGTTAAGATCTAGGGGATCCAGTTTCCGCATAAATTTTTATCTGGATCCCCCTTCAATTGGTATCAGAGCTCATGGTTAGGAGTATTTTTTGTTTATTTTGATAATGTAATTAAATGGATGCTTTAATTCATGAGATGAATTAATTTAGATCTATTTAATATTGCTCATAGTTTTTATTATCTTATTTGTTCATAAGATGAATAAATAAATATTTATTATATTATTGAATGAGATTTGATAATTAAATAAATTTTTAAAACTAGTATTATGTGTGATATAATTAAATTCAAAACAAAGAGTTTATTTTGAAATTACTTTTAAATGATTTGCTCATTAATTAATAAATCTCATTGTGTTTGACACCTTTGTTTAAGCGTTCTTGGAGATTAAAGCTTATTTCGATTTAAATTGATTCACGGATTTTCAGATTTGTATTTTATTAGAAGAATCGATACAGTTTCGTTATTTTGGCCATAACTTTATGACCCTAAGTCCGATTTAGGTCCATCAGTACATCGTTTCGAAACTGTCGAAAAGATCTACAACTTTTGTGAAGAAAGTTTTTCCAGAATCAATCTTTTTGAGGGTCAATACTTGAGTCAAAAATCTAAAGCGGGAAAATGAGTTTTCTAAATTAATTTTTCAAGAGGCTTTCAAATTTTTCCTAAATTGCATTATTTGATTATGAAAATTGTTTAATGGAAAATATAATTGTTTTATTTTTTCTAGGGTTTCATCTATATAAGATATAGATTTTTATCAGGCGATTTGATAATTGTTATCAAATTTTAAATCCTTTTAAAAGTAAGAAAAAGTACTCCATCACCATGTAGCATCTTTTGATATGAGATTCTAGTAATGGGTCATAATAAATGATAAATTGTTTATCATTCATGCATTCATACTAGAGGTTAATATGTAGTAGGTTTTGGCAATCTGTAAAGGGCAGATTCCTTCAGTTTCCCTGAAAAGGGCGAATAGAATACTGGATTCCCTAATGCCATTTAAATTCTATTTAATGCATTGGTGGACATGCTGCGAAGGAGGATGTTGCGATGTGATCTAGATAACATGATAAAGGAAGGGATCGTGAAGGAGTTTGCGAGCTACCTTTGTTCTTATCATATTCCCTTGCATCCATACATTTTAATTTATTGACCCATAACGATTAATCTTGTATACTAATGTTTTATTATCATAAGATGATAACTACTGCTTATTTTCTCATGAGATGATATCTGTTTATATGTTTAATTATTCTGTTGAAATAATTGCTCTTGATATATCATGTGTATATAAGACTGGGGACAAGTCCCTAAGTATTATGATCTTCTACCATACACTATGTGATCTTATAGTGGGGAGTGTGAGTAAGTTGACAGGCTAAAGCCGGGCCCAATCCCTCTCACCTATGAGTGAACATGGTGAAAACTGAATAAGCAAATAGTGGGAGCAATAGCGCGAAAGCGTGAGGTTTATTAGGTTCATGGTAGGTGGGCACATGAACAAGAGATATTATACAATAACGCCAAAGCGTGAGTATAACATCTCTTATAGATCAGATAGTAGATCGAATACTCTAGAATTCACAAGATGAGATCTGTGAAATTGGAGAAGATAGTTTCTATCTGCCTATTCAAGGCGATGTGCCCAAAGGCAGGATCACATTAAGCCAGTGTCTAGGTTTTCGATACCAATTAATTCTTCCCAAATTGGCAATACCATTAGAAAAAGACCCATAATCTAATTGGTATTAATGAATACAATAGATCCCTAATACTGTCTTATTTGTCATTTGATTAGATCATGATAGGCCTACACCCATTAACAGAAATTCTTCGTGATGAAAAGTTAGTAGGAACTAACTATGTAGACTGGAAAAGAAAGATTAGAATTGTGTTTGCCGTGGATAACCTTGACCTATGTCTTAAGACACCTAAGCCCGAAATTCCTCCAGATGCTTCACCGACCCAAAAGGCTGAGTTAGAGCAATGGAAGAGGTCCAATCAGATGACCAAGTGTTACATACTGGCTTCGATGTCTAACATTTTGCAAAGCCAGCATGAACATATGGATAAGGCTTTTGATATTTTGCAAAACCTTCATGAGATGTTTGGTGAGCAAAATAGGTCAGCTTGACAAGTAAAGTTGAAATCCCTTGTTAACACCAAGATGGCTGAGGGAACTCCAGTCAGGGAACACATCATAAAGATGATGGGATTATTAAATGAACTGGAAATTCTTGGTGGAGAGATGGATGCCATCACTCAAGTTGACACTGTTCTGCAGTCACTCCCTCCGTCCTTCAATTCGTTCGTGTTAAATTATAACATGAACAAGAGTGAAATGTCACTAAGTGAGCTTATGAACTCACTTGTGGCTGCAGAAGATTTGATCAAAAAGTCAACTAAAGGTGAAACTTTAATCATCGATAAACCTGATACCTCTAAGAAATCTAAAAAGTTTAGAAAAGGGAAGAGACGAAGAAAAGTTAAGACTAATACATAGTGATGTATATGGTCCATTTAACATTGTTGCACGAGGTCAAGACCGGTATTTTGTCACATTTACCGATGACTATTCCAGATATGGATTTGTCTATTTGATGCAATACAAATCTGACACCTTTGAAAAGTTTAAAGAATTCAAATTAGAAGTTGAGAATCAAACTGACAAAACCATAAAGACACTTCGATTAGATCGAGGTGGTGAATACCTTACCAACGAGTTTATGGATCACTTAAGGGATAATGGGATTATATCGCAATGGACAAGTCTTGCATCTCCTCAACAAAATGGAGTTTCTGAAAGAAGAAACTGGACCTTATTAGATATGGTTCGCTCTATGATGAGCTATGCCAATGTTCCTTCATATCTTTGGGGATATGCTATACAAACTGCCATTTATATTCTAAACTGGGTTCCATCTAAGTCTATTCCGTTTACACCCTATGAATTGTGGACTGGGCGAAAATCTAGTTTACAACATCTAAGGGTATGGGGTTGTCCTGCATATGTTCGCAAACTCGAACCCACTAAATTAGAATCTAGGACATAGAAATAGAATTTTGTAGGATATCCATAAGAAACTAAGGGTTTCTATTTCTACTCCAAGGTAGGCCAAACAATAGTTGTTAGGCTTCATGCCACTTTCTTGGAGGAAGAAGTGGATCTCCTTAAGAAAGTTGAATTTCATGAGATGAAAGACGACACAGCCAGTATCCAAACTGAACCTAATCCTTCCATTTTAAATTCTCCTAATTTTGTTTCTCTGAGAAGGTCTGAAAGAGTTTCTAGACCACTGGATAGACTTTAGTATTACAATAATGAAGTTTATCTAGTTACCCCTGATGATGAGGATAAAGATCCTAATACTTATCAGGAAGCTACACTGGATGTAGATGCATCTCAATGGAATAAAGCCATGAATGCTGAAATAGATTCCATGTATGACAACGGTGTCTAGACTTTAGTAGATCCACCAGATGGTATAAGGCCAATTTGATGCAAATGGATTTACAAAAGGAAAAAGGATGCCGATGATAACGTGGAGACCTATAAAGCTAGACTTGTTGCAAAAGGTAATACTCAAATTCAAGGAGTTGATTATGAGGATACCTTTTCACCTGTGGCTATGCTTAAATCCATTAGGAGATTGCTAGCTATAGCTGCACACCTTGACTATGAGATATGACAAATGGATGTCAAAACTACTTTCCTTAATGGAATGTTAGATGAAGACATCTATATGAAGCAACCAGAGGGTTGCTCCTAACCAGGAGAACATGGTATGCAAGCTCAACAAGTCGATATATGGTTTGAAAAAAGCTTCAAGAAGCTAGAACCAAAGATTTGATCTTTCGATCAAAGAATTTGGATTCCAAAAGAATTTGGAAGAATCTTGTATATGCAAGAAGGACAGTGGGAGAGCAGTAGTATACCTAATTCTTTATGTAGATGACATCCTACTCATTGGGAATGATGTAGGGATGTTGTCATCAGTCAAGATATGGCTTTCTCAGTATTTCTCAATGAAAGACTTGGGAGAGGCATCATATATTCTTGGAATAAAGATTCTGAGAGATAGAAAATGCCGAATGTTGGGATTGAGCCAAACTTCCTACATAGACAAGATATTGTCTAGGTACAGTATGAGTGATTGTAAGACAACACTCATTCCTTTTAGACATGGTGTCACTTTGTCTAAAAGGATGGCCCCTACATCAACTGATGAGATCCAGCAGATGAAGAGGTGCCCTTATGCTTCGACAGTTGGGAGCCTCATGTATGCCATGTTATGAACTAGACCTGATATCTATCATGCAGTGGGAGTTGTTTGTCGGTTCCAAAGCAATCTAGGTGTTAATCATTGGACTGTAGTGAAGCACATTATGAAGTACATGAAAAGGACTAGGGATTATGTGCTTACCTTTCAATCAGAAGATTTAGTTGGACTGGGTTATACTGATTCCGATTTCCAATCTGATCCGGACAATAGAGCTTCCACATCTGGGTATGTGCTTACACTGGGTGGTGCTGCTGTCAGTTGGCGCAGCATAAAGCAGAAGAGTATTGCTGACTCCACCACAAAAGCAGAATATATTACAGCTTCAGAAGCAACAAAAGAAGCAGTCTGGTTCAGAAGGTTTTTGCAAGAGCTAGGAAATGTTCCTTCAGCACTCAGACCTATCACTCTCTTCTGTGATAGTAACGGTACAGTAGCCCATAGCAAAGAACCTAGGAACCACAAAAGGATGAAACATGTGGAGCGGAAGTATCGTCTCATTCATGAGATCATTGAAAGGCAAGATGTAGTTATTACAAAGATTAGGTCTCAACTTAATGTTGCAGACCCGATGACCAAGGCTTTATCAGATAAAGTTTTTGTAACACACTTAGACAGTATGGGATTGAAATCTATGGCACAGTGACTTTTAGGGCAAGTGGGAGATTGTTGGACATGATGCCCAGAAAAGTCATTTAGATTGTTAGAACCTTATTAATTTGATTAATAAATGCTTTTTCTTAATTTATTGTGTATTCATTATGGGTAATTGACTATGATCATAAGATGATCTATACGATATGGGGTTTAAAGAAAAGGGGGAGAACCTGTATGGACCCTCTGGAGGTCAACTAGGGGTTGTGAAGTGAGAGTATAAGGTGAGGGCGGAGTGTGTAGGGTGTTTGCAGACTGCAAACTTGAAACTCACAGAGTGTCGGTAGAAGGTCTACCGACAATCTAAAACTAGGCCAAAATTAATGGCGGTAGACCTTCTACCACCAACAAGAAAGTTTAAAATTTTGGGCCAGGCCCAGCACATACGGGTATGGGGGGTTTTGCCTTAGGGTTTTTAGGCCTTATGGGCTTAGACTAGGGGTTAGGCCCTATAGGCCATGGACTTAGGGTTTAAGCCCCAAGGGCTTTATGGCTGGGCTAGGGCCACCTAGGGCTAGGTTTTGGACATGGGCTTGACTTATGGTGAGTCCTAAGGTTTAACTAGGGTTTAGCTAGGGTTTAGATGGGGTTTACCTAGGGTTAGAGTTTTGGTTCTAGGATTTGACTTAGGGTGAGACCAAAGACCAACTAAAGGCTTACCTAGGGTGTGAGGGATTTGGTAGAAGGTAACCATAGTTAAAATACTTTAACTATGGTTAGATGAGGTATAAAAATTGGGTGCTTACAACTGCCCTTCTTTGTTGGAGAGTGCCAAGATTGGCGATTTGAACGGCAAAGATTAGAATCATCCTATTTTTATACCGAACTCAGATGACAGGGATGTAGAATGATGGCATGTATGCATGCAGTGCAATGGGTGCAATGAAGTAGAATGACCACTACTGGGGGTGAGCGAGTAGTTCAGACTATTTACTAGGGATGGATGGATGCAAGGATGGCACAACTCGGAGGTACTGGTTAGAGGGATCTGATCAAGTTGATTGGAAAAGACACATAGGGTGTCGAGAACACACAGGGTGTTGAAAAGAGACATACGAGTGATATACACTGTAAAGGTACACACGGGATTGTGAGCGCAGAATTTCTTCACTCACAAAAAGGATGATGAGATTATTACTTGTATACCCTCACGGGTGTGAAAGGGTTTTATCATTTAAGAGTCGTCACCTATTTATTCAGAAGGGATAAGTCCCCCGGATGTGGATAAGGTCTTGGTCTACGAGTGAGATCTAGGTAAGGGGTTCAGTTAAGTCCAGGGAAGGTGTTAGCCACCCCGAGGCTTCCGTTTTTGAACGGTTCCGTACTCCTCAGGTTTAAGCCAAATAAAGTTAATCTTGATTAGAATGCCAGAGTGTTTAAGTTAACACTAATCCAAGAAAGGAAAAGTTAACTGAGATCGAACCTGGGTTGGGTTGCTTATGTACTCACAGGGTGAGATCAGACCGAGCGTAGTTCTGGCACGTGAGCCTGTGCCAAGGCTAGGGGCGTGTGTGTGTGCACCAAGGGTGACTAACATGGACTAGTCTGATAGACTAGGGTTTGGTTGACCGAGGAGGGTCAAGTGCAAGGTATTTAAACCCAGTAGGCTTAGGGGGTGGTCTGGTAGACTAGGGCGGAGTCCGGCCTGAGTTAGGGTTGCTAACTTGGGTTAGGATGAACTAACTATGGTTAGGGTTGCTAACCAAAATTAAGGGAATGAGAGATATAGCCCGGTAGGCAAAAGAGAGGCCCGATAGGCCGGAGGTAGTCCTGTAGACTTGGTTTTTAGGCTCTGTAGGCCGTAAACCGAAATTTACGATTAGGGTTACTAACCGAAGTTAAGGGGGGTCTAACTGTGGTCAGGGTTGCTAACTAGGGTTAGGTAGAGGCCCAAAGTTAGATTTATGATCCAATTATATTTTCAGGAATTTCCGTTTAATTTTCCAAAAGTTTGTAGGGTTAAGGGGTGCTTAACCGCGGTTAAATGTTAACGAGAGGTGTATTTAACCATGGTTAAGGGTCTAGTACAGTCTGAGGTGGACTCAGGGGGCTAGGTACGGCCTAAAGTGGCCTCCTACCAGGCCTGGGCCCCTGCAAAAGCCCAACATCAAAAACAAGATGAATGTCCGTAATTGGATTACAGACATTAATGACAGTGTTGTTAACTATGGTTTTACCTCTGTTAACTAGGGTTAAGATATAATCCAAGGTGAACCAAGGTCAGGGGAGTGTAGAGGGGACTCCTGAGAGTGATTTGAGCCTGGAGTGGGCCCCAGGGGATGCCTGGAGTGGGCCCTATTGTGCTGCTAAGTTGCTGTGACAGCAGGGTAATATTGGCGGTAGTTATTCTACCGCCAATCTGAAAACAAGCAAACAACATAATGTCGGTAAAAGTTTCACCGACATTCTGCAAATAGTTCAAAAAAAGAATGGCGGTACTATGTTTACCGCCATTCCTGGATTTTCCTCAAAACCGATTTTGTGCCCACTGGGGCTGTGCACAGAGGTCACTAGGGGTTCCCTCATTATCTAAGGGACCCCCAGAGAGTCTGCGAAGGCTCTTGAAGATCCAAGAAATGTGATGTACCCGTAGGGGTTCACCACACCTATGGTTTAGGTGGATGAACACCCTGTGAGGGTTTTAGATATTAATTACACACCTAGAAAGCAATAAAAAATGTTCCCTGGAGATGACCAGGGGCTCATAGTGATTACAAAAGAGGAAAATGAGGGTAGAGGATGGCCCTACCCGAATGCTTTGCTTCTGCTGAAAGGGGAGTGGTCTTTGCATAGTGGTGGTGCACCTTGGTGGTGCTACACAAACAGGGGAGGGGAGAGGCTGAGGATCATGATTTTTTGCAGCAGGGGTTCACCTTAAAAAATACAGACCCTGTGAACGGTTGCTAGAGCTGGGTTTTATAGAGAAAGCCAAAGGGGACCTAAGAGGGATTAAGAAGAAGGGGGAAGAGGTGGTTGGACCAAGGGGAGGTCGACTGAGGGAGCTGAAAGGAGAGCTTGAGGTGAGGGTCGAGTGTGCAGGGGTGTTCGCAGACTGCGAACTCGATTCAAACAATGGCGGTAGAGGATCTACCACCATTGTGAAAATAGGCATGATTTATAATGTCGATAGAAGCTTTACCGACATTCTGAGATTTGTTTTGAATAGGGCCTGGCCCAGCACAAACAGGTATGGGACTTGGGCTTTGGTGTTTTTGGGCTTTATGGGCCCATGCCACAGGTTTAGGCCTTAGGGGCCTTGGGCTCTAGAGGACAAGCCCTAATGGCTGTAGGGTTAGGCTAGGGCACTGGCTAAGGTCACGAGGGCTAGGTCTTAGGGTTTTAACTAGGGTGTAGCTAGGGTTTAGTTGGGGTTTACCTGAGGTCAGGGTTTTGGTTCTAGGGTTTACCTAGGGTGTATGGGACTTGGTAGGGGGTAACCAGGGTGTAGAAGACCTAAACCCTGGTTAGGTGGGGGTGTAAAAATTGGATGCTTGCAGGGATGTTAAGGACACATCGGGTGTCGAAGAGAGGACATGCAGGTGGTATATACTGTAAAGGTATGCACGGGATGTCGAGGACACACGAGGTGTCGAAAGGGTGCAGCATGTCCAAGAGGCACTAGCCGGACGATTTGAAGTGGCCGAGAGGCATTGGATTTTGATCAAAGATGATGCTCAGGAGTTTTGACCACACAGGGTGTGATGCTATGCAGGGATGTCATGCAGGGGATAAAGACGAGGATGCTTTCCCATGACTCTGCTGATTATGACTTGCGGGGATGCAGGCTGTCGGCTTCTTCTGCTTGTTTTGCTGGGGCTGCTCAATGCAGGCTGGTATGATCTGGTCTGGATACCAAAAGAGGCTATTTTGAAAAAAATTTATAAAAGGTTTTGGACCTTTGTAAAAGGTTTTGAAAGAGCAAGAATGTTCAACTAGCTTTTAGTTTTGCCAGGAAATTGCTTAGTCAGGGCTTGGGGATCATGTAATCTGTCTTTCACTCTTGGAGAGAGGAGTATGACCCAGAAGAGGTTTCGTCACCACTGGGGATATTCATGGGTGGACCTGTTTGTCTTGTTACTGCTGGAGATTACACTCTGGCTGGGGAGAAGCTTGCTGGGGAGCAAATTGGATGCTTCTACTAGAGACCCGCTGGGGAGTGTGACACCGTCTTAAACCGCTACTGGGGGTCTGCTAGGAGATATGATACTGTCATAGATCACTGCTGGGGATCTGAACTCTGTTGGAGACTAGTGTCGGGAAAGCTGCTCTTCCATGCCATCTGCTGGGGACTGCTGCAGGGGATTTATCTGGCTAGACTGACTACCGTCGGATTTCGTTGCTAAACCGCTCTTTAGCTTTTCTCCCTTTTTAACCCTTGGAATGACCAAGTCATGGGGTTCGCATAATTTTTGCACGATGTGACCGTTGTCGGTTTTCTTTATACCTGGGAAGCTGATTGATTTTTATCCCTTTTTCCCCCTAGTCGCAAGACTAGGTCTAGTGATCACGTGATTTTTGCGCAATGAGGCCGTTGCCTGTTTTCACTCATGCCCGTGACTTATTGGGGAAATTGGTATTTGATGGGAAAAATGGATCTTCTCCTGTCATTGTCCTGAATGGCGCTCCTCTAGGGATTCAAGGATGATATTTTCGCTGGGGATATAGATGCGGTATTGCACTTGCACTTGTAATTCCTAGGGGATCTAGAAGGGCTTGGAGTAGGATGAAATGTAGGCTGAGGGACCGAAATTTGGGACACCCTGGGATTTCTCCTGTTGTTGTTGATTTGCACTCCCTTGGAAGTTTGCTTTATCATAATTGATTTTCACTCTCTAAGGAAACTCGTCTGTTTAAGAACCTTTTTTTTGCTCTGCTGGGGAATGTTGAGAGAGGTTGTCTCTGCTAGGAATAGAGAGGTTGTCTCTGTCTGGGGATTTTTTTTTCAGGAGAGATTGTCCCTGAAAGGTTTTTCTATTGGGAGATAGAGTCTAGAGAGATCGTCTCTGTGGCGAGTTTCTGGCTTTTGAAATGTTTCGACTTCTATTTTGGGGTTTTCTTTGACGGAAACTTTGTACCCTTAAAAGTTGACTCGTCCAGGGAGTTTGGGAGACTTTGTCTTTGCTTGGGGAGTGACTTTGTGGGGAATAATCGATTACTCTTTCTATGGAGAAGGTCTCTGCTTGGGGAGAGTTGGGGGATGATTACCCCTTTTTGTGACCGCACCTGATTTTGTCAGGTTGCCTACGTACCCTTTGCAGGATCAGGTCATAACGTAGTTCAGGCTAATGCCATAGGAGGCAAGGGAGGGTGTCTTTGAAGATGTGTAATGAAAGAAGGGTTGTCAGGCTCAAGGGCCTTAACTAGCGGATTTCATTGATTTGTAAACGGGTTACAAGAAAGAGGGATAAGGAGTGTGTCAAGGATGACCTCCTGTCATTTCCTAGAGAAACTACAAGTGCAAAGCGCCTATCATATCTAGACCCTAGGCATAGTATCGTTTGACTTTGTGCATGTTGACGGGCTCTGAGAGGTCTTCGTCATTCATACGTTCGAGTTGAAGGGCGCCGCCTAAGAATTTGTCTCGGACGATGTATGGGCCTTCGTAGTTAGGAGTGAACTTGCCCCTTAGGCCAGGGCGGTTTGGCAACATTTTTTGGAGAACTAGGTCACCGATCTTGATGCTTCGCGGCTTAACTTTCTTGTTGAATGCCTTAGCCATATGCCTCTGATAGGCCTGAGAGTGATTGATAGCTTTCAGTCGCCGCTCTTCACTCAGATTCAGCTGCTCATACCAGGTCTGTGCCCACTCTGCTTCTGAGAGCTCTGCTTCCATTAACACCCAGACTGATGGAATCTGTACTTCGACGGGGAGGACTGCTTCCATACTATATGCCAGAGAGAATAGTGTTGCCCCAGTTGAGGTTCGGATGGACGTTCTGTAGACCATGAGTGCATAAAGAAGCATCTCATGGCATGTAGAGTACTTGGTTGCCATCTTCTCTATGATTTTCTTCAGATTCTTGTTGGCGACTTTGATTGCACCATTGGTCTATGGCCTGTATGGCGTAGAATCATGATGTTGGATCTTGAATTTCTGGCAGAGGTCAGTTATCCCCTTGTTGTAGAAGTTAGGAGCCTTTTCTGTTACAATCTCATACAGGACCCCATATCGGCAAATGATATCCCTTTTTAGAAAACGCTAAACCACTGAGGCTGTGACGTTGGTATAAGAGGCAACCTCAACCCATTTTATGAAATAATCGATTGCAACCAGGATGAATCAATATCCGTTGGATGCTTTCGGAGCTATGAGTCTAATTATATCGATGCCCCACGCTGAGAATGGACAAGGAGCAGTGAGATTATGTAGCCTGTTTGGCGGTGCATTTATCCTGTCGGCGTAGATTTGGCACTGGTGGCACTTCTACACGTGCTTGCAACAGTCTTATTCCATGGTGGACCAGTAGTAACCCAGCCTGAGTATCTTCTTAGAGAGCATCAACCCGTTCATATGTGGGCCGTAAATTCCTCTATGAACTTTTTCGACTACCTGTGCTGTTTCATTGGTATCTAGGCATCTGAGCCAGAGTAGGTTTGGCAACCTTTTGTACAAGATTCTTCCTGATAGGATGAATTGAACAACCAATCTTCTGATTGCCTGGCGGTCTATTTTGGTAGCATCGAGAGGGAAGGTCTCATCCTCGAGGTACTGTTTGATGTCTGCATACCAAGGCTTATTATCTGATACCTCCTCGATCTGAAGGCAGTAGGCAAGCTGATCCTATTGCTAAATTTCAATTGGCCAGAGCATGATGCCTGTGGGAATGTGTACCATGGAAGCGAGAGTGGTCAGTGCATCGGTGAATCTGTTCTGGTTCCTGGACCTATGACTGAAGCTGATTCTTCTGAATTGACTGATTAGCAGATTGAGGTAAGCCAAGTACGAGACTAGCCTTGCTTCTCGGATGGCCCAAGATTCATTCGCCTGATAGATTACTAGAGATGAGTCACCATGACGTCTACCTCTTCAATCCTGATGTCCAGGACATCTTTCAGTCTGGCTATGCATGCCTCGTATTCTGCCTCATTGTTGGAGCATCTGAACTTCAGCTTGACTGAGATAGAGAGGTGTGCTCCCTTGGATGAGATCAGGACTACTCCTGCCCCATGCCCATGACTGTTGGCAGCTCTGTCAAAGTACAACTCCTAATCAGAGTACTCTTGTTCATCTGCTTCTGCATACAGGGTAGCTTCATCTGGAAACCGATCATGTACAGACACGTAGTCATGTGTTGGACTGTGGGCAAGGTGATCTGCTATCGCCTGCCCCTTGATTGACTTCTGTGTTATATAAGTGATGTCGAATTTATACAACATCATAAGCCATCGGGCAGTCCTTCCGGTTGTGGCTGGTTTTTCTAGTAAGTACTTGAGTGGGTCCATCCGGGAGATCAAGATTACTGGGTAAGAAAGTAGGTAGTGCCGGAGATGCTGAGTTGCCCAGACCAGTGCAAGACATGTCTTATCAAGAGAGCTGTACCACTCTTCATACTCAAGCAGACGCTTACTGATGTAGTAGATGGCTTGCTCTGTTCTGCCAGTCTCGTCATGTTGTGCCAGGACGCACCCCATGGAGGTTTCTTGTGCAGAGATGTAGAGTAGCAGGGGCCGTCCCGGTGTAGGGGCACAAGTACTGGAGGATCCAGAAGATACTGCTTTATTCTGTCAAAGGCTTTTTGGCATTTTACTGTCCAGACTATAGGTGTATTCTTCAGGAGAAGCTTGAAGATCGACTCGCATATCGGAGTGAGCTGAGAAATGAATCTGCTAATGTATTGAATTCTGCCCAGGAACCCTCAGATTTCCTTCTCAGTGTGGGGAGTCGGTATTTCGATGATGGCCTTGGCTTTGGCTAGATCGATCTCGATACCTCTCTTGTTGACTATGAAGTCAAGGAGCTTTCCTGATGAGGCTCGAAAGACACACTTGGCTGGATTCAGTCTTAGGTTGAACTCTTGGAGTCTGTCGTAGACTCTCTTCAAGTCTTCAGGGTGTTGCTCGGCATTAGGCGACTTGAGGATCATGTTATCCACATAGATTTCAATTGACTTATGGATTATGTCGTGAAACAAGGCTACCATGGCCCTCTGGTAGGTGGCTCCTGCGTTCTTGATTCTGAAGGGCATGACCTTGTAGTAGAACTTACCCCAAGGTGTTATAAAAGAGGTTTTCTCCATATCTTCTTTTGCCATCCTGATTTGGTTGTATCTGGAGAAATCATCCATGAACAAGAGTGTCTCGTGCGCCACAGTATTGTTGACAAGAATATCGATGTGCGGGAGAGGAAAGTTGTCCTTGGTGCTTGCTCTGTTCAGATTTCGGTAGTCAATACACATTCAGACCTTGCCGTCCTTCTTGGGTACCAGGACAATGTTGGTTAACCACTCAGGATAGTTTGCTACTGCCAGGAAGCCTGCATTGATCTACTTTTTAACTTCTTCCTTGACCTTCTGTGACCATTCAAGCCTCATTCGTCACAGTTTCTGCTTTACTGGTCTGACGTCAGGGTTCAGGGGCAGTCTGTGTACTACCAATGCTGGGTCCAAGCCAGGTATATCTGCATATGACTAGGCGAAGAAGTCACTGTAGCTCTTCAGAAAACTGATCATGTCTGTTCTCTATTGAGTGCTCAGGCTTGTGCCGATCTTGACTAGCTGGGGGTTGTCCTCGAAGCCAAGGTTTACTGTTTCAGTGTCTTCCCTATTCGACTGCAAAAGTCCTTCACTGTGCTCTACGAGGTCTAGAATTTCCTGAGATGGTTCCTCTTCCTGTTTTGAGTCATACTCTACTTCGAAGAGTTCAAGGAGGGTTTGAAGGGTAGCCCTGTCAGAGATAATTTCCTGACAAATCAATTAGCTTTAGTTTAGCATGCTTGATGATTTTTTTATTTTTGTTGGCTTCAAGATACTAGGCCTTCTAGGGGAAGAGTCCGTGTGTTTTCATCATCAGCCGATATGAAATGTTTTTTCAAAAACATGATTTTTGAGTAAAAATAATCTGATTTTCATTGAAAAAATGATGACTTGTTGCAAAAATGACTCAAACAAAAAGGAGGCCGACAGTGGCTTGACATTTGGATTTTACAAATGGGAGCAAAAGAGATAGGAGAAGGGTGTTGCTTGGTCACTGCTGTTTTGGACCAACCTACCCTGCACTGTGTTTGCCCCAGCCCTGAGTGGCTTCCATGGTGAGAGCCTCAGTCCACCAACGGATTAGTGGTTGGCGACTGGAGGACGCTTTGACGTTGCTCGAGAGGGTGCAGACCTGCTCTCCCGCTGGATATTCTACTTCGATAGCATCTTTGACAGTTAACTCGTCGAACATCCAGGTCATGCTAAATACTTCCGGATCTGGGATCCCTGAAGATTCGTCCCTGGGCCAGGGTGCTAAGGCAACGGGTGGAACAGAGGTTTCTAGGTAGGTTTCAAAGATTCCCAAGGGGAAGGTTACAGAGATGTGGGGTCGGGGTTCAGGTTTCGCCGACTGTCTGCTCTTCTTAGTCAGCTTGGAGAGGTAGTCCTCGTATATGGGCTTGTATCCCAAGCCGTAGGGAGATGTATAGCAAGGAGGCATGTATCTCTTCTTCATACCCTGATTCCTAGCACCGAGACCATTCCCTGGTTGGTAGTCCATTTTGGCCATCATTCTGATGCATGGTGGCACTGCTTGCTTGCTTTGTTGTTCCACCTGAGCGATAGAACTAACCTGATCGAATTGGAATGTCATGAAGGCAGTGCCTTGCCCCAACTCTTGGATGTCCCTAAAGGAACTTGCCAACTCCTCCAAGGGAATGACAACCAGACGGTCATCCTGGATGAACTTGATTTTCTAGTGCAGAGAGGAAGGAATGGCTCTGGCCAGGTGAATCCACGGCCTCCCTAAGAGCAAGGTGACAGAGGCTGACACATTTATAACCTAAAAGTTTATCGTAAACTGAGCTGGTCCGACCTCGATGGTCAAATCAATGTCTCCCAGGTTCTGCCTGGTTGTATTATCAAAAGTCCTGATGGTCATGGGTCTCTTCTTCACTTGATTGAGGTTCAGGCCCAGGTTTTGTAGTGTAGAAAGTGTGCAGACATTCAGGCTGGAGCCATTATCGATGAACACTGATGATAATGTTCGGTCCATGCACTGAACTGCTATGTACAGGGCCCAAGTGTGATCCCTGTCACTGTCCAGTATTTCCTCTTCTGTGAAGGAAATTATTCTGGATTCGAGGATTTGCTCTACCATTTGCCCTAGTTTCTCAGGCATTATGTCTGGTGTTACATGGGCATTGTCGAATACTTGGAGCAGTTGCTACCTGTGGTACTCTGAAGTGAGAAGAAGACCCAAGATAGATATCTGTGGTGGGATCTTGCTCAATTGTTGAGTGATATTGAACTCCTGTGCTTTCTTTAGGATTTTCAATAGAACTGCTGAATCAGCTGCTTCCTTCTATGGGCCTGACACCCCTGCTTTCTCTTTTTCTGTACCCTTTACCTTTGTCAGCTCAATTGCGGGAGGTTGATATACCCGGCCAGATCTGGTTAGGTTGGCTATGCTCTTGCTCTCTAGGATGAGAGAGCGGTGGCGGGTACTCGGTTGAGGTCGAAAGGTGGTTCTAGGATGTAGGGGATCTGTACAAGGCCTAAAGATGTGAAGGCTTGAGTTGGAGCTGTAGGCCAATTTATAGGACAAGTGATAGTGCAGATGATCTGTTCGGGGACAGGCATCTGGATTTGAGACTGAATAGTCTATATGTTTGACTAAGGGAAGGGGATTATGACAGGTGATCGGTAAGAGGGTCTGATGATGTCATCATCGACTGCGGGTGTGCTGGGTCCTGGCTGCCCTACTCGGGCTCTTCCCACTGACTAAACTTGATTTGATTGTTATGTGGAGGCAGTGGCACATGATTGATGTTGGTGTTGATAGGGGCCAGCTCAAACCTTCCGTTATCCAAGAGATCTTGGATGGAACACTTCAGGCGTATGCAGTAGTCTGTAGCATGACCTGGGCCTCTATGGAAGGCGCAATGATGATCGGCATTGTAATTCTTATTCTGTATATCTGGAGGTTAAAGAGGCGTGGGGCCTCTCAACTCGAGAAGGCTCTGTTTGGTTAGGAATTCCAACAACTGACTTAGTATGTATGGAAGAGGGGTAAAGTTTCTGGGGGGAAGATTTTGCCCCTAGATTGATCGGGCTGGTCGGGTATTTCTGACAACTGATTGCTGCTGAGCTGCTGGAGGTGGTAGTTAGATGGGTGCTGTGGAAGTAACCATGTGTACATCTTCTTTCTTTCTGTGGTCCCTAGGACCGATGTTCCTGCTGGATGAGGCTGCTGCCTTGGGGGGATCAAGTCTTAGACTGGAATGAATGGCCCCGCTCTTAATGGAAGTCTCGATACGGGAACCTGTCCTGATGATGATGTCGATGTCTACTACTAGTAAGGTCACCATAAGTGTAGAGTATGGCTGCTTTAGAGCGCCCATGAACATGCCTGCCAGCTCCTCCTTAGGGATAGGAGTTCGGATCTTTGTTGCCATTTCCCTCCAGTGGGTGGCATACTCCAGAAATGATTCATTGTTATGCTAGCTTAACTACTCATGCTGTCTCCTCTGAGGGTGAAGCTCCTGGTTAAAGGAGTATTGCGCCACGAAGCTGTCCATGGCATCCTGCCATGTTTTGACCTTCTGCTTGTCCACAGACATCCACCATATTAGGGCTGCCCCCTTCAGACTCTTCTGAAAGTACTGGATGAGTAAAGGTTGGTTTCTGTTGTGTTGGAGCATGTCTCCCAAGTACAACTGTAGATGTTGTTTTGGATAACCCGAGCCATCGTATTTATTAAAGTTCGAGACCTTGAAGTCAGCGGGAACAACATCCCCTGATGAGAAAGTTAATTCCTCCAGTGATAGACTGGTACTGGTGGATGCACCATTCATTCTTCTCATTTCTTCTTTCATCTCCTTGATCTCGTCCTGTAAGGAAGGGGTAGGATCTGAGGATGATGGCCGGTCCTGGTTGACGTGTGAGGTCTTGGATTGCTTTTCATATTATTCATACTCCTCTCCTCCGCCTGTTGCGGGTATAGGGTCTGGTATGATGAAGGGGGAAGGACGAAAGCTCTGGCAACGATATCCCTGTCATGTGACTGTAGGATCTCAGCGGTTCGCTGGTGCTGATCTACAGGTTTTGCCATTGTGTCTGCGCTGCTTTCTGATTGTGCTATGTAAGAGCTGCGCTCTCTGATTGGACTATGCAAGTACTATCTCTATGATTGGTACCTTTATCAAGGCTACGTCCGCGGTTACTGCTTTTGCGAGAATCGCAGTCAGAGAACGAGTCACAAGTCGGCTCATGCAACTGAAAAGAATGCAATGACTAAACATGATTATGCATGATGACAAGAAAGAGATGCTAGAAAAAGGATCTTTTATTGATGCATGAAGAGTGCAGTGAATACATGGTAGTGTGACTCAAATAAAGAGAAAAAAAATCGATCCTAGGCAGGTCCATCGGGGATCGCAATGTCAAGTGGCCGGGGTACACAATTAAGATCCATGATCTGTTACTGGAGGGATGTGACCTCAACCTCCATGTGTGTAAGGGTTTCAATAGCGTCGAACATGTGGTATCCAAACTGTTGGATACGGGAGGTTATCTCCGGCTTTGCACTATCAAGCTATTCTTGGTGGAAGTACAACTAGGCCCGGATGACGGCTACTTCTCTAGCATCGCCCTTGCGTCTCCTGTGGCGAGATTAGATTGTTTGCTCGAGTTGTTCAACCTGCTCTTGTGTAGCTTGGAGTTCGCGACCCAGTTTCGCTTCTTATTGCCTGAATGCACGCTGGGCTTTTCGTAGCCTTTTCCATTTCTGTTGGATCTGGAGCTGTCTCTCTAGGAAGAAGTCTGTCCAGGGAACCACCGTTTCAGCTAGGGGTATGGTTCCTTGTGATGGAGCTGAGACTGGTGTGGGCAGTTCCCTAGGTGCGGGCATGCCGGTTAGAATGTCAGGATTATCCATCCACTGTCGGTATGCTGAGTTGGTCGGTGGTCCTGATGTAACCATGAAGTCCGGCCACTAGTCTCGTCTGGAGCTGTGCCAAGCTGATTGGAAGTGTCGGGTGAGGTTGTCGGAGTGCACTGTGAAAATGATCATTTTCCTGCCGGTCTATCACTAGGATACGCTGAGGGATTCCAAACTGTCAGAGGACTCAGAGTGGTGTATAGACTGCGGAGCTTGTTAGACCAACAAGAATCATGCATTGTCTACTGGTGATGACGACACGAGGTAGCCTATTTAGTACAAGCCACTCGCATTGCCATGTGATTTCCTCCTTTGACAGGGTTTGGAGAAGCCAGTAGAGCTTTCCGACGTCTGTAGTTGCTATCGGACCTTGATTCTGAGAAATCTTTCAAAATAGATTATAGGCATCGCGGATGCCGTCCGGTATCGATATGATTGTAGGCAAGTGGCTTACCAACCAAAGGTGTAGGAGAGGTGTACGGGTATAAAAGATGCCCTTTCTGCGGCCTACTGACTGATTGAGAGCCCTGAGAAGCTCTGTTAGGATGATTGGTACAACTGAGCAGGAGTTGTGCATGTCCTCGATGATCCCGACCAGAATTGATTCGACGAGTGAATGGCACCTCGGGAATACCAGTTAAGACATGGCTATCAGTGTAAGGGCATTGAAACCGGAAAGTTTCACTGCAATGGGGTCAGGGTTCCATTTGTGCTTATACCTCTTTTCAAGAAAATATACGGGTATCCGACCAAAAGAGCCCTAGGGCCGGGCTGCAAGCAGGCAGGCTTGATATGCAAGAACCTGGATAGGTCTGCCTGGTATGTTTTCTTGTAGCACAGTTCTATGGCTTCGCCGTCTATGTTTAACCCTAGAATTCGCTGAATCTCTTCCAGTGTTGGGCAAAGCTCGTTCTTACCAAAACGAAATACCATGTAAGATGGGGTTCAACACTGGATAGTAGCGTTCATGAGGCGCGAGTCCAGGTTAACCACAGATAGGTCTAGGATAGTCCCGATTTTGTAGTAGTGAGCCTAAACGAGACGCTGACTCGAGGTGAAGGCCCCAATTGCTTTCTAGAGGTTGTCATCACATACCCCCTGAGAAGTTAGATGCACGGGCTGTGATGGTTGACCCATTGACTGGATTATCCCTGAAGGACCTGCCATTTACCTGGATAATGTACAGACTCTGTGAATGCACTGTGTATATAGATGGGGATGCAAGATGATGCAATATATATTTTTTTTGATTTTTGATTGGGTGTGATGAGGCACATGTGATCCAATAGGGCAAACGGATGGAGGTCCGACGTGCTTTAGCCCAGGTTGTTGGAAACCGAGGGACCTATCAGATCAAGGTCGCGGACAGACCCAGTGAAGGCCTGTTTGCCTGGGATTTGGACCCCATCTGATATGTCGGGAAGCAGGGTTGGATGTACATTATTACAAGCACATGTTTGGCTCATTACATGCCCCTGGATAGGTGGTTATCCGGGTAGAATATGCCCGGGTAGTCAACCATGATTGGGGACAGGTATAGGGTGCAAGTATGTTAGGGTTTATAGTAGCCTTCTCTGAGTGGGGTGCTTGTAAACTATACCCTAGCCTAAGCTATATGTATGAATGTTGGTTTGATGCAGGTGTGTTCCTAGCAGGATGAGAGGATCACTTAATACCGTATATGTGACTCCCCGGTATAAAATATACCTAAAAAGGGACGATTGGTATAAGCAGGAGCGTTCAGAATCCTTCCATAGGGGTGATCACCCAACAGGAGTAACTCTGCGGACCTCGAAGATGTTTAAGCCACTGACACTGAGGATGATCATCCAGCAGCCGTTAACATAATAAGTAGGTCTACTGGGTTGTATGAGATAATTACACTACTATGACATGTATGGATGCACAGTACACAATTAACCAAGAGATGTAAAATGATTAGTGTTAAGTTAAATGCTTAAGTATTTTAATCAAGATTAAGGTTTAGTTGGCTTAAAACTGGGTTCTCGGTCGAAGCCTAAAAGATTCAGATCCCCAGCAGAGTCGCTAGAGCTCTGAGCGCGGGAATTCTTTCACTCACAAGGGGTAATGTAATTACCTGTATATCCTCACGGGTGTGGAAGGGTTTTTACAGTTAAGAGTCACCACCTATTCATTCAGAAGGGATAAGTCCCCCGAGTTTGGATAAGGTCTTGGTCTGCGAGTGAGATCAGGCAAGGGGTTCAGTTAAGTCAAAAAAAAGATGTTAGGCACCCCGAGGCTTTCGTTTTACAACGGTTCCGTACTCCCCAGGTTTAAGCCAATTAAAGTTAATCTTGATTAGAATGCCGGAGTGTTTAAGTTAACATTAATCCAAGAAAGGAAAAGCTAATTGGGGTCGAACCCGGGTTGGGTTGCCTACGTACTCACAGGGTGAGATCAGACTGAGTGCAGTTTTGGCACGTGAGCCTGTGCCGAGGCTAGGGACGTGTGTGTGTGCACTGAGGGTGGCTAACATGGACTAGTCTGGCAGACTAGGGTTTGGTTGACCGAGGTTGGTCAAATGTAAGGTATACAAGCCCGGTAGGCTTAGAGAGACAGTTCGGTAGACTAAGACGGAGTCTAGCCTGGGTGAGGGTTGCTAACCAGGGTTAGGCCGGACTAACTATTGTTACGGTTGCTAACCACAGCTAGGGGGAAGTGAGATGCAGCCCGATAGGCTAAGGGGAGGCCCAGTAAGCCGAAGATAAGTCCGGTAGACTTGGTTTTTAGGTTCGGTAGTTCGTAAACTGGGATTAACTACGATTAGGGTTGCTAACCGAAGTAAAGGGGGTTCTAACTGTGGTTAGGATTGCTAACCAGGGTTAGGGAGAGGGCTAAAGTTAGCTT